>CM062812.1:645667925-646875456 GCA_031772625.1 Pinus tabuliformis
TGCTACTAATGGACAAGGCATGCAACCTAGAATTCCTCCGGGGCTAGATATAACTAGAGTTGGTCACATAACATGACAAGGTAAATTAGCTTGGGATGAGGTGGAAAGTGCCCCAAAGTCCTAGATATGGCCTTGTGGGTGTCTATGTGGGAGCCATGTAGGTTCTATGAAGGTAATAAACTTTCATATATGACATGGTAGGTCCACAAGGGTCACGTGGCAATGCCTTGTTGACATGGAAAGATTTAATTGGTCAAATTTCAAACATGAATATCTTTCTTCCAAAAGTTTGATTGGGATAAGGTTTATATCACCAAAAATTTCTCAACGAGGTAAGCACGATAATGGTAATAGTTTTGAAATTCGATGAAGTTGGAGAAAGATGACTTTTGTAACCCCATCTTCATAACAAACCTTAGAGGTAGGGTTAATTATAAGGTAACACCTCCCACAACCTGAGATAGTACAAGGGGGTGCAGGGGAGCATTACAATGTGATAACAAAGTTCCCAGGTTCAACACTCAGACTGAATGAGGCTTCAATAAGAGAAGTTAGAAGCTTTGTTAAGGGTTGAAGAGGGGAATTTAATCTGATGATTTATTGCTATATGCATATGTGTGCTGATTTTAGAATTTTAATTAATAAGATGATTGGCATGCCATATTTTGAAGTTTCTGTATTCAGGCTTCTATGATCCATAATGAATCAAGCAAAGTCTTTCAGTAGAAATCACATAAGAGAAATTTTTGGCCGACGTTTCGAACCAACAAGTGTTGTTCATCGTCAGGACCAGATGAAGAGGTAGACCATGACAAAGGCTTAAATAAAGAGCAATGTAGAGACATAATTTCAAGTAATGACTATATTTGAACAATAATATTTAAATTATGATATCAATTTATTAATATATTAAAAACAAATATTATTAAGTAACGACTATATTAAACAGCTAGTTTTTGAAAAATAATATTTAAATAATGATATTAGTTTATTAATTTATCAAAAATATTAATAGGTAATGACTATATTAAATGGCTAATTTTTGAAAAATAATATTTAAATTAATTTATTAAAAAAAAGAAAAAGAAGAAGAAGAAGAACTCTAAACAAGGAGGGAAGTAAAAAATTATAAAAAGGAGTCAAGACCCTAATCGAGACAAGATCATTTAATAAATAAAATAATTAATGGAAATAAAATAAACTAAATTAAAAATAATTAATGGAAAAATAAATAAAATAAAACAAAAATATACACAAGTAATATATATATATATATATATATATTCAAAGAAAAGTAATCAATAAATAAAACATGGTCAACAATAAAATATGGGGTTGAGGCTCATTAAACAAATAACAAAAATACTAAAAGGAGTTAAGAACGAATAAGATGATAAAATACATAAAAAACACGAAGGATCAAGAAAATAAACTCTAATGAAGAATAAATCAACAACAAATACTATAAAAAGGACGCCAATACCTACATAGATAAACAAACAAACAAAATAAATTCCAAAAAGAAGCCTAAAAAACTAGGAGGACAGGACAAGGACCCAACTTTTACTAATATTCCAACCATCATCTCTATTCAAATTATTGGGTCTTTTTTCGATTTCTAGGGCCTCCCTCAATTTACGATGATGGAAATGACTAACCTTAGCAACGACTTGGGCCTCCTCATTGCACATGTGATGCTTAGATTTATCTGCATGCTCTGCCAAAGCAGAGGAGGGGGTCCTGCCATGCTTGATGTCAACGACATGCTCACGAATCCTTTGATTAATTGGGCGACCAGTCTCACCAATGTAGGGAGTCCCACAAGAGCATGGGACAACATAAACACCCTTCATATTCTTGGGGTCCACTAGGTATTTTACAGATCTAAGGGAGCTCCGGATGGTATTTAAAGTTCTAAAGGTTGAAGCCACCTTATGCTTCCTTAGGATCCTCAAAATCTTGTTAGTGGTCCCTTGGATAAAAGGAAGACGAACACCAGAAAATCGATCCTTGGTATCTTTCTTAGCACTAGGACCTGTGGTAGCTAATCTATTCATTGAGGATTTTGAATCAAAGGCCTTAGCTTCTTCTCGTCTTTTGCCTAAGATGTGGAAGAGGTTTGTGGATGACACTTGTGTCATCTAGTCCCATGGTAATGAAGAGTTGGAATTGTTTTTACTCCATCTAAACAATCATTCTAGTTCCACAAAGTTCACCATGGAATTTGAATGTAATGGTAGTCTGCCTTTCCTTGATGTCCTCCTCTCAAGGAATGATGATGGCTCTTTTTCTCATCAGGTATTTTGTAAGAAAACTCATACGGAACAATATCTTCATGCTAATTCTCATCATTTCCCAGCTCAAAAGCTTGGTGTTCTCAACACCTTAGTGACTAGAGCTTTAAGAGTTTCTGATGACAACCATCTCAATGAAGAGAAAGCACATCTCCTAAGTGTTTTCTTTAATAATGGGTATAGTAGACACCAATGTACTAAGGCTTTCCTCAAAGCTGAAAAAGGTCCTAGTGCTAAGAAAGATACCAATGATTGATTTTCTGGTGTTCATATTCCTTTTATCTAAGGGACCACTAACAAGATTGCGAGGATCCTAAGGAAGCATAAGGTGGCTTCAACCTTTAGGCCTTTAAATACCATCCAGAGCTCCCTTAGATCTGTAAAAGACCTAGTGGACCCCAAGAATATGAAGGGTGTTTACGTTATCCCATGCTCTTGTGGGACTCCCTACATTGGTGAGACTGGTTTCTTGATTAATCAAAGGATTCGTGAGCATGCTGCTGACATCAAGCATGGCAGGACCCGCTCTTCTGCTTTGGCAGAACATGCAAATAAATCTAAGCATCACATCTGCATTGAGGAGGCCTAGGTCATTGTTAGGGTTAGTCATTTCCATCATCGTAAATTGAGGGAGGCCCTAGAAATGAAAAAAGACCCAATAATTTGAATAGAGATGATGGTTGGAATATTAGTAGAAGTTGGGTCCATGTCCTGTCCTCCTAGTTTTTTAGGCTTCTTTTTGGGATTTATTTTGTTTGTTTATCTATGTAGGTATTGGCATCCTTTTTATAGTATTTGTTGTTGATTTATTCTTCATTAGAGTTTATTTTCTTGATCCTTTGTGTTTTTTATGTATTTTATCATCCTATTTGTTCTTAACTCCTTTTAGTATTTTTATTATTTGTTTAATGAGCCTTAACCCCATATTTTATTATTGACCATGTTTTATTTATTGATTACTTTTCTTTGAATATATATATATATATATTATTATTTTATTTTTTTTTTTATATATATTTCTTTTGATTGTGTATAATTTTGTTTTATTTTATTTATTTTTCCATTAATTATTTTTAATTTAGTTTAATTTATTTATTAAATGATCTTGTCTCGATTAGGGTCTTGACTCCTTTTTATAAATTTTGACTTCTCCTTGTTTAGAGTTCTTTTTTCTTTTCTTTTTAATAAATTAATTTAAATATTATTTTTCAAAAACTAGCTTTTTAATATAGCCGTTATTTATTAATATTTTTAATAAATTAATAAAATAATATCATTATTTAAATATTATTTTTCAAAAACTAGTATTATTTGGTTTTAATAAATTAATTTAAATTTTATTTTTTCAAAAATTATTCGTTACTTAATAATATTTGTTTTTAATATATTAATAAATTGATATCATAATTTAAATATCATTGTTCAAATATAACTGTTACTTGAAATTATGTCTCTAAATTGCTCTCTATTTAAGCCTTTGCCATGGCCTGCCTCTTCATCTGGTCCTGATGATGAACCACACCTGTTGGTTCGAAATGCGTCAGCCAAAAATTTCTCTTATGTGATTTCTACTGAAAGACTTTGCTTAATATTTTGAAGTGTTATTTTATTTTCTAACTTGTATACTAACCTAGGATTGGAATCATTGGATGTTTCAAATAGTTTCACATTAGCATGCTTGTTACAAACATACCAAGGTGATGAGTGAATATGACTATTTGTGCTTAATTTCAGTAAAAATCATGTGTGTGTACCAACACATAAGCATACACCAAGGAACAACAAGGAAATAAGAGAATGACCAGCAAAATGGTGCAATACAACACTAATAAATCCCAACACTATCAAGAAGGAGACTTAGCCGGGAAGAGGAAGGAGGAAGACTCTCCTGATTGGATGGACACCCTTAGAAGGTTAAGGGTTGGGTTTTGATGTTGTAAGGAAAACAATGAAAATATTGTCAGATATTAGGAGAAGCAAGTAGAAGTAAATGCAACAATATTGTAGAGCCTACTAGATATGCAAAGACAAAAGCAACATAAGCTTGGTGCCAACTACTTGGGCAGGCCCAAATCCAAGAAAAAACCATCTAGGATAGGAAAACACAGATTGGAGGCTAATAGGAAAGAAGGTATACAATCTAAGAATACTCATAGACAAAAAAGTGAAGATACAATGAGAGGGGGAACTCCACTGAACACTCCAGAAAGGAGAACATGAAGTCATAAATATTTTTCTAGCTAGGAGACACCACCAATAGAGAAGGAATGAGAAAAACTTATTGCAAGAGGAATTCAAGAAGGAAAAAACCTTTTACCTTCGATGGAGAAGTTAATAAGGTTGAAGATGAAGACGCATAGTTTTTGGGAATGAATAAGTACTTCAGAGTACATGATTACTTTGAAAACATGAGGCAAGAATAGTCATTTTCAGCTTAAAGGGAAAAACTAATATTTGATGGGAAGACTTAAGAAATGTCAAGGACATTAAAGAGAAATAGCCTCCTCGGAGAAGATTTGAGTGATATTTCTAGGAGAAGTACCTACTTGAAAGGTATTATGATAGGATTGTTAACGAATTTCACAAGCATAAACTGAGACAAGTTACGTGTGACGAGTACACTAGCATATATTTGTAGCTATTGAGGTATCTGCTATATATTTGAGATGATAAAGTAATGATTCAAAGGTACCTCAGTGGATTAACACAGGCTTACAACGACTGAATTGAGTTTGATGATCCAAAAACATTGGAGGACACCATCCGAAAGGCTAAATATTGTTATGAACAATCCAAACATAAGGACAAGTTCTAAACTAATTGGAAAGTAAGAGGTAGGACAAACTATAAGGGAAAATGACATAAATATTCAGGACATAAGTCAAAGGGGAAGAATGCAAAGTTCACCACTTCTGCCAAGGGTGAGTTTCAATATAAATCTACTACTTCTAGTAGAGATCATATCTCCAAGACAACAAGCGAGGAAGCCAAGGGGTTCAAAAGAGGGTCCATATAGTGTTGGACATGTGGACTTACGAAAAGATTGTAGTCAACAATAGCACATTGGCCGAAGGTTGTATAATGTTCAAAGAGTGAAATAGTGAATGATGTGGCTCAGAGCATGCCATAGATCTGACAATAGATAGGCTGGCCATTAAGCTTCAATGATCGAGATGGAAGGTATGGTTATTAACTAACTTGTTTCAATTTTGATTAACCCAAGTTCTGATTTCAACTATGTTGGTCCGAAGGTCATAGAAAATTGTGTGTTGCAGAAGAGAGCCCATGAAAAATCATGGTTAGTTCAGTTAGCCACGGAACCACTGGAAGACATGATGAAATCATGCTTAATAATAGTAAACAACATGCCCATGTTAGCTGATATAAATATATCACTATTAGGATCATATGATGTGATAGTCGACTTGGATTGGTTAGTTTCCCATAAGAAAAAATCCACTGCTACAACAAGTCGCTAGAATGTATTAGCTACAAAGGAGAGAAAGCGATGCTGCAAGGAATAAGAAAACCTATCAACATCATGGAAATATCAATGCTACAAACAAAAAGGTGTAGAAAGAAAGGGTGTGCTTTGTATGTAGTACATGTGACCAGTGAATGAAAAGATAGTAGGGATAATATGGAAGAGCATCCGGTGTTAAGAAATTTCAGTGATGTATTTCTGGAGGAAATATTAGGATTACCACCTAGAAGGGAAATCAATTTTTCTATCAAGTTATTTCGAGGATCAACACCAGTCTCGAAAGCTCCATACTGCATGAGCACACTAGAGCTAGTGGAGCTAAAGATACAGTTAAAAGAAAGGTTAAACAAGGGATATATCAAACCTAGTGTATCGCCTTGGGGAGCCCTAACACTATTTGTAAAGAAAAAGGATGGCATGGTGTGGTTGTGCATTGACTACATGCAACTAAATAAAGCCAATGTTTTTTTTTTTTTTTTGTTTTTTTGTTTTTTGTTTTTTGTTTTTTTTCTTTTGTTTTTTTTTGTTTTTACAGCCGTGTTGGATCCCTATTCCTAACAGGGTGACAACGCCACCTATTTAATTATCTTCAGGGGGTCCAGGGGGATTTTATGAGCCCCTCCCCTAGTGGGGATTCGGGGGCAGCGCCCCTGAAGCTAAAAATAGATGAAAATTTGTTTTGTAAAATATATTAATTTCTTAGTCAATCTGGGTCGTTCATTAGGCAGATGATCTAACGGTAGAAGTTATGTTAATTTATGGTTTTTTACCCTAGATGGTAATCGCTGATTTATATGAGGGAATTGTATTGTGGATGTGTATTATTATTCTGAGTGAGTGAGAGAGAGGAGGCTATGTCAAAGCAAAGAGGAAATTACAACAGATCTGTCGTAGGTTGTATCTCTTCATTTTGATGGATAATATAAAAGGAAGGACTGACTATTTCATGTTTTATGCATTTATGTAATATTTGTGTATTTCATTGCTTTGGTAATTAATTTCTAACAACTGGTATCAGAGTCAAAGGTTTATTTGGATGATAAACTTGCATGAGAGAAAGGTTCCTGGTTCATGTGGGAGCAATGGTGGAAGATGGTAGGTTTAGGGTTGAGAAATTTAATCGACAAAACTACTATCTATGGAAGATGCAGATGGAATATTATTTGTATCAGCAATATCTTTACCTAGCATTGAGTGGAAAATCAAAGAAGATGACGAGTATGATAGACGCAGAATGGGAGATTCTCAACCGAAAGGAACTAGGAACAATACGTCTATGTCTAGCAGCGTTTGTGACATTCAACATTTCAAAGGAAACAACAACAAAAGGTTTAATGAAGGTATTGGACAAACTATATGAAAAACCCTTGGCTTCAAATGAGGTGTTTCTTATGAAGCATCTATTTAATATGAATATGTTAGAAGGTGGATCTGTTGTTGGTCATTTAAATGAATTTAACACAGTTACCAATCAGTTAAGTTCTGCAGGGGTAAATTTTGATGATGAAGTTAAGGCTCTTTTATTTCTATACTCATTGCTAGAAAGTTGGAATGGCCTCATTATGGATATTATTAACTTTGTCTCTAGATCTAGTACTTTAAAGTTTGATGATGTTGTTGGCGCCATCCTTAGCGAGGAAATGCGACGGAAAAGATCTAGTGAGACATCAGGTAATTCTTTGACTGTAGATACTAGGGGGAAAAATGGAAAGAGGAAGGAGCCTAGGAAATCACAGTAAGTCAAGGAAAGGCAGATCCAAATCTAGTAAGGGATAGTATGTTGGAAAATGTGGTAAGAAAGGACACTTAAAAAAGACTGCAAATCTCGAAGGGAAAATAAGGAGGTGGACAACAAGAGAACAATCATAAAGCAAATGTGATAGGTGATGTGTTGTAAGATGATTTGATTAATTAATTATAGAATATTATTGATGCTTGGGTGGTAGATTCAGGGGCCTCATTCCATGCCACACTTGATAGGAAACATTTTTATGACTATGTTCAAGGAGATTTTGGACAGGTTCATCTGGGTGATGATAAACCCTGTAAAATAGTTGGAATGGGTAAGGTTTTTACAAAGAAACAAAATGGAAACCAATTTCTATTGTAGGAAGTAAGGCATGTTCCAGATCTGAAGAAAAATCCATTTTCAACAGGGCAGTTAGGTGCTGAAGAATGTGTAACTGCATTCGCAGACAAAACTTGGAAGGTCACTAAAGGAGCCCTTGTAATAGCAAAAGGAGAAAATTTTGGTACATTGTATTTATGCAATAGTATTTCTAATTCGGTTAATGTTTTAACCTCCACAGGAGAAGATAGAATCATAGGCTTGGGCACATGAGTGAGAAGGAGATGCAAATTATTCACTCATGAAATTTATTGCTAGGTTTGAAGCATGTTGATTTGGATTTCTATGAAAATTATGTTTATGGGAAACAAAAGATAGTCAGATTTATCAGAGTTGGGAAGGAAAAGAAGAGCGAAAAAATAGAGCTTGCACATACAAATGTATGGGGACTTGCTCAGGTATCATCTCTTGGTGGCTCTTGCTATTATGTTACTTCTATTGATGATGCAACTTAGAAAATCTGGATTTATTGTATTCAAAATAAATCTGATGTATTTGATACTTTCAAGAAATGGAAATATTTAGTTGAGAATGAGACAAAAAAGAAGTTGAAGTGTCTTAGATCAGACAATGGAGGTGAATATTGCAACAAAAAGTTTGATAAATACTGTTCAGAGCATGGAATTCGTAGAGAGAAGATAGTTCTAGGAACAACATAGGAAAATGGTATGTCAGAAAGGATGAATAAGAGAATCATGTAGCGTGCAAGGTGCATGAGATTGCATGCACGATTTCCCTTACAATTTTGGGCATATGTTGTAGTTACTGTTGTTTATCTAATAAACTGAGGGCCTTCAAGTTCCATAGATGGTAGTATTCTAGAGGAGGCATGGACAGGTAAAAAGGTAAACTACTCATTTTTAAATACTTTTGGTTGTGAATCCTTTGTCCACATAAATAAAGAAAATAGAACAAAGTTTGAGGAAAAATAAAAGAAATGTATCTTTATTGGATATGGTGTTAATGACTTTGGTTATCGCTGATATGATTATGAAAATCACAAAATCATTAGGAGAAGAGATGTCATATTCAATGAAAAGGTCTTGTATAAGGATTAGATGCAAGAAAAGAAAAAAGAAAAGGAAGACAAAGATCACACAGTGCTTGATGAGATCATAGAAAAGGTAAAGGTGCATGAAAATCATAATGATCAACAAACACAACAACAACAAAAACCACAACAACAAAAGGCACCTCAAACACCTAAAAGTGGTGTTAGAAGATCTACTAGGATAAGTCGACCCCCTAAGCGATACTCTCCTTCATTATATTATGTATCTTTTATTGATTCTGATGAAACAAAAAGATATGAAGAAGAAATGCAGGTAGAAACCAAGAAGAAGTGGGAGTAAGCTATGGGAGAATAGATGGAATCCTTGATGCATAACCAAACTTGGGACTTGGTCAAGTTACCTACTGGTAAAACAACATTGCAAAATAAATAGGTTTACAGGTTGAAGGAAGAAGATGGAGGTAAACAAAGGTATAAGTCTAGACTTGTGGTGAAGGGGTTTGCATAAAAGAAAGGTATAGAATTCGATGAATTTTTTTCTCCTATTATTAAAATGACTTCAATCAAAACTATTTTAAGTCTAGTGGCAACATAAGACTTGCATCTTAAGCAGTTAGATGTAAAGACAACATTTCTCCATGGGTATTTGGAGGAGGAAATATATATGTAGCAACCACAAGGGTATGAGATCAAAGGGAAGGAGAAGTTAGTGTGCAAATTGAAGAAGAGCTTGTATGTCTTAAAACAAGCTCCAAGGCAGTGTTATCTAAAATTTGACAGGTTTATGTCTGAACAAGGTTATATTAGATGTCACTCTGACCATTGTGTTTATCTTAAAAAACAAAATGATGGAAACTATATTATATTGTTATTGTATGTAAATGACATGCTTGTTAAAGGGTCTAATATGCATGAAATAAATGTGCTCAAAGGAAAATTGGAAAAGGAAAATTGGAAAATTCATTTGAAATGAAGGATTTGGGTGTTGCAAAACAAATCCTTGGTATGAGAATAACTAGAGACAGGAAAAATAAGAAATTAACATTGTCTCAGAGTGAGTACATAGAAAAAGTGTTGGAAAGATTCAATACGCAGAATGCAAAACCGGTTAGTACACCTTTGGCTAGTCATTTTAAACTAAGTAAGGAGATGTATCCCAAGACTAAGGAATAGATGGATTATATGTGTAAAGTTCCATATGCATCAACATTTGGAAGCTTAATGTATGTAATGGTGTGCACAAGGCTTGATATTTCACATGTCGTGGGAGTTGTAAGCAGATATATGAACAATCTAGAAGAAGAGAATTGGGCGACAGTGAAGTGGATTCTCAGGGATTTTAGAGGTACCACAAATCAATCATTATGCTTTGGTGGTTCAAACATTTCTCTACAGGGATATGTTGATGCAAATATGGTATGTGATAGAGATAACAAGAGGAGCATCACATGGTATGTGTTTGCTGTAGGTGGAACAACTTTGAGTTGGGTTTCAAAGTTGCAAAACATTGTTTCACTTTCAACAACAAAAACAGAGTATGTTGTTGCTATAAAGGCTAGTAAAGAAATGATTTTATTACAAAGGCTTATGGATGAGTTGGGCAAGAAGCAAGAGATGGTAGGTTATAAAGTGGTAGCCAGAGTTCCACTCATCTTACAAATAACTTAGCATTTCATCCCAAGAATAAACATATACAACTCAAGTACCATTTCATACGATTAGTGTTAGAAGATGGACAGTTGAAGCTGGAAAATATACACACTAGCCAAAATCCTTCAGATATGTTAACAAAAGTTGTAACTAGGGAGAAATTGAGATTCTGCTAAGTTTCAATTGGTCTTCAAGTATGATGTTGAAGATGAGAAACAACCAGGTCCAAGTGGAGTCATTGTTCAACAGGTGAAGCAACGATGGAGTTTATATAATCAGTCTCCAAGTGGGAGATTGCCTGATTATTTTGTTTTTTGTTTTTTTTTTGGATCCTTGTTCCTAATGGGGTGGCAACACTTCTTATTTAATTGCCGTCAGGGGGGTCCAGGGGTGGTGACAACAAATTTTATGAGCCCCCCCTAACGGGGGTTCAGGGGCAGCGCCTCCGAAGCTAAAAATAGATGAAAATTTTCTTTTTAAAATATTGTAATTTCGTAGTCAATCTGGGTCATTCATTTGGCAGATGATATGATGGTAGAAGTTATGTTAATTTGGGGTTTTTCCCCCTAGAAGGCAACCATCGGTTTATATGAAGGAATTTTATTGTAACTATGTATTATTATTCTGAGGGAGAGAGAGAGAGAGAGAGGAGGATGTGTGAGAGCGAAGAAGAAATTACAACAGATCTACTGTAGGTTGTATCTCTTCATTTTGTTGGATAATATAAAAGGAAGGACTGACTATTTCTCTGTGGATGTAGCCCAAATTAGGTGAAACAAATATATCTGTGTCTCTATTATTTTATAAGTTTCTGTATTTGTGTTTCTGTAACATTTTATGTATTTCATTGCTCCGTTAATTAATTTCTAACAACCATAATAAATAATACATATCCTTTTCCTAGGATTGATGACTTTCTTTACCAGTTGAGAGGGGCTGCTATATTCTCAAAAATAGATTTGACGTCTAGGTATCATCAAGTTCATATTAAATATGAATAAATCCACAAAACAAATTTGTGAACCATATATGGACATTATGAATATTTAGTGGTGCCATTTGGGTTCATGGGTAATACAACAACATTTATGTGTAGAATGAACAATGTCCTAAGCCCATAATTGGATAAGTTTGTACTAGTATTCATAGATGATATTTTGGTCTTCTCGAAAACCAAAGAAAAGCATGAAGAGCATTTGAAAGCGATATTGCAATTGCTGAGAGAGCACAAGATTTATGCCAAGCTCAATAAATGTGAATTCTTCGAGTCACAAGTTCAATGCTTGGGACATTGCTTTTAAGAAAGGAGTGGCAATGTATATTGATAAGATCAAGGCCATCATAGAGTGGCCTACTCCCCAAAATGTTACATAAGTTAGATCTTCCATGGGATTGGTAGGGTATTACCAAAGGTTCATATGCATTTTTTCAAAGATTGGGCATCTAATCAATACCTTGAAGAGGAAAGAGTTAAATTCAAATGGACATCAGAGTGCACACCCAACTTTGAGCAACTCAAACACCTACTTACGCATGAACCTATAATGAGAAAAGATGATCCAAAAAAGGATTTAGTGGTTTGCATAGATGCTTTCCAGAACGGGTTGGGTGGAGTCCTAATGTAAGAAGGACACATTATTTGTTTTTAATTGAAAAAATTAAATGAGCATGAGAGGAATTATGTCACTCATGGCTTGGAGCTTGGAACAATAGTACATGCATTGAAAATGTGGAGACATTACCTACTTTAAAGAAAGTTTGTTTTAATGTCAGACCATAGAGGATTGAGATACTTATTGAAACAACCCAAGTTAAATGAAAGACAAGTTTGGTGGCTAGCCTTGATCAGTGAGTTTGACTTTGAAATAAATTACATCAAAGGCAAAGAGAAAAAAGAAATAGATGCACTTAGTAGAAGTCTGGAAGTGGCTCATTTGGTAGCGATAAGCACTTATGAAGTTGCTCTCAAGGAAAGAAGAAAAAAGGCATTGCTCATGATGAGCATTACCAACACGTGAGGGAGTGCTTACAACAAGCCAAAAGGATTATTGAGTAAGAATTACTCCCTCACTAATGATGACATGTTGAAGTTCAAGGATAGATGGTACGTGCCTTGCATGGGCGACTTGAAGAATCTCCTTATGGATGAATTTCACAAAAGAACTTATTTAGGTCATCTCGGTTATTAGAAAATGATAACAACTATGAAGAAAAAGTACTATGAGCAAGACATGAAAAAGGAAGTGGCTCAGTATATTTCCAGGTACCTAGAATGTCAACAAGTTAAAGTGAAATGAAGAAACACAGCGGGATTGTTGCAGGCAATCCCCATTCCTGAGTAGAAATGGGAAGTCATATCCATGGAATTCATCACAAGACTTCTAAAGACATATAGGAAACATGTTTCTATAATGGTGGTTGTGGACAAGTTGAGCAAGACCATTCAATTTATAGCTGTCAAGTCCACCTACAAGGAAATTGACATTGCTAAATTTTTCATGAAGGATATATTTAGATTGCATTGTATAGCCAAGAAGATCGTTTTGGATCGGGATGCCAAGTTCACCTCAAAATTTTGAAAGCATTGTTTGCCAGTTTTTGAACAGAGTTAACATTTTTAACAACATATCATCCTCAAACGGATGGAAAAAATTAAAGAGCAAATAGAGTTCTAAAAGACATGATGAGGATGTATGTCATGCATCATCCAAAGAGGTGGGAAGAATTCCCACCCTTAGTTGAATTTTCGTACAACAATGGGTATCAAGAATCACTAAAGATGAGTCCTTTTGAAGATTTATATAAAAAAATGTACCACACCCATCAACTGGGATGACCCAATAAATAGGGTGGTTCTTGGACTAGATATGCTAAAGGAAATTGAATAGAAGGTAATTAATATCAGGCAGAAATTGAATGAAACCCAAGATAGGCAAAAGTGTTATGTAGATCAATAAAGAATGCGAAATGAATTCCAAGTGAGAGAGCATGTGTAACTCCACATTAGACTAAGGAAGAGTTCACTGAGAATTGGCTATCATGTTAAGTTGGCACCAAGATTTTGTGGACCACTTTATATTTTTGAAAGAGTGGGGCCAATGGCTTACAGATTGGCCTTACCACCCACAATGAAAGTACATGATGTTTTTCACATTTCTTTGCTTAAGAAACATGTGCATGAAACTAATCATATTGTGGATTAGTCTATGATATAAGTGGAATCCGAGGAAGAATTCCAACCAGAACTACAATGCATTTTGGATCGAAGGCAAATCACACTCCAAAATTAAGTAAGAGTAGGTCAAGGTGTAGTGGAAGCACTTAAGACTAGATGAAGCCACCTGGGAAGTAGCCAATCAGATGAGGGAACTTTAGCTATTTTTGTTCACTGTATAAATGAATGCGATAGATGTAAATATAAAGCTCAACGTGGTATTTTGTGTACTATTTATATAACACTGAGGATGATTTTCCTTTAAGGGGGTGGGTTCAGGAACAACCCTTTTTTCTACACCCATGTAAATATCACTATGTGAATTGTTTATGTAATTTAAGTAAAAAAGAAATTGATCATTGAGCTACAAGAGAGGACATAGATCCAAATATCTAAGGAGGAGAGGTTGCTTGTCAAGTGTCAAAACCCATGCCACCTCATTTAATTCCATTTTACTTATCACCTTGATAAATTAATGGCCAACATAAACATAAAATGAAGTTTAGTACAGGCCACTTGAGTGGATGATGATGCCTATGTTGTCCCCTTTCTTGTGGGACACTATGAAAGAAGTCAACACACAAAGCATGGAATATAAAGAGAATACATGAATAGAATAACCTATAGAACACGAAGAGAAGCAATGAAGGGAAATGGAATGAAGAAGAGAATGTGCAGGAAAGGAAGCTTTCAAGCAGTAGAAAGAGGAGAAGAAAATTTATCAAGCTAGTGCTCCGTGATTGTAAATCATTCCCTGTGATTTTGTTAAGGCCAATTTTATGTGCCTGTGTTGGTTGGATAGTGAAGGCTCGATGGAGATTTGATTCACTTAGTGCTTGTTGAGTAGGATAATAAACCTCTAAGTGCTTGCTGGAAAGCTAATAAACCACTTAGAGCTTGTTGAATGGGCTAAAAAACCACTTGGGTGCTTGTTGGAAGGTTGACAAAGCATTAGGTAGACACGTTGGGACACTGTGGTGCTTGCTACAAAGGGATGATAAACCAATAAGTGCTTGTTGAGGAAGCTGATTAAATATTTACTGCTTGCCAAGTAAGCTGATAAACCACCTAGAAGTGTGCTCTACTTGCAACACTTTCCTTGAAAATCCAACTAATAAACCACCTATATAGTTAGTATTAATTCTCCTAGAGTTGAGCAATACTTCAATTGATCCTTAGGTGAATCCCTGTGATTGATTTCAATAAGGAAGAGAGTCACCGTGATTCTTACTTCCAGAGGGAAGTTGATAAAGCACCTAGAAAGTGAAATCCTCCTCTTTCTTGTTTCTTGCACTGAATCTCGGTGTGAAATTCCCTTGAGAAAAACACTCCTTAGACTCTGAATCTGACTTAGGGGTGGTCATCTACAAGAAATATTATAGTGTATCTAGCTTATGGTTGAGAGGAGAGTTGAGGTCCCTCCTTTAGTTGTCTCCCACTCAAGTTAAACAAATAAGTATATATTTACTTGATCTATTTGTACGATGGATGATGAAGAATGTTTGATATGTGATATATAGGTGTATGGATTAGCACTACCCGTGGAAGGATAATGTGATATCTATGTTCATGATGAATTGTTTGCTCTATATGCCTTCATGTCCATGTTGAACTTATGGGTCTCTGTGTTTTATTGTTTTCATCATGAATTATAGGGTTATTGACATTAATGTGCATGGTTGCTTGTAGTCTCTCAACTAGTCTATTGTAATACATGATTTTATTTATTTGACATGTTCATGAATCTTATGGTTCAATGCTTTGTTTAAGGTTGTAGGCTACTTCACATGATAATAAGGAAATTCAAATGTTACACGATGCATGAGAATTCAGTTAGATCTAATAGTCACTTGTTTTAGGAACAATGAGAGCATTTCGTTGTTATGTATGCCTGTATGATGTTGCGGTGTGTTGACCTTCACAAAGGAAGCATGGCTTGTGGCCCTGTTGTGAAATCTAGTTGTTGGAGCCATTTCTTAACTTTATTTAGTATTTGATATAAGGCAATTTTTCTAGAGTCATTAACTTTTTTATGGTCTCAGTACACCCTTTGGGGAGATCAATGTTCAAATATAAGTTTCATTATAGGAAAAATTGTGTTATGGACAATGCTTTGTCATAAGGAAATCTTGGTCTAATCCATTGGAATTTTCCTTCCTAAAAGTTTGGGTGGAAACCTGCATTTATATTCGGGGTTAGATGGTTCTTAGATGAACCGTATATCTAGGCCATATATCATTTCAACTCCCCAACGCTAATGCTTCATATATGCAAAGGGGTCAGATATCCATAAGATTGACATATGTATTCAGAAATCTAGGCATTCGACTAGTCATTGCATGTGCACCATAAAAAATAATTGGATGTGAGATGGTATAGATTTTCCACATTAAATTAGTGTGTAAGTGATATCCATTGTGGGCTCCTCTTTGGTAGAAACACTTGCATGAGGCTGGATTTCCTATGAACGGAGGTTGTACCTGAGATTTGGGAGATCTGGTGGAGGTGGAGTTGTGAACATTTGCAAAGTTTCGTATGAGACCGGGACGTAATTTTCTATGGTATTGTGTGTGATCCGGTGGTTCAGGGGAGTAAGGGTTGTGTTAGTAATGGATAAGGCTTGCACGTCAGAGTTCCTCTGGGGCCATATATAACTAGAATTGACCGCATAACATGATAGGGATAGTTTGGTAGGACACGTTAGCTTGGGATGAGGTGGCAAGTGCAAAAAAGGCCCAGATACGACCCTGTGGTTGTCTACATGAGAGCCACATAGGTGCTATGAGGGAAAGTAACTGCCATAGATGACATAGCAGGTCCACAAGGGTCACACATGGGTGCCATGTGGCAGTGCCTTACTGACGTGGTAGGATTTAATTTGTCAAATTTCAAATGGACATATCTTTTTATCCAGAAGTTATGTTGAGATAAAGTTTATATTGCCATAAATATCTTGACGAGTTGAGCATGATGGTGGCAATAATTTTCAATTTCAAATAAATTGGATAAAGAGGATTTGTGTAACTCCATATTCATAAAATACCTTGGAGTTTAGGTTAATTATAAGGTACCACCTCCAGTAATCTGAAATAGTACAAGGGAGTGGGAGGGAGAACTACAAATATAATATTATATAAAAGTAAGAAATTACCAACGCTCTCTTTTCACTTTCAATTTTATCACTATAACTTTATTTTTAACTTTAACTTATTATATATGTAGAACATATTAGAATTACTTTGAAATTAATGACAATGGTCTCTTCAAGGAAAAATATCTTATCCTAATAGGAGACCTAAATTTTACAACCTCTATTAATGAAACCTGGGGTGTATCTGTTTGACTTGACCCTTTTGCTCCAGTGATATCCCAAATCCTGTAGACTCCAATCTCATAGACATCCAATCTATTTGATCCAAGTGGATCTTAAGATATAATGGCATGGAAACTCATAAATCAAAATGATCGAAATGAAGTCAACTCAAGACCAGAATGTAGATCTCGTCTTCCTGATTCCAACGACACCAACAATACTTCAATTCGAGTCTGGAAGATGAAGTTATCGCAAATAGAAGGGTGCTTCAATCCTTAAGAAAATGAGGAATTTCCTTAAAAGATGGGTCTTAAAGCCTTAAAGGCAAATCGCAATCGGAGGTCGCATGAGGAGGGACTTAAGGGTTGGACCGTGGAACCCTCGATCGCCGATTGCCGATCAGATTGGATCGACGGATCGGAGGTCATCATAATCGGCAGTTATATATATATATATATTGGCAAATCGATGTTGCGACATCGATTAATCGGATCGACGGTTATACATCGACGGTCATATATATATGGACATCGATGACAGGGCAGCGACGATATACGAGCGGGGTGCCGACGCTTCCGACTGTCGGCATTCCCCGTTAACCAGGACTTTAATTCCCCGATATGTTGATTGCGATAAACAGGCCGGACTCGATAGATGTATATACTCGGTTTCATGTTTTTTGAAGTCCGGGTGCACAATTTTGGACCGGATTTTCAGTGTTTTTTGGGGTTTTGAGGTCTGATCCACTCAACAATAAAAAGACCATTTTGGGAAGTGGTTGCACCCGCCGATCTTTCCACTCTACCAGTCTCTATAATGAACAAAGACAAGCCTCGATTTGGGTGGGTTTCTGTCCAAAGAACCCATTATAAAACAAAATGATTGGAAAGAGAAAAAGGAGGGCTTTTTTATGGTTGCAACGTGCTATTTCGCAGAGGTCGAGAGCGATTATTGACCTGTTGTGAACAGTTACACACTCTAGCCCTCTATTACAGCTGCAGGAAGCTTTGGCGTTGCATACCACTCCATCTCCGGTATTCATTTCACGACCATCAGGCAGAATGGAGGTATAAGCCTCTTTGTGGATAGTTGATCATTATAATCCTCTTTCTTTCATGCCATTTTAATAAGAAAAGCCTCCCCATTGTTGAGCTGGGCCCGGAGACATAGTCTGAATTGGACGAACTCTGTTATCAAGCCTTGGTGTTCTATTTTGTGCCTTTTTATGTGTCTTCTTCTTCTTTTCATATGTGCACATTTATGTGTTAAGCTGCAATTTCATCTGCGATTCTTTTCTATACATCTATAAGCGAAAACATCCTGGATCAAGTGGTATCAGAGCAAGGATTTTTAGATGTGAATTGCATGTTTGTATGCTAACAAGAGGTAGGCTTCAAAGAGGCAAAGGGAATCTAGAACCTTTCGATCCAGAGGCCGGGCGTGCACCTTGAAGAAGAAACATGGCTGAAGAGGAAGCTCATATTGAAGAGGAGCACAATTTCAGAAAGACTTTCTATTCAATGGCAGAGAATATCAGTCAGCTAGTTATAAGACTGGAAAAAGCTGAAGAGAGGAATCTAGAAGGACAAGGTTCAACACATGGGAATGATGGAGAAGAACCCCCTCCTTCTCCTTCTGGTGGTGAAGGTTCTTCTTCCCCACACCACCATAATCAGAGAAATCCAAAGGATGCATCGAAGAAACCTTTTTTTAAATTAGATGTTAAATTTGATCTTCCTGTGTTTTATGGTGAAAGTAACGCAGAAAAGCTTAACAATTGGATCAGGCAGATTGAGGTTTATTGCAGGATTTAGCAAATCGTAGAGGATGAGGTGAAAATCCAGTTGGCCTCTCTATGGCTGGGCAGCACAACTCTCGTTTGGTGGGAGAGTAAATTGCAGAGTAATAAAAATGTGGGTAAGCTCTTTTCCTCATGGTCTGCTTTTACTTCTGCGTTAAGGGAACAATTTTATCCCTTAGGATACAAACAAAAAGCTTTGATGAATTGGCAATATTTAAGGCAAGGCAAAGGGCAAGATGTTTAGAGTTTTACAGAAGAATTTAGGAAGAAAGCACTGAATTTGGGTATTGCACTAGATACACCTGAAGTTGTAACTAAGTATATTGGCTGACTGCATAGTTATATTCAACATTCATTATTGTTGTTTGAACCAACCACTATTGATGCAGCTAGTGTGAAAGCAATTCATATTGAGAACAGGGGCAAGAATGAAAAAGAGGACCAATCCCGAAAACCACCGTTCAAACCTCCCAATGGAAAATCCAAAGTGAAATGGAAAGGGAAGGAGAAGAAAACAGCAGCAGCCAAAGAGGGAGAGCGGCCTTATTGCAATCATTGCAAGAAAGAAGGCCACGATGATGATCACTGTTGGAAGCAGCACCCAGAAAAGCGTCCAAAGAAGTATGGAGGAAAAGGGAAGCAGAAAATAGTGGTAGCAACACAACAAGACCTTGGATCAGATTCAGGAGATGAAGCGCTGGTCACAACAGTAGGAACAAAAGGTACCTTTACACCTCCTATTGATTCTAAATTGTAGGGAAGCACCAGTTCTATAGATGAGTCCATTTCAAATGATAAAAAAAGGATTGAATTATTTCATATCAGAGTAGTAGTAAACCATACCAAAGTAGAAACTCTGTTTGATACGGGGTCCCAAGCAAATTTAATTGCAAAATCTCTGGTAAAGAAGCTAGGCTTAGAAACAAAACCGCACCCAAAGCCTTATCGCTGGGATGGATACATGATAAAGCTAAATTGAATGTAACCCAGCAGTGCAAGGTAAAATTTGTGATTGCGTCTAAGCTGGTAGACGAAGTAGAGATGGATGTAATACCACTGGATATCTGTGGCATGGTATTGGGGAGCCCATACCTGTATGACAGGAAAGCTGTCTTTTTCCGCCATGAAAATAAATACCACATCACTAAGGATGGGATAGAGTACATAGTGCGGGCTCATCAAAACAAAATTAATGCCAGCCTTGTAAGCGCTGGGCAGATGAAACGGCTGGTGAACTCCAACAAGGCATGCATGCTTATGGTCATCAGGGAAAAGGAGGCCGAATTCACAGACGCGTTCCAAGGCTGCGATGGTAAGCATAAACAAGAGTTGATGGATTTGATTTCTGATTATAATGAATTGTTTCAGGAGCCGCGGGGACTACCTCCGAAGAGGGAAATCCAACACGAAATCCACCTATTGCATGACGCCCCTCTGCCAAATATCGGCATGTATAGAATGTCAGCAATCGAAATGGAGGAAATCAAGTGTCAAGTGCAGGAATTGCTGGACCAAGGCGTGATCAGGCCGAGCTCCTCTCCATGCGGGTCACCAATTGTTCTAGTTCCCAAGAAGGATGGTAGTTGGAGGATGTGCATGGACTACCGCGCACTCAACAAAATATCAGTAAAAAATCACTATCCCCTTCCATGCATAGATGATTTATTGGATCAATTAAAAAGTGTTGTATATTTCACAAAATTGGATCTGCGTAGTGGCTATCACCAGGTTCGAATTGCGGAGCAACATGTGGAAAACTGCTTTCAAAACCAAGCAGGGGTTGTTCGAATGGATGGTAATGCCATTCGGGCTTTGCAACACTCCAACCACCTTTATGCGGGTTATGAATGATATATTTCAGCCTTTCATTGATGAGTTTGTTCTTGTATATTTAGATGATATATTAGTTTTCAGCAAGAGTTGGTTTGAACATATGGGTCATGTAAAGAAAGTGCTTAATGTGTTGAAGAAAGAAAAACTCTTCGTAAAATTGTCAAAGTGTGAGTTCGAGAAAACCTCTTTAGGTTACCTAGGGCATATTGTTGGTCATGGTCAGTTAAAAATTGGTCCCGCTAAAGTTGAAGCAATTGTAAATTGGCCTAAGCCTACTAGTGTAACTGAGGTTCGTAGCTTTCTAGGTGCAGTTTAGTATTGGAGGAGATTTATTGCTAATTTCTCTATTATTGCAGCACCTTTGCACACATTGACAAGTGTGAAACAGGTCTTCTAATGGGGAGGAAGACAATAGAAGTCCTTCAAAACATTGAAGGAAAAAATTAGCACCGCACCAGTCTTAGCCTTACCCAATCTCCAACAACCATTTGAGATTGAAACCGATGCCAGCGGTTATGCCATGGGAGCTGTACTGATGCAGCAAAAGAAGCCAATTTGTTACCATTCTAAGAAGTTTTCTCAAGCTGTGATAAACTATCCCACCTATGACAAGGAGCTTTATGCCTTGGTGCAGAGTGTGAAAAAGTGGAAACACTACTTGATCGGCAAGGAGACCATCATCCATACAGATCATCAGCCCTTGCAGTACCTTCAGTCACAAACCAAGTTGCAGCAAACTTGTCATTTCAAGTGGATGGGATTTCTTCAACAGTTTCATCTGGTAATAAAGTATAAGAAGGGCACTAGCAATAAAGTGGCCGATATGCTATCTCGCCCTCCTATTTCTGCTTCTGTTATTTTGCATAATGCTTCATTATCTTTTGAAAGTTATGCTGAACAATATGCTAATGATGATGACTTTAAGGAGGTTTATGCAAAACTAACCCATGGTTCACAGGTGGACAACTATCACTTGTAGGGGAAATTGTTGTATCACCTTGGTAAATTGTGTATTCCCATAGGAGAAAGAGTGCATGTAATTTGAGAGGCCCACACCTCTCTTGTGTCTGGACACTTTGGTGTCGAAAAGACTTTATGTCATGTACAAAGATTTTGTTTTTGGCCTCATATGAAAAACATTATGACTCGCTATGTAAAGGGTTGTGTGATGTGTTCTGTTTCAAAGCCCTCTAATAGAAAACTTCGGCTCTACACACCACTCCCTATTCCGATTCATCCATGGGAAAGTGTGTCAATTGACTTTGTAGGAGGTATACCTTTGTATAGGAAGGGTCATGACTATTTTTATGTCATCGTTGACTGGTTTAGCAAAATGTGTATTCTTATGCCTTGTAAAAAGCAGATTACTGCAGAGCAGACTGCTTCTCTTTTCTTTCAGTATGTTTGGGTTCACTTTGGATTACCCACATCAATTATTTCGGATTGAGACTCTCGCTTCCTTAGGGAGTTCTGGACCAGCATGTGGAGGATGATGGACACCAAACTGAAAAGAAGCATGACATTTCACCCGCAAACCGATGGATAGACAGAGGTTGTTAACCATACCGTGGTACATCTTTTACGAGGCTGTTGTGGGAAGCATCACAAGTTGTGGGATGAACATCTCCCCTATATAAAAAATTCCTATAACCGAGTAGTGCATTCATCAACACAACGTTCACCATTCGAGACATGATTTGGTTACCTGCCAAAGGACCCTTTAGACATGGTCTTTGGAAGGGAGGATGGCTCTAGTGGACGTGATGATAAAGACAAAGCTCAACAGTTCATTTAGCGAATCCAAATGATTCACCAAGCAGTGCAAGAACAGTTGGAAAAGAGTCAAGCCCATTACAAGGGTCGACACGATAAACACCGTGTCAACCATCAATTCCAAGTGGGCGACAAGGTGTGGTTCCACATCAGCAAAGACAGGTTGAAGGGAGAAGGAAAGAAGTTGCGGCCAATCCAATATGGACCATTCACCATATTGGAGAAGATTGGGAACAATGCCTTTCGTCTTGACTTACCAATATATATGTAGATGTACTCAGTAGTGAATGTGGAGAACCTGAAGCTGTATGAACCTCCTTTGATCATGGACATTGATGAGGTGGGCACAGTTCATATCATCGATGATTTTGCACCAAAATATCTCGATGAGTTGCCCAAAGACATCATCCTCGACAAAAGAATCATGAATTCACAATGAGGAGATGTAGAGTACCTTCGAGTGGGATTCAAGGGAATGCATCCTAGCAAGGCCAGATGGCTAGAGAAAGAGAAAGTGAGGGCACAGTTCCCTCACTTGCCAATTGACTAATGAAAAGCTTTTGGCGGTCCAAAAGCTCCTCAATGGGGAGGATTGATCCAGGTGGATCTTTAGATATAATGGCATGGAAACTCAGAAATCAAAATGATCGAAATGAAGTCAACTCAAGACCAGAATGTAGATCTCGTCTTCCTAATTCCAACGGCGCCAACGGTACTTCAATCCGAGTTCGGAAGATGAAGTTATCTTAAATAGAAGGGTGCTTCAATCCTTAAGAAAATGAGGAATTTCCTTAAAAATGGGTCTTAAAGCCTTAAAGGCAAATCAAAATCGGAGGTTGCATGAGGATGGACTTAAGGGTTGGACCATGGAACCCCCGATTGCCGATCATCCATCAGATCAGATCAGCGGATTGAAGGTCATCGCAATCGACGGTTATATATATATGTGTGTGTGTGTGTGGATATCGACAAATGGACGTTGCAATCGGCGATTAATCAGATCGACGGTTATACATCGGTGGTCATATATATATGGACATCGGTGATAGGGCAGTGACAATATACGAGTGGGGCGCTGACGCGATCGGTCGACACCGATATTGACGATCGATGATCGGCGGTCGGCATTCCCTATCAACTAGGACTTTAATTCCCCGATATGCTGATTGTGATAAACATGCCGGCCCTGATAGATGTATATACCTAGTTTCATGTTTTTTTGAAGACCGGGTGCATGGTTTTGGACCAGATTTTCAGTGTTTTTCGGGGTTTTGAGGTCTGATCCACTCAACGATAAAAAGACCATTTTGGGGAGCGGTTGCACCCGCCAATCTTTCCACTCTACCAGTCTCTATAATGAACAAAGACAAGCCCCGATTTGGGTGGGTTTCTGTCCAAAGAACCCATTATAAAACATGATGATTGGAAAGAGAAAAAGGAGGGCATTTTTATGGTTGCAGCGTGCTATTTCGCAGATGCCAATAGCGATTATTGACCTGTTGTGAACAGTTACACACTCCAGGCCTCTATTATAGCTGCGGGAAGCTTTGGGGCTGCATACCACTCCATCTCCGGTATTCATTTCATGGCCATTAGGCAAATTGGAGGTATAAGCCTCTTTGTGGACAGTTGATCATTGTGATCCTCTTTCTTTCATGCCATTTTAATAAGAAGGCCTCCCCATTGTTGAGCTAGGCCCAAAGATGTAGTCCAAATTTGTCTGCAACTCAATTTCAATACAAGCATTCAAAAGACACCATTCAAGTTCAACCAGTGTTGGTTCAAAGAGGATTCCTTTGGAGGATGCATATGAATGTCGGTGCAAATTCTAGGTTGACTTTTATTGCTCAACAATGGGTGCATGGAACATAAAAATTACTTTCCTAAAAAAATAGGTTAAGCGTTGGGCTGGGGCTCTTGTAAGAGATCAACAAGAGGAGTTGGAATAGGTAGAAGCCTCAATCAACTCATATCAATCCTCCTCAATTGATACAGGCTTCTCAGATACTATAAAAATAAATTATGCTCCCTAACAGAAAGGAAGGATTTCATCTTGAAAGCAAAGGAAGAACGTTGGCGTTTAAAGAGCAGAGAAATTTGGATAAAGGAAGGAGACATAAACACAAAAATTGTCCACATATTTTCTTCCCATTAGAGAAATAAAAACATTATCTGGGACATTCAGGATAATGAGGGAAATAGTATGAGTGCCCAACGGGATTTGGAGAAATATGCTAAGACCCACTTCTCTGGTCACTTCAAAGATCCAGGAGCATGTTCACTTAAAGCCCATATGAGTGTATTATAACATTTCCCTTGACTATTTTCAGTCGAAGAGGCAGCCAGGATGGGAGAATCTATCACATTGGATGAAATCAAATAGGTTCTTAGATCTCTAGCCAAAGATAAGAGTCCAGGTATGAATGGCTAGACTATTGAATTTTATCTAGCTTTTTTTGATCTGATTGACAATTATTTATTGGGTGTTATGGAGGAGGCTAGAACATCTGGCACGGTGTCGGGGGTGATCAATGCTACTTTCTTAGTGCTAATCACTAAATTCTCAAAGCCTCTATCTTTCGATGATTATAAACCAATTTCACCACGTAATCTCATTTATAAGGTCATTTCTAAAGTAGTGTCAAACATAATGAAAATAGTTCTCTCTTCTTCTCTGTCACTTGAACAATTGGATTCCTCCCGGGAAGGCAAATTCATGATGCGATTGGAGTGGCTCAGGAGGCCATACACTCCATCAAGACTAAACAACATAGTGCCTTGGTTCTTAAGATGGATTTGGTCAAATCTTTCGATCGTGTAAGCTAGAGTTTTCTTAGACTCCTTCTCCTCCATATCGGATTGGACTTTCAGGTGATGAATTGGATTATGGGATGTATTACTACTACAAACTTTGATGTTCTCATAAATGGATTACCTTCCTCTCTTTTTTTAGCTTCATGAGGCTTGAGGCAGGGTTGTCCTCTGTCTCCCATGTTATTTCTGTTAATCATCATGGGTTTGAGTAGAATCATAAACTATGCCAAGGAGGAAGGTCTCATTAAAGGTGTTAAAGTTTCTAGGGCTATCTCCATTACAGACATGCTCTTTGTTGATGACATGCTCATATTTGGTGATGGCACAATCAGTGAATGGGAAGTATATAGTGGCATTTTTAATACCTTTGTTTATGCTACAAGAATTAAGATTAGTCAGAATAAATCATCTTTCTTTTAGTGTAATATGAAGGACTAGAATATTTCCTCCATTGTATCTTTTCTACCATATAAAGTGGCTAATATGGAGCAAGGATTTATATATTTAGGCTTTCGATTGAAGCCGAATTATTACATGGTGGATGACTGGTCCCAACTTCACAAACACATTGAGCAAAACATTAGTAACTAGTGCTACAAATGGCTCTCTCTTGGTGGAGGTTGACTCTGGTAAATTCAGTTCTAGAAAGTAATAAAATCAGGGAATCCATGTTCTACTTTTTATAGGGCAGTAAGAAACATAATGGAGTTTCTTACTTGGTAATATGGGAGGTGCTATCCCAACCTAAACACTGTGGGGATGGGGACTGAAGAATCTACATTGTTTTCAAATGCCTTAGCATTGAAAAGCATATGGAGAATTCTAACTGGTTCAAGGTTATGTATCAAGCTCATCATTGAAAACTATCTTCATCAACGTCCCTCTATTGAATGGTTGAGATTTGTCTAGCATCAATTTTTTTTTTTTTTACCGATTCAAATATATGGAGAGGAATGATGTTAATCCTTCCTTAGATTACATCTAGGATGGCCTGGAAGGTGGGTAAAGGCAATTGGGTAATTCTAGGGAATGAGCCATTCATTGGAAGATTGCCTTTCTATATCTTATCCATGGAGCTCATTACTCAGCTCAATGTGAGGGGTCTCCACATGCTCTGTGACGTGTTTAGTCCCTGTTCTGAGGCTCTTTTCAACGACAGATGGAAGCATTCCTCTGATTTGGGACTATAAGGCATGTTGGCATTCGAATGGGAAGGTTTCACCAAAAAATTAAATCAGAGCGACCTAACCCTAAATGAGGAGAAGGATACCATTGTGTGGCTAGAAAACCCATCTATAGGCCAGGTATCAACTAATATTGCTTATGATTTGATATGTGCTAAATCCATTCAAATAAAAAACAACCGGTGGTATTGAAACATATGGCAGTGACACATTCCTCCTCAACTTAGATGCTTTATTTGGTTGGCCTTAAACAACCAAATTTTAACATAGGAAAACCTGAATTGACGTGGCTTTACTTGACCCAATATCTATGCCTTATGATTGAATGGCCCTAACATGACTGAAAATCTCTTTTTTTTCAGTGTGAATTCACCCAAGAGTTGTGGCACTCTTTCCTCACTTAATATTTCTGAAGGTGGCCTGATTAATTTTCTAGAATCTAGCCTCCATTGGTGGAATTAGAGAATGGGCAAGAATAAATCTCTTCCAATTTTCATTGCATGGGGAATATGGAAAGCTCATAATAAGGTAATTTTTGAGGGTAAATCCATCAACTTATACAAGAAATATCTCTTAGATTCTTGGTTTCTTCTTGGAATATATTCCCTTGCAAAAGCTCAAGAAACATCATTTCATTTCTCTTCCCTCAGTCTTGCAGTCAGATGTTGTTGGATTCTTTGATGGAGCTCATTAGGGTGGCTCTTGTGGTGCAAGGGCTTGCATTAAGATCCAAGGAAACATTTCTTATTACATTTGGCTACACATTGGGGAAGGAACTAACATGAAAGAAAAATTTATTTGTTGGTCAGTTTTACTCATCGTGGCCTCCCTCAATATTGATTCTATGCAGGTGTATGGAGAATTGAAGGTTGTCATTGATTGTTTTAAGGGGCGAAGCTGCCTTCAGACTCTCAATAGTCAATGTTGGAAGGAAAGGATGAAAAAGATAAGGAACAATTTTCCTCACATGTCCTTTTGGAATATATAAATGGAATATAACAGTAAGGAAGATGCCTCTCAAAAAAAGGTCTCTAGGTAGAGGAAAGACTCATCCATTTTGAAAGGTGATAGGGTTTGAAGATTATAAACATGGGAAGATTTAACTTCCCTCCAGGCTACCAGATACAAAACTTTTACTAATAACAATTGCGCTATAGTTTCTGTAGTTTTTGTCTCCTTCCAATTCGTGAGAGATGCCTCTGACGACCTTCTCTGTTAGCTACGAGGCAATGCTTTTTATATGTCACAAAAAGTCTCCTCTATTTATTAATTGGAAGTCTGTCTATTTGGTTTTGTTGATGGAGCTGAACCCGCCAACATACATGGGATATCCTAGATATGAAGTCCCAATTATACCTCACACTATTTGGTATAGGAGTCCCATTTGGAAGTATGATCCGAATGCCATTTAATTAATGATTTTCCTTAGATGTGACTATTAGCACAAGAGAGCAATGCATGCGTACATTTCAATGAGCAAGCTAGTATGCCTTGTGAAATGTTCAATTATAATCTATATCAATGTTCTTTCACAGGAAGGGAACAAAAGTGAGCCTTCAAAAGAGAAGTATTAGTACTAATATTAATAAGGACACACGCATATAACAAGGAAGAATCGTTAGTCATCAAGCAAAATAGTTCACATAGATGCAACGATCATGAAAACAAATACAACACATATTCAATGAGATGAGCACCAAAGCCACTGAAATAGTTCAATTTCTTTAGTACATGTGAATACTGACATATACTGCAAACATTCAAATAATAGTCTCAAAACATTCATGATATACACATGAAAATGTGTTGGCTCAAATGAGCTTCAAATATTAGGCGAAAGTTCCAAGATACATTAATACAATGAACACCACTAGCTCCAATAATGGAGCGCTAAGCCACTTCTTGCTCTCCAAAATAACTATCTTCTTCTCTATGCTTGGATGGAGAAACCAAGGTTAAAAGTCCTCTCTTAGAGTAATGAGGCCTCTTTTATAACAAAAGGAATTACCTTTCATATCCTCATGACTTTTGAACTTCCTCATGACTCTTAGACTTCTAATATGACCTTTGGACTTCTATATAACTTTTGAACTTCTAAGTGACCTTTGGAATTCTATGAGACTTTTGGATTCTCCACGTGTCTCTTTGGTCCATATATGACTCTTTTGCTTCCACATATTTACATTTTCAATAATCGTCAAAATTACATCATAATTTCCACATCATCATGTGATGACAATATGATAAGTCAACAACATTGATGAATTGGACTCATGGTGACTTGTACATAAGGTTCTTTAATAAGTGACAACACTACCACTATGTATTCAATACTCATGACATATCTTGCATTATTGTTTTCATCTACCCTCCAAAGGGTCTTGAGATATCTTGGAGACTTCATGAGTCACTTTGGTCATCAGGATACATTGTTCTTTCAATTGTTGCAACATGGTGCCTTTATCTCCAAGTTGTTTCCCTAGGAAATAATTTTTATTAGATATCCTCATAAATCTTTTCCATGCTTCATTGAACACCTGTAGATGTAGATCACTCATGGAAAGCAAAAATTATCCAAAAAATGTCTTATTATATCATGCTTCATACAAATTTTATGTTTTTGGATCAATAGTGTGCCAAGGGGAGAGAAAGAAGCTTTTTGGGCACAGGGTGCACTTGCAAGAGACAAGGAGGGGATTCACTGATCACTGATGATGAACTGTGCACTCAACTAGAGGAAAAGGAGGCCTGAAGGGAATCTAGGGCCACAAGGAGGGTGAAAGGCATAAGGGAGGTATGAGTACCCACTAAGAGTGTGCAGTGTAATCAAATAGGAGGCAGAGGCTACGGCTGGGCGCAGGGCACATAAGCAAGCAACAAGTACGAGGTGCTGTTGACTGGGAGTGCGTTGTGCACCATAGGAAGAGAGAGGATTCATCTAGGTGTAGGGAATTTTTTTTTTTGACAAGAAGGGTCTCCTTTAAGCCTTAGGAGTGCACTATGAACTCCTCATGGCATATAGGGCATGCTAACTTAGATAGGAAATTGTCTAAGTCTGGGAGGGTGAAACCTTGAAAAACACACTGAGTTAGGAGGAAAATCGAGCGCGACACATCTCAACTCATAAAAAAAAATTAGACAGGACCCAAAAATAAGAAGTATACATCAAAAATCCAGTTGAAAAATGCTCACCAAGTATAACAGGCCAAGTATGTGTAGTTGCGACCAAAATGTCATTTTATGAACAAAAAATGTACAATGACCCTAAAGTGCACTATTGTTACTCTTGATGATGTGATGAAACTTAGAAAGGAACATGGACACTTATATCATGTGTAAAAACATGAAAGAACAATTGATGACCAAAAGCCACACTTCACATGATAAAGGGTAGGATCCAACATTTGAATATAACAAAAATTTGGAGGGTGTTGTAGCAGTGACAACACTTGATGACACGCTGGGTGAACTTCAATTTATCTGTCTAGGGAGTAGATTTCATAAATAATTATCCCTTCATGATGTATTGATTCATCAAGGGGTTTTCCTTGGCTTCCCCACTTAACCCGGTTATAGATATAGTACCCACCATTCCCTCTCTTGGTTTAACACACAACAAGTTTTTTCCATTTCACAATTGTTTCAATCTAGGAGAAGGGTAGTATGTAATTGCAAGTTAAAGGTAATCAGAGTCTTAGTTTTCATCTTTGGTGTTACTCTGCTATCAGTAGGCTTGGATAGTACCCTGACAGATTCACTACAAGAACACAAGAATTGCTTCGCTGCCAGTAAGCCTGGTCAGTACCCCAATGAAGTTACTTACTTCACCTCTCTGTGTAGGAAGCCTTTCTCTTCTTTCACCCTTTATTTATTTTAATATAGAACTGTGCTTAGGCATTTATTATTTCATGAGGCAGAAGATGGATCCCAACTTATTGAGAGAAGGAGAGGTTGTTTCTTCAAAGAAGGTAATATATACCTCTGATATATGTTTTCTCACCATTGGTTTTCCCCTTTCCCTTCTCTACTTGATTGGATTAGCATGAAGAACACCAAGTAATTCAACACCAAGTGAAGGAATAAGGATGATAAATAGATGCAAGTGTCGTGGTTCCACTCAAAGATTTCCTTTTGAGTGTATTGTATTATGCTTCTGGACATTACTTGACTTGAGGCACATCCCAAACAAAGAAGAAGAACTAATAGATAACATAGTGTTGTGGTTGTCACAATCCCTACTTGTCTCGCCACATAGTCCTTTTGAGCCATACATATGTTCATACACACAAGTATTATTTATGTACACTTACCAAAGAACAAATGGGAACATGACATGACCAAAACAAACAACACAGATAAAGAAAGAAAATTGTACAAAAGGTACGCAACCCAAGGCTGCTACTGGAAGTAGTGTTTAAGATCTTGGCCATTGATAGGAAGAGGTTCAATCCTTCCATCTAAAGATTTCAACCTGTAAGAATTGTGGCCAAGCTCTTCAATGATGGTGTATGGTCCAATCCATAGAGGTTGAAACTTGGTGTGCTTCCCTTTCTCTTTGTGGGATTTGTCGCACTTTAGTACTAAGTCACCCACAGTAAAGTTTTTGTTCCCTGCGTAGTTGTTATCGAACCAATGCTTGATTCGGTTATGATGGATGATTTTTTTCTTTCACTTTGAGCCTTTCTTCCTCAAGCTTAAGAAGAGTATATATCCAACTTTGAACAAGAAAAAAAGGTTTGCCCTGAGATTCTTGTGAAAGATGCAAGGTAAATATTTGGAGGAAGGATAGCCTCTTTTCCATATACAAGGAAGTATGGCGATGTTTTCAGAGCGGGTTTAGGAGTGACACGATCAGCCCATAATGCATTCACCAAAGCATTATGCCAATCCTTTTTCTCATAGGAGACAATTTTTCTGATAATGCGGATAAGGTTCTTGTTCCTGGATTCATCCAAACCGTTTCCTTGTGGGTAATAGTTAGATGCATGCTTAAAAAAAAACCATATTATAATGCAAACTCATAAATATTTAATGAAGAAAAATAAGTTTCATTATCGAAGACAAGCGATGTAGGAATGTCGAACCTGGTTATGATATTTTGTTTGAGAAATTGTATGACTTCCTGTATAAAAAAACTTGCCCTAATGACACTGCTTCGATCCATTGAGTGAAATAATTGGTTGCAGTTAGAATGTATCGATGTTTCTTTGATGAATGAGGAAATATTTCACCAATAACATCCAATCCCCATTGTTGGAATGGTTCTTCAACTACTATAGGTAGCAATGGGGAAAATGAATTTTGATCACAACCAACACACTTTTGACATATAGGGCACTTTCAGGCATATGCATGGGCATCGTTGAATAATGTCGGACAATAATAACCAACCCTCATAACCTTATGGGCTATGGTATTTCCTACAATGTGTCCACTTGTTGTTCCATCATGCATATCCTTTGACACCCTTTCTGAATCTTGTGACTCTAAGCATCTAAGCAGGACAGCATTATGGTGCTTTCAGAAAAGCACGCCATATACTAGTTAGTAAGATAAATATTTAAGGTGGATTTCCCTCTTCTGTTTGTTCGATAAATGAGAAGGAAAAGTGTTTTTCTCTAAATACTTTGTATATCCAAATAACAAGACGTGGTTACACTATATACAATGTGTCCACCTGTTGTTCCATCATGCATTTCCTTTAACACCCTTTCTGAACATTATACATTTCTATTTCCTGCTCCCATCCTGAAGTATCTTCTTCTGGTGAATCCATCACTTCAACTGCTAGTCGACATATACCATGGCCTTTGAAAGTATGAACTAGCTTGAACTTTAGATCATGCTCTTGTAAGCACGTCATCCATTTTTCCCTCCTTTCACCCAACTCTTGCTGTACAATCAATGTTCTAACAACTAGATGATGCACATAGATAATTGTATGAGTTTTCAGGAGGCAAGGCCTAAAATGCTTAACTAATTTGTAAACTATGTATGAATTCTTTTCAATAATGGGATAATCCAGTTTAAATCCCTGTAAACAAGCACTCATAAAATATACATGATGTTCATTCCCTTGATTGTCTTTCTGTGCAATTACGATTGCAATAGATGAATAAAAAGCGAAAGTGTATAACATGAAATCTTTGCTGAAATCAGAACTATATAAGGCTGGAGCATCGAAAATGGCTTGCTTGATTTGAGAAAAAACATATTTCTCCCTTTTATCGCATATATATGCAACATCTTTCTTTATCATCTCCTGTAATGGTTTTACAATTTTTGCATAGTCGGAGATGAACTTACGTAGGAAATTGATCTTCCCCAAGAAAGATTGCATTGCTTTCTTATTTACAAGAAAAGGGATTTGAGAAATAGCTTTGACCATTTCTGGTTCAACTTTGATTCCAATCTTAGCAATTATGTGTTCTAAGAGAGTGCCTTTGGATACACCAAAGATGTTGCTTTTCAGATTCAATGAAATCCCATACTTGCGACATCGCTTGAAATATGCTTGAGATGACGAATGTGATCTCATCTCTTCTTTGAAAATATAGTTATGTCATCCAAGTATACGACTACACTCTATCCAATCAGTTCACAAAATGCGATGTGCATAGCCCTTTTAAAAGTAGTTCCAACATTAATAAGTATGAAAGGCATGCACCTAAAAGGCAAAATTTCCCCACTTTGCCCTAAACATGGTTTTTAAATGATTTGGTTCTCCTACTAGTACTTGATTATAACCAGAAAATCCATCTAGCAACAAGAACATTTCTGACGCATATACCGTTTGGAGCATCTACTCCATCAATGGCACAAGGTAATTTCCTTTATCTGAAGCCCGGTTGAGGTTGCAAAAATCGGCACATATGCGTATCTTGCCATACTTCTTTCTAACTGGAACTAGGTTGGAAACCCATGTAGAATGTCAAAATTTAAAAATTATGATCCGAGCATCCAACAATTTACTTAATTCCTTTTGAATCATGGGATCAAGTGTCGGATGAAATTTCCTTAGTTTTTGTTGGGATGGCTTTGTCCCTTCCTTGGTAGTAATAACATGTTGAATGATGCATGTATCATAAGTCTTCAGATCATCGTATGTCCACAAAAATATGTATTGATATTGTTTGAAGAGGAAAATAAAATCCCATCATTCTTGAGGAAAACAACATGTACCAAGATTGACATACTTCAGATCCTCTTTGGTTCCCAGATTGACTTGTTCATGTGACAAAATTGAGCTTTGCGTCTCCATGTTCACTAGTCCTCTGAATAAGTTTTGCAGGTCATAAAGTTTCTTAAGAGATACCAAACCCTTGGGAATACGATTCCCTTTTGATGTTTGACTTGCTTCCTACAAAGCCTTCTCACGCTCATCTTCTTTAATGGCCGCCTCTTTAAACATGTCCACATTGGCCATGAAGTGCAGTATCTGTTGGTCATCATTAAATACATGAAAATTAGTTACATTGTCAGGCACAGATGGCTTATAAATAATTTCAATAGAAAAACCATATTTTAATGGTGACATTCAAGTAGCTGTATTGGCTAATATGTCTATGGAAACGTTATTTATTCTAGGAACATAAACACTACTAAATGCTCTAAAATATGAAATGATTCGCCATACCACTTGTTGGTAGTTTTTCAAAGTAGGTGAAACACAATGAATAGTTTTTTGTACCTGTCTAGTGACGATCTCTTAATCATCAATTACCTTAAGTACCTCTACCTTGAGGTCAATGGTTTTCTTTAATCCCAAAACCAATGCTTCATATTTAGCAGTATTATTCGTTCACTCGAACTCCAAGCGGCATGACAAAATGTACCTTCTATTATGAGGGTCAATAAGGACACAACCAACTCGATAACCATCTTAAGTCTTAGAACCATCAAAGTATAAGGTCCACATATTAGTAATTTTTGGGCTTATTCCTGCACTATTAATATGTACATCTATATTACAAATTTCATTAGCACTAGTTCGACATGGAAGGAGCTCCAAATGTGAATCAGATGGGACAGGTGATGGTTGCACTTGATAATACCCATGATCAACTTATAAGAAACAATTTCTGAAAATAGTGTCTGCAAATCCAACTGGATCATTATGCCCCTCAAGTGGTGTCATGATGTACTTCATGTAAGGCTTACTTTCCACTCAAATCTGATTGTTTTTTCCCTTATAAGGAAGTTATAAATGTGTCCAGTCTGTTGAGAAATACCCTTGTAGTTTGTTGGACCAATCTCTACTCAGAAACAAACCATAGGCTTCCGGTATGTCCACAATAACAATGTTAATGCATTGATGAAATCTTTGATCTAAGGATAAAAGAATAATAACATTATGGAGTTCACCAATTGCGTGGACCAACGATCTATCCAGTTGTATGATTCATGCATTAGTATTTTCCCATTTAACATTGATTTTGTTCGCAATAGATAATGCATTAGATTTGCATATGAACCCAAAACAAACATACAATTGTGGAAATTATAATTAAAGATTTAAAATGCTAACATGAACAAAGGGAAAATAGTGTTGGAGTTTAAATTAACAACATTGACTACAAATTCAATAATTTCATGAGTCTTACCAGATAAAACCTGAGAAGAAAAAACTTCATTACCTACTGGGGTTTGTGATGAAAGTGCTTAGATTAACAATTTACATTGTTTCGTTATCTTAGAGAGATCAAAAATTGAAATATTGGCACAGGCTCTTTTCATGTCTTAAACAATGTTATAAGAAATACTTTCAAGCTTCACAGTTTGTGCTAAAGTATCTGATGGTGTAGCTTTATTAGAAGCCTGAGTAGGGTTAGGAGGTGGTAAAATCCTTATCAATAATTTTTTTTAATCTCTTGCTCAGAAATAGGTCCTTTGCCCTCATATTATATCAGTCTTTTGTTTACTGAGGAGGAGCTTCACTCATGGGTGGTTCTTCAACACTTTTTTTATCAACGTTATATATGACATGAAAAGGATTAATTGAATGTCTAACACTTGAAATTTCCTCAGTCGCAGTAGGTTCATTTGCTTCTTTACTCTGCTTAGGCTTCTCAACTACTAATAAAGTATCTACAAATTTATCCATCATAGCATTCATGTTATGGTTCCTTTGGGGACATGTCTTCTCCAAATTCTTCTCCTGATGGAAAGTGAAATAGTTATCCATACCCCAACTTTCAACATTGAAAACCGAGTTAGACCTATGAGTAGAATTAACTGGTTTGTTATTGTTGTTCTTTTAAAAGAAAAAGCATCTTAAAAAAATTATTGTTGGTAGATGCCTCACTTGACCTTCTCTTCAATTCAGACACTTCGTTTGTGAGTGACTTCAAAGACTTGGCCAAGCTTTCCATATCAAATGAATCCTTCTCTTTAGATTTAGTAGAAGAGGCTTGGGTTTTCTTACCAGTGCCTTTGGAGTCTTTAGAATATTCATGATCTTCAATGGCTCCAATAGAACACAAGTCTTTTTCTACAACGATTGCCTCTACAAAGTTCAAAGCCAATGTTTCCTTTACAACTCTTTTAACAAACACATAAATATTTGTAGGAAAGGCACTTGTATAATAATCTTTTGTAGTTGAGTCGTGAAGTTGAACATCTGCGGGGAACTTGTTTAATAAATGAGTAAACCTCTAATTGAAATCCTTTACCTTTTCCTTGTCCGCCATCATAAGTTTCTTGATCTCTTTTAGCAACATGGCAGGAGTCTTATCATTAACAAATTTATCTAAGAATAACTTCTTGAAATCCCTCCAACTGTGGATTGAATTAGGTGGAAGGCTATGATAGAAAACCGATGCTCAACCTTATAGAGTGTGTGGGAAAATTCTACAAGCAACGCCATCAAAGTATATGTATAACATTCACAAATTCATGTAGAAGTCATCAATATGGTCCTAAACTTTCCTCTTCTTATGAGGATCGAACTTTGAAAGTAACTTTTCCAAGTGTTTAGGTATACGATTTAAATTTCCCATAAGAGAAAGTGGCCCTTGGGCCATCTAATCCAACTATTCATCAACCATGTCTCCTTCCTCCTCTTCTTCTCCTTCTGAATTCGAAGAGTCTTCTCCCTCATCGTTCAAATCTTCGTTATAATCCAGTTGTTCTCCTTGTCCTGGCTGTTATTCATCAGAAAATTGAAAATCTTAGCCTTCACTGTCTAAATATTCCTCAATAGGTGGAAGTTCCCCTTGTTGATTTATTCTTTCAAAAGAATTAGCTAACTCTTCAAGGGTTGCAATAACCAAATCTTCCACCGAGGAAACTAATACACTGCTGCAAGTTGCTTCTTTATTTATCGTCTTAAGAGGTAAAATGGCAGCAACAAAAAGTAAACCAAGAGCTCTTGTGAACTGACGAGTAATAGGTCGAATTGTCCGAAGTTGATCATAAGTAGCTTCAAAAGCTTATTTTGGACTTCGATGAGAGGGATATCTTATCTTAGGATCACAAATTAGAGTGGAACTCAGAGCGTTACTGCCTTGCACATATGGTTGGTTGTTTGAATGAGGTGAAATGTCAGTGATATAAAGGCTACCCTCCTTCTTGTGCCAAAATGTTGATGATGATGGGCTTGCCAACATACAAGGGATCTACCTGATATGAAATCCCAATTAGATCTCACACAGTTTGGTATAAGAGTCCCATCTAGAAGTATGGCCCAACTTCCATTTACTTAAAGTTTTGCCTTTGCTGTGGCTATTAACACAAGAGAGAAATGCACATGTACATTTGAATGAGAAAGCAATACCTTGTGAAATGTTCAATTGTTATCTGTATCAAGGTTCTTTCACTAGAAGGGAACAAAAGTGAGCCTTTAAAATAAAAGTATTAATGCTAATCTTAAGAAAGACACACATACATCATAAGGAAGAATTGTTAGTCATCAAGCGAAATAGTTCACATAGACGCAACGATCATGAAAAAATAAAACACATATTCAATGAGATGAGCACCGAAGGAACCTAGATAGTTCAATTTCTTTTGTACATGTGAATAATGACATATACTGCAAACATCCAAAGAATAGTCTAAAAAAATCATGATATACACATGAAAATGTGTTGTCTCAATAGAGCTTCAAATATTAGGTGAAATTTCTAAGATACATTAATACAATGAACATCACTAGCTCCAATATTGGAGAGTTAACCACTTCTTGCTTCTCCAAAAGAATGACCTTCCTCTCTAATGTTTGGATGGAGAAGCCAAGGTTAAAAGTCCTCTCTTAGAGTAATGAGACCTCTTTTATAACGAAAGGAATGACCTTTCATATCCTCATGACTCTTAGATTTCTAATATGACCTTTGGACTTCTATATGACTCTTGAACTTCTAAGTGACCTTTGAACTTCTATGATACTTTTGTACTTCTCCATGTAACTCTTTTGTCCATATATGACTGTTGGGTTTCCACATATTTACATTTACAATAATCATCAAAATTACATCATAATTTCCATATCATCATGTGACGACAATATGACAAGTCAACAACATTGATGACTTGGACTCATGGTAACTTGTACATAAGGTTCTTTAATAAGTGACCACATTGCCACTATGTCTTCAATAATTGTGATATATATGGCATTATTATTTCCATTTACCCTCCAAAGGGTCTTGAGAGACCTTGGAGTCTTCACGAGTCACTTTGGTCATCGAGATCCATTGTTCTTTCAACTGTCGCAACATGGTGCCTTTGTCTCCAAGACACTTCCTTAGGCAAAATTTCTTATTATATCTCCTCACAGATCTTTTCCATGCTTCATTGAACACCTATAGATGCGGATCACTCATGGAAAGCAAACATTAGCCCAAACATATCCTATTCTATCATGCTTCATACAATTTTTCTCTTGGTGGATCAATAGTGCACAAGGGGAGACAAAAAGCTTTCTGGGTGTAGGCGCACTTGCATGAGACAAGGAGGGGCTTCACTAATCATTGATGATGGGTTTTTCACTCCTAGAGGAAGAGGAAGCCTAACGGAGGGTGAAGGGCACAACAATAAGTGACAGGTAGCATGATTGTTCCTTAAGGATGCATTGTGCACTTGGAAGGGAAGCCAGGGCCACAAGGAGGGCGCAAGGCGCAAGAACAAGGCACAAGGGAGGCCTCACAACCCACTGAGGGTGCACAGTGCGCTCAACTGGAAGGTAGAGGTTAAGGCTGGGTGCAAGGTGCAAAAACAAGCAACAAGTAGGAGGAGTTGTTGACTGGGAGTGTGATGTGCATTGGGGGAAGAGAAAGGGTTCATCTAGGGAAAAAAAAAAGATGACAAGAAGGGTCTCCTTTAAGCCTTAGGAGTGCGCTATGCACTTTTCATAGCCTAAAGGGATGACTTACTTAGCAGGAAATTGTCTATGTCTAGGAGGGTGAAACCTTGAAAAACACACTGAGTTAGGAGGAAAATCAAGTTTGACACATTTCAACTCATCAAAAAACTTTGACAGGACCCAAAACAAAGAAACATACGTCAAAATGACAGTGCACAAACAATCAGCAAGTATAACATGCCAAGTATGTGAAGTTGCAACCAAAAGTGTCGTTTTATGACATAAAGTGTACTATGACCCTAAAGTGCACTGTTGTTACTATTGATGATGTGACGACACTTAGAAAGGGACATGGACACTTAGATCATGTGTAGAAACATGAAATGACACTTGACGACCAAAAGCGATGCTTCACTTGATAAAGGGTAGGCTCCAAAAATTGAATGTAGCAAAATTTTGGAGGGTGTTGTAGCAACGACAATAAGTTCACAGATCTAGTAAATTTGGTTAATCTTTGCTTTGCTATTTAAACATGTTTTTTGGCAAACTCAAGCTCCTTAGTTTCATTATGGGGATTATGTAAGTGTCTGTGCAACTTTTTAAATATAATGGAAACACTGAATTTTCCTTTCTGGAAAAAAAATGTTTTGACTCTTAATTAGTTACTTTAAATGAAATATCTTTGTTATAGTTTTACCATAGTTACTTTTAATTTTTAATATTTGCTTTTATTTTTTAAAATTTAATTATTTTGACTTTTAATTAATTATTTTAAATAAAATATATTTATTATAATTTTATAATATTAGTAAATAATAAATATTTTTTATAATTTTATAATAATTTTGAAAAATACATAGTAAACTAAATATTTAATAATTTTTTTTAATATTTTAAATAAAATTATTTTTTTTAATATATATATATATATATATATATATAATAATAAAAATAATATCATATTATATATATATTTATATAATATATATATTTATTTTCTTCAGGGAAAAAATATTACAATTTAAAAATATTTCTTTCATAGATCTCCACATCAATCGATCATGCACTAATACTTTCTTTTATGAAAATAAAGCACACAACCTCAATTAATTTACACAATTATCCAGGCACCTAGTTGCAAACACACCGATCCACACTTATGCACTTTTTTTATACGATTTCTTCTCAATTTTTTTAATTTTTTCCCATGATTAACTGTGTATACGTTGGTTTGTAGGTGTTTTTTCCCATGATTAACTGTGTATACGTTGGTTTGTAGGTGTTATTTTATCATAGACTGAATAATAACAAATATTAAGGACGATGCATTTAGTTTATTTCTTTTCGATCTTTTGGGCTGAATATTCAAGGTTTGATAAACATAGTATAATATTCAAATGATGAAAAGACAATGAATAAATAATTAACACATTACATGAGGTTTAATATTCATTATGAACAAGGAGCCACTGCTGTGGCGGTAGTCCCTGCCGGGGTCTGCAGGGAAGTGTAGAACTTGAAAAGAATAAATGGAGTGAACTACAGATAAGTAATTCATATAAGTTACTGTTTTGACATTTACAGCGATAAAATGCCAGGGCCCTCCTGGACTCTCCTTCCTGCCCTTTGGAACTTGCTGGGAAGATTGAGCCCATGGATAAAGCAAAAGAAGCCATATTATTAACCTGATATGCAAGTGCAAGAGAGCGAAGTCCCCCATTTTCTTCCAGCGGGGTAGATAGGTACTCAATTTGAATTTACAGGGGTTTTTTTCCAGAGAAAACCAGATTTTTGCAGGTCAAAATGGATATAAAATGTTAAAACTTGGCAGTTTTTTATATATTTTGGAGTGCCATCCCCTAAAATTTGGGGGATCTCTTCAACTGTGTCCAAAACTCGTTCGCTCAATCCCCAAATGGGAATGAAACATAATATAGATAAATATTCAAAACCCTATATTTATATTCTTGCCAAGTAATTCTGTCATTTAGACAATTTTCACACCATTTTTTATAGTTGATTGGAATGCAGGCCCTGCTGGAAGAATGAACTCGAAATATAGAAAGCTAGTTTCCCTGTACTCTTTGAGACTGTTTTGAGTAGAAAAAGAATCAAATAATTGATCAGAGTACGTCTCGAGTCCTTAAAATTATGATTCTCCTCTATCATCTATATTGTATAAGTTACCTATGACTAGGCCAATATCAGAAAATTAACAACATTCTAATCATAGATTCAATGAGATTCAAAACCGTAGGAGCCTAAAAGGACACGATTCATGAATTGGAATAGCTTCCAGAATTGGAAGCGCTTACTAAATGATATTACAATCTTGAATAAAAGAATAATTTTGTTTCAAAGGTTTAGCCCATGAGCCAATACACATCCATGCTTGCTTCCAATAAGGCTTTTGCAAAACCACGTCGATCCATTCCATGGCATCACACACTGCTATGCCTTCACATATCTGCCATTTTGAGATATGATCCACATAAATACATCATAGCATCATCTATTGACATTGCATTCAAGCATGAATTGACCCTCTTGTTTTAAATACTTAGCGCAATATGGCTTGTATTTATTAATACCTATCTGTAACCACGGGTTCAAGTTGCCATTAAAATGCAAAACATGAGATTTTTCTATATCAAGTTGATCAATTCAAAAGTCATGCCCTAAACCAACTGAAAGCCAAGAGTCTTGCAGGCTTTGGGTCATATTGTAGAATGTAATCAGACTTGCAGGCAATGTCCCAAATCTCCACGGAATATTATACCTATTTTGCTGTCGAACAGGGAAAGAGCAACATTAAGATCAATAATATTCAATCCAGACATCCATGCACACGCATTTCTATCAAAACCATTTGGGAAAAACTTTGAAGAGTTAAGGTACTTACTCAAGTGATGAAACCTTACTTCACAAATCACCATGGCTCCATTTACCTTCCCATGCAAATTAATACTCCAAAGAGGTGTCAGGTCCCTTTGCACGACCACATCATCATCTAGAAATAGCACTTTGTTCAGTCTTGGAAAAATTTCAGAAACCGAAAAGTGAGGATGATTGAAGGTAGACAAGTATTTACGTGTGTACCTCCTGAGAGTGGATGCTTGGTTAATAATATATCCAGATTTCCATGAGTCGTGCCAGAGAAGTTGTAACCAGTGTTGAAGTCAGTATCTTTGGCAACTATATATGGCTTTTTCTGGGAAATAATAACCTAAAACCATTCATTGGAATGATGTAAATATCCGTGGGCAATCATTAAGGAAAGTACAAAGGATGGTACATTAATAGAAGTAAAGCAAGATAGTTTTTTTGCGTACATTCGTTGCAGAAAAATTTGAGGTCTTTGTTACAACTTCATCTTTGGAAACCTTTGATAGTTGAGACCCCAATTTGTTTAGATCATCGAGATGCCTAGAAAGATTTCTCTGCAAAATGGAGACAACAAAAGCTGGCTTTAATAAGAAAATTCATTTTAAAATTTATAATTTAAAAGCCCAGTAATATCAAAATCCATTTCTTTCATAGATCACCGACGTCAACAAACCAACATAGTATGGAAACAAGGATATATTATTTAATAAAGCAGTGAAAATTTTACAAAAGAACTATGGTAGTTATGAGATGGGTTGTATTTCTGATGGGGTCAGTGCCATATTGTGCAAGTACATTGTATAACATGGATTCATTAGAATTTGATCTTCTTACCACCAACTGGCAAAAGGCACGAAAGAAAATTGTATTTAATACATAGCCACTAGATCTTGGTGAAATCTTATGTAATAAACCTTACCTCTGTTTGTTGTGAAGCATCATCGTGTTTAGACAGACTGACAGTCCTGGTAAAATCTGTTTGGTTCTGAACACACCAAATGTAGCAAGTAAAACGTTAGAAAACTTTGATGACATCATTACAGAATTCAGTACATATACGACTTGCACAGAAGAAGAAGAAGGAAAATTGACTAAGTTATTGACTTTGGATGTCTTTCCTTCAAATTCTTAATGTGAAGTTAACAATATATTGATGTTACACAAGTTAACAGAATGTATACCAGCGTTGGAGGGACTTCATCATTGATATAGCCTGCAAGAGAAACATACAACAGGTTACAGAACAACCAAATGACTTCTTTGATGTTGAAGAGATAAAGAGGATTCAAAATTTCAAAATAAGATCAAGCTGCTCAAAGGTACTCTATCACATGCAAGTTCCTCACCGCAAAGATTTTCTAGTGGCTACTGAAGATGCCAAATTAAGCAATCCTACTATTGGTTAGCAGTTGTCATCGCCTAGTCACCACTATACCAAACTCACTGTATACTTCCATAAAAAAACGAATCCTCCTTCAGACTCACAAGACAGATCTATCATTATCAAATAACACAAGGTTGCACCAAGATGGGAATGACACAATGGGCATCAGATTGGGGACTGCTACTTTCTCTCTGGCTCAGTTCTACTTAATAATTTGAGGAGCTTTAAAGAAGGGAAACTTTTAAGAGTTCAGAAGAATAACTGTAAAACTAAGAAATTGTTCAGTTAGTATGCTCCTCAAGAAGCTGCATTTGGCATTTTTGTAAATATAATGGAAAAAACCCACAAACCTATTGATGAAATCCTTGAATGCACGCGACAGGAATTGAAGTCCACTGGCATTTGTGTCTAAGCTCTAAGAAAATAGTCTTAAGATTGCGTGTGGGTTTTCCAAGGAAGATGCATTCCATTTCAGTATCCAAACATCAGGGTTTAAGGCCTCGGTGTTTTGAAGCCCTAATCCTGTGTTCTCTAATCTTTGGCATCTAATGTGCCCAAATGCGACAGCCTTAAACTGTATCTGCCCTCAAACCTCACACTCACCCTAAGTAGCTAAACATGACAATGCAGAAGGAGAGATCAAAACCATGAGCCTACAAACTCATAAAGTTCTGAAATAAGCCTCGCAGTGCCTGCTTTTCAATGAGATCTAATACAAACATTGGCCCAAAATATTCCACAGTGCTGAGGATCTAGGCAATCATCAAATGCCCATTGTCTTAGTATACAACAAAGGGGCAAAATGGTGCAAAAAAATGCAAACAACCGACTACAAATTCCAGGAATGGGTTTCATAAAAACCTTTAAGTCCCCTTGCCCAAGTACTCCAAAGCCAGCTTCTCCATACACGACATTCTGTGTGAAGGGGGCTTCAAATCATATAAAAAATGAAAAGGGTTCAGATAAACTTACTACTTTGAAATCCAGCATTGAGTCCGAGCAAGAATACCAATGGAACGAGCATGGATAGAAGCACCAAAAACAACACTATTCCATATCTCTTCCATCCCTTCTTCATAGACATAATTTCCTGTAGAAAATGATAATCAACGGGTGGTATACGCCCTCCGTGCTTGCACCATCAGATCTGGAGGTTCAATACCCACAAACTTATTAGTGGCTAAACAGAGATTTATCACCAAATCAGCAAATGACTTCAGCTTCGGTACTATCAAAATCTCAGAAGAGCTCGCACTTGCTCAGCCTCGTTAATTTAGTAAACTCTAAGAGAAATTTGCAGCAGACATAAATTTAAACCATACATAAAGATAAAAAGCTTCCCCTTAGACAAAATCCAATGAAAAATCCAGATATAAGTTATTGAAATGGATGTTATTTAACTGTTCCAAGGTTTTGACTTACATATAATCAAAATTTGTCAAAACACTAAAACATAATATACAACTCAAAACAACTGCAAGATTTGTAAGAGATAAACAACGCTTACTGAAATTTTTGCGATCTCATTATGGTTTGAAGCCTAAAGTTACATCAGATATTATAAAATATCACAATATACCATAAGATAGTTTATATATAAGTTATTTTGAAAAATTTCTGATCTCAGAACGGTTGGAAGCTTGAACTTACATGGGACGCTATAAAATATCTTATCAAATTCATGGTGAATTCCCACCAAACTGTACCAAAAATGTAACCTGTTACTCTTTGCATTCGGCGCATGAGGCAGACAGAATGATAAGCCTTGGGTAGATATTGAAATAAGAATATTAGGAGTAGCAGTGTCATAATATAAGTGATTTCTGCCCTTTTTATAAGGTCTGGCACAACCAACCAGAAGACCACCTGCACAAATAAATAGGCATTCAATAGCAATAGGAATTAGAATGTGATAAAGTGTATGTAGGATTTATGGAAAAGATTAAATAATTATAATAAAAAAACTCTTTATACTTCAAGATAAGTTCATCTTTGCCTTCACCTAAAAAGATATCTGGATCTCTATATTTAAATAAAAATCAGAGAATCTAAGAATCTAGAAATATGTAAATCCAAAGACTGTCAATCCAAATGCTCTAAGAATTTAGTAAAATGCCAATCAACACGCAACTGCTCTAGGACTTTAGTAAAATGTCAATCAACACCCAGCTGGTCTAAGAATTTAGAAAAATGTCAATCAACAGCCACCTGTGGAAGTGGCACTATGACAAATATATCAAACCAAAAGCCTTTGAGAGAACGCAAGTAATGGAGAGAAATTAAATGAGCATCCCAAAGAAAGCAGAACAGTGACGAGAACAACGAACTTCCCATCTAGGTAGATGCACATTAGGTCTTTACTAATGGATAGAACATAAACGAAAAGGCGGTCAATTGCCAATCCAATGGCACACACAGGAAGAATAATTCTGTTCCATCTCTGGATGGCTTTGCTTCTTGGGTGCAATACTATTCCAAGTATCCGTTTATCTCTCTTCCTTCAGTGCAGGCATGACTGATGAACTCAGGATCGGTTGGAAAAACAGAGGAACCTGCATTGGCTTCCCAGTGGAGATGGTTGCTCTTATTACAACTAATGGAATGGAAAGCTGGAGTTTCTATCTGGGTGCAAGCAAAACACTCCTCTGCTGATGTGCCTCTAGATCTTGACAGGGCAGGAGAGGCCACTGTTGCCATTGATTGTTCCCCTGCTGCTTGAGATATATTGCCTCCAGGAGGTGTTGAATTTTCTGTGCCCCTTGAAGTTTTGAAAAGCCATCTGCAAATATATTTCAGGTCCAGTCAGCGCATTCTATTGCAAGATCTTAGTTGCAGCTACTCTCTAACTATTTTTCAATCAAGAAGACTAGAACATTGAATATAGGAATTTAGATTACTTACGCTACAACTATACTTTTCCAAATATTGACCTGGGATGGTGCTAGAGCATTAGTTGCCAGACCGTAGTAGTTGCAACTGAGTATATGAGATAGTAGAGAGCCTCAAACTCCATGTCTAGTCAATTTAACGTCTTAAATTGCTCTACATAAATTATCAATCCGGGTATCGTAAACTGATGAAGTGTGGTGCACCATATGTGCTTAGTTAACCTTTTTCTTACTTCATTGTTTTATAGATTTTATTTTGTTTTGGGGTTTTGTTTTTGTTGGTTTCCTAAAGTGTCTAATGCAAATGGAAATCCTATTCTAAGGTCTTAAGAATACTTTTAAAGGATAAGTATGGATAGAGATTTCAAGACAAGGCCTATGTCCCTAATGGTAACTTCCAAAACTTAGTACTTCAAAAGATCTCAAAACATGTTATTGGTGGAATTAGTACTTGAACAAAAGTGTAAATATGCAGCTACTTCAATCAAAATGGAATGCAACAACCAATCAATGAGCTAGTGACTATGAAACCCAGTATCCTTGCTGCTGTATGAAAAAGAAAGTAAAAAACTGAACTTAAAGCAACTCAAAGACTGAAAGCAAAGCAACTAATTCATCACACTACTTCAACTCGTCTGATCCTTTACCCTTCAGCTCAATCTACCTTATGGGAAGCAATCATGAACAAGTTAAGCAATATGATATCTAAATTGCAAGAAATTAAATTGCATAAAGGAATCTAATCACACTACTTCAACTCTTCTGATCCTTTACCCTTCAGCTCAATCTACCTTATGGGAAGCAATCATGAACAAGTTAAGCAATATGATATCTAAATTGCAGGAAAGTAAATGAGCAAAACAAAACTGATTGAAATAACAATGCTGGAATTAGAACTCAAAAAAAATAAATCAGCAGAAGGACAAGATGATTCCGTCATGTCATTAGTCATTAAAAAGCTATGTGCATTACTAACCTACAATCAACCGGTTGAACACACTTGCATGAATTAAAATTGCATGAATGAAAAATCTAATCTACCAACTTGAAAGCAATCAAATGACATAATGAAATCAAAGCAAAATTACAAAATGAAATCTACTCTACCTTACATTCTAATGTGCTCCATGACATCTACTTCACATCTCCTTCCATGTTGAGAACATCAAAGCTTTATTCAAATTCTTCAAAATTACAAAGTACAACAAAGCTCTCCAAAGCTTTCAAAAGCCATCAAGGAAGAACTACAAACTCACAAGCTAAAAAGACTTAAGAACTCCAAACTCTAAGCTAACAAATGAAGGAGAGAGATCTCCTATTTATACAAAAATATGAGAAGCCATCTCATTAATGAGAGTCCATGAATCTCTCCCTCTACCTCTAGAGTCCTAATCAAAATAGGAACTGATAAGACACATGTCTTCTTAGAGTTACAATACAATTAGGAGATGTGACACATATCCTCATGATCCCATGATTCTTTCCACTCAAATTCGAATTTGGCCTTAGAGTGCCACATAAGGGTCTTCTAGAAGCCTCCTTTCAACCTACACATGTCAACAATCTCAACCCATTTGTTAGGTATAAGCATATGCACATTATTTTCTAATTTTTAACCACAAATTCACTTAAAAGGCTTAGAATTAATAAAGATTGGAAAGACATAAATGTGGCCCAATGATAATGAAAGGGGGATGAATGTGGTGACATAGTAATGAAATGGAAGTGAAATGGAGGTGATATAATGGACATAATAGTGAAAGTGTAATGGAAATGAATGACATTTTCAAGACTCAACACTCCATACCTGTAACTGTTACGATATATATGAAAAAACCAAACCACCTTGTTAGATAGATAGATTGAATGACAAGTTCACTTATGAATTTTAAACATAACAAGAAAAACAATTACCTTCAGTAAGGACGGCGCTAGCATCTCTAGCATGACTGGAGCGAAAGCCCTGAGTCGTATAAGAATTAAAATATGTTTCATCTAAACCTTTACCTTACAAGTAAACATGACTAAGTGTAGTAAAGAGGTAGAATAGGAAGAAATTGTGTATGCGTGAAGAAAATGGGCACCAGTATAATATTTGTGTGCACGACACATGCGCATACTGAACTAGTAGTCAAAAAAAAGTTTTGGGTGAACTGTCCCCTACAGTCAAAGCATCAAGAATGAAAAGCTACAAAAATTAATGGATGGGCATAGCTATACCTCCATCAATAAAATTTGTAAGCAACACAATCTAGAACCGTGGGCACGATAAGATTTTTCGGCCTCCTGGCATAACTCACCAATAAAAATTCACCTCAGGATCATTGTAAAATCGAAACTAGTAAGTGGGAGGAAAAAGAGAGTACCAGAGGGTTGGGACGAAAACTCGTTACCCAAACAAACACAATAAAAGTTTCTCCTCTGCTGAAGAATCGACGAGGAAGATTAACCGTCTACAACAACAAAATTAGGGGTTAATCCATTGCTGTAGTAGATGATTTTAAACATGTGAATGATTACACGAGACCCTAACTGGAAGCATAAAAAACCATAGGGAACTTGGCTAAACCAACCAAATTTCAAAACTTACCAGTAAATCAACGTGGAGTTATGCAAACGGCGGTGCAAAAGAAAAACCATCCGAACTTATATCTATCGTTTAGGAATTTGACTTCAGGGCACTATGCAATGTCCTGTGTAGGCCATTACAAAAGATAAAGGACAGATCTACTCCATGTCCAGGCGGGTTTTTCGCCGATGCACACGGGTTGAACCCTCTTAGTTAAACATGGATAACATAACTAATTTCCATCACACAAATGACCAGAAGGAATTAAGTTAGGGTTTAGGATTAGAGGAATAGCTAGCAATCATTACATCACCTCGATCGATCTGAACCATCCCCAAAACCTAAAGTGTGAAAAACATCCTCCTCCATCTGATATTATGATTCATGGCATGGTGAGAGAAGAGTGGCATGCTAGTCCCCAGGTGTACCACAGTAACGTAAAACACTTGAGCCATAGGCATGCCATCTGGTACCAACTACTAAATTCGTGACAGACGCATTCAATGACAAGGGTTTGGATTCGTGCCGATCACGCCTTACGACAACCCAACTTGCCGTCCTTTGCATCGAACAATGTGAAGCCCGTAATAAGACTCCAATTATTTTCCACACCAAAACTTTGGTTAGACTTAGGTTAAAATGCTAATATAATAAAAAATACAATGGTCAACCTACGGTCAGCGATCGATCGATCGCAAATAGTCCCAGGCAGGGACTAATAACAATATTCATTCAAGTTTGTATGCTATCTTTTTATTATGTTATGATATAGACTAGTTATTTTATGTGATATTTAAGATGGAGCCATCTTTGAGAAATTTAAATTATCCTAGTGATAAGTAACATCCCACTAGTGGATCCTTCATTCTTCCATCTATCAATGAATTTGACAATCAAGGAATTTGAACATACAAATTTATCAAATACTCTCTAAGCAAGTATGCCTTGTGAAATGCTTAATTGTAATCTATATCAAGGTTCTTTCACTAGAATGGAACAAAAGTGAGCCTTTAAAAGAAAAGTGTTAGTACTAATCTTAAGAAAGACACACACACATCATAAGGAAGAATCTTTAGTCATCAAGCGAAATAGTTCACATAGATGCAACGATCATGAAAACAAATACAACACATATTCAATGATATGAGCAACAAAGGCACCAAAATATTCAATTTCTTTTGTACATGTGAATAATGACATACACCGCAAACATCCAAAGAATAGTCTCAAAAAATTCATGATATACACATGAAAATGTTTTGGCTCAATAGAGCTTCAAATATTAGGCGAAAGTTCTAAGATACTTTAATACAATGAACACCACTAGCTCCAATATTGGAGTGTTAAGCCACTCTTGCTCTCCAAAATAATTATCTTCCTCTCTAATGCTTGGATGGAGAAGCCAAGGTTAAAAGTACTCTCTTAGAGTAATGAGACCTCTTTATAATAAAATGAATGACATTTCATATCCTCATGACTTTTGAACTTCCTCATGACTCTTAGACTTCTAATATGACATTTGGACTTCCATATGACTCTTGAACTTCTAAGTACCCTTTGGAATTCTATGATACTTTTGGACTTCTCCACGTGTCTCTTTGGTCCATATATGACTCTTGGGCTTCCACATATTTACATTTACAATAATCATGAAAATTACATCATAATTTCCATATCATCATGTGACGACAATATGACAAGTCAACAACATTGATGACTTGGACTTATGGTGACTTGTACATAAGGTTCTTTAAAAAGTGATCACACAACCACAATGTCTTCAATACTTGTGATATATCTTGCATTATTCTTTCCATTTACCCTCCAAAGGGTCTCGAGATATTTTGGAGTCTTCATGAGTCACTTTGGTCATTGAGATCCATTGTTCTTTCAATTGTCGCAACATGGTGCCTTTGTCTCCAAGATGATTCCTTGGGCAACAATTCTTATTATATCTCCTCACAGATCTTTGCCATGCTTCATTGAACACTTGCAGATGTAGATTACTCATGGCAAGCAAACATAGCCCAAAAATCTCCTATTCTATCATGCTTCATACAAATTTTCTCTCTGTGGATCGATAGTGCACCAAGGGGAGACAAAGAAGCTTTATGGGCATAGAGCGCACTTGCATGAGATAAGGAGGGGCTTCACTGATAACTGATGATGCGTTATACGCTTAACTGGAGGAAGAGGAGGCCTAATGGATGGTGTAGGGCACAACAATAAGTGACAGGTAGCATGATTGTTCATTAAGGATGCACTGTGCGCTTGGAAGGGAATCTAGGGCCACAAGGAGGGCGCAAGGCACGAGAACAAGGCACAAGGGAGACCTCACTACCCAATGAAAGTGCATAGTGCACTCAACTAGGAGGCAAAGTCTAAGGTTGGGCACAAAGCGCAAAAACAAGCAACAAGCAGGAGGAGCTGTTGATTGGGAGTGCATTGTGCATTGGGGGAAGATAGAGGGTTCATCTGGGCACAAAAGAAACTGACAGGAAGGGTCTCCTTTAAGCCTTAGGAGTGCGCTATGCGCTCCTCATGACCTAGAGGGAAGGCTTACTCAGTTGGAAACTGTCTAAGTCTAGGAGGGTGAAACCTTGAAAAATATACTAGGTTAGGAGGAAAATCAAGGGTGACACATTTCAAATCATCAAGAAAACTTTGACAAGACCCAAAACTAAGACGTATACGTCAAAATGCCAGTTCATAAACACTCACCAAGTATAACATGCCAAGTATGTGCAGTTGCGACCAAAAGTGTCGTTTTATGACATAAAGTGTACTATGACCCTAAAGTGCACTGTTGTTACTATTGATGATGTGACAACACATAGAAATAAACATGGATACTTAGATCACGTGTAGAAGCATGAAATGACAGTTGACGACCAAAAGTGACACATCACTTGATAAAGGGTAGGCTCCAAAATTTGAATATAACGAAATTTTGGAGAGTGTTGTAGTAGCAACAACAAGTTCACAAATCTCTTAAACTTGGTTAATCTTTGCTTTGATGTTTAAATGTGTTTTTTGGCAAACTTAAGCTCCCCAGTTTCGTTATGGAGATTATGTAAGTGACTATACACCTTTTTAAATAAAATGAAAATACTAATTTTTCCTTTATGGAAAAAAATGTTCCAAACTTTTAATTAGCTACTTTAAATAAAATATCTTTGTTATTGTTTTGCAATAGTTACTTTTAATTTTTAAAATTTAATTATTTTGGCTTTTAATTAATTTTTAAAAATAAAATATATTTATTATAGTTTATAATAATGATAAATAATAAATACTTCTAGTATAATTTTATAATAATTTTGAAAAATATATATTAAACTATAATTTTTTAATTATATTTTAAAATTTTAAATAAATTTATTATATATCTATATATATATATATATAAATTTTAATTAATTAATTAGTTTATTTTTATTTATTTATTGATTTTATTTTTTTTCTTCAAAAAAAATATTAAAATTTAAAAATAGTTTTTTCACAAATCTCCACATCAATCGATCACACACTGATACTTTCTTTTATGAAAATAAATCACACATCCTCAATTAATTTGTACAATTATTGAGGCACTTAGTTGCAAATATACTGATCCACACCTGTGTACTTTTTTATATGATTTCTTCTCAATATTTTTAATTTTTTCGCATGATTAACTGTATATATGTCAGTTTGTTTGTGCTATTTTATCATACAATGAATAATACCAAATATTAAGGACGATGCATTTGGTTGATTGCCTTTCGATCTTGTGAGTTGAATATTCAAGGTTTGATAAACATAATATAATATTTAAATAATATGATGGAAAGACAATAAATCAATCATTAACACATTACATGATGTTTAATATTCATTATGCCTTCAAGTTTGTATGCTATCTTTTTATTATGCTATGAGATATAGACTAATTAATTTATGTGAGATTTAAGATAGAAGCCATCTTTGAAAAATTCAAATTATTTTAATGATAAGCAACATCTCACTAGTGGATCTTCATTCTTCTATCTATCCATAAATTTGACAATCAAAAAATTTGAATATACAAATTTATCAAATACTCACTAAGCAACATCTCACTAGTAAATACTTTATTCTTCTATCTATCCTACAATTAAAAAATTTGAACCTACAAACTTATCAAACAAACCAGTAAAAAAAACAAATAAATACTATAATAATATATCAAATAAACTACAAAAAAAAAAAAACCAAATGAATATTATAATAATATATATTATAATGAGGTTTAATCCTAACTTAAATTTTGATTTTTTTTTTTTCATAGCTATTTTAATATAACTTATAATAAAAATACATTATTAGGGAAAAAAAAGTAGTTCAAAATTGGGAACATGAGAATATTTTTTTAAACATTCATTTGTTTTTTTAGAAGTTTAGCTCATCTAGTGTTGAAATCAACTCTATTTAGTTATGTTATTATATTTGTAGATGTACAAGTAGAAAAATTTGAATTTAATTAAAACAAAAAAATTTATAAAAAATTATAAAATTTTTATATGATTTTTTATAAAATTTTATTAAATATTTTTTTTGAAAATTAAAAATTTATTTTTATTTGAAAATAAAATTTCAATATAGATTTGAAAATTTTTATAGGATTTAAATTGTATTTAAAAAAAAAATAACTATACATAACTAATGTGTTAAATTAATACACTTTACTTCGTGTTATGATCCTTAAGCGTATTCACCTAATTTATGACACAAGCAAAGTATGCACATGTCTTCTAGCTTGTAGAAGCCAATATTATAATAATTATTATGGCTCACCCCTGTTGTTTTCTGTGGTTCCTTTTTTTTCAACTATTCATTATATAGGTGGGCAGCCTAGTAGACAATTTGTGTAGGTTCTATCCATTGATGAAGAAAAAGAGAGTAAAGATACTTCAGCCATTGTACTATCCAAATCCTTATGCTCGGTATCTTTTTATCCATATTTTATTAAAATTTAATAAAATGTAAATGATATATATAAAATTATAAAAATCATATTTTATTTTTAAAAATTATTTATTTTTTTATCAATATTAAATTTTATTTTCTAATATAATAATAATATTTATATTCTACATGAAAGAGAAATGGTTGATAAGACTCGTTAATTTGAACGAGTTCAAACTACAAGTTGTTAAGAAGAAATACAATTTTATGTTTTTTAAAAATGTAGGAATGTATCATTGATTCCAGTGTTTGTGTGTTCTTCAATGGCTAACGTTAGGCAATGATGTATCCTTGTTATTTATTCATGAAGATAAACCACATTAGTTGGTTCAAAATCTCAACCAAATTCTAATAATGTGATTAATCCGAAAGACATTTTATCTACAATATGGATCACAAAAATCTCGGATCTAACAATAATATTTATCTAATTATTATAATAAATTAAGTTAAAATTTATTTAAATTATTATATTAATATTTATCTAATTATTATTATAAATTAAGCTAAAATTAATTTAAATAGTTATATTATTTTATTTATGTTTTATTTTAATTTGGTTATAATTAGAAATATGATTGATATTTAAATAGATTTAATTTTATTTTATTTTGGCTTTTAAATTCTATTTTAATTTTTAAACATATGAATAATTGTTTGGTGCACACAAATAATATAACAATGATTAAATTCTTACAATTAATTTAATATTTTTATTTTAAAATTTATATAACTATTAAATATTTTTTAAAATATCAAAAATGATTTTCTATTTATTTTATTTTAAAAATAATAAAAAAACTTTGTTATTCAATCTCCACATAATTTCAATATCTAATGATTAGTTATCATTTTTTAAATGAAGATTTTAACTATGTTCATATTCACTAGTTAAACATCTAATTAATCATCTTTTCCAATTATTTTTATATTTATTGATGCAGTGGCGATGTATGCAATCATATTAACTTCTTAATTTTCACATAAGAGGCAAGTGTTAAGTAACAAAATTGCATATTATACTTGTTAAGATTTAAATTAAATAAATATTTAATTTATTAATTTTGATTATAAAGTTATATAAAAATATTTATTAAAGAATATATATGCATTTATAGCTAATATGTAGATTTAGTTATTCATTAACATATTTTTTTGTTAGGTAATTTGAGTTCTGAGATGATTGACATGTCTAACTTGTGGCTTGAGTAGCTATGTCCCAGGGGCATATAAGCTGTCAAAATCATTCAAAGATCGCGCCCGGCCCAAGCCACGTGAACCCTTAACATGACTGGATTTTTACCCATGGAGTTTCAAACAAGTAACATTACTGAGTATCTTAACCGAGCACCTTGTCACGGTTTATTCTATGCCCATGGGCCATTAACGTGATTATTATAAACATTTTACAATCATAACTAACATAAAATTATATTATAAAGCAAATTAAAAAATATTATTAATCTATTAAAATTTGCTATTAATATTATTACATGTGAAAATAAAATACATTCAACTATTAGAGATAAATTTGATTTTTTCAACGTAATCTCATAATTAAGTAGTGCAAATGGTCCAGGTGGATATTCGTGGCCACCCGCCTATTCCACTTGGACTGGCAACACAGTTTTCTATCAGTTTCCTATTTTTCAGCACAGTTTCCTATTTTGATAGTTTTCTACTTTTGACAATTTTCAGGTATTGAACTTTCAGAGCCATTTTGAGGCCTTGAATGACATTTTTTGGGGAAACAGGAAAACTTGAGTTGAAAATTTACGATCGAAAGTTGTTGTCCTCAGATATACCTTTCTAACGGGCTATTTTGCACTGTAAACACAGATCATATGCCAAAGTTATGACCCCAGGTAGTTGACATTCCAGTTTAACCCTATTGGGGCCCATACCTTTTGGTGCTTCATCTCCTAGGTTTGGATTTTTGGATGTTTAGGGTTTCTCCATGTTTCTTCATGATAAAAAGGCCTTCGAGCCTCATTGTAACACAGTTCAAAAGACATGTAGCTATCACATCTCTTCTCAAAGATAAGCTACCATCACTTGAGCTAGTTTTTTTCATTCTGTATGTAAACAATTTCCAACATTTCCTATTTATTAATTGAAGTTATGTTTCGTTGTATCTCTGTGTTTTTTTTAAAATCTGTATTTAATTTCATTCTTTCATAAATACAGATCAATGGTATCAGAGCGGTTTGCTATTTCTCTGTTTTTATGTGAATGTTTCCAACAAGGTTAGGGTATAAGGAATTGGGACTAGAATTGGTTGAACCCTTGCAAGACTGGCTTCATTGACCCCGAGAGTCTTCTATGGCAGAAGAAAATAAAGACGAGGGAGAAGGAGATCCTTTCAAATTGTTTCTTGAAGAAGCCCTCAAGTAACAAAGGAACAAGATGATGGAAAAATTTTCACAGATCCTTTGGTGAATGCCAATGGGCAAAGCATCTTCATCCAATAGTCACTTCAGAGGCCCCACCCCCTTTAAGATATAAGGTAACTTTGATACTCCTATATTTGAAGGACATATAGATGTTGATGTTCTAGATAGATGGATAAATCTATAGGAAGGATATTTTTCGGTCCATAATTTTTCCGATAAGGAAAAAATTACTTTTGGGCTCCTTAAGGCTGCCTCCCATGTCAAGGACTAGTGGGAAATTTACTATGAGCAAAAGGATGAGGAGGAATCCTCACTATTTTCAGCTGCATCCTCTTAGGACTCTTTCTGAGATGTTGCTAAGGAACAATATTACCCTGTTGGGAGCTATGAAGACAAGTACATAAAAGGGACCACACTACTGCAAGAAAGGGACCAAGAAGTGCCAGAGTTCATGAATCTCTTGCATAACCTACACACAAAGTTGGGTATCGAGGTCATTGACTGAGAACTAGTGCCCAAGTATCGTGGTTGCCTGCAAAAATACATCCAAGCTGAAATGGAGTTCCTGGACATCTCCTCACTTGGCACAACATACCAATATGCTATCAAGATCGAGCATAAATTTAAATAGAAGAAGCAAGACCTTGGATCCGTGAATACAAAGTAGGGCAAAGGCACCTCGAAACCTTAGAAAAAAGGACAAATCCAAAGTGGAACGACCTAGGACAATCCGTCAAAGCCAAAAGCAAAGAATGTCAATAACAAGATGAAGAAAGATACATGAAAGTGGTGTGAGTTTCAAAAGAGCCCCACTCATAACACAAATGAATGTCACGTAAAGCAGTCACAAGTGGCTGAGCTGAAAGCTTTAGAGTCAGATGCATGTTCAGACTCTGAGCCTGAACTTGACAAGGAGAAGAAGATCATTGATGCAAAACCCAGTGCCACCGTTGCCACCACCAAGATTAAGAAAAGTGAGCTCAAAGATCCAAAGGAGGGTGAGCATCTATTCCACTCACAAATGTGGGTGAAGGGTGCTCCATTGCAATTCATTACCGATAGTGGGAGCCAAAAGAACCTCATCTTAGCAAAGATTGTTAAGCAGTTGGGCCTGTCGACAATACTACACATGCAACCATACACCATCGGGTGGCTCCATGAAGGGCGAGATCTCCACGTCAGTTAGCAGTGTCGCTTGCCCTACAACATCAAGCCTTTCACAGACGAGGTATTGTGTGATGTTGCTCCTCTTGAAGTTTGTGTTGTTTTATTAGGCCAACCATATTTGTCGAAGCGTCATGCTATGTATGAGTCCATAGCTCATATTATTATTATTAATTTGGGTATAAAGCTATACGTGATACCAAAGGTAGCCCTGCCTACCACCATTTCTTTGATCTTTGCTAAGTAATGTAGTAAGATAATCTCCCAAAGTGGGAAATTTGTTTTCTTCTTAATACGCTCTTAAAGTAAGGGGAAGATAGTGGAAGAGTATAGGGACGTCTTCTCCTCATCCACAAGGGTACCTTTACATTGTCAGGTCAAGCATTCAATCGATCTAACTCTTGGAGCACCTTTACCTAATGGGCCAATCTACTGCCATTCTCTTCTGGAAAATGAGGAAATCAAGTAGCAGATCCAAGAGTTTCTGCAAAAAGGGCACATTCGACCAAATTACTCACCTTGTGGGAGCATAATTGTGCTTGTATAGAATAAATATGCGACTTGAAGACTCTACATTGATTACCGAGCATTGAACAAAATCACAGTAAAAAACAAATACTTGATCTTGCAGATTGATTATATTCTTAACCAAGTCAAGGGGGCTAAGTACTTCAACAAGATTGATTTGAAGTTCGACTATCACCAAGTTCCAATAGAACTCACAAATGTATGGAAGATTGCCTTCAAGTCCAAGGAAGGTCTCTTTTAGTGGTTGTTCATGCCCTTCAGGTTAACACATGCCCCCTTAACCTTTATGAGGCTGATGGATGAAATCTTTCTACCTTTAACCAACTCATTCATGGTTGTATATTTGGATGATATCCTCATCTTCAACAGGAGTTGGGAAGAGAACTTGTAACATATTTGACAGGTCCTTCAAACCTTGCAACAACACAAGCTCTATGCCAACCTAGAGAAATGTTCCTTTGGCATGGACCAAGTCAATTATCTGGGCTACATAATTGATGAGAAAGACGTGCATGTGGATCCAGCTAAGATCCAGGTCATTCAAGATTGGACGACCCCGGTGACTCTAACAAAGCTGCACAACTTTTGGGCCTTGCTAATTTCTACTGGATATGCGTCTTGATGTTCTTTCATGTCACTTGGCCCTTAAGTCAAGTTACCAAAGGCAAAGCAAAAGCAAAGTTTTTTTGGTTCAAGTCACAACAAAAGGCATTCATTGAACTAAAACACTGCCTTTTCTCTGCACCAATCCTCACCTTGCTAGACCTGCAACACCCATTTGATATTGAGACATATGCCTCTGATTATGTTATTGGAGTAGTCCTCACTCAACAAGGGCATGCATTGGACTATCATAGTGAAACACTCTATGATACTGTTCGAAGGTATCCCACTTATGATAAGGAAATGTATTCTATTGTGTAGGCTCGCTGAAAATGGAAACATTATATTTTGGGGAAGGATATGATACTCCACACGGATCACCGACCTCTTCAATGTATGCAAACATAGGGTAAGTTGTAGAACGATTACCATCAGAAATGGGCCACATATCTGCAACAATTCCATCTGAACAAGAAGGGAAGCAACAATCACACCTTAGACTGCCTCAACCAACCCCCAATTGTAGCACTGAGAAACATTCTTAACTCTTGTGGGCATGGGACCTCCAAATGGCCACAACTATATGAAAACGACTCAAAATTTGCTGCCACCTACAAGATGTTGATGGTTTGTGATCTAGCTCTAGAATTCCACCTTCAGGATGGACTGTTGCTTTATATGAGACATCTTTGTGTTCCTTCAAGTGAATGTGCCAAGCTGATTTGGGAGACACATTACCACTGGGTCGCAGGGCACTTTGGTATGGAGAAGACAATTGTAGTACTATAGAATTATTTTGATTGGCCAAAATTCCGATAGGATGTTGGAAAATATATCAAAGCCTTCACTGCCTCTGCCATCTCCAAGCTAGCCATTAAGAGGCAAGGCATGTACACCCCTCTTCCTACTCCTAGACGACCTTGGGGACCCATATCTATGGACTATATGTATGACATTCTTTATACCAAGCATGGTAATGATTGTGTGTTTGTGGTTGTTGAAATATTTTCTAAGATGACCATATTGGATGCTTGCAAGAAGAGTACCATAGCATAAGGGAATACCAAGCTCTTCTTCGAACGAGTGTGGGTAAATTTTGGGACCCCATGGACCATTATATCAGATCAAGATAGTAATTTCGTAAGCACATTATGGTCGAGCCTATGGGCATTGTTGGACCCCAAGCTCACCAAGTCGACTGCCTTCCACCCCTAGACTAATGGCCAAACAAAAGTCATTAACATGATGAAAATGAAAATACTGCACATGCACAAATATAAGCATCCACGAAAATGGGATGATAGTATCCCCTATGTTCAACACAACTACAATAGAGCTCTCCATAGCTCAACTAGCCATAGCCCCTTTCAGGTGAGCCTGGTATTTCAACCATTGTGGCCCCTTGATGTTGCAATGCCTCTTACAAACTAGACATAATCTGCTCATGTTCAATCTGAGGCTTATAAAGCCATCAAGTTTATTGAACACATTTAGCACATTTGCGAGTAGGTTCATGATATCTTAGATAAAGAAAATGTTAAGCATAAACAATGTCATAATCAACATTGGGTGCCACATTATTTTCAAGTGGGAAATAAGGTTTGGTTGCATTTCGGAAGGAACACCTTGATGAAGCCCATCAGAAGCTTCGACCACTTCGATATAGGCCTTTCACCATCACAAAAGTTGTGGAAAGCAATAATTCCGAGCTAACTATCCCCCCATTCCTTGATCTGCACCTAGTATCCAATGTGGACCACCTTCAACCATACTTTCCACCATTGTTGCACACATTAGAAATTGCTGAGAAGCTGACACCAACAAAGCTCAACCTAGATTGCATTGAAGAGGCTGCAATTGATCAGATCATGGACACACAAATTAAGAACACTTTCCAACAGAGGATTCAACTATATTAGGTTATCAAAGCCAACCAACTCCTGCACCAAGGCAAGTGGCTCACTAGGGACCAAGTTCCACAAAAGTTTCCTCACCTCATGGAGGAACGCAACACAATGGGGACCATTGCTTCTTAAGGGGGGAGCATTGATCCAGGTGGATATTGGTGGCCACTCGCCTAATCCACCTGGACCCCCAACACTATTTTATATCAATTTCTTATTTTTCAGCACAATTTCCTATTTCGACATTTTTTTTTTAAATTTTTGGCAGTTTTCGATTCTTGAACTTCTGGAGTTTTTTTGAGGCCCTAAATGACATTTTTTGGGGAAATGGGAAAACATGAGCCTTTCAATGTCATTTGTAGCCAAAAATTAGTTTCCTTAGATAGACATTTCTAACGGGTTATCGTGTGCACCAAACATAGATCACAAGCCAAAGTTACGACCCCCTGAAGTTCACGTTCCAACTAACCCCATCAGGGCTCATACCTTTTGGCTCTTCATCTCCTAGTGTTAGGTGTTACACAGTAATTTGTCACTGTCTTCACTCCAGTCTTCCTACTGTGTCATGTGTCCAAGTCATTCATGCTCATGTTAGATAAATGCTCTCTGATGTTGCCAAATGACCCACTTTTCCAAAGGTTTCTGCCTCATCGCGTCTGTTGGCTAAATAAACGTGCTAAAGGGTGCTCCAGGACAGTCTGGAAGCGCTGCCATCGCGGAAGTACACCTATTTCCCGCAATGGTCGGATTTTATGTGCCAGTGCGACTGTCGCTTGTAATCCTGAGCGATGACCTGACTAGCTACGTTATTCAATAGCGATGTCAGCGCGGAAGGCCAGTTATGTGCCCGTGATGATCCAGATTGGGCGAATTTGTTCCAACAGTCGGCCTTCCAGATGACTCCAGACCTGGTTGTTGGCCTAGTTTATGTCGCCCTCCTTTCTCTGGCGTGGCTGTTCCGTCATTTGTGCTACCTTCCTTGGAGATAAACTCATCTTCCCACCTTTCATGGAGTCTCCTTCTCCTATTTAAACTCTCACCATTGCTATGTGCAGTTAGTTTGGAGTTCTTAGTCTTTGGAGTGGTTGCTGATAGTGCTGTTAGTATTTGTGAGTTTGCTAGATAGCTGGTGTGAGTGTGACAAGTGTGGGATTGTTGATAGCTTGAGGAAGGTTGTGAAGTGCCCTTAATCTTGTGTAAAACTTGTGAGTGAGAGAGACTTGTGTATTGGGAGATCCATCTTCAAAGAGTGAATGCTTAAGGAACATGCTGGCTGGATCCCTCTGAGAAGGCTTGTGACGTCAATACTTTGGTTGTAAGCTTACTCTTATTTCATAATTAATGCAATCATTGATGTTTTCCTATGTCTTGTATGCAATGTACTTGATAGCTCATGACTTCTTGACTTTGTGAGTAAATAGATCATTATTGTTCCGATTACGTGCTTTGTTGTATTTCCTTTGCATTGTTTCACGTTGATCACTCATTAGGAGAAGGAAGCGGAAGCTGGAGCAGCGCAACGGAACTCCATCGATCACCAATTGAGGTAGGCCTCCAACTATGACTGTTTAAGGAAAGCTATTGTTGATCTATCCTTGTTTGTGACTAGACCCACTCTAGGGCTAGAGGGGTTGCCTCTGTCCGCAGAGGGAACACTTTCCTGCATCACAAATTGGCGACTCCACTGGGGAGTTTGGCCTTTGTTCTTCCTTTGTTTTCTCTTGTTTTAATTTTTGATTTGGTCTCTTTTGAAGTTTGGGGATTAATTATCAGTCTTTTGAGTTTCCTGGGTTGATCTGGGAAATACCTTTATTTGATTGAAGGGTTGACTGGTTTTGGTTCGGGAGTTTTTGTTCATTTGTCATTGTTTTTTGCATCATCGTGGAAAAAAGCCTAACAGTCGCGATGTCATCGCCACTTTATAGCTTTTTACCCGCGATGATCACGGGTTTCTAGTTTGATTCCCGCGACGACTCTTGAAATCGCATCATCGCGGAAAATAGGTGTTTTTCCGCGATCATCTCGGGTTGTCTGTGTAAAATTTGCGCTGACATCTCTAGTTGCCTATCCATCACAGGCGATGGTACCTAAACCAGTGATGCCATCTCTAGTTTTCAATGTACAACTTGCGATGATTCTTGAAAAGTTGTTTTTATAACTTTACCTCTTGAATTCATCAATCTTGCTTATCCCCTGTTGTTTCTTGTCTCTCATTAGCTTGTTTTAATTGCTTTTGGTTAGGGGCACTGTCTCTTTGATTTCATTGAGTGAGTCTTGTGTTTTTAGACCATGTGACCTAGCCCTTTAGAAGTTTCGTCGAGAAACCATTTTCTTGGGTTACTTGTCTATTCAAGGTTCATCCACAACCCTCTTATTGATTTTCTTGAGGCTTTTTCATTGCTTGTTTTCTTTCTGGTTGATTTTTAGTGTCGATTATTGAACCAATCTTTTATGTTGATTCGATTTCTTCACTACCAAGCATAGATCACAATTGTTTGGATCAATCAGATCACACTTTCTTGTTTACAAAAAGAAAATCAAAAGTTTGCATTCATTTAGCATACGAAAGTGAAAGTACATTTGCATTACGAATTTTCATGTTTGAGAAATTGGAAAGCAAATTTTAAATATTTGCTTAGTAGTATCGGTGCATTGTGAGATTAGTGTACTGATGCATTGTGTTTATTAGTGTTTGCATTCGCTTGTCTTGGTTTGGGAATGAACTCTCTACCTTTCTGTAAGTACGTGTTCATCGAAATGAAAGATGCTTTACTCATTCTAGCTGCATCCTAGGTTTTGTTATATACATACGGTAAGGCCTGAAAACTAAAACATAATCCAAGATCAACTCTAAAATGAACTGAATAAATCTAACAACGCATTGGAACATAACGCTCATTATTTAGAGGTCTAAGCCAGAGACGTGCTCCGGCGTCATTAAACCTAGTCACTTTTGTTTTCACTCAAGGTTGGGTGATTCCTCCTTCTGTGACTCAATAGTGGTCTAGCACAGAATTGTGCTCCCATGTACCATTGAGTATATGATTGGAGACCCCACTAGGTTATCATACTTTATCCATAGGAAGCCGTGTCTGTCGCCTTACAAGCCGTAACGCATCGAACACAACATTTGGGAAGATTGACTGCCGTACGGAAAGTCCTTGGTTTTCATATGATTGCCAAGGTGTATATGCAGTTTTACGGATTTGTCTGGGAAACCTTTTGCCTAGTTCTCCAGAGTAGTCACTTTCGTTCCTTTTCGGACTCCTTAAAAGAAAAGGTCCATCTGAGCACTTGTCCTTTCAGGCTCATTAAACCTCGAAAGAGATAGAGTCACCTTTTCGTCCATTTCTCGACTCTTGAAACATGAAAAGGTCCAATTTTGTTCCTGTGTCATAAAATTTACTACCCACGAAATATTCCTGGTAATAGTTTGAGTTCTTGGTTGTGAGAAGGGTGTTTTTATGGCTTGTTCTTGATGGCAACATTCCCCGAGTCTACCAGCCAAGGTTTTCCCCCAGATGGAAATCCTGGTCCGCTTCCTTCATTTGGAAATGCCGGTGCTCTGTATATGGCAACATTGTCTTTGCCTAGGTTAACCATCGGTTTTCCCGTATGGTTGTTTTCAACCTTGGTGGTCCCGAGTTTCATGACTCTTGTTCCACTGTCTCCTTCATTCGAACCATGACATGTTGATTCCATGGTTGAGCCTACGCCTTCTTCCCCTGTTTCTTCCTCCTCCTCTCCTCCTCCGCCTGGTGAAAGTTTCACATCTAGTAACCAGGAGGCTAAGAAGAAGAAGATGAAGAAGAAGAAGAAGTCTGATAAATCCAAGGCCACCTCTACAGTTACTGCTCCAAGTCCATCTCAAGTCAGACCACCTTCTGCTCCTCCGCGGAAGGTTAAGTTTCCTTGTAAATTGTGCAAGGGTGACCATCTTCTTCGTGATTGTCCTGGCATTCCCAGGATCCTAGAAGTATGGTCTTGCGATCTGGCTCATCGCTCATCGTCCTCTGAAGCTCATGGTGATGCTACCCTATCAATTAGCAATGGTAATAAGAAAGGGAAGATTCGATTCCCCTATAGGCTATGTGAAGGCAACCATCCCCTTCACCTTTGTCCACTCATGGATAAAGCTTCCGCCGTTTTGGAAAGTCTTATAGCTTCTTCACCCCAACTTCCCGTTGGTTATCAAAGGCTCTCTTCAGACCCTCTTCCCATTGACAAAGAGATTGCCTTAGATTATTCTCTTGTCCGTCCTCCTCTTTCCGAACCTGGCTGTGCTACGCTTGTTCCAGACCAACTAGTGGTCGGGGAGAGTGTCAACTTAGGTTCACCACTTGTTGATCACTCTATTTCGGAAAAGTGTCATGCTCATGTTCTTCTCGTCTCGTCAGATTCTTCTAAGTCCGAGAACAACCCTCCTATCCCTACTGATCATGAGAGTCCTTCTTCGGTTCCTGTAGAGCAGGGGGGCAATCATATGATTCCCCCACCAAGTAGTTCAGTCATTTCCTTCAACTGGAGTCATTTGACTACATTCCGCCTTCCACCCCATGTGCCTTTCCAGATTACAGTACATGCCTATGATAAGGCAATACCTGACACTGTCTTGGATGAGGGTGCATCTATCAGTCTTATGCCTTCCACTACTTGGCAAGCTTTGGGTTCCCCACAGCTTGTGCCAGTTGCACAAAATCTGTTAGCATTTGACGGAGGAACCAGTCAACCGTTAAGGATCCTCCCAAAGTTTCCTATTACTTTGGGGGGAAAAACCGTCTATATAGACGTTATGGTTGTCCAAGGTGATTTAGATTTCAGTCTTCTTGGCTGTGACTATGTTTATGCCATGGGGGCCCTTATCTCTTCACTTTTCCGTGTGGTCTGTTTTCCACACGATGGAATAATGGTGACCATAGATAAATTATCATTCTTTAGTCCCACGGTGCCTCCTGCGTAGCTATCATCCCCTCTCGGTTCTTGTCCGCAAACAGTGCCTTCCTAGCCACAGGTCAATTATGTGGCTACCCGTTCCGTCTCTGCCTCTGCTAATGTTCATGCAGATGGTTTGGTACATCATGTACTGGGGGCATTGGACCCCGATCTGTCATTGGTGCATCTGCCATGTATTCCTCCCAGAGTGCATTTGTTCCATCCCGTGAAGACCTCTTGGGAGCCATGTTCTTGGATGGCCCATGAACAGGAGTCAGAGGATAATTTTGATCTTGTGTCAACCTTGTTAAAAAATGAAACAAGGTGTCACGAGGATAGTTTGTTCCTATGTCAACCTCGTTTAAAAATGAAACAAGGAGTCTTGAGGAAAGTTCTTGATCTTATGCCAACCTCGTTAAAAAATTAAACAAGGGTTATGAGGATAGTTCTTTTTCTTTGTGTCAACCTCATTAAAAAATGAAACAACTCCCTTTCCAAATCGAGTCTTTGATTAAGATCTCGTAAAATCCAAAGTCGAGTCTTTCCAAGATCTCGAAAGTGAACCTTCATTCCATCCACCTCGTTGAATGCAATGAAGCTTGGGGGGCATGTACCTCGATTTGCGTCATTATGCCTGGGGGCATGCGAACTTATAACAAGCATAGTTTTTCGTTTCAAGCTTGTGTAAACATGAAACCGAATCCAAGCAGAGTTCTCCATGGTTCAAGCTTGTGTAAAAATGAACCCATACCTGATTGATATCTCGTGATTGCCGTTTATCCACTAAGTTTTGCTAGATGAGCCTTGGTTGTTTCATTCCATGGCCACCATATCTTTGGCTGATCATATGCTTTCACTTGATTGTTTATCCTTTCCTGAGGAACTGCAGCGATGAGTGGTTTTATTAGCCAGCCTCTTAACCATTACATGTTTTGAGCAGTTCCACCATTGCCGGAATCAATTGCTACCATTTATACCACTCGTTCCTCTAGGACGAGTCACCTTAAGCCCATTTTTGACTCGTAAAATATGAAAATATTGTAGAGTATTTTTTCCCTTTTTGACTCGTTAAAGAGAATAAAAATGGAGGTCTGCTTTCAGCTCTTTTCTGACCATTTAAAGACGAAAAGATTGCCGAGTTTTCCCTTTTAACTCGTTAAATGGAATAATAGGCGGTCTGCTTTAAGCTCTTCTATGACCGTTTAAACACAAAAAGATTGCCGGGCCTTTGTCGTTTCAAGCTCATTATCGGTTACGAAACGACGTGCTTCCGACTGCTTTTCTACTTTTTCGGGTCGAAGTCACTAGTTACGAAAAGTACTCCTCGATCGTAATGGTTGGGCGGTTCTTTCAAGTATCGTTTTATACTTTTTCGGGCTCGAGAGACACAAATCTACGAAAAAGGATCCCCCTGGAGTTTTCTTTTCCGTGTCTTTTTCAAACTCTCTAAATATGAAAAAGACTCCGAGTTTTACCTATGTCGGACTCGTTAAACCCTGATGACATTGGACTCGTCACCATGACGAGACTTGAGCTTCTCCTTCCTAGGGCTCGTTAAACTATTACTAGGTTGGACTCAACAACAGGTTTATCATTGATTGTCTATGGTAGCTAGTCACTCTTGAACATCGACACTTTTGCTTCTTGTCGGGTTGGGACATCCATACATCATCATTTGGCCTTCCGCGGGTTTGGGTTATCATTCTAGCCTCATTCCATCTGATTCATGCCATTTCCATCGAGCCTCTGATCCCTTGGTATTTGAATGCTGCCACCCTCCGGAGTCGTGTCGCCGACATGTTCAAGAGTATAATCCTTCTGTAGTTTACACCCTCGCCTTCTCCTCTGATACTCTGTTTCGCCATCTGCCACTTGTTCCTTATCTCATGTCGTTGATGGGGGAAACATTATGGCCCTCTTGTGACGGGTCGTCTCCTGTCGACATCAGCTCATTATCCAGGAGATTGATCTAGAGATCCCATTTGGTACCTTAGAGCTTGCATGCCTCAATGGCAAGTTCTTCGCACCTGACGGTCGACTTTCATCATTGGTCATCGATTGGGTGATTCCACGAGTGTTCGACTTTAGCTCCTTCTTCACACTTCGTGGATTGTGCTAGACAGTACCTTGAGAGCCATTGGAATTATTGGTGGTTTCTCTCGCGCTTGTTAACGGTTTTCATCATTGACCGGTAATCAAGTGATTTTATATCATGCTCGACCTCAACACATCTATTCGCATGTTAGAATTTGTACTATGATCAGATAGGTTCAAGACCCCAAACTCAGATTACACACGTTCGGGCTGCGTGGATTGGTTTATGATTACATGACTCATTGATGGATGGCTGCGACCATACCTGAGTCTTCATGGATGGCTGCGACCATACCTTTATCATCATCATGGTCTCATTAGCTGGATGGCTGCGTCCATAGCAAAAACCTATTTCGTATGTCTTATGGATGGCTACGCCCATGCCTAGACTACATGTACTTCATTATCAGAGATATCAGTTGTGCTTGTGTGCAGGTTCTTCCAGATGGTGTTCTAGTTCAGTCAGTTTCGTAAAGCATTTCACCCCTCCCACTCTCTCGGGCTTCATACTTTAGGGGGCATCTGTTACACAGTAATTTGTCACTGTCTTCACTCCAGTCTTCCTACTGTGTCATGTGTCCAAGTCATTCATGCTCATGTTAGATAAATGCTCTCTGATGTTGCCAAATGACCCACTTTTCCAAAGGTTTCTGCCTCATCGCATCTGTTGGCTAAATAAATGCACTGAAGGGTGCTCCAGGACAGTCCAGAAGCGCTGCCATCGTGGAAGTACACCTGTTTCCCACGATGGTCGGATTTTATGTGCCAACGCGACTATCGCTTGTAATCCTGAGTGATGACCTGACTAGCTACGTTATTCAATAGCGATGTTAGCGCGGAAGGCTAGTTATGTGCCCGCGATGATCCAGATTGGGTGAATTTGTTCCAACAACGACCTTCCAAATGACTCCAGACTTGGTTGTTGGCCTAGTTTATGTCGCCCTCCTTTCTCTGGCGTGGCTGTTCCGTCATTTGTGCTACCTTCCTTGGAGATAAGCTCATCTTCCCACCTTTCATGGAGACTCCTTCTCCTATTTAAACTCTCACCATTGCTATGTGCTGTTAGTTTGGAGTTCTTAGTCTTTGGAGTGGTTGCTGATAGTGCTGTTAGTATTTGTGAGTTTGCTAGATAGCTGGTGTGAGTGTGACAAGTGTGGGATTGTTGATAGCTTGAGGAAGGTTGTGAAGTGCCCTTAATCTTGTGTAAAACTTGTGAGTGAGAGAGACTTGTGTATTGGGAGATCCATCTTCAAAGAGTGAATGCTTGAGGAACATGCTGGCTGGATCCCTCTGAGAAGGCTTGTGACGTCAAGACTTTGGTTGTAAGCTTACTCTTATTTCATAATTAATGCAATCAATGATGTTTTCCTATGTCTTGTATGCAATGTAATTGATAGCTCATGACTTCTTGACTTTGTGAGTAAATAGATCATTTTTGTTCTGATTACGTGCTTTGTTGTATTTCCTTTGCATTGTTTCAGGTTGATCACTCATTAGGAGAAGGAAGCGGAAGCTGGAGCAGCGCAACGGAACTCCATTGACCACCGGTTGAGGTAGGCCTCCAACTATGACTGTTTAAGGAAAGATATTGTTGATCTGTCCTTGTTTGTGACTAGACCCACTCTAGGGCTAGAGGGGTTGCCTCTGTCCGCAGAGGGAACACTTTTCTGCATCACATTAGGTTTTTGGATATTTAGGATTTCTCCATGTTTCTTCATGATAAAAGGCCTCCAAGCCTCATTGTAACATAGTTTAGAAGGTATTGTAACATAGTTTAGAAGGCATGTAGTCTTAAAAAACCATAAAATGAAAGTTCACTCTCAAAGTAAGGGGAATATCATGACCACATCCATGACCCCTAGAAAGATTCCCTTTGTCCAACAAAATAAAGTGGATAAGGTCATGGAAGAGTATAGGGACATATTCTCCTCACCCAAAATGGTACCTTTAGACTGTCAGGTCAAGCATTCGATTGATCTAACTCCTGGAGCACCTCTGCCTAATGGGCTAATCTACTGCCACTCTCTTTTTGAAAATAAGGAAATCAAGCAGCAGATCCAGGAGTTTCTGCAAAAAGGGAACTTTTGACCAAATTCATCACCTTGTGGGAGCCTAATTGTACTCATATAGAAGAAAGATGGGAACTGGAGACTCTACATTTATTATTGGGCACTGAACAAAATCACAATAAAAAATAGATACCTGATCTTGTAGATTGAAGATATTCTTGACCAACTCAAGGGGGCTAAGTACTTCAGCAGGATTGATTTGAAGTCCGACTATCACCAAGTTCCAATAGAACCCACAGATCTATGGAAGACTGCCTTCAAGTCCAAGGAGGGTCACTTTGAGTGGTTGATCATGTCCTTCGGGTTAACAAATGCCCCCTAAACTTTTATAAGGCTTATGGATGACATCTTGAGAACTTTCATCAACTCATTCATGGTTGTATATTTGAATGATATCCTCATCTTCAACAAGGGTTAGGTAGAGCACTTGCAACATATTCGATAGGTACTTCAAATGTTGCAACAATAGAAGTTCTATTCCAACCTAGAGGAATGTTCCTTTGGCGTGGGCCAAGCCCAATATGTGGGCTACATAATTGATGATGAAGACGTGCATGTGGATCCGGCTAAGATCCAATTCATTCGGGATTGGACGACCCTGATGACTCTAACAGAGCTGCACAACTTCTTGGGATTTGCTAATTTCTACTGGAGATTCATCTTGGGGTTCTCTCATATAAATTGGCCCTTAAGTCAAGTTACTAAAGGCGGAGAAAAACAAAGTTTTTTTGGTTCGAGTCACAGAAAAAGACATTCATTGAACTAAAACACTACCTTTTCTCTGCACTAGTCCTGACCTTGCCAGACTTGCAACACCCATTTGAGATTGAGACATATGCCTCTGATTATGCTATTGGAGAAGCCCTCACTCAACAAGAGAATTTGGTGGCCTATCATAGTGAGACACTCTGATATTGTTCAAAGGTATCCCACTTATGATAAGGAAATGCATTCTATCGTGCAAGCCTGCCGAAAATCAAAACATTATATTCTGGGGAAGGAGATGATCATCCACATGGATCACCAACCTCTTCAATTATGTAGACACAGGGTAAGTTGCAGAACAATCACCATCAGAAATGGTCCACATATATGTAACAATTCCATCTGAACATTACATACAAGAAGGGAAGCAACAATCACATCTCAGACTACCTCAACCAACCCTTGATTGTAGCCCTGAGCACCGTTATCAACTCTTGTGGGCACGAGACCTCTAGATGGCCGCAATTATATGACAATGACTAAAAATTTGCCACCTACAAGATGTTGATGGTTGGATATCTAGTTCCAGACTTCCACCTTCAATATGGACTGCTATGCTATATGGGACATATTTGTGTTCCTTCAAGCGAGCATGCCAAGCTCTTTTGGGAGGCACATTACACTGGGTTGCAAGGAATTTTGGTATGGACAAGACCATGGTGGTACTGTAGAAGTATTTTTATTGGCCTAAACTCTGATAGAATATTAGAAAATATATCAAGTCCTACACTACCTATGCCATCTCCAAGCTAACCATTAATAAGCAAGACCTGTACACCTCTCGGCCTACTCCTAACCAACCTTGGGAACCCATCTCCATGGAATATATGCCTAACATTATTTCTACCAAGAATGGTAATGACTGTGTGTTTCTGGTCATTGAAATATTTTCTAAGTTGACCATATTGGCTGCTTGCAAGAAGAGTATCACAGCAGAAGGCACTACCAAGCTCTTCTTCAAACGAGTGTGGGTAAATTTTGGGATCCCACAGACCATTATATTTGATCGAGATAGCAGGTTCGTAAGACATTCTGGACAAGCCTCTGGGCATTGTTGGACCCCAAGCTCACTAGGTTGAATGCCTTCTACGCCCAGACTGATGGCCAAACAAAAGTCATCAACATGATGACAGTGCACATACTGCGCATGTACAACTCTAAGCATCCACGAATGTGGGATGATAATATCCCCTATGTTCAACACAAATACAATATAGCTCTCCATAACTCAAGTGGCCATAGCCCCTTTCAGGTGAGCCTGAGATTTCAGCCATTGTGGCCCCTTGATGTTGCAATGCCTCTTACAACTACCCAGGAAGAATTTGCTCATGTTCAGTTTGAGGCTGATAAAGGCATCAAGTTTATTGAACACATTTAGCACATATGACAACAAGTTCATTATATCTTGGATAAAGCTAATGTTAAGTATAAACAACGTCATGATCAACATCGAGCACCACATAAGAAGCTTCGATCACTTCGATATAGGCTTTACATCATCACCAAAGTTGTGGGAGACAATAATTTCGAGCTAACTATCCCCCCATACCTTGGTTTGCACCAATTATTCAATGTGGACCACCTTTGACCATACTTTCCACCATTGTTAGATACATAAGAAATTGCTGAGCAGTTGACACCAACAAAGCTCAACCCAGATTGCATTGAAGAGGCCACAACTGATAGTATCATGGACACAGAAATTAAGAAAACTTTCCAATAGAGGATTCAACTATATTGGGTTGTCAAAGCCAACCAAATCCTCCATCAAGGCAAGAAGTTCACCAGGGACCATGTTTTGTAGAAGTTTCCTCACCTCATGGAGGCACTCAATGCAATGGGGACCATTGCTTCCTAAGGGGGAAGGAACGATTCAACTAGATATTGGTGGCCACTCACCTATTCCACTTGGACCCCCAACACTATTTTCTATAAATTTCTCATTTTTTAGCACAATTTCCTATTTCGACAGTTTTCTATTTTTGGCAGTTTTCGAATCTTGAACTTCTGGAGCCGTTTTGAGGCCCTGAAAGAAATTTTTTGGGGAAACAGGAAAAAATGAGTCTTTCAATGTCATTTGCCGTCAAAATATGTTTTCCTCGGATAAACCATTCAAATGTGTTATTGTGTGCACCAAACAAAGATCGTGAGCCAAAGTTACGACCCCGAGAAGTTGACATTCTAACTAACCCCATCAGGGCCCATATGTTTTGGCGCTTTATCTCCTAGTGTTAGGTTTTATGATATTTAGGGTTTCTCCATTTTATTCATGATAAAAATCCTCCAATCTTCATTGTAACATAGTTTAGAAGGCATGTAGTAATCAAATCTCTTCTCAGAGATAAGCTACCATCACCCGAGCTAGTTTTTTTTCTTTCTGTATGTAAACAACTTCTAGCATTTGCTATTTATTAATTGAAGTTATGTTTCATTGTATCTCTATGTTTTTGATTAAATTTGTATTTCATTTCGTTCCTTCATAACTATGGATCAAAAGAGTATGGCATACTCACTGACCAACTAACTTATTTTTTCAAGAGAAATGTTTTAAGTAGTTATTGCTACTGAGTAGGCGATGTTAGATAGTTTTGACAATTTTTGCGCCAAGAGGTGCTCTACAACCCAATATAGGGGAGAAGTGTAGGAATTAGGTGTTAGATTTTAGGAGTTAGATGTAAACATTTTTTAAATGTAAGCGCTATTATAATGAATGATAATCTATATAACTGAATGATTAAGTTATATTGATTAATCAAAATAGAAATATCTTTTCATATCAGCTCAGTTGGTTGTGTATAGTGGGAAAATTATGGATCCTAGAAGGATTTGGTGATACTTCTCTTTTTTAATGTAATTTTAGTGATAATGTCAAAGGTGGTAACAAAGGATTGCAATGGACTAAGCCCTACTGAGTCCATGCTCCAACTTTTTAACGACGGGGGCGGGTCAACCCCCTTTGCCGCGTTGCCAAGTTTTGTAGTCTCTAGCAAACATAGTGAAAAGCGACGCTACCAAGTGATAATAATGTGAATGTGTCAAATTATAAATGTTGAAATTGCAACAAGAAATGTTGAAAATAGCATCAAGAAAGACCCTGATTTAATTTTGTCCTTGAATTAAATTAGGAATAAAATTGTAATTCCACATCTCATGACAACTTGTGTTAGTTAACTAAGTTATTTTGACTTAGTTGGCTCAGTTAATTTGAGTTGATGGTATACCTAGAGTCATGTAGAGTGTCTCCTACATTCTAGGAGCCTTGGTCGAGTTTATTGTGAGTTACCATTAATTAATTAAGTCTAACTGAGTTAAAGTCAATTAAACTAGTTCCAACTGTTGAAGGAGCTAGTGGGAGGTTTAATAGTGTGGTGTTGCTTGTAGTCGAGTATTGTGTTGCCTGAAGTGCAGTGTGGTGCTACCTGAAGTACAATGTGGTGCTGCTTGAAGTGAAATGTGGTGCTGCCTACAGTGGAGTGTGGTGTTGCCTGCAGTGATCAAACAATAAATTGAAGATTCACTCATAAATAACTCATGCATGTCAAATCTGAGAAAGACCCAGTTGAGAAGAAAGACCCAGTTGAGATTGAAGTTTAGGGACAATGTACTATCACTTGTAAAATCATATAAATTAAACCGATGGTGCATGCAATCAGAGAAATTCCTATGAGGATTGCACAATTCATAATTGAGGAATTTCCCCATTAAATAGAGGATAATTCCTTGAGGAATAGTGCAAGGAGATAGGAGTTTGGAAGGCTAGGAATCTGGGTAAGTATTGGCCAAAGGCAGTCAGTCAGGTAGAGGATAGAAAATACTTGTGCAGGTTGATCTCAAGGTTGAGCAGAGCATATTGTATTCATCTAGATTCTTTGACTAATGCAATATACAGATAGTAGGGGTTTTTAGCTGTGGCTTTCTCTTATATGCTTTGTGATTTCATTGATTGTTTATTGTTCCCGCTGATGAGTAGAGTAGATTCAAGTATTTTGTTTTAGCATATTGCATAAGAAGTTTGAATCTACAAGGAATTTCTACAATTTTTTTGATATTTGTAACCATCAAGGACTCCACACTCACTAATCTTCCTTCTAAATGTTGTGTTAATTTTACTTTTCGCCTCAACAAGAACATGAACTACAACATGTAAGACTCATGCTTTCTTGATTGTTTGCAATAGGTAAGAACCACATATCTTGCTTTTCTACAACAATTAAGACTCACACTTTTTTATTTTCTGCAACATTAGACTCACACTTTCTTGATTTTCTTGATTTCCAAATTTGATTCCCTTCTATAATGCTTTTATTTTTGGATAAATAAAATCTAAACAAGTGTAATATGCAGTGTTGTTGCTTAATACCTACCTCTTATGCAAATAATAACAAAAATTATTGTAACTAGGATAAAAAGAATACTACTATTATGTAAAAAATTGTCTATATTTATGACAAATTTTTATCATATTTTTCTAGGTAGATTACTATGTTGAGTAGCAAAATTATTTCTATACCTGCTATGTTAAATGGAATGAGAAGTGAATCAACTTTTACATTGATCCTTTGCATAAAACTACTGTTATAGAGGTAGTTGAAGTTGTTTTATAATTAAAATGTCAAAATCTATAAGTTTTAAATAAATTAAATTGAATAGTAGAACTTCTTAAAATTATTTTTGTAACTAAGAATATTATTATGAAACTTACTTAAAGTATATCATAATTAGTATTTTTTAAAGATTTCAAATATAATTTTTAAACTTAAAAAAACATAAAATTAAAGTTGACTATTCAAACTTATGATTTTTTTTTTTAAAGGAACGAGTAGCTTTATATTTATCAAAATTGGAATCAGGCCAGGTCCTTTACATTCTAAGATTTATGTATTTCAAGCCTTTCCCAAAACTGTTCCAAATAGATCCTATAACTAACCTGTCTAGTCACTGCTATTCTCCTGACTACATTTAGGCTATAAATTCGCCAAAATACTCCACATAGTTTGACACAAAAAAATTACGTAAGTAATTTAAAAACAACTACCCGCTTTCCACCAATTCCTTGGGAGGACTATCTTCCTAAGCCATATGTTCATCGGTTTTCACAGTGTTAGTCATCGATGGCTCGTTGTGTTTCCCTTCCTCTTCCCCGAAAGCCTGAGCACCTGATGGAGATGCCTCTTTGAGCCCGAAAACTTCCTTCATCACACCGATTGTTGCTAACTCCACCTTGACTTCCATACTATCTACTTTGAAATTCAAATTAATCAATTTGGTGGTTAGATGATCCATAGACGTCTACAGAAGCTCAACATCCTTCCCTATTCTAGTGAGTTGAACGATCACCACTAACAATTGAGCACAAGCTTCCTGAATAATTTGATCCCCTGCTTTCACAATGAACATCACAATTTCCTCCTTGAGCAAAGACATTTGTTCCTCCGTGAGAGCACCACTTCCGTTTTTTCTAAACGATTCCATTTTGAGAGTTATCCATCTTTGTATGCGAATCACTTTAAAATTTAATTGCTGCATCATGCTCCTTATATTCCCAAGCTACTTACTCCTTAGCAACTGTTGTGGACATCAACCCACATTGAATGCATACCCCTTTTCTTTGATCATTCTCGACACAAGATTCCATCCCCGATGTCGTCGTTCTGTCCACAATTCGACTTGGAATTAAATTCCCTGGATTGAATGAGATACTCCCTCTTCGATCATTGAAGCTGTTAATTAATGTTAATTCCCATCCCTTCCAATTGTCTCTTATCATGGATTTCATTCCATACTGCTTCCATCTAGAGGTGTATCAATCCTGCTGCTTATCTTGCCACCTAAGAAGGTCTTGTTGTGCATTGACTTGAATGAGGGGTGATAGTGGGGTGTCGAATTTAATCCTAGTTTATACAACTCCTTGGCTATATTCATTCTCCAGTTTCTCTCGATCATGGAATATGATATAATATCATTTCTGCTTGATCTAGCACCACTGTCCCTTGTTCTACTGCAACTCCCTTATTGGCCCGCTTGTCTGCTGACCAATTATTCTCCCTTTTAACATGGAAAAAATCATAACATTCAAAATTATTGAGAAGCATCCTTATTCACTGGAATATGGGGGAGATATCTTCCTCCTTTTGTTGTTTGATCTTGATACATCTTTGGATGATGATCGTTGAGTCTCTAATTATACTTATTTGATGTAGGCCCATTGCAGAAGTGATCTTTAACCCTTGCCAAAGGGCTAAAGCCTCGAATTGATTATTTGAAGAGTTTCCCAATCCCTAAGAATACTTCATCACTATTTATCCATTAGGGTTATATAACACCTCTCCCGCTCATGCCTCCCCTGTATTGCCTTTCGAGGCCCCATCAAAGAAGAGCTGATATTTGCCCAAGGACCGACTCCAATCTTCGAACCTTTCCCTTGGCATCCTTATACAATAAGAGGGTGTTGATTTATGGGACATGAATCTACCAACATGATCTAGAGGTTTATCTAGCTTGAGCCACTCTTTCTCCTCATGCCTGAGAGTGTTCATAATTGATCCATTGTACCCCTTGGATGATATCGCTTCGAAGAGAAATTACATTCCTTTCAATGCCACTTACACTGGGGATGACCTGACATCTTTAAAGATAGCCCGATTTCGACATAACCATATGGTATAGCATAAATACTTGGGGAATGCCATCCAAAATCTTAGACTAACTGAATCATTGCTACGGTTATATGGGTATTGAGATCTCTAATGAACAAACATTTCAGACCAATAAGAGGGTATGCTTTGAATTTGTACAAGCGACTGTAATGAAATTTTGCAAACTTCCAGAGTGAATGAGAATTGAAAAAAATATGGTTGATGTCTTCCTCAACCTTACCACAGAGAACACAATGAGAAGGACCTTGTATCTTCCGCTTTTTGAGATTTTTCTCCATTAGCATTTTCCCATGAGCTATCTCCCAACAAAGGGTGTTAATATTTGGTAAACCATGCCTGTTCCATATCTTGTCCCAAACTCGAGAGAGGGGAGGGGAAGGAATATTTTTAAGAAGGTAAGTTTAACCCTCCTTAATAGTGTAATGGGATTGCTTACCTCCCATCCAAATATGCCTATCCAATCTAAGCGATGCTATTGGAGTGAAGCCTTTTAGCGATTTTATCATTTCTAGCCAATGATGATGGAGGTGGGGGGAGGGGGGTGGGAAGAAATACCACACCATTCGCTCCACATCACATTCTCATCCCATATTGAAATGTCTATTAAATGGTTAATGCCGCGATCTTTTGTCCATTTAGCCAGCTCCCAAACACCTTGATTCTTAGAAGCCAGAGCGACGAGAGGGGTTTGATCTTTCTAGAGGTGAATATACTTTCCATTTCCCGACTGCCATCCTTACTACCCTAACAGAAAAGGGGCAACAACTTTGAAAATCTTCCAAAATTTGGTTCCCTGCCCTTCCCAAGAATCACCCTCTAGCCTAAGCAGCCCATTCTTATGAAAATATTTTTGAATGAAATCTTTTTCCCACCATTCATTTGAGTCTGATAATAATCTCCAAACCAACTTTGCTCCTAATGCCAAGTTCATATATTCAGGGTCTTTGACGGCCAACCCACCTAGTCTCTTTGGTAGTCTCACAATGTTATAGTTCACTAAATGAAATCGATTCTCATTATTTTTACCTCCCCGCCATAAGAATTTTTTGATCATGCTTCCAATACTATGGATGACGTTCTTTGGTGCTAGAAGTCGAGACACAATATACACAGGTAAGAAAGATAACACTGATTTGATGAGGATCGTTCTCCCTGCTACATTCAACCACCAATCTCCCCAAGATCAGACTCTTTTTCTGGTTTTTTCAGGACCACCTCCCAATCCTCCCTGTAAGGACCCGCGGTCTGTGCGACAGGTAGGGCGACTCCACTGAAACAAGCTGCGGCTAACTGAGCGAAACGCGATGTGTAAAGTGCGTGGATGAAGTGTTGGTTGCATGTTTATATGTGGGCGAGCTGGGCGCTCGACTCGCGGGCTGACCAAATGGAGAGTTTGTGATGGGCGAGCGGAGGGGGTGGTCCCACGAGTTGGGCACGCTGACCCACCTTTCGGGCGAGCAAGTGCGATGTTTGGAGAGTCGGCCGGGTGAAGTTTGGAGGTTGGCCGGGTGGCACGACCTCACCAACCAACTGTATGTATAGGCGGCGAGTTGGCTCAAACGAAAGGCATTCAACCGAACACCAACAAAGTAACTTTGTTGCAGAGCTAAGGTGAAGGGCGAGAAGTGCGAAGTTGGGGAGCTGCAGCGTGCAGGGCTGCACGACGGGCGACACGAGTTGGGTGTCCGTGCAGGGCTGCATGACGGGTGACCCGAGTTGGGCGTCCGTGCAGGGCTGCACGACGGGAGACTCGAGTTGGGCATCCGTGCAAGGTTGAATGGCGGGTGACCCGGGTAGGGCGTCCGTGCAAGGCTGAATGGAGGTTGATGGTTCTTGCAGGATGACACGGTTGGGGCATTAGCCGAAAGAAGGGTGATTGAACCGGAGGTCATGAACGAGAGTTTGGAGGCGGTACTGCATGCGGCCCACCGAACGAAGGGAGGTCGAAACTGTGAATGATAGTTCGGGTGAGTGGTGACACAGGTGTGTGTGCGCTCGTCAAACGAAGGAATGGTTGGGTTGAACGATAATGTCGGGCAGGGTAGCACGGTGAGGGTGTTTTCCGAACGAATGAAGGGCGAGCCGGGTGAAGAAGTGCGATGGGTTCTGAATGAAGGTGACCGATGTGTAGACGTGTCGGGTAGGTGTGCACGGTGACATGGGTGGGCGCCCAAGTTGGGCAAACAACACGACGAGATGAACGAGCGCGTTCAAGGGTGAACAAAGAGTTGGGCAGAACGTGTGGTGACCATTCAGGCAGGCCGACGAGCTGGGCAACTGAGTTTGCCAAAGTTGGAAATTTGGCTAAGTGTAAATTTGGGGTTTCCTCCAAGATTTAGCTTATGTTGTAAAAATTGAAGATTACATATATTGATATACGAGCAGACTCATATTGCAGGGAGTTGCCCCTCCCTTTATACTGTTGTGCATTTACATGTGTTTATGCTATTTTGATGAATGTTCATGGTTTCATCGTGTATAAAGGACAAAGATAATACTTGGTAACAAAAAATAAACTAAGTATGAATGTTAGGCGTAGTCCACGGTCATAAGTATTGGTGAAAAGAAAGTGGTCGGTGGTGCCGCACCTCGCTATAGTGTGGTTGGAAGATTACTGCTAGTGTAGGGGCGTGATAAGTGGTATCAGAGCTGGTCTAGGTTTTGCAGGAAACCTGGTGAAGTGCAAAGGGGATTTGCGGAAGGAGCTGATCCCACTGTCACTTCGTGACAAGTGGTATCAGAGCTGATTCAGGTGGAGTGCAAGTGAAGGAAGCTGATCTCACTGACAGGTGGAATCAAGAGCTGGTTCAGTCTTGCCAGGAGAACCTGGTGAATGGTGAAGAAATCTAAAGGATGATTCAGGTTGCAAGAAAGTGGATGGCAGAAATGGTGGAAGAACCTATGGCAGGTGAATCTAGCCATAATGCAGGTGAAGCTTTCCGATACAAGGTATTGGAACAGATGAGCAGATGGAGTTCTTAATGGACTTCGATGAAGGCTAAGAACATGATGATTCGGGAGAGCTGTTCGAAGATCAAAGAAGAACTTGAAGAACTCAAGGACTAATACGAGGATGTTGTAGATATGACAACGGTGGAGGATGAACTTGAGATTGATCAAGTTGGACTAGGATCGTGCAATTTTGTAGACATGGATGGATGAGGATACTCACATGGAGGAGCCTCAAGATGATGATGTAAGTACTATTGATACTTGTGTTTCATTTGAGCATTTGGTAGATGAACCATATGTAGGGAAGGGAAAAATCAGTTTTCCAATGCAAGGGAACATCTTACCATGGATGTCTACGATGAAAACTTGTATGGAGAGGCAAGGATTGTTGACTATTGCAGGACTTGTTGGGGTTGTTTGTGACCTTATGATAGAAGGTGCAAAGGCCTGTGACAAGGGAGGAACATGATGATTGTTGTGGAGGAATGGGTTGTGCTTTAGCCATATGGAGAATTGGCTAAGTGCCCGGCATGACTCATGGACAGATTAGAGGAGGGAACACACTGGAGTTTGGTGGTACTTGGGTGGACTTCTCATGGCCGAGACCAAGAAGGAAGTCTTGGTGGAACCTTTAGTGGGGGAGCTATGATGGAAGGGACTCGTGATGATGATATGGTTGGGTGACCGAGTTCACTAGACTGAAGATTGCAGGCTTGGATGGGGATGACTGATTGTTGTGATGGGTCTACTTGGTTGGACAACATGGGCAACTTAGTCATGGACATCAGGTTGGAGACATGGAGCTTGGCAGTCTTATGTAGGGACATCATGCAGGAGCACTTGTAGATGTGTCACTTATGGGTATCCAATGAGGAGTGCCAAGACAGGGATGTTGTGTAGGTGGATTTGTTGGTGTGACATGGAGATGTTTTACTTATGAGCAATGGAGATGTTGTGCACTCATGTACAACAAGGCCATGGACTTGGATGGAGTCGTGAGTAGACTATAGAGAATTCCTACTACATGGAGAGCTAAGGCATATTGCAGAGACCTTTGGGCCGAGACTTGCATGCTTGCTGGATGTTGGTTGGAGATGACTCATGGAGCTCATGATGACATGAGGTTGTGAATTTTGGGGACTTCATATATGGTGGACTTGGAGGATTTGACGCATTAAGGAGCTGAGGTTAGAGATTTTGATGCAGGATGGGGTGCATACTTTCGAGTACATGTATGGGTGTGGCTTGAAAGAGTGACTTGATGAGGAAGATCGATATGAGACACTTTGGAGTGATGGAGTTACAACGATGATGATGCCTTGGTGGCAACACTTCGGCATAGGTTGAGCCGAGACTTAACCACTTTGACACATGAGCGCTGATTGATCTATGATCATGGGCAACACATGGGAGATGAGACAGGTGTATACTTGTTTCTATGGCAGACTTGAAGGATGGCACATAACAGAGATGATGGAGGTTGCTTCATGGACCTGGATGTGGCACATCGAGAGTCGGGGTTTTGATGAGATGACCTCTTCACTTTGAGGGGATGGATGTTTTGTAGATGGATGATGATGTTGGAATAGATGCCGCTAATTTCATGCAGCACATTGACACCAAACATCATGGACAACATGTTGCAGATGAGATGAGGGCTACTTCATGGACCTGAGCATGGCTTACACTTATATGGAGATGGATTCTTGATCGAGTTGATGATGTGACATGATGTTCGGAGAAACAACTGATGATGGCATGAGGATGTGCATTCTCATGAGTTGAGCGTGACAGTTGGACTGATCACTCGACTAGTTCGAGCCATGAGGGACGTCAGTGTACAGAGATGTGTTAGCATTATGTTGGAGTATCATGGCAATAGTTCACATGAGGACGACACATGATGAGGTCAACACGATATGTTGCAGTGGGCATGTAGCTTGAGATGGAGGGGCCAGCCTTCCACAATGGGAGCAACATGTGGGGATTGCGACGAGATGGTTGATGATCATGGATTGAGATGATTTTCCGATGTATGACATACCGATGGGATATATGCCTTGGTATGGATATCTTGGTAACAAATGGTTGCCGGGATGAGATATTGTCGAGGATGACAATGATTTCAGGTGGGGGAGAATGTAAGGACCCACGGTCTGTGCGACGGGAAAGGCGACTCCACCAAAACAAGCTGCGGCTAACCGAGCGAAACATGACGTGTAAAGTGCGTGGATGAAGTGTTGGTCACATGTTTATACGTGGGCGAGTTAGGTGCTCGACCCGCGGGCCGACCAAATGGAGAGTTTGCGATGGGCGAGCGGAGGGGGCGGTCCCACGAGTTGGGCAGGCTGACCCACCTTCCGGGCGAGCAAGTGCGATGTTTGGAGAGTCGGCCAGGCGAAGTTTGGAGGTCGATCGGGTGGCACGACTTCACCAACCAACCGTATGTATAGGTGGCGATTTGGCTCAAACGAAAGGCATTCAATCGAACACCAACGAAGTCACTTGGATGCAGAGCTAAGGCAGAGGGCGAGAAGTGTGAAGTTGGGGAGCCGTAGCGTGCAGGGCTGCACGACGGGCGACCCGAGTTGGGCGTCCGTGCAGGGCTGCACGATGGGCGACCTGAGTTGGGCGTCCGTGCAGGTTTGAACAGTGGGCGACCCGGGTAGGGCATCCGTGCAAGGCTGAACGGAGGTTGATGGTTCGTGCAGGACGACACGGTGTGGGCGTTAGCCGAACGAAGGGTGATTGAATCGGAGGTCGTGAACGGGAGTTTGGAGGCAATACTACGTGTGGCCCACCGAATGAAGGGAGGTCAAAACCGTGAACGAGAGTTCGGGTGAGTGGCGACACAAGTGTGTGTGCACCCACCGAACGAAGGAATGGTTGGGCTGAATAATAATGTCGGGCAGGGTAGCACGGTGAGGGCATTTGCCGAATGAATGAAGGGCGAGTTGGGTGAAGAAGTGTGACAGGTTGTGAACGAAGGCGATCGATGTGCGGACGTGCCAGGTAGGCGTGCACGGTGACACGGGTGGGCATCCAAGTTGGGCAAACAACACGACGAGCTGAACGAGCGCGTTCAGGGGTGAACGAAGAGTTGGGCAGAACGTGTGGCAACTGTTCAGGCAGGCCGACGAGTTGGGAAATTGAGTTTTCCGAAGTTGAAAATTTGGCTAAGTGTAAATTTGGGGTTTCCTCCAAGATTTAACTTATGTTGTTGTAAAAATTGAAGATTACATATATTGATATACGACAGACTCATATTGCAGGGAGTTGTCCCTCCCTTTATACTGTTGTGCATTTACATGTGTTTATGTTGTTTTGATGAATGTTCATGGTTTCATCGTGTATAAAGGACAAAGATAATACTTGGTAACAAAAAATAAACTAAGTATGAATGTTAGGCGTAGTCCACGATCATAAGTATTAGTGAAAAGAAAGTGGTCGGTGGTGCCGCACCTCGCTATAGTGTGGTTGGAAGATTACCGCCAGTGTAGGGGCGTGACACTCCCCATTTCATTGTCTTAAAGAGATAGGGATACTAAGATATGAAAAAGATCTCTAGTCCTTGTTTACTGGAAAACCTAATATTTTTGAAATTTCCTGCAAAGTGGTTTCAGAGCAATTTCAACCTATCAACTGACTCTTCATTCTATTGATCAATCCTTCAGACAAAAACAAAAAGAATATGAATTATTTTATCATGAAATTAAAAAAGTTACTTTATTATAAAACTTATGTAATGTATAGTTTGATTAATTTTTATAAGATATATAGAGAAGTATAATATCATTTTATTGTGATTTTTCACGTTTTATTATAAAATAAACACAATATATTCCATTAATTTATAACTTTAATCAAATTTTATTAATATAAATTAATTTAGAAATATAAAATGATTTAAAATTGGTTTTTTATTTTTGTTAAAATTAAAAAAAATATTTGAAATTGTAGTCATATATGAAATTCGGTTTGAATTTTTTTTTATCTTTAATATATTTGGAGAAAAAAATTATTAAAAAAATTGAGCATGTGAATTACTTGAATTGATTTTTTTTTTTTTTTAATTAATTGGAAAAAACATTATTAAAAAATTGAACATGTGAATTACTAAATTGGCCTACGAGCATGTGAATTTGAAGATCTAGGTTAGAACTACCACATATGCTTCCCTTATTATTGACATTTAATATGAGTATGACACTAAGCAAAAGTTATTAATAATTAATATAAAAAATAAATTTGTAATTTAAATTTTTTTATACAAAAAAAATTATTTGATCTTAAAACTCTATTTTTTGATCTATTCTTAACTTAATTTCTTATAAATTAAATAAACTATAATTGAATTAACAAATTTTTTATAAATTAAATGAAGTATAATTAAATTATTCTAGAGTGTGGGACATTAATCTAGAATGCGTGAGTGCACAACAGTTCTTTACACGTATATTTTCATTGTCGTCCTAATCTCCTTATGTTTTAAAACAAAATTCTTTCGGACCGCTCTCCTATGCAGTGATGTCATTTGATGTTGTGCACTTTCTCATCAATCCGTCTGCCAATGGCCTCTAGCTAATTCTGGAAATATATTTTAATGGACGAAAAAATTAAAAATACCTGAGCATTGATTATGGTTTCAACATGGAAGAGCGTTGACATAATGATAATTAATTACGAGGGCATTTGCTCATTATAATTTTTTTTAGATTTTTTATTTTTTGATATAATTTTTATATTTGACCCTTTAATTAGTTAATCAATGTATAACTCTTAATGAGAGTATGTATGCCGTAAAACTGCTTCTGCTTGGCTAAGAGCTCGTCTTCCTCGGACGTAAGGAAACAGGTTAACGGCCCAAGACCCAGAGGCATCTGGCAGGAGTGAAAGCCTGCTCCCTTACGGACCACCAGCGGGTTATTACAGGGGGCGTGGTTTTCCTTGATAACGGTGATGAGTCAAACCGACATTCGCGGATAGCAGCCAGAGATGGCTGTCCTCACTGTTGGTTTGACCCCTGAGTTTGATAGGTTTTGCCACCTTCGAAAAAAAAAAAAACCCTTAATGAGAAGACAGGAATTTAGATTATATATATATATATATATATATATATATATATATATATATATATTAGTAAGAAAAAATGCTAGTTTCTGTTAGATAGCAAAAAAACCTAGTACATATTGTATGTGTGTCTTTCATTGCAACTTGCATATAAGAGAGATAGCGAGCAGAAAAAACAACTAGATGTGGTCATTTGACCCAGTCATAATAAGTGAAAGTCTCTCTAGGCCCTTCTGAAAAATAGAAAAAGGGGGTAAATCTATAAGACTTGTACATATACCGAGTCTAATACGGAGAAGTAAATTAGTAAACATTCAAAATAGCAGTAGCAACCAGAAAAGAAAGTCCTTGTTCTAAGAAAACTAGAAAAAAAATGATAAAGTTTAAATAGGTGCTGTCATGGATCCAACATGTGTGCATTGTCCTCCTCCTGTATATTGCAGAAAACACATATGCCCTATCCATGGATGCCTCTCTTTTTCATATGCTTTTTGTAAGTCAATCTTCATGACTATTGCTTTGGTTGTAGTCCATGTGAATTCAAGCCTCACACCCACATCTCATATCCTGTGTTGCACCATCAAAGAAACATGCAGGGAAAGATATATTTGGTGTGGCTTTATGTTGTAAAGTAGTCCCTTGAGCAAAAGCAGTAGTCAATAATGGCCCCACCCAAGAAATGATGTTGTTGATAATCTTGCTCACATTTAAATCATGACCTTCGAAAATGATGGAGTTCTCGGGTCTCCATAATTCCCAAAAGATAACAATTGGAACAACCCTTAAATCTCGTGATCTCCTGCTCCACCATATTAAACAAGCTTCTATCATGGCATGTACATCATATTTGAAAGAAAAGATATCCATGATCCTATTCCATACCTAAATTGCCCAAGGGCAGTGTAGAAACATGTGTGCATTGTCCTCCTCTTGTATATTACAGAAAACACATCTACTCGATCCATGGCTGTAGCTTTGGTTGTAGTCCATGTGAATCCAAGCTCCACACCCACATCTCCTATCCTATGTTGCACCATCAAAGAAACCTGCAGGGAAAGATATATTTGGTTAGGATTTATGTTGTAAAGTTGTCCTCTGAGCAAAAGCAGTAGTCAATAATGGTCCCACCCAAGAAATGATGTTGTTGATAATATTGCTCACATTTAAATCATGACCTTTGAAAATGATGGAGTTCCCAACTTTCCATAATTCCCAAAAGATAACAATTGGAACAATCCTTAAATCTCGTGATCTCCTGCTCCACCATATTAAACAAGCTTCTACTGTGGCATGTACATCATATTTGAAAGAAAAGATATCCAGGATCCTATTCCACACCTGAATTTCCCAAGGGCAGTGTAGAAACTTGTGTGCATTTTCCTCCTCCTATATATTGCAGAAAACACATCTGCCTGATCCATGGATGCCTCTCCTTTTCAAATTTTCCCAAGTTAGATTTTTGTTTCTCCAAGTCAACTAGGTGAATAAGATCATTTTATATGGTACATGTGCTCTCTGGAAAGTAGCAAACCATGATGTGTTCTGTATGTTGTGTGTGGTCCAAAAAATGTAAGAATATGTATCAGGAACATAAATAACACCTTTATGTATCTTCCCATCCCACCCAACTTGGCCCCCCTCTATAGAATTTCCTATAGATTCACAAGATCATGCAATTTACTAAAGCACATGACAAAAATAAACTTCTACTTTCAACCAACGGAAGCCAATAGATCGATGAAAACAATATGAACAAGAATAAGATAAATCAATGGCACATCATAACACAATAAGTATCTGGGGAAAGCCTCAATTGAAAACCCCCTACTATCTGTATTGCGTTAAATCAGAAATCCAAGATGATAATACAATGCTTGTTCTCACAATAACAATCCCAACACTCAGTATGATCAATCTCCCTGCTCATAAGTAAGCTCAAGCCAATCTCTATCCTCTTCCGCTGCTCTCCAAACCCCTCATTCCTTGCACCCTTAGTCAAAGAATTTGGATGTTAACCTGCACAAGCATTTCCTATCCTCTGCTTGATGACTTCCTTTGGCCAATACTTAGCCAAATTTCCAAGCCTCCAAGCTTCTAATTCTTTGCACAATTCCTGATAGAATTAGCCTATATTTAAAGGGAAATTCCTCATCCATAACGACGCAATCCAAAATTAGGTCCTTCTCTGATTTCATGCATGATATTTACAAATCAGTAAATCATACAACTGATAGTACGCTATGCTTGCACTCTAGTCTCAACCAGGCCTTTCTCTAAACTGACATGCATGAGTTTCTGATGAGGGAATCTTCAGTTAACTGGAGTAACACTTGTGGATGCACCAGTGCACCAACTGAATCCTCTATTAGTTCCACAAATAGTTAGAACTAATTTAACTGACCATAACTCAGTAAACTGAGTTATCTAATTACAACTCATAAATAAACTCATCTTGGACCCCTAAAACTTAGGGATCACACTTACATGACTTCAGATAGACTTCCAACTCAAAATTCCTAAGTTAACTAAGTCAACTTAACTTAGTTAACTATTAAAAGTTGCTATGAGAAAATAATGATAATTTTAATTCATAATTTAATTCAAGGACAAATTAAATTGGAATTTTTGGATTCTATTTTTAACATTTCTTATTGCTATTTTCAACACCCTCTCCATTCCTGTATACACCAACACTACATATCTCATTGGTTATGCCCTCCCAGATTTCCAAATTTGTGCCTGTTAGCCCCATTTTCTCCGCCTGCATCCATATTGGAGTGATACCCTGTCATGTTTTAATGGTCTGGGCCAGGTAGAAAATACCCCTCCAGTTGAGGCAGTGGATCGGGGTGGCATTATAATGCTTTTCAATTTCAGATCCCAGAATTCAGTCCCTACCCAAAATGATTTCTTCCCCTGACCCAAAAGTCCAGCAATGTCTTCTTATAAGCCAACACTTTACTTTGTTGAAGCTAATCCATATGGTAGATCCCTGTTTTCTCCCAATGAGCCCATCTCACATCCACTGTCCAGCCTGAAATCCCCTTAGATATTTTGATCTAATGATATCAACCCATAAACAATTCCCAAATATTGCGCACCAAAAGGATTTGACCAACAAAGCCCAACCGAAAAATTTAATGTGTAGTAATCCCCATCCACCCAGCTTCTTAGGAATAGTGATATTATCCAATTTGGTGAGATGATATTTAAAAGTTTTCCCTGAGCCAGCCCATATAAATCGAGCCATAATAGCATTTATCTTCTGGATTATCTTTGCAGGGAGGCAATATAAATGTGCCCAATATACCACCAGCTGCTGTAGAACTAATTGTGTGAGAGTGACTCTACCACCCAGTGTTAATAATTGGTGTTCCCATCCCAAGATTTTCTTCTGGAACTTGTCAACAACCCACCACCATTCATTTACCTTATAATTATTAGGCTTGATGTTGTATCCTAGGTATTTTAGACCATTACTAATGTGCACTGCCTCAACACCAAATAGGTTTTTAACGTATTCAATATCCTCCATCTTTCGTGCCTCGAATAATAGAATGGATTTCACTTTGTTGATCACCAGTCCAAAGGCGTTGCCGAATCTATAGAAAATGTTGTATAAGGTATCCCAATATCTTCTCAATATCATTCTGAATACCAAAATGTCATCCACAAAGAAACTATGAGTGACTTTGATATCTCGACCAACTGCCAAGCCACGAAAACCATCCTCCAAGCATGCATGTCTGATTTTGTGGCTGTGTCCGTCCATAATAAGAATGAATAGTAAGGGAGACAGTGAACATCCCTGTTGGAGACCCCTTCCTGCTCCAAAAAAAATTGTGGGGTATCCATTGATGATTACAACATAGTTGACAGAGGTGACACACACCATAATCCACTCAATATTTCTATTCTCCAATCCAATCCTATGAAGTATAATGCACAAGAACACCCCATCTACACTATCATATGATTTTTGTAAGTCAATCTTCATGAAAATTGCTTCCATTTTCCTTGTGTGGATTGAGTGCATGCATTCCTGTGTCATGGCCACCGCATCATGAATTAATCTGTCCTACAAGAAACCAAATTGTTCTGGAGAGATATGTGTGGACATGGTGTGTTTGATCCTATTTGCGATGATCTTTGATATAATCTTGTATATCAAATTGCAGAGGGAGATGGGCCTATAATCAACAAAAGAAGTCAGTTCATTGCTTTTTAGAATAAGGGCGATGAAAGTAGAGTTGATAGCCCCCAGGATGTGCCCTTGCCTTCTAGATTCTTCAACCATGCTAACTAGATCTGGCCCAATCATATCAAAGAAATGTATGAAAAACTCAACCGTCCAACCATCAGGTCCTGGGCATTTATCTTTCATGAAGGACTTAAGTACAGAAAGTACCTCCTCAAGATTGTGTGACCTATAAAATAAAGATAAATTTATAATATTATAATATATCAATTTTTTATGGTTAGATTCATGAATGTGAAAATTTTGAATCTTGTATATAAATTTCAAATCACATAACATGTAATAGATTTATAAATTTGATAATTTTAAATTTGATTTACAAATTTTGAATCACTTTCTAATTATAAATAGATAGATACTACATTTTTAATTATATATATATATATATATATATATATATATATATATATATCTATTTCAGATATGATTGAGGTAATGTTTATCTCACTAAACTTTATAATTTTTTTATGCATTTTGTTTAACATTTTGACTTGGTCAAACTAAAATAAAATAAAATAAAATAAAAAACACACAATTAATGATTATAATTATAATTATAATTAATAATTAAACTAGCCTAGATACATACTGCGAAGCATCGAGATGGATCAAATCTCTTTTAGAGTGAAAAGAGATTTGATCCCTCTCACGCTTGGTGGATTTGGAGTTAAAATGGATCTAGGCTAGTTTTACTTAAACATATAGAAAAACACCTTATTTAGTTTGATTGTACTTTCAAATGTGATAGATGAAATTAATATGATACAAATTTTATTTATCAATTCATTAATTTAAAAAAAAAAAAATTTGAAAACTTTAAGAAAGAAAGAAAATTATTTTAATGTCCAAGAGGCTAAAAATAGCCTATGGGATAGATTGCTTCTTCATCTCGTTGATGTATTCAGCCCTTTTCTTGTGAAGAGTCATAATAAACGCTCCCAGCTTCTCGAAAAACCTCTCGCTAAATAGATTATCCCAAGAACTAGTTGCGAGAATATCTGCATAACTTTCCCTGTTGTCTTTGAAGGCGTCACATTCTAAAATGAAATGATTTTCTGTTTCCACTTTTCCAGAATAAAAAAAATACATTCTCTTTCCTCCCACACTTCTTTTGGCTTTTTCTAGCGCCCCGATTCACAACGAAGTTAATGAGAATTAGTCCTTAACTGAGCAATAAGAATTTTGGCTCCAAGAAATATTGGCCTCTATGTACGCTTTTTGTTGATGATTATGAGTGAGATTAAACACTCCAATATAATACTTTTTCTTTCTACCTAGCTCCTTATCCCAAGTACACTTGTGGAACTTATTCATAACAAAAGATTTTATCTCTTTACTGTTTATGGGACATGCGTTCAAGCAAATAACCCATTTACTAAACCATTTGTTATTTTGATGCATCCAAGTCTTTTTTCTTTTGCACAATATGTCATTAAAGACAACCTTAGACCATCTGCCCTCTTCCATTGCTCAATTTTTTTAAATACCTTATGACTCGTACCATAACAATTTCTTCAATAGAAAAAACCCTTGTCACTAATAACTAAGTGTATGGTTACTAACAAATCTACTTTATTCAACTTTTAAACACATGGAGTAGCCATTTGTTTTTTGCCTTTTTGATTTTTAAATTATATACAAATCATACATTGTCACAAGTCTTAAATATGTTATTAGTGTTGGGAAACACTCATATGCATTAATTTATAATAGACATCAACGCACTTATCTCATAATATATCTTACATTAATAAGATTAAAAAAATTGTATAAATTTACTAGCTTATAATTTTATTTTAAATTATTATATATATTTTAAACGAAATATTTTTGGTTTCAAGGCTAGAACCTTTTACATCTACAACATGATCTCCATCTGCTAAGTCCAAAAAAGTCTTGCTTTCTTCGTACATTGTCTACATATTGCACTTCTAAGTTGACATTGCCTATAAATCCTAAAAAAAAAAAAACCTCCTAAAGTTACTACATACTTGCAATATATGAATTAACACAAGAAACAAAATAGCTTGCATAGTTTAAACTATATTCATGGTTTAACTCTTTCTTTTCCTTGTCATGTTGCCTAGGCTGTGAAGGAGCAGATTCTTGGACTCCCTTCGCAACCTCATCACCCCCCTGCAGCAGCTCTGCGATCACGACCTGAGGTGCCTCCCAATCCACGATCCTACCCTCTTCCTCTCCCACTTCAGATGATTCCAGTTTGATCAAACAGAGCTCCAAAATTTCATTTTCTTTGTAGCCTGTCTACCTTAGTCTGCAACAGGCCAATTTTATGATTTAAGAGCACTAATTGCGCTTGAACCTTGATGGCTCCCATTCCCCATACCTGGTTAACAAAGTCAATATGTATTCCATTGTCACCGTGAGGTAGTCTAGGTGCCATATGGAATGTTCCTTCTCAAAGGTAGATGGCCTTTCCACTCCGATTCCAATGCCATTGACCTCCTTTCCTGCATAAACGTTTATGAACCAAACTTGAACTGTTGTTGAAATGATGATGGTCGACCATTCTTATAACCAAAAATGTTTGCGCCCACCAATTCATCAATTTTATCGCCACCTTCAATGCAATTAACTACCTTTTATAGTCTTAGACCGATACATTCAATTTTAGGTTTAAATTCACTGCAAATTCCTCCCACCTCCATTAGTTGAATTTTGTACCTCGAGCATGCCTGCGTCTCCTCAGAATTGGGTGTAACATTCCTTTGCATACTCCCACATTTATTGAAGATTTGAACTGGTGTCCATTTTCCCCTGGCCTTGCATGAGAGCACATGGGTTAGCAAGGTGGATGCATGGACTCGGATCCCGTCAAAATGGAATTGCCATCTAAATGTTGAGGAAAGGGATTGGGGATTCGAAAGACCTGAATGCGGCTGAACATGAGGCCATAAGACCGACACCCAAATAATTCCACCTTTATTTCTACTTAAAATATTCAACGCACTAACACTCTGATTTATGCTTGGGATTTTCATGGTAATGGTTTATACACGCCACTTATATAATCTTGAGCCAAGATCCCTTGTTCTAAGTTAGCGCCCTATGTTTGCTAGTGCATCCTCTTTGGAGTTGAGGTGCTGGTTGTTGGAATTTAGATTGCTACTGAGAGGGGATGGGGTGAATCAATAGTGAAGGCACTTACAATTTTTTCTCCAAATGATTATTCTTTAATTATGCATAAATTGCAATACAAAAACATAAATTCGAGCATCAAATATAAACATGTAACCATGAAAACAATCAACATAATGGACACAAATATTTCTGGTGGAAAACCCTCTCCAGGGAAAAAAACCACCCGTTGTTGTTGCCTGCTCAAATATTCTATTATGTCAAGCAATTTATTTACATAAAGATTTAGTTGGCTACTATCAAATGGAGACTCTTTCTCATGCAAATCTATGAACTACCATCCGTTGAAGGCCACCATTTACAACAATCCTCGACCAGATACTCCTAAACTAACAATCAACTCTACAGACTCCTATTTGCTGGAAGCCACCATGACCAACAAGCTTCGACTAGTTTCTTCCAAACTATCCAACCACCATTGGATTGAGAAAACTGCTTAGTTATATTGATTTCATCAGAGTCCTCTAACTCCTCTCCTTTATGTGGTTCTCGTTTCATATATTTTCATACTGGAACCAAGAATTTCTCAATATGAGCACTACAACAACATATCATCAAAGCACACAATCAAAAACTAAATCTGCATCACAATCTCATCAACACTGCATAAGATAATTTGTAGAGTACTTCAACAAAAGCCCCTCTGCAATAATAAATCTGCTCACAAATAATTGCTGCACACAACGAGCAAACTAGTGAATACACAAGCTATTACCAAACACTTGGAAGATATACAATCAATCTCTACTTCATCTCCTCATTCTCTGCTCAAAATGTTGGTTGAAACATGATTCAACTAATTGCTACAACACCTGCAAACTGCTTCAAAAAATATGCACCACACAATCCTCACACAGCTTGCACACAATCCTCCAATCTCTCACACACTCAACACATCAAGAGAATCAACCATACTATCATTGAGATTCCTCAGATATATGGATGAATTGAGGTGTTCAACTTAATAATTACTAAGAACTATTGAGCTCCACAAACTCTGTTCATATGCTTGATTTGATTCAAATTCATCTCATTGACTTGATTAAGCCACTTACTCCACTTCATAAAAGATATTTTCATTGTTAATCACTTTCTAGAATCTCCTTCACCTTTACATGAAAAATTCTGAACAAGACAAGCCAGAAAAAACCATAAATTAATCTGAGATGTGCGAGGAATGTGGAGAAAAACAATTCTAGGATGTATACACGATTCTTGTGAAGGAAAGCTGCATATATTCTTGGGTATACACGACTCTTGTGAAGTAAACATGTGTATATCCCTTAAAACTCAATTTTTACATTTGTTTAAGCCACCACTTGGAGATGATCTCCAAGAGTAAGCTAGGGACATCATGACACACCTTGACACATACTTTGACACCATGAAAACATGCATAAAGCTCAGAAAAGGACATCAAATAGACCAACATCTCCAACTCCTCAAGAATCAATAACAACTTGTCCAAAAAACTCTAGCACCCGTAGCAACATCTCTACTACCTATAACAACATCTCCAACACCTGCAAAAACAACATCAAGTCATCCAACTGCCTCCAACACTGGTAGAGGCACCTCCAACACATGTAGCTACTTCTCCAATGCTTCCAACACATGTAGAAGCATATGAAACACTTGTAGCAACAATCCAACCACCTGCAACATCAACATATTCAACATATGAAAAGTCATCATACCATGCCTTGCAACCATCTCTACTCAGCCTCCAAATCACCTCCACTAAGTCATGCCACAACCAAGTTGACATCAATGCCAACCAACAAAACAACCAACTGAACACTGCAACAACCAAACACTCATCACACATCATCATTGGATTGACATAAGCATATGACAAGTAGCACCATGACCTTGTTGACATCAATGGCAACACTACAATTCCAACAAGCTCCCCCTTTGGCATTGATGTCAACCTCAATCCAACATCTGAGGTTGATCTCCATACACTCTCCAAAACTAAAGTTGCAACTCTGAAGCTGATCTCTATCCATCCAAATTCTCTCCCCCTTTGACATCAATGGCAAAGGGCCATACCAACATTGAATAAAATTCTAATAATGTGTCGGATGAGAGAAGTGATCCCTATGTCATACTCAACTCCATGCATATGTAAACTAAGAAGTATCTCTTGCAAGATAAGCATGTGAAACAAGAAACTCTGCTGCTAGAAAATCTCTAGCCAATGCCATGCAATCTCTGAAAAATGAACATTCTCCCCCTAAGCATGTAATGAAGTTGTAATCACACTCTCTTTGCTATTGAAGCAACACATCCTCTTCACTGCAATAAGCCTCCTTGCCAAGAGCAAGAGACTACTCCTCATGAACCATGATTCCAACTAACTTAGGATAAGATATACAATGAATTACAATACATATACAATGCTTCATGGAGAAAATACATGGCTTTGAAAAATACATAGGACTGACATATGAATCCTCTTATCAACAATCAAGACTTCTATCGACCGAAGTTTACATCATGCACCTAATGTATTGGGGCTACATCAATGACATACAAAATGATACACGATTTGGAATTCCATTGACACACACATAGCTAATGATAAGACATACTAGACACCATGGGTCTCTCCATGAGCAATGTGCCAACAAGATAAAACAACAAAGGTACATGGATTTTAAATCTGCACATAAGTGTGCTCTCATGTATGCATGCCCAATACAATAATATAACATGAGTACATGGCATCAATGAGCAATGATATACTCTCTCAATGTGTAGCAACAACAAGAGAAGTAATAGCCAAACCATATGCTCGTGCATGACCACTCAACACCTTAGCCATCATTATCCCAAAAATGAAGATTCTGTAGCAAAATCATGATAACCACTAGCAACCACCACCATGCTCCACATGTGCATCAACAAAAAAATCAACTAATAGCAACAACATAACAATATGTCATAGAGCAACAAAAAATACATATCCTCATCATCATGAGGCTCATCAACCATCAACATAATATATCATTTCCTCAATATCAAGCCATCAACACATTCTCTCTCCCCATGAGAGAAAAAAAGCAACAACATCCATCATGCCAAAACTTCATGAGCAACAACAGTCCCTCCATATATAATCAACCATATAAATCAACATGATTGAAACATATGAATATCCAACACATCATAAGCAACATCATACTCTTTTTCCATGCAATAGCAACATATGATTCAACCATCTAATACATATTAGCAACATAAACTCATCATCTACTCAACATAGGTGGAGAACATATCATTAATAAGGCACAAGCAACAAATCATCACTATAAATCGACAACAACAACATAAGATCCAACAATAAAGTATTGTGAGCAAGGCATAATTTCATCCTCTCCATAAATGCACAATATCTCATCATCAACATGCATCAAAACATCATGAACAATAAGAACCATCCACCTGATGTCTCATCCATCCAAAAATATATAAGTAGTAACATGATACATCTAGAATAGAAAACATAAGCAATTGTATTCCAACACATCAACTATTCTAAACTGAAGCAACATAAAAAAACTAACTCAAATCAATCCCAAGCATATGCATTGCATGCTCCTATATACGAAAACAATTCCAACCATCTGCGACTCTATTAGGAAGAAACAATACTCCGCTTGGCATTGCAATGTAGATGCCATACCTCCAAGAACATCATAAACACCTCAACATGCAGTTGCTCCAAAAATCATTAGTAATAGATGTACATGGACGATCCAACTAAAACCAAACTTGGAATATAAATAGATCAGAAATGAAAATGCACTTCAAACCTCATGAAATCCCCCTGAACACATGCATCTCTAAAAATGCAGATTTGTCTTCATTCACACTTTCCGATATGGATGCACATCCAAGAATCTACATGTAACTTATGATGCAACCATATGCTCCCCCCTGAGACCATGCAAGCCTCAATTTTGATGGGAGTTCCCTGTTTCTCTTTTCTCCTCCAAAATTTTATCTGTTGATCCTTCTTCTTCTTGTGTGATTGGCTTTGCATATTATTCTCTTTCTGATTGGATCTCTTATAACATATGGACAACTTGCAATCCTTGGCCTTATGGCCAATATTGTCACAAACAAAACATCTTATGTGACCAAGGAACTGAGGAATAGCTTGATATCTTTTGTTGATCTGATTTTTATTCCTTACATGTGCCCTGTAGTCAATAGCCTTATGGCCAAAATAATTGCATGAGAAACAATAACCATAAAATGGACTATTATACCTGACAAATGGAGATCTTCTTCGCATGCATGCTTGAAGTTGCTTCTCCTTTGGTTGCTCCTTTTGATGAGAGGGTTTGATCTTTTCATTATTGCAAATTACTGCTATATGTCCACGTATTCCACAATTATAACATCTTCCAATTCTATTCTTCTTCTTTGGCCTTCTATGCTTGTTCTTCTGCTTTTTGCATGGCTGTTGATTTACCTTTTCCTCACTGCTACTAGCTTCTCCAACAATTTCTGATTTGCTTGTAGATGCTTGAGCACTAGTTTTGAACCTCTCTAATTCTTCTCTTGCAAATTTTGCTTCAACTTTCAATTTTTGATACTCATCCTCCAACTCATTGTATTGCTTCCTCATTCCAATTTCAATCTTCATTCCATCTTCCAGCGAAGTTTTCAAATCTGAAATTTATTCTTTGTATACACAGTCTTTTTCATCAAACATTTGCAACAACATTTTTTGATATTTATTTTCACCCATGATCCTTTGAATCTTTGATTTTAGTGCCATTATCTTGGATTTCTCATTATCTTTGCTACTAATCTCTTCTTATTGTTGAACACCTGTTTAATCTCCGTCGGGGGTCCAGGGGGGGCGTGATGAATTTTATGAACCCCCCCGGCGGGGGTTTGAGGGTAGTGTTGCACAAAATATTGTCACCTTGACATTCTACAATCTGTGTGAGTCCATTACCACTCATACTTTCCTCCTTGCAAGTCTTAAAGCCTTAGTTCTTCATATCAAGCCTTGAAAACAAGAGAAAGCCTTCAAAAGTCTATAAAACTCTGGTTCCGCACTTTCTCTTAGTATTACCTACAGTCCCGCACCTAAAGGTCATGTCCCCTGCGCATCAGACCGCTCTGTCTCTGTGTAATGGGTGCGGACCCCTGTAAAAGTAAAAAAGGCGCAAGTATATTCTTAAAAACTCACTTTGAGTCATTTCTAAAAGCTTCTGGAAGGAATCTTGAGGTGGCAAGTTCGCTTCTTTAAGGTTCATGCATCCCATACCTTAAGGAGCTAACCCCTTGATGTGAGGAGCTTATCCCTTTGAAGGAGGACTCTATCCCTTCATAGGTGGACCTATAACCTCCTTCCTTTGCACTATAAAATGAAGCATTGGGCTGGTTACTGAGGAGGTTGAAAGCTGAATATTTTTGAGGTGAAATGCTGCTGGAACTTAGTCTTCCTAATTGAGCTTTTGTGAGGAAAGATTACATACCTCTTTGATCTCATTTGGAAGAGTGTGAGGCTTGTCAAAGTAGAGGAGATTCCTGTTTCGGACCCTGGGAAGAGCTTGTACAACATCAAGGCACCAAAGGTTGTAAAGTTCTTCTATTTCAAAGTTAATACAATCAAGTTTATTTTTCTCAATAAGCTGTGTTTTATGGTTTATTTTATGGATTCCTTGATCACCATGATGAACATGATTTATTATATTAGCTATGCAGGTGTTATTTGATGTGTGCTTGTTTGTGATTGCAGGTTCTCAAAAGGAAACTCTTTCAGACAGTTGAAGGATGGCTGCTACAAACTAGCGTTGGACTTAAGGTAGGGTCTAAACACCTCTATAGTTTTTATTAATGAATCACAATATGTTTAGAGAAGGTATATTTGCTTGTCCTGCTTTTTGCTAGATATCTTTTGATACTAGGGAGATCGGCCTTGTTCGCAAGATCAATTTATCCGGCCAACAGGTAGCACCCTCGAAGCTAAAAATAGAGGAAAATTTGCCTTGTAAAATATTTTAATTTCACAATGAATCCGGTCTGTTCATTATGCGATGATCTGATGGTAGAAGTTATGTTAATTTAGGGTTTTTTCCTTAGAAGGCAACCCTCAGTTTATGTGAGGGAATTGTATTGCGACTGCGTATGATTATTTTGAGCGCGCGAGAGAGAGGAGGTTGTGTGAGATTAAAGAGGAAATTACAATAGATATGCTATAGGTTGTATCTCTTCATTTTATTGGATAATATAAAAGGAAGGATTCGCTATTTCTCCGTGGACGTAGCCCAAATTGGGTGAACCGCTAATCATGTGATCAAATTTTAGCTCAAAAATGAAAGTGTCCAGAAAGTCTTGAAACCGATGTCAAGTCGAAGTGCTCTTCATTCTGAATCCAACGACGTTCATTTCACTTCAATCCGACACCATAGGCTCAAGTTATCGTGTGCTAACTGTTTGGCCCGACAACTAAAATTTTAGCAGGTTTGTTCACTAGGCAGTTGACTGGGTGATTGTACAGTTGACTCAGTAGATTGACTATGCACCCTCGAGCCAATGACAAATTGACAAGTGGCCTCATTTGATTGGTGCATGTTGGTGAAATCTGATTGGTTGATGTCTTGTTTTGATGTACCAATGATTGGGTGCCATGTGGCACCCTGGGAGTGAACAATTTTTTTTATGGCCAGGCTAACCTCTACCAGGTTTGAACTGGTGACCCCATGACAAACAATGCAGTGCTCTACCATCCCGATGTTGATGGTTATTGTTAACCATAGTGGCGAATTTCTATTTAAACTTTCTAAAATTCAAGTTTGGGGGTTGGGGTCGAGGCTAAGCCCTTGGCCCCCTGTCACTACGCGCCCACAGGATCGGAAATGAAGGAAATGACGCTAATGCAGAGGGGACTTTAGTATGGCCTGACCCCAAACCATATGAAGAGCTATAGAACCATGGACGAGCGGGAAAGGTGTCAGGTGACATGTACAAAAAATCGGGGGCGAGCGCTGGGTTCTATAAACTGTTAGAACCGTAGCCCGACGGTTGGGGGGCTAAGCCGACAGGGGCGAGCAGTTAGCCCCAACCCCCAACTGCATGGACCCATGTGGCCATATTTTTTCCACCATAAGGGTCATTAGACAATTTAATTGTCCAACAAATTGCACCGGTGGAGGGTGGATTTGTCGCCTCGTTAGCGAAAAATAGGGTGGATTTGTAGGACAATTAGACTGTTGGTCCGATTTGTAGGACAATTAACAGTAAAAGTCATGGAGAGCTTGGAGAGCCATATCTTTTGGAGTTTTCAGTTTTTTGGAGCTCAAGAAGAGTCTACGTAAGTGTTTTTGGATATTCTGGATCCAATGGTGACCTCTAATTGCTGATTTGAGTGCATCTACAAAGTCTTTTTACAGGTTGAAGACAAAGGGTGTATGGATCAATCCGGTTTTTGAAACGGTTCTAGAAGGTGTTTGAGCACAAAGAATGCCTTGTAGGGGTTTTCTCACATTCAGAAGTCTACTACAACAGCTATTACTTGAAGGGTTCAACTCAGGTTTACTTTTCTCATTATGTCATGTTGAGGGAAGTTTTGTTTATGCTTTTCAATGTGCAATTGAAGTGTTCATTTTTGGGTGTAGGAATTACACTTAAGCAAACTCCTCAACACTTAATTTGTCAACCTGGGGGATTCGCAAACTTAGAGACGAAGCAAAGGCAATGCCAGAGATGGTATGAATCTTCCTAATATAAATCCCTACTTTCTTTAAAGGAAATATTGCAGAATCAAATTAAAAAGGAAAAAAGGCAACTTGAACCATCATAATCTAAGACTGGAACAAGGAAGAATGCATTTGCAAGAGGGAATTAAAGATAAAGGGCAACCACTCTAGCTAATTATTGTTTAACTACTGAGTGTATGTTTTTCTTTAGCAAATAGACTTAACAGTCTCATCAGATGGGCCCTTAAACCTTCTCCTTTAGAGATTTCCTTCTTGCACTAATCTATCCTGTACTATCGCAGTCTGCTTGCACTAGTGCAGGAACAAAGATTTATGCAGAAGGTATCAATAGTGTCTTTACTAAAGGCTTTTTATTCCTGCAAGGGATTGAACTTTTCCAGGTTCAAAGTGCTCAGATCCCATGGCAAGAAACTAGTTCTTGCACCGGATTAGAGCTTCCTGCATTTAACATTTAATTCTTAAAATTAATGCTTAATTATTGCAAGTGCTATTATACTGTTAAATCAAATTGCACACATAAAAAGTGAATGTTTCTGATCTTAACAGAGTGCAGGAATAAAGAAACAATCAATATACATTTATCCTGTCATAAGCATTTAATGAAAGAAAGAAGATTGCAGGAAGTAGACTAAGAAGGCTTGCTACATCACACCAACGTGCACTGGTGCAGGTTCATTTCTCCTGCTTGGACCAGGCGGGGAAAACCAATCAAACAGAATTGCAGAAAAAGAGATATCACACCAACGTGCATTGGTGCAAGGTTATTTCTCCTGCTTGGACCAGGCGGAGGAAAACCAATCTGAAATCAAGTGTAGGAAAGGGAATTTATCTACTTCACACAATGGATCCACTTTCACTCAGACATGAATGCATGTGCTCAAAATTAAATTACACTTGACAATGTAAACACAAATTACAGGAAAACAGGTAATGGGGTAAATGTGCTGGGTTGGCTGGGCCCTAGCCAACCAGCGCGCTTTCCCTTTAAATAAAAACGCTGCTCAGTACCTTAATCAATTCATCAGCTCAAATACAGAAACACAATTTGTAAAACATGAGGTGGAGCTCCCTTTGATTAATTCACTGAGGCAAGTACATATGTTCATACATCGTCCAGCCTAGATTTGGGCGATAAAAAAATACAACACCCTGTTACCGCCTCTCTGACTGTCTCTGTTCTATCAAAAACTTCCCCACTAGTCCTATTTACATTCTACATTATATAGATCTTTGGCCAAAGGCCAAAATAGATCATTCAACTGATTACATAACCAAACGCAGAATTTAGCTTTTCGGCCTTCAAAATTAGACAGTTAGCAAAACTGGCCGTAGCTAATCTCCAACTTTCGTCCTTCACAGATTCGATCTTGGTTGCCTTTGGATCGATCTTGCTGTCGTGGTTGAAGTTGCTCAAAACGAGGCGATTCGATCTCAGCTTCCTTTGGATCGATCTTGCTGTCGTGGTTGAAGCTGCTCAAAACGAGGCAGTGATCAAGGAGGTTCGAATCTACTACAAGGATTTGCTATGCTGACAACGATGCAAGATCCGATCCTGCACTAGGATCAACAGTCACGGTAAGTACTTTAACTACCGAATAAAAGTTAGAGATATTGATAAGTTACAAAGAGTGATTAAAAGTAAGAAATCATGTAATAAATGATTAATTAATGCTAAGTTAAATTAAAAGTATGAAAAATAAAGTTTATACGAAATATGTCACCGTGCTTGGACTGGTGCAAGATGAGGGTGTATAAAAGAGGTAAAACAACGGTAAATGGTTATGATTTAGGAAGGGGAAAATGGAAAAAAGAGAGAAAATTAGGGGGCTAACATCCTCCCATCCCTAAGCTGTTGTGTGTCCTCACACAACTCTTTACCTTTGCAAAAAACCTTCAAAACTTTGAGCATTCCAGCTCAATCCTGCTCTGGCATACTGACATCAGCCTGCAATGTTTCAAATTTCTTCTTTCTGATGTTCTTTAGTTTCTTTGTCACCTTTTTAAGTCGCTTGAAACATTAACAACTCGATACTTCCAAACTCTAACTTCTCTTTGCTTTTTTTGGATCTCCACAGTTAATTCTTCTTTACTCTGTTCTTTATCCCCCTGCGCTTTAGCTATGAGCTGTTCTAAGTTCTGCACTTGAAGCTCTAGTTCAACTATCCGAGCAGCAAGAGTTACCAAATCTCTTCCTTCTTCTGTCTCGACAGGGGCTGTGTCTTCCTCAAGGACCTCAGTATCCCTCATGGTTACATTAGGAAATTCTTCTTTTTCTGGTTCTTCTTCTTCTAGTTTTTGTTCTTCTTGCACTGGTTCTTCTTCTTGCATTGGTGCAGAAGGGGATTCAACGTCCTATGGGGACTATGGTTCTTTGCCTACACCAGATTCTTTATTCTTTTTCCGGGGCCTTTTAATGAAATCTGCCAATAGAGTGTCATCTTTGACCTTTGCAAATTTTGTTGCGTCCGCAAGGACTGACAGGTTGTCTTCTTCGGGGGTCTGTGCCTGTACTGGTGGCGTAGAAGGAGTCTCTTCAACAGGTGCACTAGCTGTCTTCTTATTTGGAGATGGGGCCCTTTCTTCTTTTGATTTTTCAGGTTGTTTCCTTTTTGCACTGGTGCAAGAAGGACTCCCCTTTACATTCTTACTCGGACCCTTGCTTGTGCTGGCGGGGTCCTCTGTCTCCTTTCCAGCAGCTGTCTTTTTATGTAGTTGTTTTAATAGTGCCTCCCAGGTCATGCCTTTAACTTCTAATTGTTTCTGGACCAAAATCTTTATCAGGCCGTGGTGATATAACTTCTTATCGGCTTGGTCTACCTGTCTGTCCTGCACACCCTTGGCCATTTTTTCCAAGCTCTTAAGCAAAAAATAGGGGAAATTCATCCTCCACTGGATGTGTCGGGCGGCTTTGAAATGCTGCAACATCCTAAAATGGTACACAAAAGTGCAAGAGTACCTTCCCTCACAGGTTACGAATTTCTATAGGATGAAAAGGAGGTCCTGCCACTGTCCCAGTAGAGCACTGCGCGTTCCAATCTACCTTCATCTTTTTGTCGACGACGAAACACTGCCATCGCTTCCTTTCTAGTTTCTAATTTTTAAACCACTGCTCACCAGTATTTTCCAAGCCTGTCGCTGCTACTATAAACTCTTCTGTAACCTCAAATTTTAGAGGCCCAATTTTTACTCGACCATTTTTGAAACTTCTAGCAAACTGTAAGGCCACTTCACTATTGTGCCCGTCAAACTTTTGCAAGAACTGAAGAAAGCCTGAGTCTCGCAATAGTGCAAGACTATTGCAATACTCAACAGTCTGTTCTACCCTACTGAGAGACGAAGGTTTGCTTCGAACAGGCAGCATCACTGCTTAACAGTTATGAACAGTCGAGAATTTACATGCAACACTGGGAAAATTGGTTCTTATAGATAGGGATCCAACCGTCCACCATCCCTTCCATCTTATCACCCATTCATTCCACCGAAATAGTTGTGGATGCACGACATCTTTGAGATCATGCCGGATTGGTACTTGCAGCGGCGTTTTAACGGCTAGGTGAGGTAATCATTATGAGTGAAGGACATCTAGGATTATGGCGGAAAGGGGCAATTATATCCAAGCAATGGTTAAACACTTCCGCACTCCTTCATAATTCAAAAAAAGAACTTTACAAAATGATCATGATTCTTAACTTAAAAACACCTTGTACTTTAAATAATTTTCTCCTAGTTAATATGATAGCACAAGTACTCATCGACTAAGTGAAAGGACTTCTTATAAACTTTCATGATGACCACTTTCCTATGACGTATGCTATGAAAAGAACAAATTGTACTATGTTTCTGACAGGGTGCATGCTTGCACCGGTCTGCTTGCACCGCTTAAACTATGTTATTCTGCTGGTACCATTCTGCTTGCATTATTATATAGGACGACATGCTTGCACTAGTGCAAGCATAATATCTGAAAAAAAGAATAGAAAATTTAAATAAAATATAGGCTGGACTTCCAACATGGGTTCCTTAATTTATACTGGAAATTTGTTTTGCCCTTTCTTGATGCTTCAGGGCATATCCTTTTGTTCTTTGTGTGCGAGATCCTGCAATGAATTCATGAGGGAACAGAGAATTGGGAAAAGAGAAATTTCAGAATGGGAAAGAATTCTGTTACATGGATTCCAAGAATAGTACCACAAGAGGAGATAAAAAGAAGTGGGATAGGAAAAAAATTTCAAGGGTAAAGTGGGGTTTTTACGAAACGGACAGGGTAAATTCAGAAGAATATGGGAAGATTAATCATTCTGGGATTGAAGAAGAAAACTAAGGGAATATTACGAAAGTGGAATATGAAAAAAGACAAAAAATTTTCTGGAAGGTCTACTTGCATTGGTGCAAGAAAAATAGCTGCGGCAAAAATTAAGCGTTACTTGAATAAAAATATCCATGCTAATTACCCCAATTGTATAAAGGTTGGTTCGGCTGAACCTACTTTTACTTGGTGGTCGCTAGCATATCTAAAGATTAAGCAACATTATCTTTTTATTAGAAATTTTTGATCTTCCTGCCAGCAAGCTGGTTTTCAGGTTGATCCTTTTGCAATCATGTCAGCGAATTGATTTTCATAATTATAGGAAAATGTTCTTTTTTCCTTTACTTTTAAAAAAAAAAAAAAATTTGTATTAATTTTTATTTTTTTATTTTTTTTAAGAAGAAGAAGAATTCATGTTTTCAAAAGGTTAGTATTAACATTCACCACTACCGTCCCAAATTGCTGTTGGACTTGCTGTGTAAAATCTTTTCTGGCAAGTGGCTGAAAATACTTCTTTAATCTGTGTCCATTTATCAAGAATACCGAATTTTGTCCATCAATAGTTTTAAATTCTACTGCTCCATTCTCGAATACTCGGATCACTTCATAAGGTCCCATCCAACATGTATGGAATTTCCCTTTAAAAATTTTAAATTTAGAATCATAAAAGAGCACCCAATCACTTGGTTGGAATTGTTTTTTTTTAATAGAGTTGTCATGCCACCTTTTGCGTTGCTGCTGAATTAGTATGTTCTACTGAACAACATCCCTACGAAATTCATCTAACTCATTTAAATGGAGAAGACACTGTTGTTGTGCCTTAGAGAGATCTAGTCCTAACTGAACTGCAGTTCTGAAATCTTTGATCTGGAATTCAATTGGTAACAGAACCTGTTTGCCATATACCAGCTCATATGGTGTATGTCCCGTGCTATTCCTCCAAGTGGTTCTGTATGCCCACAAAGCTTCTGGTAATCTTCCAGCCCAGTCTTTCCGATGCATATTTATTGTCTTTGTAAGAATGGACTCGATTACTTTGTTTGTGGATTCCACCTGGCCATTTGCTTGCGGGTGATACAGCGTGGATTTCCTGTGCCGGATCTTGTATTGCTCTATCACACCTTGTACCAGATTAGAAATAAATAGCGGACCATTGTCAGAAACAATTTCTCTAGGCACACCAAATCTAGTAAAGATTTCAGTAAAAAGAAAATCAACAACAATATATATATATATATATATATATATTTGTAGCAAAGGAAACAGCTTTCGCTTCTACCCATTTTGTAACAAAATTTATACAAACCTGGATATGCTTTTTACTTAATGACGCTGGATTTATTGGCCCTATAAAATCAATAGCCCATTTTTCAAATGGCTCAATCATAACTTGGGGGCATAAAGGCATTTCACTAGTTTGATTAGGTTGGCCCATTCGTTGACAACTATCACATCGCTTGACATACTGTTTGGCATCCTTAAACAAGGAAGGCCAAAAGTAACTAGCACACGAACTTTATATGCAGTCCACTTATCAGTGAAGTGGCCTCCACAAGGTTCATCATGAGCATATTTCAATATGTCAAACACTTCCTCCTCTCTTACACACCTACGGATAATCAGGTCTGGACTAGTGTAAAAGAGATCTCCTTGAATCCAGGAGTATGTAGCACTTTTCTGAATAATATTCCGCTTTTCACGAGCGGACAAGTGGGGTGGTGTTTTCCTAGTAACCAAGTAATTAGCAATGTAAGCAAACCACAAAGAATCTGTTGACATAGCAAAAATATGTTCATCTGGAAAATCATCATTAACGGGAGTTGCTTCACTAGGATTATCTAATTTAGAAAGAAAATCTGCTACAACATTAGATTTTCCTAGTCTATCAACAATAGTAATATTAAATTCCTGCAACAATAGTAACCACCTCGTCACTCTACCGCTAGTCAATGGTTTGTTCATCAAATATTTAATCGCAAAATGATCAGTATGTACAAATACTTCATATTCTGTAATATAGTGCCTAAACTTATTAATTGCAAAAATTACAGCTAAAAACTCTTTTTCTATAACTGTATAATTTAATTAAGTGGAAGACAAATTCGTACTAATATAATAAATAGCATAGGATTGCTTATTTTCCTCTTGTCCTAAAGTTGTGCCAATAGCCAAATCTGAAGCATTAGAGGAAATGTGAAAAGGCAAGGACCAGTTAGGACATGTACTAACTTTTCCTTCAATGTTTCAAAAGACTGTTGGTAAGCTGTGGTCTAAGAAAATTCACTATCCTTAGCTAGAAGCGGAAAAGAGGGGCAGCTATCTTAGAAAATTTTCAATGAATCTTCTATAGTAACCACCATGTCCTAAAAAACCTCTTACTTCCCTTTGAGTTTTGGGTGCAGGAAGATGCAGAATGATTTCAATCTTTGCTGGATCAACCTGGATACCTTTACTAGAAATCAAATGGCTAAGTACCACTCATGCTTTGCACATTAATCTACATTTCTTGTCACTCAAGGCAAGATTGGCTTCCCGACAACGAAGAAGTACTTTTTCCAGACTTTTGAGAGCTTTTTGAAAAGAATCACCAAACATAGAAAAGTCATCCATATAAATTTCTACAAATTCTAGATTAGCAAAAATGGCTAGGACTGCCCTTTGAAAGGTAGCCGGGGCATTACATAAACCAAAGGGAAGCACTTTATAAGAAAATGTACTCCATGGACATGTAAAATTAGTTTTATCCTGATCTTTCGGTGCAATCTGTATTTAGTTATAGCCACTGAAGCCATCCAAAAAGGAAAAATGTTTCTTTCTTGCAAGTGTATCAAGCACCTGGTCAATGAAAGGGAGAGGGAAATAATATTTAAGAGTGGCTTTGTTTAATTCTCAATAATCAATACAAATACGCCATCTTCCATCTTTCTTAGGTACTAGCACTAATGGAGAAACCCACTGACTGTTGGAAATAGGATATATAAAACCGGCATCCAAGAGTTTATGTACTTCTTCCTTCACAATATCTCTTAGAACAAGATTCATTCGCCTTTGGGGTTGTTGGACAGGTCGGGTTCCTTCCTGAATATAGATATGATGTGTACAAGTTTCAGGAGGAATACCCTTCATATCTTCATAGCCCCAAGCAAAGGCACTAAGATGGTTTTGCAACAAATTCACAAGCTGCTCCTGCTAAGATGAGTCCAAATCTGAACTAATATGCAAGGATTTACCAGGGCTAATCTCAACAAGAGTAGTATCAGGCTTAGGAGTACTCAAGGGAGTGGTCAAATGTAGCGGTACAGAAGAATGAGAATCATGATTATCTTGAAAATCTAGGCTGAAAATCTGGCTCAATGGCTCAAAATTAGGCATAGTGTCTAGATTATTTAGGAAATCTTGAATCTCATCTTCTTGTGAAGACCCAGTATAATGATGGATAAGGGAAATGGGCTGAGTCTCCTCATCACTGCTTTGATCCAACCATAAAGTATCTCGAAGGTCCTGAATGGATCTAGCAGGGGGGGTATAGGGTAAATTTCTTCTTAGAATTTCCATACGAAATATACATATCACCGAAACGACATCCAATATATGCATTGGCTGTAGCAAGCCATGGTCGACCCAAGATCAAGGGATGTCCTCCTACTGGGTTCTTTGGCTGAAGCACAATGAAATCAGTAGGATATTCCCAAGAATCTAATGAGATGATCACATCATCCAATACTCCTTCTGGCTTAATTTTAGATCTATCTGCTAATTCAAGCACAGTGGGAGTAGGGCGAAGATGAGATAACCAAAGTTGATCCATGGTTTGCTTAGTCATGACATTAATGGCTGCCCCCAGGTCTATAAGAACATTAGAGACAAGGACATTACCAATATGAACTGAGACAACAGGGTTTCCGGGATCAGTATATTTTTCCATAGACACACATCCCATCATCAACTCTGCTGCCCTACCAACAAATTGAATGGTTTGGGGTTCCAATCTCTTCCTCCCAGGTTTCTTGAGACAGAGTTCCTTAATAATCTTGGTACAAATGGGGATCTCTTTGATGGCTTGAAGCAAAGGTATCTTAATGAAAAGATTCTGAAGCTCTAATGCCAAGCTAGTCTCAGAAATAGGCTCACTTCTTTCCATTACTAGCCTCTTTGGGAAGGGAGGCTGGTTGGAAGAAGATGGCAAGGATTCAGAGGGTAAGGGCTACTTAGTGACAACTTTCAGAGAATGGTTAAGAGTTTCCTCTTCTCCTTTCTCTTCATCAATCACTATAGGTTGCTTCTGACTTTTTGATGTTACAGTCCTTCCCTATCTTAATTTAATATCATGAACCCCAACTGGAATAGACTGGTACTCGAATGGTAAAGGTGGGTTTGTTACATAGATCATTTGCACTGCTTATTAGTTAGGATTGGGCATAGGTTGAGCAGGCAACTGAGGAGGTCGAAAAGATGGAGGTAAAAGCAACGATGGAGTAGACAGACTCGGAAGTTGATGTATTGAATAAGGTGTATGCGTAGATGGATATGACTGCATAGGTGGCTAGTAGGAATATGAAGAATGAGTTGGCCCTCTCCAACCTTGTTGCCATGGTTGAGAAGGTTGCCCATGCTGATATTGATTCCTATACTGCAACTGCTGATTAGTGTTAGGATAAGAATATGCATGTGAATTAAAACCCAAATAGTGTGGAGAAAATTCAGGAGCCATACCTGCACCTACCTAAGGCCAATTCCTTCTTGCTCCCATAGCATACAAGTATTCAGCTTCAGGTTGTCCGCCTGTAAATACAGTTTTAAGTCCTGGTATAGAAGGACATTTTTCTGTGACATGGTCTTCTACACAAATAGCACACTTATTAGTTTGTTTCAAATTAAGAGGACACTCTTTAGGAGGATGCTTGTCTCTACATTTAGGACAAAAAATACATAATGACTCTTGTTCCTTCATGAGTTTTTCCTGAAATTTTAAAGAGTCCAACTGTTTGGTAACAATATTCATTATATCAATTTTCATGTTTTCCATTTTATTTTCTAGTCCAATAATCATAGCATCAGTAGATTCAGTTTTTCTATTTCTATTTCGAGTTCCTCTACCGGATCTATACTGATTTCTTGAAAATTTCTTGCATAATTCACAAATTTGTTCAAAAGTTTGCTGAGAAATATCACCTTGTCCTAACATATTAAATTATTTCTAGCATTATCAGTAAGTCCTCTTAAGAACATGGTTCTAATAGTACTGGGATCAAACTTAAGTTTCGACCTTTGTAAAATATACATAAATCTTTCTAGGTAATCTTCAAGAGTTTCATCATCATCCTATATGATTGTAAAAATCTCATCTTGCATGTCCCGAGTTATGCAAAATTCTTGATCTTTAGACAAAAAAGCTCTCTTCATCTGATCTCAAGAGGTTATAGTGTTTCCTCCTAACCCCATAAATCAGCGTAGAGCTGAGTCCTTGAGAGTAACAAGAAATAATCTTAACTTCTTAGCGTCAGTTGAATAATCATAACTTCTACACAGAATATTAAACTCGAATAGAAAAGATTCAGGATCTTCATGAACTTTACCATGGAAATGAGGGAGATCTGATGGTGGAATATTCTTCTTTTGCACCATAGTATCAGGGTCCACAATTGGAAACACAAAAGTGGATTGTTCTCCACTTGGTTTTCACCAGTGCCTTCCACATGATCTTCATGGTCCACCATTGTTTCCATTTTACTTGAACCGCTCTAAACACGCTGAACCACACCTGAGCCGTTGTCACCAGAATCCAGGTGGATTGTTCCTGCGTGATGGGTTTGAATTGGATTGGGCTTCCTGCTTACAGAAGGAGACCCAATATGAGAATTGTTTTCAGAATTCTTTTGACCCATAGTGGGCTTCGAACCCTTACCTTTTCTAGGCATTCATTTCAAAAAAGAAAGAAAAATAACAAACAACTTCTAATAAAAAACGTTGTCAGAAATCAATTAACACTAGTAAAATTCTTTCAAAGAAACTTTTCCAAACAATACTGCAAAAATAAAAGAAAAATTACCTCTATTGTATAATCAGAAAATTCTTACCAAATCAAATTGCCTCCCCAGCAGTGGCGCCAAAATTTTGGGTGCAGGAATTACACTTAAGCAAACTCCTCAACACTTAATTTGTCAACCTGGGGGATCTGTAAACTTAGAGACAAAACACAGGAAATACTAGAGATGGTATGAATCTTCCTAATATAAATCCCTACTTTCTTTAAAGGAAAGATTGCAGAATCAAATTAAAAAGAAGAAAAGGCAACTTGAACCATCAAAATAATCTAAGACTGGAACAAGGAAGAATGCATTTGCAAGAAGGAATTAAAGATAAAGGGAAATCACTCTAGCTAATTATTGTCTAACTACTGAATGTGTGTTTTTCTTTAGCAGAGACACTTAGCAGTCTCATCAGATGGGCCCTTAAACCTACTCCTTTAGAGATTTCATTCTTGCACTAATTTGTCCTGTACTATTGCAGTCTGCTTGCACTAGTGCATGAATAGAGATTTATGTAGAAGGTATAAATAATGTCTTTACTAAAGGTTTTTTACTTCCTGCAAGGGCTTGAACTTTTCCAGGTTCAAAGCACTCAAATCCCGTGGCAAGAAATTATCTCTTGCACCAGATCAGAGCTTCCTGCATTTAGCATTTAATTCTTAAAATGAGTGCTTAATTATTGCAAGTGCTATTACACTGTTAAATCAAATTGCACACATAAAAAGTGAATGTTTATGATCTTAACAGAGTGCAGGAATAAAGAAATAATCAATATACATTTATCCTGTCATAAGCATTTAATGAAAGAAAGAAGATTGCGGGAAGTAGACTAAGAAGGCTTGCTGCATCACACCAACGTGCACTAGTGCAGGTTCATTTCTCCTGCTTAGACCAGGCGGGGAAAACCAATCAAACAGAATTGTAGAAAAGGAGATATCACACCAACGTGCACTGGTGCAGGGTTATTTCTCCTGCTTGGACCAAGTGGGGAAAACCAATCAAACAAAATTGCAGAAAAGTAGATATCACACCAACGTGTACTGGTGTAGAGTTATTTCTCCTGCTTGGACCAGGCAGAGGAAAAGCAATCTGAAATCAAGTGCAAGAAAGGGAATTTATCTACTTCACACAACGGATCCGCTTTCACTCAGACAGGAATGCATGTGCTTAAAATTAAATCACACTTGACAATGTAAACACAAATTACAGGAAAACGGGAAATGGGGTAAACGTGTTGGGTTGGTTGGGCCCTATCCAACCAGCGCGTTTCCCCTTTAAATAAAAACGCTGCTCAATACCTTAATCAATTCATCAACTCAAATACAGAAACACAATTTGTAAAACATGAGGCGGAGCTCCCTTTTATTAATTCACTGAGGCAAGTACATACATTAATACATCGTCCAACCCAGATTCGGGCGATAACAAAATACATCACCCTGTTACTGCCTCTCTGACTATGTCTCTGTTCTATCAAAAACTTCCCCTCTAGTCCTATTTACATTCTACATTATATAGATCTTTGGCCAAAGGCCAAAATAGATCATTCAACTGATTACATAACCAAATGCAAAATTTAGCTTTTCGGCCTTCAAAATTAGATAGTTAGCAAAACTGGTCGTAGCCAATCTCCAGCTTTTGTCCTTCACAGATTCGATCTCAGCTGCCTTTGGATCGATCTTGTTGTCATGGTTGAAGCTGATCAAAACGAGGCGATTCAATCTCGGTTGCCTTTGCATCGATCTTGCTGTCATGGTTGAAGCTGCTCAAAACGAGGCGGTGATCAAGGAGGTTCACATTTGCTGCAAGGATTTGTTGTGCTGGCAACGGTGCAAGATCCAATCCTGCACTAGGATCAACGATCACAATAAGTACTCTAACTACCAAATAAACATTGGAGATATCGATAAGTTACAAAAAGTGATTGAAAGTAAGAAATCATGTAATAAATGATTAATTAACGCTAAGTTAAATTAAAAATATGAAAAATAAAGTTTATACGAAATATGTCACTCTGCCTGAACTGGTGCAAGATGAAGGTGTATAAAAGAGGTAAAACAACAGTAAATGGTTATGATTTAGAAAAGGGAAAATGGCAAAAAGAGAGCAAATTAGGGGGCTAACATTCATATGCTCATGTAAGCTCATTTTAGTTGGAGTATAGAATCTTTGTAGGAGATGCCTTGTTTTAATACTATATGTGAGAGTTCTTTGTAGGAGAACATTACCTTCTAGGGGTAATAGCCACATGTTTTCATCATCAAACTTGTATGTACTCCCTTTTATACTGAATATATGGAGCAGTCTAACTATGTTGGCAGAACCAGAGATATAGCCCAAGAGGGGTGAACTTCGTCACCAATTTTTTTGTTATACTCTTCATGATACATGTATGGGTTATGTGCTATTATGTTGCTTATTTTAAGTTTACATGTGAAGACTAACTCATGACTTGAAGAGACATTGGAAAAACTCGTTTTTGTGTCAAGCCCCATTATTACCTTGCAAAGCGTCATAACGGTCCTTGTTTATTTGCTTGTTTGATTTTGGAGAAGAGGAAAAATACACCTCCTCCATTTTCAGATCAAATTGGTATCAGAGCCTAGTCTTACCAAGTTGCAAGAATGGGTAAAAAGAGTCTCAAAGAGCTAGAAGAGCAGAATTTGGCTCTTCGTATGGAGAACATTGAATTGAGAAAAATGCTAGAGATAACTAAAGAGGAGAAGATGCATATGCGACTACAGTTGCAGCACGCGCTAAAAGAACAAGTTTATGAAAGTTCCACTCCTATGACAATAAGAGAAACCTCTAGAATGAAACCAATATGTGGTCATGGTTCAAATAGTGGTTATGGACCATATGAGGAAGATGATGTAGGTGAATTTTGCAAGCATCTTCAAGATTCTCACCATTTGTCAGTTGATAAGAGTGGGTGGCTAGAGTCATCTGCAATATTGTCATCATCATCAGAAGTTGAAAAGATGAATGACAACTTTAAGGAGGTAATAAGCATTTCAAGTACAATTCCTTCTGTTTATGTGCATAACACCTCTTTTGCAACATTTGAGCAACATACCAAAGGCATTGGTATGAAGATGCTTTTTAAAATGGGTTATGAAGGAGGAGGCCTTGACATCAATGGCCAAGGGATTCCCAATCCAATCATGGTTGATGAGAGACCAAAGTATTAGGGATTGAGATATGGTCAAAGGGTGTTTGGAGAATGCTCTAAACGGTTTGAGCCACATCAATCATCTGAGGATGAGATGTCACACCAAGATGATGGTGATAATATTCATTTTTCGCCCAAGCGAGATGAATGCTTGAAAGGACCTTGCATGTCATTGTCCACTCCACTCCGTCAAAGTTGCAACCCAAGAGACAAGTATAAATCTCATGGGTGTTTTCCAATGCATGATAATTTTGACTACTTGTGGAATATGTACCCCTGTACTTTTTGTGACGCATTTGACCATTGTGTGGTTTTCTGTGAGCAACACATGATAATGGTTAAAAAAATGAATCAGATTCTAGGAATCTAGTATAATGATTCTCCTTCGCATGAGAGGACTTCTTGTTGGCAAGAAAGGGAAAGTTATTTTGTACCCATTACAAGATACATGGGAGTGGAAATGAACGATGTTGGAAATTACATCCAAAGCTTCGTTCAAAGAAAGGAAAGGGATTGTGCAACATAATGCAAGGGAAACAAGAGGTGGCAAAGATGACTCAAAAAAATCCTAAGCAACCTTCAAGGCATAGATTGGGTAGATTATTTGTAAAGTTGTTTTGTAAATTTGTAATTACTTCTTGTTGTTTCCTTGTTTGGGTACTTTTGTAAAGTGAACAATAATTGTCACTATGGGCAACAAGTATGTGTTTTTCAATGATGTATGTATTGAATTGTTTATAAGTCCACATGTTCAAGGACTTTTGGAATGTACACGTTTGTCATTCAAGTTTGTCATGTACTCACCGATGTAAGTATTCAACATGAAACTTCTTGTGAATAGAATCTTTGTTTTTAAGATTGTACAAGATGACTATGCTTTGGTAGGCAAAGACAATGATATCATTGAAATTTTGCAAAAATGCACTTTTTATGTATGTTATGCTCTTAATCTGCAAAATGATACCAAAATACAGAATATGCGAAGAAAAGATACCCAGAACACAGAATAGCAATGATTTTATTATTTAGAGAGTAATGTTCACTTGCCTCTTTGAGGGGGAAACCTCCAATAGAGCAGAGCTCAACTACAAAATAAGACACGATGCTCCTCGCAGGGAGTCTCTATCCTTTATATATGACTCATACATGCAATACCACGGGCCAATACCGTGGGTTTTATTAATACCATCTATCTAATACTACAACCCATTTGCAACTAACTGTGGTTCCGTCATTAATTGCGGATTAACCACTTACAATTATTAATATGGGCTTTATTGACTCTTGACTATGACGTGATCCCATTACATAAATAAGGGGGTTAGGTGGGACCCTAACATGCCCTCCCCCTTAAGACTAGCCTTGTCCTCAAGGCTGAAGCTGCGGAAACTGCTGAAGAATAGTGGCTGGTTCCCAAGTTGCATCTTCCGGAGAGGTGTCTTTCCATTTGACAAGGACTTCCTTAATCATGTGGCCGCGCAGTTGCTTGTCTCGTGTGTCTAGGACCTGTTCGGGTTGAAGCCAGATGGACCCTTCTTCATCCAATTCAGGTACACTGGTCTGAATTCTGCAATTGTTCCCAATCACTTTCTTGAGGCATGAGACATGGAAAACTGGATGGATTTTTGCAGTAGGTGGCAAGGCCAACTTGTAGGCCACTTCTCCAATGCGCTGAAGTACTTGATATGGTCCGTAGAATTTGGGAGAGAGTTTCTGACACCCCTTGTCTTTGAGTGATGTTTGCTTATATGGTTGGAGCCGTAAAAAGACCTGATCCCCTTCTTGAAATTGGCGCTCTGAGCGATGCTGGTCTACCTGTTGCTTCACGCGGTTCTGAGCTTGATGAAGATTCTCTCGAAGATGGGCGAGCATGGTTGCGCGGTGTTGTAGGAGTTGATCCACTGCTTGTACTTTTGAGCATCCCTTGAGATACGAAGTAGGTGAAGGCAGGAGTTGACCATATACTGCTTCATAGGGAGTCATTTTGGTGGTGGCATGATAGTTGGTGTTATACCACCATTCAGCCAGAGGTAGCCACTGTACCCAAAGGTGTTGCTTTTCTGAAGTGAAACACCTAAGGTAGGTTTCTAGACATTTGTTGAGGCTTCGGTTTGACCATCTGTTTACGGATGATAGGAAGTACTGAGTTTTAGTTGAGCGCCTTGTATTCTGAAGAGTTCCTACCAAAAATTACTGGTGAAGATCGGGTCACGGTTGGACACAATAGAAGTGGGCATGCCATGCAATTTGAAGATCTGATCCATGAAAGATTGAGCAACCAAAGTTGGTGTAAATGGGTGGGGTAGGGCACAGAAATGAGCATACTTCGACAGTCGGTCCACAACCACCATGATGACTGACTTGTTCCCTGACTTTGGAAGACCTGTAATGAAATCCATAGAAACCTCCGTCCAAATTGATGCCGGAATGGGCAATGGTTGTAATGTGCCTGGTGTGTTGACGGTTTCCCCTTTGTGGCGTTGACAGACATCGCATTCTGCTATGAAAGTAAGGATGTCCTTTTTCATGCCTGTCCAAAAAAATGATCTTCTAGTGCGAGCATACGTCTTCTGAAAGCCCGAATGTCTTGCAATGGGAGATGAGTGCAATTCTGCCAAAATGCGACTTTTGAGGGTGGATGTTGGTGATATTACGACTCTGTCCTTGTAGCAAAGAATATCATCCTACCACGAGTAGCCCTTGGTGGAATTTGGATCTACCTGCAATTGAGAAATGAGTTGGGAGAGCCCGGGGTGTGAAAACCATTCCCTGCGAGCCTCTTCAATCCATTCTAGAATGGGGAGGGAAATTGCTAACATAGTACTTTCCTCCTCAAATTGGCGAGATAATGCATCTGCTACACTATTGTCTTTCCCTTTCTTGTAAATGATCTCATAATCATATCCCAACATTTTGGCTAGCCATTTATTTTGTTGTGGGGAGGATAGGCATTTAAGACTGTGATGATCTGTGCGGATTTGGAAACGTCGCCCCAATAAGTAAGGTCGCCAGGTCTCGAATGCATGTAAGATGGCCATCATTTTCTTCTCGTATGTAGATTGGCCCAGATTCCTCCCACTGAGTTTTTGGCTTGTGAAGGCCAACGATTGCCCTTCCCGCATTAAGACCGCCCCAATACCTGTACCCGAAACATCACATTCAATGACAAAAGATTTGGTGAAGTCAGGTAGTGCTAAGACTGGAGTGGAACACATGGCATTTTTTAGAGCTTTAAAGGCCTGTTGTGCTTCCTCATTCCAGAAGAATGAATTTTTCTTTAGGAGTTGTGTGAGGGGCTTCGCTATGCGACCATAGTTGCGGACAAATTTACGATAATAGCCTGTGAGACCCAAAAATCCTCTCAAGCTCTTCAAGGTCTTAGGTTGAGGCCATTCCTGCATTGCCTGGATCTTTTTGGGGTCCACCTTGACACATTCACGCCCCACAATGTGGCCCAAATACTCTACTTCTGCCATGCCAAACGAACACTTGGACATCTTGACAAATAATTTATGCTTGCGGAGCAGTTGCAAGAGTAGATCTACACGCTGAAGATGTGCGGCCCAAGTGCAACTATAGATGAGGATGTCATCGAAGAAGACAAGGACAAATTTCCTGAGATATGGTTTGAGAATGTGGTTCATAAGGCTCTGAAAAGTAGAGGGGGCATTACGAAGACCAAATGGCATGACCAGGAATTCATAATGGCCTTCATGAGTTCGGAAAGCAGTCTTGGGGATGTCGACTTCCTTCATGCGAATTTGGTGGTAGCCTGAGCGAAGATCCAGCTTAGTGAAGAATTGAGCCCCATTGAGTTCATCCAGCAAATCATCAACCACCGGGATGGGAAATTTATCTTTGACTGTCAACTTATTGAGGGCCCCGAAGTCGGGACACATCCGCCACTCCCCATCTTTCTTGAGCACCATAACCACTGGGGATGAATAAGGACTAATGCTGGGACGAATGACACCTGCTTCCAAAAGTTCCTTGATGATTTTTTCTATTTCATTCTTTTGGGTGAACGGATATCTGTATGGGCGCACATTTGGGGGTTGGGCCCCTAGAACCAAGGTGATGCTATGATCATGTTCCCCTCGCGAGGGTGGAAGCTCATGAGGCTTGTCAAAGACCGGCAGATGGTTATTTAAAATCTGTTGCATCTCAGGATGAATTGGCAGAGGCTTGGTTTCGACTGCCTGGATGGCATTAAATTGAGCTACAACTTCATGATTGCCCTTTTTTAACAATTTTTCCATCCTATGCGAGCTGATGATAGAGGGGGCTCCCGCCTGGAGTCCACGGAGGGTATGTGTGTAGTTTTTCTGCTTAAAACTCATATATAACTCCTGGAAATCCATTGTGATTGGCCCAAGAGTGCGGAGCCATTCAGCGCCAAGGACAATGTCGCAACCCCCCATGTGTATGGCAAACATGTGAGTTTTCAACTGATAATCCCCCATTTGAAGTTTGACATTTTCACAGCGGCCTTCACATTTCATTGTGCCTCCATCCGCAATTTGAACTTGGAAGTTAGAAACTACTCGTACAAAACAATGCACTGCTTCTGCAACTTTTTGATGGATGAAATTATGTGTACTTCCACTATCAATCAAGACTACTACTGGGCGATGTTTAATAAAACCTCTGATTTTGAGAATTTGAGGGGAAGAAATCCCTGCCAAAGCATGCAACGAAATAACTGGTTCATCAGAGACATTGTCCTTTTGGTTGTCTTCTTCTGGCGGCTCATGTTCCTCCAGTGGTGGATCTTCCTCTGTTGAGCTGTAGTCAGTGGCATCAATTTGAAAAAATTTGGGCTCCTTGCATTTATGACCTGGGGAGTATTTTTCATCACAGTAGTAACATAGGCCTTGCTTTCTTCTTTCGGCCATTTCCGCAAGTGACACCTTTTGGACCTTAAGTGTTTGAGTCGTGTTGTGAGCCTGTGGGGGGCGACCTTTAGCGGCGAAATTTGGGCAACTGTATTGGGCTGCTAATGCACGTTCCACGTTACGAGCGACCTTGCAAGCCTCCGTCCATGTGGGAGGGTGGTGCAGTAGGACTTGGGCTTTGATAGCTTCTTTAAGACCGCTGATAAAACATTCCATGTAGAACACATCTGAGAGACCCCAAGTGCGGAAGGCTAAGGCTTCAAAAGCTGTAATATATTCATCCACTGTATCAGTCTGTCGGAGCTTAGTAAGACGACCCAAAAAAGATGATTCCTGGTCAAAGCGGTCTTGAAGAGCTTTGGTGAATTTGGTCCAAGTCTTAAAAGGTCCAGTGCAACGTTGATGCCATTCCCACCATTGCCACCTTTCATTGTCCAAGTACATGCTCCCTAACATAAGCTGAGTCTCATCATCGAAGATGCGATTCAGTTTGAAATACTGCTCCATTTGTGCTATCCATGCCGACGGGTGAGAGCCGTCAAATTTATGCATATCCAACTTGGGAGGTCGCTGACTGGGTGGTGGGTGGGTGTGCTAGACGTGAGGAGAGTGACTAGACTCACCCTCATTGTGTTCAGTGCCATTATACTCCTTGTGGGCTTGCTCCTTGCCCTTCGGGACTATTTTCTCGACCATGTTACATAGTCCGGTAAGCTGAAGGTGGAGGTTGTGCATTGATTCTTCAAATTTGTCCATCTTTTCATTGGCCATCGCTTGAGCTCCAGTTTCTATCATACACCAACCGGGTTTTTTGAAAATTGGGACCGCCTAAAAAATTTTCACTAAGAAGTGAATGGTACCACCGTGCTCAGCTCGTCGTCCTGATTCTGATGGGCTAGATCACCAATAAGCACCCCGAAAGATCCAACACTTTTTTTTTTTTTTTTTTTTTTTTTTTTTTTTTTTTTTTTCTGAAAACTCCTAACGGAGTTTTACTCCTTCCTTATCAATACTGCAGTGGCCAAATCCTCAAAATGTCAATGTGGCCAAAAGTCCTGCGAAAATTATACCCCGGTATAGGAACCCTTCACAACGACTCCGATCTGGGGGATCTAAGAGATCTGAATGGTGGATCTGATGGTGGAACAGACTGCTTCTGCGGATCTGATGGATCTAATAGATCGGAATGGCTGATCTGCGAACTCGAGACTGCGGGACTGATGTCTGCTGCTGCTGCACCCCTTTGCACAGGCGAATCTGGAAGAGATGTTGTGTGATCCCCCGATAGAAAAGGGAACTAAGGTCTTGAGGAGTGTCAGGTGCTACAGATCGCAATATACATAAGGGTCTGGCAGTAGTACTCGGCCCCATGTTTCAGGGCTCTAACTAAGGAGGATCGACTGTACCCTTAGCCGTACAACCCGACTACCCTATCGTACGGGCGATTAATCTCCCCGAGTGATGTTCTCGGTGTACTGTAGCCGCAAGACGACTGACGGTTTATCTATGGCGAGGTTTCAAGGGAGCCTAGGGGGCTTCCGATATACCCAGAGGGTACGTGGAAGACAATCCGTGCACGGTTCTGTCTAATGCGCTACTACTCGAAGGGGTACCCACAGGGGTTACAAGGGAGTCCAACAGACGTGACCACCTCTTGTATTTCCTGCGTGCATGCCTCCCCAAATCCGCAGGTTTATGCGCTCAACAACAGATCCCGTGGTTTAAAGACGCCGGAACACGTCTCTAGCCAATTTTTTTTTTTTGCTAAGAAATGGAGATCCCATTGGCCCTGGAAAGTGCTCTGATACCACTTGTTATGCTCTTAACCTGCAAAATGATACCCAAATACAGAATATGCGAAGAAAAGATACCCAGAACACGAAATAACAATGATTTTATTATTCAGAGAGTAATGTTCACTTGCCTCTTCGAGGGGGCAACCTCCAATAGAGCAGAGCTCGACTACAAAATAAGACACGATGCTCCTCACAGGGAGTCTCTATCCCTTATATATGACTCATACATGCAATACCACGGGCCAATACTGTGGGTTTTATTAATACCATCTATCTAATACTACGACCCATTTGCAACTAACTGTGGTTCCGTCATTAATTGCGGATTAACCACTTACAATTATTAATATGGGCTTTATTGACTCTTGACTATGACGTGATCCCATTACATAAATAAGGGGGTTAGGGTGGGACCCTAACAATGTACAAGCTCAATTTGAGGATGGAAAAACAAATTTATGTTGCTTCTGATGTTCAAGGTGGAGTCAAGTTTGTTTTCAACAATTTAACTTCAAAATGAAGTTGTTTTGAGCCGTGCAAAGATGAGATTAAAGAGAATGTTCAGATTCCACTCATCAATATTTTGTTCCTGCAACAATTATAAGAATATTGGCTCAATTCTTAACTGGACAATAGGTCTTCACAAAGAATATATGTGAAGTGCCTTGATTGGATTTTGAAGGGCACCAATTGAAAATTAAACATTTTGGATTGAGTTTTTGGGTGATTTTGAGTTTCAGCCTAATTATATTTACTAGGGAAGTAAACTTTTGGAGTCCAAAATTTCCTAGTGAGAGGTATGATCAGGTGATCAAATTTTAGTTCAGAAATGAAAGTGCCCAAAAACCCTTGAAACCAGCGTCAAGTCGAAGTGCTCGTCATTCTACATTAGGGGAATTTTGAGGTCTAAAATGGGTCTCCTAGGAAATTATAAAATAATAGTGGAAATAATAAAATAAGATTAGATTACATCATCAAATTTCAGAGGTAAAAAGGAAAAAAAAAACTATTTTTCCAACTCATACTATCAACTTATCTCCTTATGAGTTTACTCAAATTTCAAGCGAAAACACTCATTGGATGAAGAATTTGATTCCTCATCCAAGGAGTACCCATGTTCTATACTTTCGATGGACCCTTCTACACGAAAAATGAGAAATATATGAAAAACGTGATTGCAATCACGTTTTTCATGTATTTCTCATTTTTCGTGTAGTATGGTACATAGAAAGTATGCAACATGAGTACTCCTTGGATGAGGAATCAAATTCTTCATTTAACGAATGTTTTCGTTCGAAATTTGAGTAAACCCATAGGGAGATAAGTTGATAATATGAGTTGGAAAAATAGTTTTTTTATTTTATTATTTTTTAATCTTTTTACTTTTTTACTCCAAAAATGGTGAATCAACCCCCATGGTTGACATCATCATTTTGAATCATATTGGTTCTTATAAAGTTTATTTTGGTTGTACATTTTTCTTAGGAGACCCATTTTAGACCTCAAAATTCCCCTAATGAAATCCAACGACGTTCGCTTCACTTCAATCTAACACTGTATGCTCAAGTTATCGCGTGCTCACTGTTTGAATCAAAAACTAAAATTTTAGCAGGTCCGTTGACTGGGCGGTTGATTGGGTGACCGTAGAGTTGACTCATCAGGTTGAATGTGCACCCTTGAGACAATAACAGACTAACAAGTGGCCTCATTTGATTGGTGTATGTTGGCAAAATCTAATTGGTTGATGGCTTGTTTTGGTGGACCAATGATTGGGTGCCACGTGGCCCAATCATGGGCTGCCACATGGCACCTCGGGAGTGAACATTTTTTTTTATGGCTGGGCTAGCCTCAACCAGGTTTGAATCGGTGACCTCATGACAAATAATTCAATGCTCTACCATCGCGCTACTTGTGGTTCTTGTTAACCATAGTGGCAAATTTCTATTTAAACTTTCTGAAATTCAAGTTTGGGGGTTGGGGTTAGGGCTAAGCCCCTGGCCCCCAGTCACTACACGCCCATAGGACCGGCAATAGAGGCACTGACAATAATGCAAAGGGGGCTTGGGTATGGCCCATCCCCAGGGCATATGAAGAGCTACAAAACCATGGAATAGCGGGAAAGGTGCCAGGTGACGGGTGCGGAAAATCGAGGGTTAGCGCTGGGTTCTATGCATTGTTGGAACCGTGGCCTAATGGTTGGGGGGCTATTTAGCCCCAGCCTTTGGCCACATGGCCCCAAGTGGCCAGATTTTTTCGCCATAAGAGTCATAGACAATTTAATTGTCCAACAAATTGCACTGTCAAAGCGCAGATTTGTTGCCTCGTTAGCGAAAAACAGGGTGGATTTGTAGGAAAATTAGACTGTTGGTCCGATTTGTTGGACAATTAATAGTAAAACTCATGGAGAGCTTGGAGGGCCATATATTTTGGAGTTTTAAGTGTTCTGGAGCTCAATAACAGTGTTCCTAGGGGTTTTTGGATATTCTGGATCCAATGGTGATCTCTAATTGCTGATTTGAGCACATATAAGGAGCCTTTTTGTAGGTTGAATACCAAGGGTGTATGGATCAATTAGGTTTTTGAAGTAGTTCTGGAAGGTGTTTGAGCATGGAGAAGGCCTTGTAGGGGTTTTCTCACCTTCAGAAGTCTATTGCAACAACTGTTACTTGCAGGGTTCAACTCAGGTTTACTTTTCTCATTATGTCATGTTGAGGGAAGTTTTGTTTATGCTCTTCAATGTGGAATTGAAGTGCTCATATGCTCATGTAAGCTCATTTCAGTTGGAGTATAGGATCTTTGTAGGAGATGCCTTGTATTGCTGCTTTATGTGATAGTTCTTTGCAAGAGAACATTACCTTGTAGGGGTAATATCCACATGTTTTCATCAACAAACTTTTATGTACTCCCTTTTCTACTAAATATATGGAGCGATCTAGCTATGTTGGCAGGTCCGAAGATGTAGCTTAGGAGGGGTTAACTTCGTCACCATTTTTTTTGTTATGCTCTTCATTATACTTGTATGGGTTATGTGCTATTATGTTGCTTATTTTAAGTTTACATGTGAAGACTAACTCATGACTTGAAGAAACATTGGAAAAACCTATTTTTGTGTCAAGACCCATTATTACCTTGCAAAGCTTCATAATGGTTATTGTCTATTTGTTTAGCTCAATCGCATATATCTGTGAGTCTCTTGTTTTATGCGTTTTTATATTTGTGTTTCCGCAATATTTTGTGTATTTCATTGCTCCATTAATTAATTTCTAACAATTGGTATCAAAGCTGAATGTTTATTTGGTTAATAAACTCGCAGGAGAGAAGGGTTCTTGGTTCGAGTGGGAGCAATGGAGGAAGATGGTAGGTTTAGGGTCGAGAAATTTAACAACCAAAACTACCAACCGTGGAAGATGTAGATGAAAGATTATCTATATCAGAAAGATCTGTGCCTACCACTGATCAGAAAAATAAATAAATCGACAAGTATGATGGACACAGAATGTGAGATTCTCAATAGAAAGGCAGTAGGAACAATACAATTGCGTCTGGAAACGTCGGTGGAATTCACCATTTCAAAGGAAACGACAACAAAAGGTATAGATATGACATTGGAAAAACTATATTAAAAACCCTTGCCTTCAAATAAGGTATTTCTTATGAAGCGTCTATTTAATAATAAGATGTCAAAAGGTGGATCTGTTGCTGATCATTTAAATGAATTTAATACGGTTACCAGTCAGTTAAGTTATGTAGGGGTAAATTATGATAATGAAGTTAAGGCTTTGTTGTTTCTGTGTTCATTGCTAGAAAGTTGGAATGGTTTAGTTATGGCTATCAGTAACTCTGTCTCTGGATCAAATACTTTAAAGTTTGATGATGACGTTGATGCTATCCTTAGTGAGAAAATGTGACAGAAAAGATCATGTGAGATATTAGGCAATGCTTTAACTACAGAGGCTAGGGGAAGAAAAATGGAAATAGGAAGGAGCCAAGGAAATCATAGTAAATCAAGAAAAGACAGATCCAAATCCAGATCAGGGATAGTGTGCTAGAAATGCGAGAAGAATGACACCTAAAGAAAGATTGCAAATCTCGGAAAGGAAAAGAAGGAGATGGACACCAAGAGAACAATCATAAAACAAATGTGACAAGTGATGTGTTGCAATATTTTTTTATTCTTTCAATAGAGACTATTATTGATGCCTGGGTGGTAGATCAAGGAGATTTTGGACATGTTCGTTTGGGTGATGATAAACCCTGTAAAATTGTCGGAATGGGTAAGGATTTTATAAAGCAACACAATGGAAACCAATGGCTATTGAAGGGGGTAAGGCATGTTCCAAATCTAAAAAAAAATATAATTTCAACAGAGTTAGATGGTGAAGGTTATGTAACTACATTCACAGACAAAGCATGGAATGTCACTAAAGGAGCCCTAGTAATAATAAAAGAAGAAAATGTTGGCACATTGTATTTATGCAATGGTATTTCTAATTTTATTAATGCTTCAACCTCCACAAGAGAAGATACAACATTGTGGCATCACAGGCTCGGGCACATGAGTGAGAAAGGGATGCAGATTCTTTACTTAAGAAATTTGTTGCCATGTTTGAAGCATGTTGATTTGGATTTCTGTGAGAATTGTGTTTATGGAAAACAAAAGAGAGTCAAATTTGTTAGAGTTGGGAAGGAAAAGGAGAGAAAAATTAGAGCTTGTGAATACAAATGTATGGAGACCATATCATATATCATCTCTTGGTGGCTCTCGCTATTATGTTACTTTTAATGATGATGCAACTGAAAAAACCCAGATTTATTGTATTCCGAATAAATCTAATGTATTTTATACTTTCAAGAAATGGAAATATTTGGTTGAGAATGAGACATGAAAGAAGTGGAAGTGTCTCAGATCAGACAATGGAGGTGAATACTGCAACAACGAGTTTGATAACTACTGTTCATAACATGGAATTTGCAGAGAGAAGGCAGTTCCAAGATCACAGGAAAATGGTGTCAGAAAGGATGAACATGACAATCATGGAGCGTGCAAGATGCATGAGATTGCATGCGGGATTACCTTTACAATTTTGGGCAGATGCTATAGATAATGTTGTTTATTTAATAAACATAGGGTTTTCAAGTTCCTTGGATGGTGGTATCCAGAGGAGACATGGATAGGTAAAAATATAAACTAATCATTTTTAAAGACTTTCGGTTGTGAAGCCTTTGTCCACATTAATAAAAATATAGAACAAAGCTTAAAGCAAAAATCAAAGAAATGTACCTTTATTAGATATGGTGTTAATATTTTTGTTATCACTTATATGATTATGAAAATCACAAAATCATTAGGAGTAAAGATGTCATATTTAATGAAAATGTCTTGTATAGAGATCAAATGTAGGAAAAGAAACAGGAAAAGGAAAACAAAGAATATGTAGTTCCTAATGAGATCACAGAAAAATAAAGGTGCCTAAAAATCATAATGATCAATAACCACAACAACAACAACAAGGACAACAACAACATGCACCTCAAACACTTGAACGCGGTGTTAGAAGATCTATCAAGATAAGTAGACCCCCTGAACGATACTCTCCTTCATTATATTATATATTGTTGATTGATTCTAGCGAACTAGAAATAAATGAAGAAGCAATGCAGATAGAAACCAAGAAGAAGTGGGAGCAAGCCATGGAAGAAGAGATGGACTCCTTGATACATAACTAGAATTGGGACTTAGTCAAGTTGCTTGCAGGTAAAATAGCATTGCAAAATAAATGGGTTTATAGGTTGAAAAAAGAATATGGATGAAAACAGAGGTATAAGTCTAGACTTGTGGTGAAGGGGTTTGCATAAAAGAAAGATATAGAATTTGATGAAATATCTTCTCCCGTTGTTAAAATGACTTCAATCATAACTATTTTAAGCTCAGTGGTAGTAGAAGATTTGCATCATGAGCAGTTATATGTAAATACAACATTTCTCCATGGAGATTTGGAGGAAGAAATATATATGCAATAGCCACAAGGGTACGAGGTCAAAGGAAAGGAGAAATTAGTGTGCAAATTGAAGAAGAGCTTGTATGACTTAAAATAGGATCCAAGGCAGTGATATCTAAAATTTGACAGGTTTATGTCTGAGCAAGGTTATACTAGATGTCACTTTGACCATTGTGTTTATTTTAGAAAGAAAAATGATAGCAACTATATTATATTGTTATTGTATGTAGATGACATGCTTGTTGCAGGGTTTAACATGCAAGAAATAAATATGCTCAAAAGAAAATTGGCAAATTCATTTGCAATGAAGGATTTAGGTGCTGAAAAACAAATCCTTTGTATGAGAATAATTAGAGACAAAAAAAATTGCAAAACTAACATTGGCTCAGAGTGAGTACATAAAAATTGTGTTGGAAAGATTTAATATGAAAAATGCAAAACCAGTTAGTACATCTTGGCTAGCCATTTCAAACTAAGTAAGGAGATGTGTCCCAAGACCCAGGAAGAGATGGATTATATGTGTAAAGTTTCATATGCATTAGCAGTTGGAAGCTCAATATATGAAATGGTCTACACAATGCATGATATTACACATACAATGGGATTTATAGGCATGTATATGAACAATCTAAGAAAAGAGCATTGGATGGAAGTGAAGTGGATTCTTAGGAATATGAGAGATACCACAAATCAAGAATTATGCTTTGGTGGTTCAAACATTGCTCTACAGGGATATGTTGATGCAAATATGGTAAGTGATAGAGATAACAATAGGAGCACCATAGGGTATGTGTTTACTGCAGGTGGAACAATTATCAATTGGGTTTCAAAGTTTCAAAACATTGTTGCACTTTCAACAACAGAAGCAAAGTATGTTGTTGCTATAGAGGCTAATAAAGAAATGATTTGGTTACAAAGGTTTATGGATGAGTTGGGCAAGAAGCAGGAGATGGGTAGTTTACACAGTGACAACTAGAGTGCCATTCATTTTACAAAGAACTCAACATTTCATTCCAAGACTAAACATATGCATCTCAATTACAATTTCATACGGCCAGTGTTGGAAGATGAACAATTAACGTTGGAAAAGATACACACTAGCCAAAATCCTGTAGATATGTTAACAAAAGTTGTAACTAGGGAAAAACTAAGATTCTTCTTAATTTCAATTAGTCTTCAAATATGATGATGAATATGAAAAACATCCAAGGCCAAGGTGGAAGCATTGCCCAATGAGCGAAGCAATGATGGAGTTGCTATAATCAGTCTCCAAGTAGGAGATTGTTGGGGTGTAGAGCATGATTATCTTCCTGATTGTTCAAAGATTTTTGTTTTAGTTGTGTTGGATCCATGATTCTAATAGGGTGCCAACGCTGCCCATTTAATCATCATCATGGGGGTCTGGGGGGGTGGTGAAGACAACTTTTATGATCCCCTTGGTAGGGGTTCAAGGGAAGCATCTCCGAAGCTAAAAATAGATGAAAATTTGCCCTGTAAATTATTGTACTTTTGTAGTCAATCCGGGTAATTCATTAGGCGAATGATATGATGCTAGAAGTTATGTTAATTTAGGTTTCTTTTCCCTAGAAGGAAACACTCAATTTATAAGAGGGAATTGTATTACGATTGTGTATGATTATTCTGAGCGAGAGAGAGAGAGAGAGGAGGTTGTGTGAAAACAAAGAGGAAATTACAGTGGATCTTCTACAAGTTGTATCTTTTCATTTTGTTGGATAATTTAAAAGTAAGGATTGACTGTTTCTCGATGGACATAGTTCAAATTGGGTGAATCACATATATCTGTGTCTATCTTGTTTTATGTGTTTTTGTATTTGTGTTTCCACAATATTTTGTGTATTCCATTGCTTCGTTAATTAATTTCTAACAATTGTTCCTCAAGATTGATGCTTGATCTATCACTGCTATCACTAGTGCGTTCATCTTCTTTTTGTGAGGAGGCTTGATTTATCACTGCAATAAGAGTAGAATCCTTTGCATTTTTCTCCATCTTTGAAATATGCAATTTTCCTCCAAGATAAAAACTTTGCAACCTGTCCAACATCTCTTTTGCAGTCTCATAGTGTCTCACATACATGTTATCAAATTTTGAAATACTATGCAAAATAATCTTTTTAGCCAAATCATTAAATTCATCTTTAACTCCATATTCAATTGATAGCAAAATATTTTCATCAAGAGATAGAAAATATGACTCCAATTTCATCTTCCAAGTTGCAAATTTACCTACATGAAGCATTGGAATTCCTTGTTGATCCATTTCAAAAAAATTGCAAAAATATGCCAAAAACTCCAAGATCCACTTTCTAGCGATCAAGCTGCACTTAAAAGCCCCACTCCAATACCAATTGTTGGAAACTAGATCACTACTGAGAAAGGGGGGCGAGGGGGGTGAAGGTAAATAAATAGTGAAAGAACTTTTACATTTTTCTCCAAATGATTTTTATTTAATCATGCATAAACTAAAATAGAAATGCATAGATCAAAGTATCAAATATAAACATGAAACCATGAAAGCAATCAAGACAATGGACACAAATATTTATGGTGGAAAACCCTCTCCAAGGAAAAAAACCACCCGTTGTTGTTGCGTTGTTCAAATATTCTATTATGTCAAGCAAATTCTTTACATATAGGTTTCACTGGCTACTATCAAATGGAGATTCTTTCTCATGTAGATCTACGGAATACCATTCACTGAAGGCCACCACAATCAACGATCCTCGCTCGGATACTTTTGAACTAACAATCAACTCTACAGACTTCTATCTACTAGAAGTCATCACGACCAACGAGCCTTGCCCAGTTTCTTCCGAACCATCTAACCACCATTGGATTGAGAAAATTTCTCACTTATATTGATTTCGTCAGAGTCCTCCAACTCCTCTCCTCTATGTGGCTCTCATTTCATACATTTTCATACTGGAACCGAGAACTGCTCAACATGAGCACTACAACAACATATCATCAAAACATACAATCAAAAACCAAATCTACATCACAATCTCATCAACACTGCATAAGATAATTTTTAGAATACTTCAACAAAAACCCCTCTGCAATAATAAATATGCTCACAAATAACTGTTGCACACAACCAACAAACTAGTGAATAAACAAGCTACTACCAAACACCAAGAAGATATACAATCAATCTCTACTTCATCTCCTCATTCTCTACTCAAAATGTTGGTTGAAACATGCTTCAGCTAACTGCTGCAACACTTGCAAATTGCTTTAGAAAATATGCATCACACAACCCTCACACAACTTGCACATAATCCTCCAATCTCTCACTCACTCAACACATCAAGAGAATCAACCATACTATCATTGAGATTCCTCTAATATATGGATGAACTGAGGTGCTCAACTCAATAATTACTAAAAACCAGTGAGCTCCACAAACTTTGTTCATATGCTTGATTCAATCTGGCTTCAGCTCAATGACTTGATCAAGTCACTCACTCCACTTCATAAAAGATATTTTCATTGTTAATCACTTTCTAGAATCTCCCTGACCTTTTTCGACCTTTACATGAAAAGTTCTGAAAAAGAAAAGTCGAAAAAACCACAAATTAACCTAAGATGCGCGAGGAACGCGGAGAAAAACACTTCCAAGATGTATACATGACTCTTGTGAAGGAAACTTGTGTATATCCCTAGATATACAAGACTCCTGTGACGGAACCCTACATATATCAGTTAAAACTCAAGTTTTACATCTGTTTAAGCCACCACTTGGAGCTGATCTCCAAGAGTAAGCTAGGGACATCATGAAACACCTCGACACGCACTTTGACACCATGAAAACATGCATAAATCTCAGAACAAGACATCAACAAGACCAACATCTCCAACTCCTCAAGCATCAATAACAACTTGTCCAAACAACTCTAGCACCTGTAGCAACATCTCTACTACCTATAATAACATCTCCAACACTTGCAAAAATAACATCAAGTCATCCAACTGCCTCCAACACCGATAGAGGCACCTCCAACACATGTAGCAACATCTCCAATGCTTCCAACACATGTAGAAGCATATGCAACACCTGTAGCATCAATCCAACTGCCTGTAGCAACAACATATTCAACATATGACAATCCATCATACCATGCCTTGCAACCATCTCTACTAAGCCTCAAATCACCTCCACTAAGTCATGCCACAACCAATTTGACATCAATGCCAACCAACAAACCAACCAGCTGAACACTGCAACAACCAAACGCTCATCACACATCATCATCGGATTAACATAAGCATATGACAAGTAGCACCATGACCTTGTTGACATCAATGCCAACACCGCTTGACATGGAAGAACTCAAAAATCTCAAATTTTGCTATTTGTAAGCTTATTTTTTACAGAATAGAGGATTTGGACCTAACTAGACTTCTCTTTCAGTTTACACACTTGTTGGACAACAATCATTGAGTCTCCATACACCGTTATCTATCAAATTCCTCTTGAGATAGCCAATTCTAACCCTTTGCAGCAAAGCTAGAAATTCAACTTGATTATTAGTAGCATTCCCCAAACCCCATGCATATTGTATCACTATGTCTTCATCGGGGCAATAGATAACCCCTCACTCTTGCCTCCCCTATTTTATATCATTACAATTAATATTAATTATAAAACAAATTAATATATGAATTAAACATATATCCATTTAAAAACAAAACAGGTAACAAGATTTTTAATCATGGATTCTCACTCCTATCTTATCATGGAAAATTTTATTATAAGTCAATATCATGGTTTATCAATCATAACACATGTCCAAAAAACCATAATTCATTTTTGCAATCAAAATATTTGTTATGCATTTTATTTTAATTTAATTTTATAATATTTTTAATTTAAATTGAAAAGTATCAAGATATAACTATTTTTGAAATATACTTTCATTCCATATATTTCATTACTGTGAAAAAAATAATTTGTAAATACTTTATGTGATTAAATTTTTATAATTATTGATAATTAAATTTAAATTTAAATTTAAACAATTCATTTTAAAAAAAATAATTAAATATTTATAAGAGACCACGATAAATAATTAAGTTATTAAAATTTAAATTTGTGGATAATTGAATATTTAAGGTGTTACCTTTGGGAAGAACTCCCCTCCCACTGCTACTCTGCATTGTCTACCCTGTGTTAGATGATTGCATTATTATTTGTAGTCAGAGGATTATGGAGATTTGTCTCTAGACCCTCTTCATTATGTCACTCTTGATGTTATGTGGCATGAGTCTCCCTATTTCGAGGCAACCATGCATCTTCCACCTTACGTGTGTTACATACAAGGTTCACAAAGCAAGGACATTGCTTGACAAGGCCATAGGAAGACTGCTTCTTTAGTTCTCGTATTGATATTCATGATCATGAGCTTGATTTCTGTGTCAAATTTGGATCTTGCATGCTCACCTCTCAGAGACCTTAATTTTGATGGATATGTCGACTTCTCTCATAAATTTCTCTGTAATGTCCTTTTTATTGCATATTTAAGGTGTTACCTTTGGGAAGAACTCCCCTCCTGCCGCTAATTTGAATCGTCGACCTCATGTTAGATGATTGAATTATTATTTGTCATCAGATGATTATGGAGATTTGTCTCTAGCCTCTTTATTATGCCACTCTTGAAGTTATGTGGCATGGGTCTCCCTATTTCGTGGCAAACATGCATCTTCCACCTTACGTGTGTTACATACAAGGTTCACAAAGCAAGGACATTGCTTGACAAGGCCATATCATGGCAAGGCCATAGGAAGATTGCTTCTTTGGTTCTCGTGTTGATATTCATGATCACGAGCTTGATTTCTGTGTCGATTTTGGATCTTGCATGCTCGCCTCTCAGAGACCTTAATTTTGACAGATATGTCGACTTCTCTTATAAATTTCTCTGTAATGTCCTTTTTATTACATAAGATGTTAGTTCAAATCCTTATTCAAAGGTTTAGTTTGGCTCAATGGGTCATACCAAGTAAACAACTTGCCACCAAGGTCAGTGGTTGCCTCCAATCAAGTTCAAATTTACTTATTTCTGCAATGGTTGATTGGGTTTTTGGTTTTGGTCTTGACCTTTAGGGTTTCGGTTAATAATTGTTAGGGTTTTAATACTTAGGATTTTAGTGTTTGAGGCTGCTCATAAGTTTGCTCCCACCACCAATGGTGTGAAGAAGCTGCATAGATATCATCCTAGAATTCAATACTCTTCGATAAGTGGTTTTGTCTTTCAAGGTATGTGAGATCATTATATTTGTAACTGGTTTAATCTTTTTTTCACTGATTTTAAGCATTGATAATTTCTGTAACTAGGGTTAAGTAACTAAAGTTAGAAGTCCCGATCTCTGGCCTTTTGCCTTGTGTTAGGCTCTTCTTTAAAGGAGACCATAAGAATAGTATCAATGCTATCGTAGAGAAGAGCAATTCGCTAGTGATCACATCCAAGTAATGACACCATCTTCGTAGAGTCATCATTAATTTGAGCTTCCCAAAGAGCTCCCGTTTAATTAATTTGATGAAAATTTGAGATCAATTTCATTGAATTTTGCTTTCCTATAAGTTTTAGAAGGATGCTTTCTATAAACAACTTAGGTTATTCATATTTCTAGATTTATACCCAAATTGGTTTAATTTGGCCTAAAGTTTAGTGGAATGGGGTTTTGTCACTAATTTGAGGGTGGTGTTTGTCTATTTGCTACGGAAAAATTTTTGAAGATGGAGAGGAGTATACTTATGTGTTTCTTAGTTTTGGTGTATTTTTTTCTCTTTTGTTTCTTGTGTTGATGATTGACTTGTAAGGATTGGGCTAAAGAAGAAGCCACTGAACCTTAAAACCCTATGTACTATCAAAGCTTCGATGCATAACAATTGTTATGTAGATGCACTCGTTTGGAAGTTTGGTTTGTGGGGAGGTCTAATAAGGGTGAGTATAATCCTTTGAAGAATTACTTGGACACCCAATACTTTGGAGACATTGTAATTGGAACTCAACCTCAGATGTTTACCATCATATTTGATATCGACAACTCAATTTTTTGGGTGTCATCTTCTAAATGTTACTTCTCAGGTAAGATTTTAATTTGATCTTAGTTGTTGCATTTCAAGTTGCCAATTTTGTTTGGTTAGGGTTTAAATCTAGCGATTTCATCATTTGAGAAGAAATTTGGTGAGCCTAGGCTTTCAAAGATTTTCTTTTGCTAGGATTTTCCTATCACTGCTTTCTTTTGATATTTGAAGTCGAAAGTATAAGCCATACTTCGACATCCCCTTTGTATTACTGCATATGCACGAGTCCTTGGGATGTTCCAGTAAATTAGAAAATGGAGTCCATAAAAAGGACTTGGAAGGGTTTTGTTTAAGTTCTACAGTGTTTGGATCAGAGCAATTTGATTATAAGATCTGAAGGTGTCTATAAAATAGCTTTGTGTGTGAGGTTTCCCTTAAATTTTAATGGGATTTATTTGATATTTTGCCTGGATTGAGACATGAGGCATCTAGTGCCCGTTCCTCATAAGCCCACTGTTTGAATCCTTACTGTACTATCATCTATTTCGTTGAAAGATCTAAGTCTATTTGTTTGAGCTTCCCAATTCACTGGTTTGAAATTTTATTTTCACCTTTCAATTCCCTTTTATATGTTAACTTATCAAACCATTTTGTGTTCATATTATTTTCTATGAATGGTGTTTCTTGCAATAAAATCTTATTATAGTAATATTTTTATTCCAAGTAAAAGATTAATCCTTGTTTGTTTTACATACTAACACATAGTTATGTCCTTTGTTTGCAAAGGATGCCCAACAATGCCATTTACCCTGATTATTGATATATTATTTTTGCTTAATGACTGGTATTACTAACATACCATTTCTCTTTTTTTACAACACCTTTCTATATGAGTTTTGTGTGCTTTACTTGGGATTATGAGTATTTGAATTTCAACTAGTGAGAATGTTCCATTTACCCAAGTTGTTATCGAGGTTGCAAGGAAAATCGAAGGAGCCTATGCTCTTATTTTCAAGAGTCCACACTACCCTAATGAGTTGTTTGCATGTAAGCGCGACAACCCATTGTTGCTCGGCATTAAGGTCAGTGCTTTGTGCCATGGAGTTATACTTGTTCGACATAGAAAATAAGCGATACTTCTAATGCAAAGCTTAATATTCTATAGAAAATAAGCATTGCTTTTCACTGATCAGTGTAATCAACACCTTCTTATTATATACATATACTTTAGGAAGTTCTTGAGGATGGAAAAATTGGAGCTGCTTTTCAAGATGGAAAAATTAGACTGAAAAAGAATGGAAATCCCAAAGAATTGTTCTTTGCTAGTAATGCCTATGCATTAAATAAACATAAAAAAAGTATTGGTCCTTGAGGATAAGGAAGTTGCTCACATTAAGATATGTCATCTGTGTTTTATGAGTACAATATTGTGATTCTTTTACCTTTAAAATCTCATCTAATGCTAGAGACATTGCTTTTCAAGATCACAAGCTCAGATTACTAGAAGATGAAACTTGATATTCTTTGCATCAATGAAAGTGATGTATCTTCCATATTAGTTTTTTAATCCAAGTATCAAATTGACAGAGACACCAATACATAGGAAACATGTGCTTGCATTTGTAAAAGATGCAATGTGTCAATGAATTACCACACATGAATCACACGAACATGCAATTGTTTACCACGTCCTACTTCTATTGAATGTATTTGGATGGATTTTGAACAAATAAAACACGAACATGCAATTGTTTACCACGTCCTAATTCTATTGAACGTGATCTATCCATCTTGGATGGATTTTGAACAAATAAAAAAGGGAAAATATGAGCAAAAAGAGATTCATGAATAACCAAAGTCATTAGCAACAACAATGAGAGGAAGGCTAATTAGAGGGGACAACAAGTTAAAGGGAGTTCTTTTAGGTGGAATCAAGGATCATTTACGGACAATTAGGAGGTGCAGGAGAATGTTTTCATTGGTTTTGGTACAAGCTATAATGCTACCTTGGCATCTAGATCGATTGTTGAGGAGCTTTCTGGTAAGCTTAAATGTAAGCATGGTATTGGACAAACCGCAGTGAATGTTTTCAAACCTTTGGAGTTATAAATGAGATTCCATTTCAAGATTTTACATAGTAATGGTTTGTGCATTGTTTTATACATGAAAGTGTCCCCATGACGATGGAGCTTGCAAGAGATTTACCAGATAGAGCAAGGACCAATTTATAGAGAAGATACCGCAGTATTTGTCAGCCAGTCAGGAGAAACAACCAATACTCTGTTGGCATTAGAATATGCTTTGAGAAAAGGAGCATTGTCTGTAGGAATTACAAATACTGTGGAATCTGGGTAGTGCCATAGCAAGGAAAACACACTGCGATATTCATATCAATGCTGGGTGTGAGATTGGTGTTGCTGGTACCAAGGTAATATACCTTTCTCTTCTTCAAATTTTCTCTTGATTCTTCTTTCCATTTTGATTCCATTATCAAGTTTTTCATTATATCAGGGTAATTTTATGATGATTGCAGGCTTATACAAGTCAGATAGCAGTAATAGCTATGTTGGCCCTGGCTGTTGGACAGGATTCAATTTCAAGTCAATCATGTAGAGAGGCAATTTTCGATGGACTTTTTGACTTGCCAAGTAAGTTTACAAGGCTTCCTTGAAAACGAATGATGGCACAAGTAGTAGATACACGTAATTCACTTCCATTGCCATTTTCCCATTAAAACTGTAACTGTATCAGTGAAGTACAAGGCATTCAAGTCAAGCATATACAAAAAGAATGGTACCTTTTTTCAAGCCAGTGCCTCTAGAATTGTCAATAATCAAGTCGCTTGATTCATGTTGGTGTCTAAATTTGATTACACTAAAATATGGAAAAATTTATCTAATGCAAAAAATAGTGATAAAATTGCCTTATCTTCCGCAAAGAATACTGATTGAATTTTGTTAAATCAACGAATACCAATATTTTTTTTATAATTTCAAAGCTGATAAAAACATGTCAAATTCAATTTTAGACTGCATAATTGTATATATCTACGCAATTTTTAATTTGAAAAAACTGATTCTAAACCATTATTTTAGACTGCATAATTGTATATATCTACGCAATTTTTAATTTGAAAAAACTGATTCTAAACCATTATTTTATGAACTTTATAACAGATGTAGTTTTGAAGTTAAAAAACATGACTCTTCACGATTGTTTTATGAAATAAAAAAATATTTTACTAATCGATTTTTGACTCGCCATTTTATTTGACAGTGCTCGAGATTTGAAGAATTTTGAAAATTTTCTTTGGGAAAAATTGTCAGAAGTGGTGACTAAGGTTATCAGAGGGAGGTTGAAAAAGCATACATTTTTACATATATAAAAAATGTTTTCGGAATTGCAGTAATTCTATGAAAAAATCATAATTTTATTAGAACACGATTACATCTTTCGTATGCTTAGTAGTGTGCCGTGAAAGCCTTCGTCAGAATCCATAGAATAAGAAAAGTCATTTAATCCTGCTGGGATTATCCCTTTCAATGAAACATATACAAATACAATCCAAAATATGATCAGGTTACGGACCTCATTCTATCACCTACAGGTCCATACATATCCAAGTAACAGATCCAAAGACTGTGTTATAACAGTTCAACAAGTATTTGAGCTCATATGAGAGCACACAATTGTAGGATACATAGTCAATAGAGGATCCCTTTAGGTGTGCATAAAACTGTAGTGAGTTACAAAAGAATTGATTCCACGTGAGAAAAATCAAAAAAGGGGATGGTGAACCGTGATCGGAGAGAGCTCATCAGCCACCTCATTCTTTGCCCTGTAGGCATCTTGAAAAGAGATTCCATCAGAAAGAACCTCAACAGATTTAATATCCCTAAAGACAGGTCTTAACAATAAAAATTTTAAAGAGTTGACCCCCTTCATCTAATTGTTAACTACCCTGGAATCCCCCCAAATTTGCAATTTTTGAACATCTTTTTCAGCTGTGAGCATGAGGGACTTGTCTTTTAAGTATCAACCAAAAAACCATTAATTGAGCGGGCATTTAAATTTCGAGATTGGTTTGAACCACCATAACTGGTTTCCTAGCACCTCAGCTTCGCATGCTACTTTATACCCAGGCTTACTCTAAAATATGCATATCGTTTTGGAAATGCTACTTATAGATGCGGTCAAAACTTTGTTGTAGAAATCACCGCCTGGGACTTGCCCCTGGCTTCAAAAGCATCCACTGGGGGTTCGAACCTGAGACTTGCATTTATGCACCTGACACTTGTATTTATGTAGGTTTGTTCATTATCAAAAGGTCAAACACATGCCTAACAGACCAAAAGTGGCCCGAGGCCCTTAAACAAACACATGTATAACAGGCCAAACTAGTCTAAGTGGAACTATAAGATTTAATTTATTTGTGTGTGTTAGGAAAGTTTTGTTACATGTCATTACTTCATTTAGTTCATCCAAGAGTTGGAAAACTTCTAAACCTCAGCTACTAGTAGTAGCTCACAGATTGTGATCACAAGGTTCACATCATTTTTATTTCAAATTCTTTTGAAGGCCAGTCTTTTTCAAGCATGTTGTGCTTCACTCACTTATGTATTTATTGAATGCTATAATGCTTGGACAGGTTTGTTTCTAGGATTTTCGGTTTTATAAGATGTTTCACAGTCAAATTAAAAAGTTTTGTTAATTATTTTATGTATCCTATACTTCTTACCTATGTGAAAGCTTGGCAGGGTGGACTCGGTCCTGTATATACGAAGAAAGTGGCGAAAATCTCCGAGCTTCTCAACAACGTGGAGCTTCTAACAGAATAATGCAATCATTGTCAGAAAGTTTCACGTGGAATTAGATTGTAAAGCTTTTCTTCTAAGGATTCATCATCTACTTCTTTTGGAAGTGAATCCTCAAGATCAACCTGTTCTGTCACTTTTGGATGCTTGAATACTGCTTTGAATGCAACAGAAGGGAAGACAAGAATAACATCTGACAAATAAGCTAGCACTACATATGAAAACAACAAAACTATGGGGATGATCATGAAGTCCTCTCAACAAGCTTTTCCCGATCCCAAAGCAACAGAAGGGAAGACAAGAATAACATCTGACAAATAAGCTAGCACTACATATGAAAACAACAAAACTATGGGGATGATCATGAAGTCCTCTCAACAAGCTTTTCCCGATCCCCTAATTTTCTGCAAACATTAGCTCTTCAGACTAGTTTTTTGTCAAGCAACTTTTAGATAGTTATAACTTATACCTTAGTATCAGATGCAATGAATAGTTTGCAAATAGAGAAATGTCCTGTTGATTTGCAAATATTAGCTCTTCGGATCAGTTCTTTTCTGCTGAGCAACTTTCGTCTTTAGTGCGACTTTTTGGACTTTTTGGTGCCAGAATCCGACGGAAAAAATTGAGGTGAAATCTTGATTTGTGTTATTTAAACTGGTTTTTTGACTGTATATATGGATTCAACATCCTCAAAAACTCCTGAGGCACTTCCATTGTGCAAGGGTTATCCATCAAGCTAGTGATTTCAATAAATTCCTGCCAAATTTGAGAGAAATTAGACTAGAAAAACCCACCGGAAAAACTTCAAAAAAATCACACTAAAAACAACTCGCTTTCAAATAGTTATACCTCAGCATCAAATGCAATGAACAATTTGCAAATAGAGAAATTTCCTGTTGGTCGTTATTTAAACCATGAATGGAATCTACTTGAAGAAAATAATATGTCAAATTGGGGTCCTTTTGAAAGGACTATTGGTAATCAAAATCAGTCGGAATATGATGAAACAGAAAAACAACTATCTAGACAATATTAGCCTTTTAAAGAATGGTATCTTCAAAGGCTTTTGTCTGTGGAATGCCACAATTCAGACTGGACCTTTGCTAAGTTCCACTAAAGATGAATCAAATAACAACCCAAAGGCTAGGGCATATAGCAAGAAAATTTATCCTTTTGATGACGTTGATAAGAAGCCACTGAATGTCTGCTTTCTAAGACACCAAAGTAGACATTCTGGATTTTCATTCTGTAGGTCTCATAAGGAAGATTTTGAGTGGCCAACTCAGAATTAGAAATACATGAAATGCAAAGACAAATCATGGAAGCATTTCTTACCGTGATCATCTGCTTTCTAGCATAAGTGTATCTGCTTTCTTTAGAATATTTACCACCCCACTGAATAATTATTATTTCAGTCAAGTCAATTTTCATCATCAAGTTCTTAGGACTAAATTCACGGAGCGTAAGGAAGCATTGCAATGTTGTTGGAGAAGTTCACCAACAAAAACCCATGTTGGAGAAACTCACTTCAACAAAAACTTGAATGCATTATATCTTACTCTCATCAAAATTGAAGTGGACATGCTCCTGTACTCTCAAATATTGACTTGAATGGCCTTATGTCATTTTAAAAGAAGCAAGACATTATATTGCAATGGTGAGCAGAGTGGAGCAAAATAGGTCGACCTAGCCTGCCTAGAGTATAATATTTCTAACATGTATATCCATCAACACAAAAATTGGACAAATAATTGAACTTTATGATTTAATAACAAAATATGGTTTCATGATTTCAACTTAAAACAAATAGATTTGTTGTATTTCTTTGTTTTTCTGCCTTTCTTTATTCTACGTGGACTGATAGATTTGTTGTATTTCTTTGTTTTGCTATGTTTGTTCATTCTATATAGATTGAGGTGTAAATAGCGTGTAAATAAATAATTTTGGATAGGTCTACAATGATCTGGACTCCATGAGAATGCAACTTTCAATCTATATATATGAACTGAGTCCAGTGATTTTATAAAATCCTTGGTGGAAGCCAAGGCAAGTTAATAGAATGAACTAGATCAAGTGATAAATTCTTGGTGGAAGCCATAGCAAGTTAATTAATAAAAATAATGAACCAGATCAAGTGATTTTATAAAATTCTACCAGGAGATTGCAAGTTCAAGCCTGATTTGGTAGCTACTAAAGTTATAAATTTCACTACCGTTCCGCTTGACGAGAAGTAAATTGCAGAGAAGCAATTTGCAGCCAACCTTGTGAACCACGGACCTTTGGGAGGTATGTATATTTCTGTCTACACCTTTGAATTATGTTAAATTATGTTAGAAAACCATGATGGTGAGTCACTTGGCTGTTTATGTTTACCTTTTTCTCGTCCTTTGACACTTAATTATGTCTACCAGACCCATTTTCAGTGAGAAACAAAATTGAATGCCATCAATTTTAATTAAAGTCTATAAAAAATTTAAAAATAGAGTCGAGTTTATAAAATGACTCTGAATTGCACATTCCCTTCTTAAGAGGGTAACAATGAAAGATCCTCACCTCAAAGTGGTACCTTTTCCGGTTGGACTTAATGCATATTTCAGGGCAAACATATATTGGAGGTGTCCCATGTCCTCTAACTTGTTGCAAGAGATTTATAAATCATGTAGTGTTGCTCGTGGGGTATGGATATAAAGGTTTCGCACTACCAAGGAGTGCTTTTGGTGGGGTATGGACATAAAGGATTCACACTGCTGAGGTTGGGGTACAGACCTTACTGGATCATCAAGAATTCGTGGGGTGAAGAGCACGGTTATTACAAGCTTTGTCATGGGCATGATGGATGTAGAATGAGTAAAAAAAAATTGCAGTAAAATTAACAAGATGAAACAAAAAGTTCTGGCACATCATGTTCGTTGTGCAGCTGTATTGTGCATCCTTCTGTTCAAATATGTTGCATTATCTGTTGACTGTTACGTTCGATACCACTTCAAAGTTCAAACTATTCCAGTCCATGAAGATGTATTTGATATTTGTGTACACCATATACACTTAATATTTTTGCTATTAGATTATGTTGCAGTATTATTTTGTGATTCCCACGAATCTCAATGATAATCTTCAAATGTCATCAATGTGCTCCCTTCTGGACAATATATTTCATATTGGTTTCATAATTGAAAATCTACTCTGGCTCTCTGGGTTGAAACGGGTTTATGAAAAGCACAAAGTGATGTAATTACTTAGCTAGCTCCCACTAAGAATACGTAAGGCCAACTTGGCAAATCGTAAAAGTTAAAGTAAGTTTCTAATCTTTTTTTCAGTAAGAAAAAAACATCTGTTTTTATATATTCCAGTAAAAACAGTACATATAACCGATAATGATATATATCATTATCGCCCATTTCTTCCATATATTGTCATAGTTCCAAACCATATGCCTGTAGCTATTCTTATGTGCATTCTAAGAAAAATGCCAGTATATACCCAGATATAGATCAAAATATATTCTGTACCATGTTCATTTTGTTCCAAAACGGGTTATCCTCCATATATCTACATATCATATATGCTATGTACGAAAAACAAAATAATAACTAAAATGAAAACATTTGCCATATTCACCATTCGAGTGTCTCAAAAAACCAAAAATTTGTATGTGTTTATCCCCATTGGAAATGTTGTTGTTAACCCGGAAGCAGAAGTATCCCAGCTTCCACTTTGCTGTCTCCCATCACTATTTCAATGTGCATCCCATCCAGCTCATCCTGTAGTCCCATCTTGGACATATGGTCTGCATTTTGATTATATTCCTGTCCAATATGTTGCATTGTTGAGTCCCTTAGAGAGTCCCATAGGTTCTCAATCTGGCTGAGCCATCCTAGTAGCATTGGTTGGTCTATTTTAATGCTGCCCTTTACATGATCAATGATGGTCCTAGAATCTCCATAAATGTGGATGGTGGGAATGTTCAGAAAGGAAGAAAACCAAAGCAGGCCTATCAAGAACAAGTTTCTTCTACAGTTTGTCACCAGATTTAGAGGGTATATCTTGTCTGCTCTTGAATTGCAACTGAATTATAAGGCAATGTTAATGGATCTCCAAATTGACAAGCCAATCTCACCCTTTTAATTATTGTACTCTCTCTCTTGCTCTGCTGAAGAATTTGATTATAATAATAAGAAGAATTGATCAAAGGGTTTTTCCCTAGCTTATGCCATATCCTTGTGTTCTCTTTTCTTGGCTTGTTTTCTGATTCGATCGTATATGTTATTTCTTAAGTTGCTATCAATGTGATAATGATTCAATGCTAATAAAAGTGAAACGGACTAACAAAATGGGGTTATGTGGAATTTGAAGTAACTATCTTAAGCAATGCTGCACGAAGCGCCCCCCCCACCCCCCCCCGCCCGGTTCCCGTGCGGAAGCGCCTAGGAAGCTTCGTCGGAAGCGCACTTCCGAAATTTTTGCCGCTTCTTGGAAATTCGGAAGCGTGGTACAGAAGAGCCGCTTCTAGGCCTCCGAAGCGCGCTTTGTACGACGCTTCCATACGATTCCGGAAAAGCTTCGCGCTGTTTAGAAAATTGTTTTTTTTTTTTTTAATTTTAGGTGAGTTTGCTTGTTGGGGGTGTGTCCACCTTGGGTTAGGGTGAGGAATGAAGGCAAAAAAAATATAAATATAGCAGATGCTCCCTCATGGTAATGTTAAATTCTTAAAGTAAACGGATGAAAATGAAAACTTTTACTTAAATTTTTAACATTACCATGAAATGACTCAGGATGTTTGAGAGTGGTTCCAGCCTCATTGGACTTCATATGGAGAAAATAGAATTTCATTGCCTATTCAAAATTCAGCAGACTTAACAGTTTTCAGGAATTCAGGATCAATGGGATTGTGGCATTTCATTAGATTATATCAAGTATGAAGGTATGCGATTAGCATTTAATCAAGAGCACCAAGCCCTATATGTACCCTAGTGTTGGTGGTGTTAATTGTTGAACTCCTTTGTCACGCGGCACGCCCTTAGCAAAAAATTACCTTTCAATCAAGTCAAAATCATCGATCAAGCATGTTAAGCTTTTTCTACCATATTTTAAGTCTTGAATTAGGTAGTTTGATCAAAATTGGGCAATGTTGACTAATATCCCTAGACAATCGAGGTAGAGGCAAAGGCTAGTCAAGAGGAGAAGAATCTAGATTCTAGATGGTTGATGCTCGAATAATAATCATTAATGTACAATGGATGTTATATCTATCTTGATTTATGCAAAAATATGCATGTTTTCATGTCTTCTACAACTAATTTGGTATTTGGGATGTTTGTTTTGAGTATAAATGCAAAAAAATATGTATATATATAGCAGATGCTTCCGCAAACGCTTCCGCTTCCTAGATTTTTGGAAAATGACGCTTCCGCGTCCCCGCTTCCAAAAAAAGTCCCCGCTTCGTCTCCGCTTCGTGCAACATTGATCTTAAGCAAGAACATGTTAACCTAAATTTAACAACTATTCTCTTTGATTGCATTGACAAAGAGAATAAGCTCCAAGCTAGGTTAAAAACCACACAAGGGGGAAAACCCAAGAAAATCCTCTTCTTATAGAATTAGATCAAAGTGAGATATCTTAGACCCAATAACAAGACTAAGACAGTCGCAAAGAACCCAATTCAACCCTCCTCCAACTCTCTTCCACCAAATAAAGGTCATCAAAGTCAACGCTTATCAAATCTCTGAAATCTGGTCATCCCCTAAAAATTTGGTCCTATAACAACTCTAAAAAACCACAAAGAATACTCGCACATGTGGACAGAGTAGGGTAGAAAACAAGACTTTCTTTCTCCTTGGACTTTGCTCTCCTACTTTTACTTCGCTGATTTTCTTCTTGTTTCTTTCGCAGAAATCGAATTGGTTGCCAAGATGTGGAGCACAATTGCCATTATATAGTTGTTTGACCATATGAAGAGACACAACTTATAGGCTGTAGATTTTTACTGTAGATTCAACAACTTATGTGATATGCTAAAACACAAGACAAGAATCTACTCTACTCTTCAGCGGAAGCCAAAATTGATCGATGAAAACAATAAGCATAAAATGAAGAATATCAATAACACATAACACACTATTTCTCTGGGGAAAAAACCTGCTAAAAACCCCGACTATCTATATTGCATTAACTAGAAGATCTGAGAAGAAAATATAATGCTTGTTCAACTTGAACAATTCCTGCACTAGTACAATCTATCTCTCTGCTTCACAAACCAGCTCAAGCCAACACTTAGCCAATTTTGCTACCTGCTAAGCCCCTACTTCTTTGTGCAATCCCTAAGGGAATTAGCCCATATTTAATTGGGAAATTCACTCTCCATAATTTCACAATCCAAGCCAATTTTGCTACCTGCTAAGCCCCTACTTCTTTGTGCAATCCCTAAGGGAATTAGCCCATATTTAATTGGGAAATTCACTCTCCATAATTTCACAATCCAAACATAGGTTCCTCAACTGATTGCATGCACCATCTGTACAACTCAAAAAATTATACAACTGATAGTACACTGTCCCTGAACTCTAATCTCAATTGGGTCTTCCTGTGAACTGACATGCACGAGTTATTTATGAGTGAATCTTCAGTTAAGTGGTGTGATACTGGTGATGCACTGGTGCACTACTCCACTACTAGTTCCTCCAACAGTTAGAACTAGTTTAACTGACTACACCTTAGTTAAACTGTGTTATCTAATTACAACTCAAAAGAACTCAACCTGGGCCCCTAAAATTTAGGGATCACTCTACATGACTCTAGATAGACTTCCAACTTGAATTTCCTAAGTCAATTAAGTCAATTTAACTTAATTAACTATTACAAGTTGCCATGAGAAAAGAATTTTGATTTAATTCACAATTTAATTCAAGGAACAATTAAATTGGAATTTCTTGTTGCTAATTTTAACACTCTCTCTCAACAAGAAAGGGATTATCTACTACCCCGATCCTGCCTCTGTGAAACTTGAATTTGCATCTTGACAATGCCTTTGTCAAAATATTTGCATCCTGCTCCTCTATGGGAATGTACTCCAACAACATAATTCTCCTCTGCACACAATCTCAAAGATGATGATACCAGATATCAATATGCTTGGACTGATCATGAAAAACTAGATTTTCAAAGAGTTTGATACAACTCTGATTGTCACAGTAAATCACAGTTGGATCCATCTGTTGACCAAACAAACCAACCAAAATCTTCCTCATCCAGATAGCCTCACAAGTTGCTTGACTAACAACCATGTACTCTGCCTCTGCTGAACTGAGTGCAACTGATCTCTGTTTCTTGCTGTACCAAGAAACAACTACTAACCCAATATTGAAGATCCCTCCTGATGTGCTCTTCCTGTCAGATGGACTCCCTACCCAATCTGCATTGGTGAAGCCTTGAAGGTTCACTCCCTTTGTTAGTTTGTACCATAAACCATACTGAGTAGCGCCTCTGAGGTAACTCAAACATGTTTGGTTGCCTTCCAACACAACGTGGTCGGCTTAACCATTGCTTGAATAAGTTGGTTAAACCACATAGCACATGTACGGTCGTGTATTCACCAAATACATGAGTGAACCCACAAACTGCCTGTAAATAGTAGCTTCCACTACTTAACCGGAAGTAGCGTCCTCCTTCCTCCAATTCCCTGCTAGAGGAGTCTCCATGGGTTTGCTGCTCTCGATATGAAACCTTTTGAATATCTCATTGGCATACTTGCCCTAAGAGACAAAAAGTTCCTCATCACCTTGCCATACTTCCATGCCCAAAAAGTAGTGCATGAGCCCCAAGTCCTTCAATTTGAACTCTCTTGCAAGGTCCTCTTTGCAAGACTTGATCAACTTATTATCACCGTCAAAATCAAATCGTCAACATATAAAACAATAATCAACAATTTACCTTCAACCACAATATGGTAAAAGTTTGCATCTGCTTCACTTTTGGTGAAGCCTGACCTAGTGAAATAGCTGTCGATCCTAATGTACCAAGGACAAGGTGCTTGTTTTAGCCCATACAACGCTCGCTTGAGTCAACACACATGCGACTCTTGGTTGAAGGTCTCAAAACCTTCAGGCTGCTCAATATACACCTCTTCCTCAATCTTGCCATTAACAAATGTTGTCTTTACATCCATCTGATGTATCTTCCATCCCATCTATGCTAACAGTTCCAAAATGGATCTGATTGATGAGTACCATGCAACAGGAGCAAAGGTATCATTGCAATCAATCCCATCCACTTGAGAAAAACCTTGGGCCACAAACCTGGCCTTGTGTTTCTCCACACTACCATCCACTGCTTGCTTTACCTTGTAAAGCCATCGGGAACTCACCACTGATTTGTCAGTTGGTCTTGGGACCACATCCCAAACACTGTTCCTGACAATGGAGTCATACTCCTCAACCATGGAATCAACCCAAACTGGTTGTTGCACTGCCTCCTCAAAAGAAAATGGTTCAGTCTCTACACATCTGCTCATAAGAGCCATGTATCCAGTGTACCTCTCTAGTGACCTCTACTTGCGTTGTGATGTGGGTGCTCCCACATTCTCTCTAGCATCATACAATAACCTGTCAGCCTCTCTGGTGCGCTTTCTCCCATCTTCAGAAGACTCTGCATTAGTGGGTGTCTCCACTCCCTGATCCTCTGCATGTGGATGCTCCACATCAATCTGAGGTTCCTCCTTAGGAGCTAAAAGTTCCTCAACCGCATGTAGCTGAAGCTCCCTCTCAAGGGAACATCTCATGACCTTCTCTTCATCGAATTTTACATCCCTGCGAACCACTATCATCTTGTTGGTCGGCAGGTACACCCGATAGTTGTGAGGTGTATCAGTGTACCCCACAAATATCCCCAACTCTGTTGTTGGCTCAAGCTTATTCCGTGCATCTTTGGTTACATGGCAATAGACTGATGAACCAAAAATCCTGAAGTGACCCACATTTGGTTTATTTCCTGAAAAATCCTCTTCTGGTGTACTCATCCCAAGAATTCGATGAGGGCTTCTGTTTTGCAAATAAACAACTGTGTTGCATGCCTCGGCCCACAAGTGTAGTGGTAGGCCTTGATCATGCAACATCGCTCGTGCTGCCCCTACAATGCTTCTATTCTTCCTTTTAGCAACCCCATTCTGCTGTGGGGTATGAGGTGTTGTTAACACCTGTCGAATGCCTTCTGATGCACAAAATTTTTTAAACTCATTCGACACATACTCTCCACCGTTATCACTCCTGAGAGCTTTAACTTTTCTGCCAGTATCTTTCTTGACCAATGCTTTAAATTCACAAAACTTTGCAAAACTCTAATCTTTCTTTTGCATGAAGAAGATGCAACATCTACGAGAAAAATCATCAACAAATATAACATAATACATGTGCTTGGCCATGGATGCTGTCGAGAACGGTCCACACACATTTGAGTGGACTCGATCGAGGATTGCCTGTGCTCGACTGTCTTTGTCATGAAAGGAAGCCTTGGTGTACTTTCCCAATGTACACCCTTTGCATGTGTCAACCTACTCTAGTGTACCCTTGGGAAGACCAATAGAAATTTGCTGCATGATTTTCGAAGCGCCATGATGCAAGTGACCGAACCTCCTGTAACACAACTCACCGATGTCTCGGCTTTGTACCTTCTCTACTTTCGTGCTCAAGGCATCACAATCTTCTACCTCCAACTTGTAGATATTCTTTACTCGAACCCCTATCTTCTTCACCTGTCTCGTGGCTATGTGATGAGGGAACGCCTTTCCCTTACTAAATATCACATCATAGCCTCTATCCTCCAACATGGCAACATAAACCAAGTTCTTCTTCAAACCAGGAACATACATAACATCTCACAAAGTGAGGGGAGAACCCGACTCCCTCTCTAAAGTAATTGTACCGAGCTAGGTAGCGCTATACCTCCTGTCATCACCCATCTTGTTATGCAGAGATCCTTCTCCTCCAAGTTACTAAAGAGCTCTTTGTTATTAATCATGTGGATAGAAGCTCCACTGTCCAGGTACCATACACTACCCATCATCGATGACACCATACATGTGATGAGGGTAAAGTTCAGTTCGAATTGTGAGGAAAGAGCCTCACCTACTGCTCCTCCTGAGGGCTTCTTATCGACCTTCTTGAGCAAACACTTTGTGGCAAAATGTCCCAGCTCGTGACAGTGAAAGCACTTGACTTTCGACATGTCCTTCTTGCTGCCATGACAAGAATTTGATTTGGAATAGGATGACTTCCCCTTCCCTTTCTTTACCTTACTTGCTAAGGCACAATTCTCCTCGTCATCATTCTTTGATGAGGATCTGTCTCTAGTGTTCCTTTGAATCTCTACCTGTACCAAACCTTCCCAATCTGGAAGCTTCTCCCTCCCATTAACTGAGTCTTGGTAACTGTGCCAGCGCTTGGGAAGTCTTAGAAGAGCTAAGCTCACCATATTATTTTCGGCAATAGTAATCTCGACACTTCCAAGCTCATCCCGACAATGGGTGAACTCGGTCAAATACTTCAGAATTGAGTCGCCCTTCTCCATCTTGATCTTTCTGAGTTTGTCCTTCAGTGCCAACTTCCTATGGTCAATGCTATTTTGAAACAGGTCCATCAATGAATTCTACATTAAGTATGGAGTATCCTTGCCATGGAGACTCGAGACAATGTGGTCTCAAACTCCTTCCAAGATAATCCTTCTCGCTTTTGCCACACACTTTCTCCATTCAACCAAATCTTTAACATCCGATGTTGGAGGCTTAGGAATGTCATGATCTATGAATTCCTTGAGGCCATTGTCTTCCAGCACTGCCTCCATCTTGTCCTTCCAAGCTATGTAATTCGAGCTACCCTCCAAGGCATACTCAAGTCTCAAACCGTGGAAAGCCATATTGTTGATTCTAAAGTATGACCTGCAAATTCGATTTCAACTACACAACAACCTCGAATTATCCTCTTCTATACTGCCTTCAACTCTAATACCATGTAGATTTCTATTGTAGATTCAACAATTTATGTGATATGCTAAAACACAAGACAAAAATCTACTCTACTCTTCAACGGAAACCAAAATTGATCGATGAAAACAATAAGCAAGAAAGGAAGAATATCAATCGCACATAACACAATATTTCTTTGGGGAAAGCAACTGCTAAAAACCCCGACTATCTATATTGCATTAACCAGGAGATCTGAGAAGAAAATAAAATTCTTGTTTAACCCGAACAATTCTTGCACTGGTACAATCTATCTCTCTGCTTCACAAACCAGCTCAAGCCAACACACAGCCAATTTCGCTACCTGCTAAGCCCCTACTTCTTTGCACAATCCCTAAGGGAATTAGCCCATATTTAATTGGGAAATTCACTCTCCATAATTGCGCAATCCAAACATAGGTCCTCAACTGATTGCATGCACCATCTGTACAACTCGGAAAATTATACAACTGATAGTACACTGTCCTTGAACTCTAATCTCAACTAGGTCTTCCTCTGAACTGACATGCATGAGTTATTTATGAGTGAATCTTCAGTTAACTGGTGTGGCACTGGTGATGCACTAGTGCACTACTCCACTACTAGATCTCTACTAGTTCCTCCAACAGTTAGAACTAGTTTAACTGACTATAACTCAGTTAGACTAAGCTATCTAATTACAACTCAAAAGAACTCAACCTGGGCCCCTAAAATTTAGGGATCACTCTACATGACTCTAGATAGAGTTCCAACTCGAATTTCCTAAGTCAATTAAGTCAATTTAACTTAATTAACTATTACAAGTTGTTATGAGAAAAGAATTTCGATTTAATTGACAATTTAATTCAAGGACAAATTAAATTGGAATTTCTTGTTGCTATTTTTAACATGGGTTGGCCGACTTGTCCATCTGAAGGGCCGACTTGGTCTTGTGGTGACAAAATTGACTCTTTTGACTCAATAAAAAAATTATTTTCCTATAAATAGTCCAAATGGGCCTTTGTCTCATGACAAATTTTCTTATTGACTCAATAAACCCTAGAAGCATGAAGAACATGCTTTGACATAGAAAATAATAATAATAATAATAAATTTATTTTTCTTCTTTTTGTTTTTACATGAAATACATATTGATACAAGTACAATGATAATTATGAAGACCGGACCTAGTTACATTTTTCCACATTTATCCCCGATGATGGGTGATGCATTCACCAGAAATGTCTAAATTTCAAATCTACATGGTTTTATCCAAAAATATTTATAGCAAAACAAAAATGTTGGTAATCAGGATTGTTCTTCACAAATTTATCCTCATGAAGTCTGAGTGGGCTGCATAGACTTGCATAACTACTAATAACCATTAAAGGGCTTAATCTATGTGATTCTCTGTGCCATATACACATGCCTGTGAACTAAGCAATATCAATTTAATCGCAGTTTTGTTCTTGAGTAATGATATTAACATGCCAGGTCTTGAAAGGGAAGGGCCAATGCATCATAACTGAACTATAAACAGACTGCGAAAGTCAGTTTGGTAGATCTCAACATCTTTTACTGTAGCTGTTCTAGCTAGTATCTAGTAATGTATTCAGTTACCAGTACATCATAAATCTTGAGCTATTAACTTCCACCAAACTGTCTCTCAAATAAAGATATTAGAGAATAATCCCACCTGATTTACTGTTCGGTACAAATGGATAGTGGAAGATTGCTCACAGTGGACACTAACAATGTCTGCACCAGCCTTGATAAAATCTAGTACATGTTGTTCCGGTTCAACAATCATCTATATTGAATGAGTTGAAACATTAGTAAATCAATTAACACATTTAACTGCAAGACCATAAACTCATAATCCATAAACATCAGAAAACAGTAATCACATTTGACTATCAAATCAACCCATCTTTTATCTCACAACTAATACACGAAAACTAAAATATCTAAAGACCACATCTAGATGCTCACTCTGAACAATAGACACTCAAACAGAAAGAGTCATATAAGAAAGAGTGTCAATTATACCAAATGTACATCCAGTGGCAAATCTGTCACGGGTCATAATGCAGCAACCACCAGAGGTCCAATGGTAATATTTGGCACAAAATGCCCATCCAGAACATCAACATGAACCCAATCGCAACCTGCCAACTCCACAGCTTTGACCTGTGAATCGTACAAACATATGCCACTCTGAAATCAACAGCTGGACCAGTGAAGGCGAAAAATCAAAGATTTTGCAACTAAAAAAATTTCCAATCATATAAAGCAACCCCTTTTTTCTTTTTTGGTTGGTAGATCACCCTCTGTTAAGGAAGTGGGCTTACATTCATCTTATGGATAGCATGACAGAGTTGTATCTATTCAGTCGAACTAACATGACATCAGAACTCAGGGAAATTTGATCAACAGCATTACCATGGAAAACATGCCCACCAGATTTGAACCTGTGTAATCCTCATGGGAAGTGCTCCAACTTTTCACCAGACCATAACACAATAGACATGCAAATCAGCATCTAGCTTTAGCACATTTTACATAAAACCTTGAGGAATGGCAGCTTTGCATGGCAATAGATAAATCCATATTTCTAATAAGTGCCTCAAGTTCCCCATTGCAGGAGAAACTACAGGAGCTCACAATACAAAGAAGTCCAAACCCAAACTAGGTTTGGATGGTAAACCCATGAGTTTATTATCTTGCATACAGAGGGAATGTTTTCCTAATCTTTTGTATGAGATAGTGATATTTATGACAATTAAGTTAAGTTTATTAACTGATCCTAGACTTGAAGCTAAGTTGGTCTTTGAAGATTTGACAGTTAAAGGTGGAAGGGGACTCCTATCTGACTGCTAACTTTGATGGAAGGGAAATAAACCAGTGACAATTGAAAAACAAAATATTTGAGTGAAAGGATTAGGTAGCTCCTAAGAATGTTGATGAAATGGATTGAAACATGTCCAACGGAGGAAAAACTTGGCCAATATATTAGCAAACTAAGTTCAAAAGCCAACTAAGTTCAAATTTAAAAATATACTGATGAGATAAAGGAGATGTGGTCAAGTAAAGTGATGGGTAAAAGTTCAATTTTGAGAAGTAATAACAACGTAAGGTTTCATTTGTGTCAACCAAACTTCCAAAACCAATTCACTGTTAGGTTTTCGAGTTGATCAACTCAAACATGCATAGTGTGCCATTTTAAATCCATCTTATCACCTTCTTACCCCTAATTCTCTGTCAAAGATGAGAGAAGGGAGTTAGAGAGAAGGGAGTTAAAATGAGACGGAAGACGCGTGATGATTGACCCGATTGGACATGAAGGAAGCGTGATGATTGACCCGATTGGACATGAAGGAACCTTGTGTTCCAAAATGTGAACAATCTCAAGACACCACCCAGATAATCAGTCGAGTCTGAGTATGTTTTCCAGGCAAGGTTGAAGGAACTCCTCCTAGACTGTAAGATTAGATCAAGTGACATTACATGGACAAACCAATATGGCTAGACTGGTCCCTCAAATTTGTAGGCACTTGTTAGCCTACAAAACAGTCCCATAGGTGTGGGTCAAATATATGTATGTATGCATGAAATTAAAAGAAAGAAAAATAAGATTATCAGTCAACCTTGGGATCCAGAATGTGAAACATTTAGGAGACACTTCCCAGATTGTCAGTCAAGTCTAGATGCCTTTTCCTGTCAAGGAAATGCTCCTAGACTGAAAGATTGGACCAAGTGACACTACTAGGACTACCCAATATAGCTAAACTGGTCCCTCAGAGTTATAGGCACTTGCTAGCCTAGAAAACAGTCCCACATGTATGTATGTATGCATGCAATGAAAAGAAAATTATAACATGATGTTACAGCAAAATTAGCACTAATCAAACTTACAAAACACATTAATATTTAAAAACTAAAACTTAATAAATCTACAACTGATGTTATCATAGCTATAACAGTAATAGCATAATTACAATAACTATGCACATTTACTATCCTAATATGTACGTTGTAACAATACATAATATTTAAAAATTTAATAAATCTACAACTGATGTTATCATAGCTATAACAGTAATAGCATAATTACAATAACTATGCACATTTACTATCCTAATATGTACGTTGTAACAATACCCATAAGAAATATGAGTTACATTAGCAATTAAAATCATATGAATCAAATTCCGGTGTGCCCAAAACCCTTTCTCAAGAATTAAGGCACTAATTCACCTTAATTTCCACTCCTACCAAACACTCGAAAATTCTCACCACTCGAAGGCCATTCATATGCCCTGATATCACTGATTTACCCGATTGAATAATGACCAAAGTACCTTTTGAGTGGAAACCCACCTTTGTCCATGTGCTCATGCCAGATGGGTGGGAAGTCAATGGTTGATGCAAGTGACAGAGATATATGGCATATCATCAGCTAGTGGTGACTATCTGGGGTTGTTGGTTGGCATATCATCAGCTTGTGGTGACTATCTGGGGTTGTTGGTTGCATGGTTGACTGACTGGCTATCAAATGTAGAAGAAAAGTTTTCTTCTATGAGGTAACCCATTTTGGTGGGTAACATCTGGCTCCAACTTGGGGACATGAACTTATTGTAGAGCGTATGATCCAACAACTTGAACAGGGAGTTCATGAGAACTCTAGCAATCTCTGGGCTTGCAGGCCTGTAACTTGCACATTCCAATCAACTCGTTTGGGATCAGTGCTCTAGGTGTACGAGATCACCCATGATTTTCCAAATCAAAACCCATGTAAACAACCAGTAAGTCTGGTGTTTCTATGGCAGGAAATTCAAATGCAACCTATGAAAACTCATATTTACCCTAAAGAAAAGATACAAAAATTGAATTTTGATTTTCTGATTGACTAGACAAGAATAGATAGTTGCCTACTATAATTCGAGGCAGCATATGGGGTCAACTAAGGATCCTTTTGATAATCATAAAATGTAAGTGAACCTAGGGTTGTTGTTAGAGTTGTTGACTAAAAACTGTAGACCTAGGTTGTCATTGATGTCAATATGGCAATATTCTAGATACCAGATGATGATATGGAGCCAAGGGGAAGCAGAACAGATCCATGAAGAGACAGGAGCAAGGCCATCAAGGTAGCTAAGTCATAAGCAAGAGGAGTTAACAAAGGAGGCATCTCAAAACATATTACAGAATATCAGAGCAAGAGAGGCATATCAGAAAAGGCAGAAGCCATCAAGGTATGAAGGTATAAGAGGAGGTCTTTGAAAGACACTACCAAGCCAGAGGAGCCACATTGGAGCAAGAGGAGCCGTATCGAAGGAGCACTGCATGTAATACATGCCCAAGAACAACCAAGAGGAGCTATAGGAGGAGCCATATATATATATATATGCCAAAACAGAGCTATTGGAGCTACAGGAGGAGCCATATATATATATATATATATATATATATATATATATATACCAAAACAGAGCTATCGGAACTACAGGAGGAGCCATATATATATGCCAAAGAAGAGGAGAAAACGGAGCAAACAGAGCAAAACAGAGCTATTGGGAGCAATGTATGCCACAAAAGGGTTATATGCATGCAAATGAGCTATTGGGAGCCATATATGTCACAGAATACACTATCGGGAGCTATCAGAAGCTATATAGTGTAAATGCATACAAATGCACTATCGGAGGCATAAACCCATATATATATGCGTTTAACACTATCGGAGGCCAAAACCCATATATATATGCATTTAACACTATCGGCGGCCAAAAACCATACATATATGCAATACACTATTGGAGCGGAAAGGCAGTGTTTATATATGTGTGCAAGGAATACACTATTGTAGCGGGCATATACATAAATATTGGCGATAGTGGAAATCGGCTGTTTGGCTATTTGCCATCACCCCAAACCCCGGATTGCGATACATATATGCGGACCCGACGACATATATGTCCGGGTATATAAACAGGTGAAGTCCGAGTAGTATTTCATATATATTGTTATGTATACGGGCCTTAAGCCTTGCCACGTTAAACACTTGCAAATTGCAACATATATATATATATATATATATATATATATATATATATATATATATATATATATACGTGGACCCACTGCAACATTGTGCTCTGGTTTAATGACATATTGCATCCACCATATCACAAGAGCTTAAAGCCTAGGCGTTTTCGAAAGTGCTGATTGCGATATTTGCAGCAGACCCGATGGTCCAATTGTAACACAGTTAATATATATATATTGCGTCCATCGGCGATTGGTGACTACCGATTGCGATTACAAGGCAAACCCGATACAGTAGAGATGCAGGATAATATTTTTGAAGTCCGCCCTTAGCACTTTGCTCGTGGTTTTTCTCATATTTTCTGTGTATTTGAATATTGGCCTTGCAGGCGGTGTGAAGGCAAAAATGCATATGATAATGGTTCCGGTAGTTCAAGAGGTTGAACTAAAGCCAATGGTGATTTCGATTGGGACGTGGAATGTCCGTTACACTATAAAGTCCTGAGTATGTCCATGATGATTGAAAAAAAAGGAGCGTTGTTACAGTTTAACTTGGAATATGTGCTCCCCGTGTGTTATTCGGTCCTCTCTTATGAATTTACGTGCCCTTGGAATATCAGTGAACTTGAACAGAGACAGAGGAAGCTACAATGACCGAGACGCTAGGACGCTGAAGGGTAAGCCAGTGCAGAGGGAGTTGAAGTGAGCAGTGAGGAAGCCAAAGAGCCAGCGAAAAGAGGAAACGGATAGTCGGAGGTATCAGGAGTGTATACAACAACAAAAATAGAGAACAAGCGGTTGAAGATTGTGGAAATAAGCTGGAGGAGACAGAGGTAGCTAGAGTGTCCAGCAGAACAGAAAAAGGGCCAAAGGACCAACAAGACAGGAGAGAGTCGAAGGGGAGAAGTAGCCAACAGAGAAACAATCATGCTAAAGCCTTCACTGTAACAATAAGAACATATGCTTGAAGCAGTGTTTTACGACTCCGACTCGGACTCTGACTCGGCCGAGGATCGACTCCGACTCCGACTCCGACTCGGTAATGACTCGGCCCAGTCGATTTCAATGACTCGGTCGTTGTAAAAAATACATTAAATATTTATTTTTTTTATAAAAAAACATAATTTTAAATATTTTAAACATAATTTTAAAGATTTTCATTCATGTTTCCAAACACATAGCATTATAATATAGATGGAAGACAACATATGATCAAAGTAGGCTCATGAACCAATCCATTATATCAAAATGGTACCCAATGGCAATACATAGTCAACTGTCATACATGATCAAAGTGAAAGACTCAAAACAAAATACAAATAACCAAGGAGGCTAGAAATGGCCTCTACAACAAAAGTAAACTGTGATGCTGACCAGACTCCAATACTAGTACTACTGGCTACTGCCAGAGGAGCCAAGATCATCTCGACCAATCTCTGGATCAGACTCATCATCATCATCAGAGTCAGACAAGGGGCCCCATGCCTCCTCCTCATCATCATCGTCTCAAACTGCAACTGTAGAAGTGGTGCCAGTACCACTAGCAGATGCAAGCTGAGATAGAGTAGATATGCGGATGCGCTTCTGTCGTGGCTGAGCAGAGGAAGCACCTACAACTGGAGTCCTACTCCTCGGAGTCCTTGCTGGCTGTGAGACTGAGGCTGGTGGATCGGGATCTGCATTCAACTGAACAGGCTGAAGTGGATGTTCCAGTTCAAGTTCATCAAGATCCTCATCAGGATCAAACTCTGGTGCACGACTCTCCACTACCCAATCTGATGTTGGATCAATGTCTTCCAACACAATGGGATCTGAATCAGGTCTTTTGTTCAGCAATTGGTTCCGTCTGAGCCGAAGGTTGTATTGGACAAAAACTAGATCATTCAACCATTTTTGCTCCAAACGGTTTCTCTTCTTTGTGTGAATCCTCTCAAAGACAGACCAATTGCGCTCACACCCAGATGCACTGCAAGTTTGACTCAAAATACGAATTGCAAACTTTTGCAATTGAGGGCACTGGCCACCAAAGGCCTCCCACCATTGTGCTGCAAAAAACATAGGAGTGTAATGAATTATGAGTTAGATGAAGGCTGAAGCTCAACAAAATTACAAATTATATCTAACTTTCAAATTATAAATGATTTAACAAACTTTAGTCTTTAATAAAAAAAGTAAAACTGTAAAACCATTAAGAAATTGAAAATTGAAATTTTTGTTTACCTGGCTCATCTGCTTCTCTTGCAATCTTTGCTAGGTTCTTCCCAAAGGTACCTGTTGCATTGCTGAAGGATGTGACCTGTTGATGTATCTGCAGCTGATCAGACTCCGATGGGATCATGCGTTCAATGCAATCAACCAGTCCATCTCTGACCTCCCCCCTCAAAGCTCCTGACTCCTTGGCTCTATAATGATACCGTGGGTTCAAAAAATACCCAGCTGCATGTATAGGGCGATGGAGTTGATTGTTCCATCTTTCATCAATGATTGCCCAAATGGGCCCATACTTTGCCACTCTATCATTGTATGCTGTCTTTATTTGCTCCTTTGCTTGATCCATAGCCTCATAAATGAAGCCCATAGCCAACCTTTCCCCATCCACCAACCGCAACACCTTAACCAGTGGCTCAGCAAGCTTCACAATCTTTGCTGCCTTTCTCCAAAAAGTTTCATCATGGACTTTCCTTTTCAATTCTCTGCCTTCTGGTTTGTTAGACCAATTGGTTTGATTCCATTCATCACTGGAAAACATCTTTTGCAAGTTTCTATGTTGGGAAAGCATAGATTGCAATGTCAAAAAATGTGTAGCAAATCTAGTGATGGCAGGCCTAATAATATCCTTGCCTCCAGTGTGTTTCCTCATGAGACTCAAAACCAGTGTATGATTGTAGATAAATTTTGTTATGCTTTTGGCATTATCTACAGTGTTTCTGACCCAATCTAATTTTCCAATATCCTCAAGCATGAGGTCTATGCAATGTGCAGCGCATGGGGTCCAAAAGATGGTCTTGTGTTTTTCCTCTAACAGTTTACCAGCAAGAACATAGTTAGAGGCATTGTCTGTGATGATTTGAACAACATTAGCCACCCCCACATCCTCAATAACCTCATCCAATAGCTGAAACAACAAGTGGCCATCTTTTACCTTATCAGATGCATCAACTGATTTTAAAAACATGGTTCCCTGTGGGCAGAAGACAAGAAAGTTTATGATGGTACGGTTTCTTTTATCAGTCCATCCATCTGACATGATGGTACACCCTGTTCTTGCCCATGAGTCTCTGAACTCTTGCAAATACTCATTAAAGGATTGAATTTCTTTCTGCAAACGAACCCCCCTTAGCTCTTGCATAGTAGGGCCTTTGAAGCCTTTTCCAGCAGCATGTATGGCATCAAACATAGGCTCATAATATGGTGAACGAGCAGCATTAAAGGGGATATCAGCATCATACCACCATCTAGCTATGTAGTCACAAGCAGTCTCCCTCAATTCTTTCTTCCAATGGTCATCTAAAGTGGGCTGAATTTGACCTTTACTAACTTCAGGACCATGTGCATCTGATGGAGAGGAGGGAGTGAAATAACTTTTGATAGTCACATCACCCTTCATTCTACCCTTTCCCTTATCTTGAACAGAACCAAAAGAGGGAGGAACATAACGGAAAGGGTTGGATGCCTCAGTTTGAGGGATAGAGGAAGAACCCTCAAAATCATAGTGGGGGTTGGTAGCCATCATTCTTTGTATCTCCCTCTTCCTCCCAATTTCATCCTGTATCTCTTTTTGCCTAGCCTTATCTTCTTTAAATTTTTCAAATCTTTCCACCAAATTCTTTCTAATCTCCCCAATTTCATCAGAGGGACATGCGGTAATTTGGCCTTTAATCCCTGCCAAGTGTTGTTTCAGCCTATGAATCTCCCCAGGACCTGCCTTAATTTTCTTATGGCAAAACTTGCAACACATCTGACTATCAACCATTTCAACATATGCCCAAGCAGGATCTTTTGCTCTAGGTGCCATTTTTTGACTAGGAAAACAATCTGAAAATGAAAAAAAAAAAAAAAAAATTGATTCAATGTTCATTTATTTGACAAAAAACACTCTCTAAGCTTTCTTGATATGCACCTAAAATTTACTAAGCAAAAACAGATTTGTAAGGGTGGAAAAAAATGCCTCCAGGCACAAACTGCCTCCTCAAGCTTGCTCCAAAAATCAGCTCCTCAATGCTGCTCCAAATGGCTGCCCAAGAAGCTCCTCACTCCAGCTACAATGCTCCTCCAAGACTCCTCACTGCTGCTCCAAAACAAGCTCAAGAACTGCTCACTAATTCTCAAAGAAGACTCTCACTCAAATGCATAAGACTGCTGTGAGTGAATGAGAGCATTTGGCTGTCTTAAATAGGGTTTGGGAGGGGGAAATGGACCCCAAAAGCACTTAACAATTTACCTAAACCCTTTGGAATCCATAAACTGATTTTAACTTTACCACAAATCCAAAAAAAAGTGAAAAAAATTCATGATTTACGCTGCCCAGCCGTCTTTCATTGACTCGGCCTGGTCAATACGGACTCGGCCTGGTTGACCGAGTCAACTATGACTCGGTCAACCGAGCCGGTTTGCTGGCCTGGTCGCAAATTTTTTTAATGGCTCGGTATGACCCGGCCGTTTCCGAGTTGACTCGGCCTGGTTGTAAAACAATGGCTTGAAGAGAAAGTTAGTTCTTATGCAAAGTTTAGTGCAGCTAATAGTGGACTAAATAAAGTTGTGTGGAGACATTATCAGAGGTCATGAAGGCTATTGGAGACTCTGTGTGGGCAGTATGAAGAGTTGTAAAGACTCCTTCATAAGAACACTGGTTGTCATTAATACTGTAGCATGGAGACTACAGTGAAGCTATAAACAGACAGAACTCAGTAGAGAAGAGTTCTGAGAGCAGAAAATTACTATCAAACATGCCTTGACAAGATTGGGTTGGAACCCTTGGGGTTGGTGCCTCAGAAGTGAGAAGGATTGGAGTCCTTGGGGCTGATGCCTCAGAAGTAAGAAGGATAGGAGTCCTTTGGGATTGGTGCCTCAAAAGTAGGAAGGATAGGTGTCCTTGGGACTGGTGTCTTAGGAAATGGAAGGATTGAAATCCTTGGGAGTTGGTGCTCCTAAGTCCAAGATTGGTACTTGGCAACTGATTGCAACCATCTATATATTGTATCTATTTTACTGTAAAGATTATATTAATAAAATCATTTATTCTTGTTGTTCATCTTGTGTTATGAATATAAATGTTTTAGCTGGTAAAACAATAGTCGGAAAAAGAAATACTGATTCACCCCCCTCTCAGTCTTTCCAACAATTGGTATCAGAGCCAGTACCTTCACTCAAAGCCTAACAACTTGAAGGTTGATCTTTAAAACACAAATGGTGAAGTCAACGAAGAAAGTCTCCAATCCTCCTAAGGATATGTCTCCCTCTACTACGAAAATAGAAGACAATCAATTTGAGGAGGCTCCAAGGCTCAATGGGAACTTTAATAAATGGGAAGCAAGAATGAGGAATTTCTTACAGACTCAAGGCATTGAAAAATGGAAATCAGTGATTGTTGATAGCAGGATGGATGAAGAATCCAAGGAGTATAATGCAAAAGAAATGAAGAGGCAATCTTGAATGGACTACCTGATTCTGTAAAGAACAATCTAGGAAATATTCATCAGCAAAGGGTATATGGGACAAACTTCATGACCTTCACTCAAAAGGAGCATTGACCATGACCATTAGTCAAGAAGATGATGGAAATCTAGAAGGAAATCCAGAACCCATCATAGAAGCTGAACATGAGAATGATGACATCAAGGCTAAAACAGAGCTAGAAGATGAAGAGAATGAAAAAGATTTTGTAGAAGAACTCCTCGCTCAACCTATGACAGCCATGGAAGAGATTAACAATTTGAAAAAGGAAAATGAGGAACTTAAGAAGATAGCACTAGTTGGTGACCAAGATCAAACAAGGAAGAAAGTTGACCTCATCAAGATTCAAGTACAAGAAAGGGATGAAGAGCTTGCCAAGCTTAAGAAGGAATTTCATCAAAGCAAAAGAAAGCATCATGAAGAAGTCATATCCATGAAAAATCAATTGAATAAAGCAAAGAATCAGGAAGATACCTTGTCAAGTCAACTTGAACAAAGGCACAAGAGCTTGAACAAACTTGAAGAAGAGATTGGTCAGTACAAGGTAGAGGTCTCCTCTCTCAAATCTCAACTACAAGAAGCTAGAAAACAAGCACAAGGAGCTGAGAAGACAATGGAAGCATTGGAAGTCATAGAAGGACAAGTTGATGAAGAAGGAAAGGAAAGAAACACCATGATCTGTCAACTAAAAGCAAAGGATGAAGAAATCTTCAAATTAAAATCTAACATCAAGCTTCTCAAGGCTGAAACATGTAAAGCTACAAGGATCAAGGAAGAAATGGAGAGCAATCTAGGAGAGAATGAAGACATCTTCAAAATGAAGTGAGATATCCTCTCACTTAAAATAGAAGCAGATGAAGCTACTCGTATCAAGGAAGAAACTGAGAAACAACTTGCTAAAAAGAATAATGAGTGTGAAAGATTGGAAGAAGAGGTTGTCTTCCTCAGAACAAAGGTTGAAGGGATGAACAAAATCTTGAAGAGCTCTCAAGCCTGGGATGACATGCTCAGCTATCACAGATGTCCATTTGATAAATCAGGTCTCAGGGATGCAGGTGAATCCTCAAACAAGAATGAAAATGCTTTAAACAAAAGGGATGTGAGGAAGCCAGAAAGAAATGGTGATGCTCCCAGTTACAACAAAGGCAAGGAGAAAAATCAACGCTACAATGGAAGAAATCCTGCTCCAAAAAGAAATCCTACTCCAAGAAGGAATGTAGATGATGTCAAAAATGCGAGAGGCAATGGTTATCATCAAAGGATCTCAAGGTAGAAAGGCTTCAGAAGCACATCAAGGAAATCTCCATCTCCCAGGTACCAAAGTTCATTTTTTGGTTATTGTTATTCTCGTACAAACTTTGGTCACATGGCAAAAGACTATAAAGCATATCATAAAGATAGATGTTATGGTCCCCAACCATCTCATAGAGATAGATATTATAGTCCCCAACAATCTCCAAGAAACAATTTTGTAGGAAGAAATCATGAATTCTTATTCATGAACAATGTAGAATGCTTCAAGTGTCATAACATTGGTCATATGGCACGTCATTGTAACTTAACTTGGGTTCTTACACAAGCTAGAACCATGCAAAAGAAGAAAGTTACACAAGTATGGAGAAGAAAGCAAATACAACCCGAAATTCCCTTGAGCTCTCCAGCCAACAACATATGTCATTGGCCTGAATTTTGACAATCTAAGCACTAGATGGGAAGACTCTGCCAAAAGAGATGATGCATACAGTTAGGGGGAGCCTGTGATTCTTGATCATTATTGCAAAAGCTATTAGAGAAAGGATCCTTATGAAATCCTTGTTGAGCTATATTAACAATCATTCTTTGATGAAGATCATTCCTTAGGAGTACTCCACTGAAGAACATGATCCTGTAACCATTCTTTGGACTGTTGTTAAAGATGCTTTCCACTTAATCTCTAAGTAGTATTTGGAACAACAAAGAATGTCATCTAATACTAAAGAAATAGAGCAAACAACTATGGCGCTGTTATCACAGAAGTTTATGTCTTGTCTCAGGGATTTAATGTGAGAACATATAAATTATGGACACTAATAGAGGCAATCTTCAAACAAACAGAAACATCTGGAATGGAGTTTGAAGTAAGAACAACTGGCAGCATATAACAAAACTGAAGCATTGCAAGAAGATGCAAATCAACAAAATGAATTTAAAAGACAGTCACAGATTGGATATCTAAATTTGCTAAGAGGAAATAACTTGCTGAGATATGTACAAGAACACAAGGAAAAGATGGCTCATAGAAAGAAGAATGTTGTGCAGTCAAAAATAACTTACGTTGATACTGGCCACTTAGAAAATATAGCAACAATGAGACACAACCCCTCACCATTCATTCAAATGCAATGATGTTGAATACTGGATGGCAATGACTTAAGGAGAAGCATAGAGACACAAAGGAACTCAGATTTGAAGAAAGACAATCTCAATGGCAGTTTCTCTTAATTTAGACTATGAAGGTCTCCCAATTCTGCCTATGAAGACAACAATATGGATTGAAACATAAAAGCTTGGACTTGGACACTTGGTGTATGGCTATTTGCAATCTGATTGAAAGCATTGAAGTAGAGCATCTTTAAGCATTGTTGAAGCCATGATAAACTAGTTCTGAGACATGAAGAGGGAATAATGTGCTAATTGATGATAAAGCATCAATCCTTTTATCTTGAGTAAAAAGAAGAAGAGCACTATGACAGGGGCAGTCACAGACCCATGAAAATCTACCGTTCATGAAGAGCAGAAGCAGTTTGATAGGGGGAGTCCCAGAGCACTCCTTTGCCATTGATGTCAAAGGGGGAGAGAAGAAGAATATTGCCATCAATAACAAAGGGGGAGATTGTTGACCTAGGTTGCCATTGATGTCAATATGGCAATATTCTAAATACTAGATGATGATATGGAGCCAAGGGGAAGCAGAACAGATCCATGAAGAGATAGGAGCAAGGCCATCAAGGTAGCTAAGTCATAAGCAAGAGGAGTTAACAAAGGAGGCATATCAAAGCATATTACAGAATATCAGAGCAAGAGAGGCATATCAGAAAAAGGCAGAAACCATCAAGGTATGAAGGTATAAGAGGAGGTCTTTGAAAGACACTGCCAAGCTAGAGGAGCCACAATGGAGCAAGAGGAGCCATATTGAAGGAGCACTGCATGTAATAACTAATACATGCCCAAGAAGAACCAAGAGGAGCTACAAGAGGAGCCATATATATATATATATATGCCAAAACAGAGCTATCAGAGCTACAAGAGGAGCCATATATATATACCAAAACAGAGCTATCAGGAGCAATGTATGCCACAAAAGGGTTATATGCATGCAAATGAGCTATCGAGAGCCATGTATGCCACAGAATACACTATCGAGAGCTATTGGAAGCTATATAGTGTAAATGCATACAAATGCACTATCGGAGGCATAAACCCATATATATATGCGTTTAACACTATCGGAGGCCAAAACCCATATATATATGCATTTAACACTATCGGCGGTCAAAAACCATACATATTTGCAATACACTATCAGAGTGGAAAGCAGAGTTTATATATGTGTGCGCGGAATACACTATCAGAGCGGACATATACATAAATATTGGCGACAATGGAAATCGGCAGTTCAACTATTTTCCATCACCCCAAACCCCCAATTGCGATACATATATGCGGACCTGACGACATATATGTCTGGGTATATAAACAGGTGAAGTCCGGGTAGTGTTTCATATATATTGTTATGTATATAGGCCTTAAGCCTCGCCACGTTAAACACTTGCAAATTGCAACATATATATATATATATATATGCGCGGACCCACTGCAACATTGTGCTCTGGTTTAATGACATATCGCATTCGCCATATCGCAAGAGCTTAAAGCCTTGCCGTTTTCGAAAGTGCCGATTGCGATATTTGCCGCGGACCCGATGGTCCGATTGTAACATAGTTAATATATATATCGCGTCCATTGGCCATCGGCCATTGGTGACTGCCAATTGCTATTACAAGGCGGACCTGATATAGTATAGATGCAGGTATAATATTTTTGAAGTCTGCCCTTAGCGCTTCACTTGTGGTTTTTCTCATATTTTCTGTGTATTTGAATATTGGCCTTGTGCGCGGTGTGAAGGAAAAAATGCATATGATAACGGTTCCGATAGTTCAGGAGGCTGAACTAAAGCCGATGGCGATTGCGATTGGGACGTGGCATGTCCATTACACTGTAAAGTCCTGAGTATATCCATGATGATTGAAAAAAAAGAGCATTGTTACAGTTTAACTTGGAATATGTGCTCCCCATGTGTTATTTGGTCCTCTCTTATGAATTTACATGTCCTTGGAGTATCAATGAACTTGAACAGAGACAAAGGAAGCAACAGTGACCGAGAAGCCAACAAGCCGAAGGGTAAGCCAGCGCAGAGGGAGCTGAAGAGAGCGGTGAGGAAGCCAAAGAGCCAGTGAAAAGAGGAAACCGATAGTCAGAGGTATCAGGAGTGTATACAACAACAAAAATAGAGAACAAGTGGTTGAAGATTGTGTAAATACGTTGGAGGAGACAGAGGCAACTAGAGTGTCCAGCAGAACAAAAAAAGGACCAGAGGACCAACAGGACGGGAGACAGTCGAAGGGGATAAGTAGCCAGCAGAGAAACAATCACGTTGAAGCCTTCACTGTTACAATAAGAACATATGCTTGAACATAAAGCTGGTTCTTATGTAGAGTTTAGTGTAGCTAACAGTGGACTAACTAAAGCTGTGTGGAGACATTATCAGAGGTCATGAAGGCTATTGGAGACTCTGTGTGGGCAGTATGAAGAGTTGTAAAGACTCCTTCACAAGAAGACTGGTTGTCATTAATGTTGTAGCATGGAGACTACAGTGAAGCTATAAACAAACAAAACTCAGTAGAGAAGAGTTCTGAGAGTAGAAAATTACTATCAAACATGCCTTGACAAGATTGGGTTGGAACCCTTGGGGTTGGTGCCTCAGAAGTGAGAAGGATTGGAGTCTTTGGGGCTGATGCCTTAAAAGTAAGAAGGATAGGAGTCCTTTGGGATTGGTGCCTCAGAAGTAGGAAGGATAGGTGTCCTTGGGACTGGTGTCTCAGGAAATGGAAGGATTGAAGTCCTTGGGAGTTGGTGCTCCTAAGTCCAAGATTGGTACCTTGGCGAAATAGAGTTGGAGCTCTGGAGGTTGGAGCCTCACCAAAGTCCAAGTTGGTGCTTGGCAACTGATTGCAACCATCTATATATTGTATCTATTTTACTACAAAGATTATATTAATAAAAGCATTTATTCTTCTTGTTCATCTTGTGTTCTGAATATAAATGTTTTAACTGGTAAAACAATAGTCGGAAAAAGAAATACTAATTCACCCCCCCCTAGTATTTCCAACAATAAAAACTTGAGAAAATCCTCCTAGTAACATACAAAGTTCAAGACGATTAAAGCAGAAGATCCTCCAATGGAAATCTTCCACTAGCTTTGAAGGGTGGACCTATCAAGAAGAGAAGGAAGAGTGAGCATAACCAAATACTAGAGAAGCGAAAGTAGAGCTACATGAATTCAAAATAAAATATGAAAGTTTTTCACTTGGACCACTATCTAATCAAGTTGATTCATCCAAAACCATTAATCCAAACATATCCATCAATTTGCAAGCATCCAAAAGACATGTTCAAAGAGAGTGCCCTAGCTAGCCATCCATAGAAATATCCATGAAGTACACGAGTTTTCTTCAAAAATATCTAGCAATAAATTACAATGAGATGTGTTTCCCCTCTTATTGAGAAGGAATCTATCTTCTATCTCAATCTAAAAACATTATCCTCCTAGATCTAGCAGAGAAAAAATACAAGAAAGTGACTTGTCATCCACAAGGTAAAGGAGACTAAGACAATATGTGAGGTATGTCAAATGTACACAAAGCCATTGAAGATAGAGGATCAATCCCCCAAAAGATGAAGTTGTTTAGGATCAAGAGGCTCAATGTCCCTCCCGAAGGTCTAGTATAAGCCTCAAAAAATGGTGATGCTGCCCTCCTAAAAATAACTTGCATTAGGAAAACCTATTTCTAGCCTCAAAATAAGGCAAGTCCACATGCGTGAAGTGAAAAGGGCCAAATAGGTTGAAATCTCCTCCAAAACAGCTAACGAGCTAGATGAAAGTAGTGTTAAGACAGAATCATCAATGAAATGCAAAAAGCCAAGGAAGAATAGTTAAAATTACGATACTTATAATTCATTGGAAAAAAGAGATGTATTGATGTTGGAGCTTACTAAAGGATGTGAAAGTTGTGAACATAGTAATATCATTATCAAAATAAGTTAAAATCCTATAATGATCATGTTATAATTTTACCTCTAGCAGAGAAGGTGACACCAACTATTTAGCAAGGACATGAGGTGAACAAAATCAAGAGGTAAAATAAGGGAGGTATTGACATTATTTGAGAATCTGGCATGTCAAGAGGATGTCCATGCATGCAAAAGTTTCCCAAATATGCCTCGAATAATGTGACAAATTACTTGGCATATGTTTACTACCACAAGAACCATGAAATTTCCTTACTAAATGTGACACCACATGAACAATCATAGAGTCATCCTCAACTATCCTTGGGCAAAACATGTCGAATACAAAAAGGGGGATCCATGCTTAACAAGATAGATAGGAATGGTGTTAAGATACACGCATAAGTGAAATGTAAATAAACCAAGAATAGTTGGAAATATTATGTTTATACTCAACTCAACGAAAAATATGTCTTGATGTTAGAGCTTGTTGAAGAATACAAAAGATGTGAGAATGGTAATCTCGCTACCAAAATAGGTTATGATCCTACAATGGTCATGTTATAGTTTTACCTGTCGGAGGGGAGAAGGTGACACCAACTCCCTAGCAAGGACATGAGGTGTACAAAATCAAGAGGATAAAACAAGAGTGGTATTGACCAGTGTTGCGGGGGAGCGCCGCCCCCCCGCCCCCCCCTCGAACCCGCTCCCGAATCGCGCTCCGGGCGGGAGCGGCTCGGGAGCGCGCTCCCGTCCTCTAACCCGCTCCTGAATCGCGCTCCGGGCGGGAGCGGCTCGGGAGCGCGCTCCCAAAATCGCTCCCGGACGGGAGCGATTTTCGGGAGCGCACTCCCTTAAAAAAATTTGCACTCCCTGGTCTGTTAGGGAGCGACACAGGGAGCAATCGCTCCGGCGCTCCCAGAGCGATTTTTAATGCCCGGGAGCGATCGGGGAGCGATCGCTCCCGGACATTAAAAATCGCTCCGGGAGCGATTCGAGCCGGGCCGGGAGCGGTTCGGCGGAAAACAAATCCGCCGGACCCGAAAATAAAAAAAAATTTAGAATTTTTTTTTAGTTTTATAAGCCCAATGGGCCAAAAAAAATTCATTATAACTTCATTGAGCTTGAGTTTGGAGCTGGAGCAAGCCTGCAGAGGTAAGTAACTTAGTAATTTAGTTAGTTTAGCTGGTTAGGTAGTTAATTTAGTTAATTTAATTTAGTTGTTTGAGTTTAAAGATCATGTATTTAAATTAAATTAATAAATTAAATTAATTAATCCCAATAAATTAAATTAATTTGCAGATTCAAGAATCAAAACCCTACAAACATCAAACACCATGGACCTGGCTATATTTATTGGCATTTTCCTCTTCCTGGTCCCTTTTATGGTTATTATGGTGCTGGAGAGTAGGAAACGGAGGGGGCCCCAAACTGAAGAGGGGGATGAAGAAGCCGGAGAAAGTCAAATGGGTGAAAACCCCAGTGAGGAGGAGCTGGAGGAGGGTGAACATGACCCTCAAAAAACTAAACAAGACCAAACTCCATTGTGGAAATATGTTCACAGGGCTGAAACAGGGAGAGGGGGTGGAACCACTAAATTTCATTGCCCCCATTGCAACACTGATTACACAGGTTCATACACCCGTGCTAGAAGACACCTCTGCGGGAAAAGGGCATGGGATGGAGAGAAACAAATAGGAATCAAAACTTGTACAGCGGTGTCAACAGCAGATAGAGCCAAATACATAAGGGAAGAGGAGGAAGCCCAATATAGAACAAAAAAATCAAGGGGTTTCTTTGAACCAAGCTCACAATCACAAAGAACTCCTTCAGCATCCTCCCAAGGCAGTGGATATGGACATGGAGGCACAGGGTCATCATCTTTAAGGCGTAGAACCATATCAGATTTCCTTGATGAAGGGTGTAGGAATGATGTGGATTCAAAAGTTTACAGGTTTCTCTATGCATGTGGGATACCATTCAATGTTCTACGCTCACCTTATTGGCACGAAATGGTTTCTGCCATAAATGATGCCCCTAAAGGATACAAGAGCCCTGGGTATGACAAGGCCAGAACCGTTGGCCTTGATCATGAAAAAGCAAAAATATCACATTCTTTGAATAAAATGACAAGTTCTTGGACTGACCATGGGGTGTCCATTGTATCTGATGGATGGACAAATGTAAAAGGCAAGCCATTGATAAGTGTTCTTGCTGTGTCTGTTAGTGGTCCCATCTTTCTAGCTGCACATGATTACTCAGACAAGTTCAAGACCGCCATCAACATTGCAGAAGCATTACTTGAAACAATTGAGCGTATTGGCCCATACAATGTCATCCAAGTCATCACTGATAATGCTCCTAATTGTAAGGCAGCGGGAGCAATTATTGAGGATAAATACCCAAACATATTTTGGTCTGGATGTTTGGTTCACACATTGAACCTTCTGTTGCATGATATTGTCAAAAACAAAAATGAACAATACCAATGGATTGGTAATTTGTACAAGAAAGGAAAACAAATGATAAAATTTATTACAAATCATAGCAATACCCATGGCCTTTTCCGCAGTCACTCGAGATTGGAGTTGCTGAAGATTGCGAGGACTAGATTTGGTAGCTATTACCTCACCTTCAGGCGCCTTTTGAAGGTAAGAGAGGCATTAGCTAGCATGGTATCAAGTCCACATTGGCAGGTGTTAAAGGAAAGGGCTACAAATGTAGCTGACATGGCAGGTTTTGAAATGGTGGAGGAGGCCGCTCTTGATGGTCAGTTTTGGACAAGTGTGAGGCAGGTATTGGATTTCACCAAGCCAATTTATCACATGATTCGGTTTGCAGATACAGACAAACCAGTGATTGGCGAGATGTATGAGCAAATGGATACCATGTTGGGGGAAATAAAAGACATTGTTCATAATAGAGATCCCAACTTGTACAAACTGATTCATGATTGTGTGTGTGAACAGTGGAATAGGCTTAACCTTCCACTACATTACTTGGCGTATATCCTTACGCCAAAATACTACTCTACATCTTGGTTGGGCCAACCTGCAGCAGGGGGTGGGGTTAGGACCAAACCCCATTTAGATCAAGAGGTAACTAAAGGATATTTGGAAGCATTAGAAAAGTTGGTACCTGACAGGGAGGAATGTGCAGCTGTGCGCCTTGAAATAGGCAGATACTTCAGTGGCACTGGTTTGTATGGTAACTTCCATGCAATGGACGACAAAGATAAATTTGAATCTCTCACATGGTGGGAAACATATGGCGGCCACGGATTTTTGCCAAAATTGGCAAAAAAAGTTCTTTCACAGGTTGTAAATTCTTCTTTTGCAGAGAGGTGTTGGAGCACCTACAATTATATACATAATGTGAAAAGAAACAGACTCAATGAAAACCGAGCAGAAAGCTTGGTTTATGTGCACTACAACTTGAGGTTGTTGAGTCATTACTGTGATCGGGCTAATGAGGATCCCACATATAAAATTTGGGACAATCACCCAGAGGATGACAATTTGGAGGATGGCATTGTACATATTGAAGAACTAGAAGAGGAACTTGTAAGGGATGAAAATGAAGCAGCAGCCATGCCACCTCCACCTCCACCTCCACCATCTAGTAGCAGTGCTCGAGGTCCGAGTCTTGTTCCTTTGCTGTCGCCACCTCCATCTACACCCTCGCGTGGAGGTTCTAGTTCTGGTCGTCGGTCTGTGCGGGAGACTCCTAGAAGACCACCACGACTTGCTTATACTCCTGGAGACTCTCGTGGCAAGGGCCACATGTAGATTTACAATTTACTTGTCTTTTTTAGTTTCTATTAGACTTTAGTTTTCATAACTGTTGAGTTTTGAGTCCTTGACTCTTGACTCTTGACTCTTTCATATCATAATGATATTTTTTGTAAACATTATATCACTGTGACAATGAAAATTTGAAGTTTGAAGTTGGGCCTTGGCAATTATAACTCATTGGTAATGATTGTGAATTATGAATATGATGCTTTGTGAAAGACTAAAGTTGTTTCATTTCATCTCATTATTCATGTTTCATTTTATAAATTTTTAACATTTCATATCATGTTAACAGTTAGAAGTTAGGACTTAGAAATATCTTCGATATTACTTCTTGTAATGGTTAAACTTAGCTTACAAGTACAACTTTGGTGATCAATGATGATAAATGTTATTGAATTTTCAATTTTGAAAGCTTGAAGTTGAAACTTTAATATTGAATTTGATGAATCATGATTTATAAGACTCAATATGTTGCAGTTGTAATATGTATTTTACTAACTTGTGGACATGGTTGATGACGATTATAATTTCTAGATGATTGATGTGATATGGTTCAATGATCAATCTATGTTTTTTTATGTTTTTTATGTCTAATTCATCATTCTACATGTTTTTGTTGACATATATGTATCAAAAATTAAAAAATATAAAATATATATATATTTTTAAAAAATCGCTCCCGGATTCGCTCCCAAACCGGGAGCTTCTGAAAATGGTCGCTCCCGCTCCCGTTTTCGCTCCCGCTCCCAAGTAACATGGGTATTGACACTACTTGAGCAACATCAAAAACAAAAGGTAGAAATGCCCATGTAAAGAAATAAAGGGCATCTAAAGTGGTAGTGTTCATGAAATAGCTACGAAGCTAAGAGTTAGCTATGCCCACATGTAGGTATAAGGGTGCAAGACCCTGGTCAAGCAATAATGAAGGAAAGATCCAAAAATACTATCACCATGGTAACTCTAGCATGAGAAGAAGCGAATTTAGAGAGTCAAAAGCAAAGGCTATAGGAGACAATGCTACAACAAAACATGCAAATGTGTGATTGTGATGAGCTAGTGACAAACTAGTGAAAAAAAATAAATTCAAATGACTATGTAGATGTTGAGAGAATAAGAAAGGAAGAAAGAAAACAAGAAAAAAAACATAGATATATACAAAGAGAAAACTGGCTATGATAGTAGGATAGTACTAGCCAAGCGAAGGAGAAAAGGATTAGAGGAAGCATGTGTTGGATAAATGATTAAGTAATCCCATAGCTGCAGTCTACAGGGTGCAACAACCAAATTCAACATTACAAGGAAGTGACAAGGAGGAAGGAGCATGGTGACTAGAACCACCTAGGAAGATGTATCTCAAGTCGGGCCCTACTCTAGACAATTACCTAAATTGAGTCAATCACTAGTGAGGTGACTAAAAATAAAAGAGACAAAACGAATATATATATATATATATAGAAAATACTAATTCCCTCCACTGTGATGACAGGTGGGAGACTACTATTGCATGCTAAAAGTTCAAACATGGTAATCTCATTGTCTAAGCAAGCTATATACCTCCACTGATAATACTTTTGGCTTGGCTCAAGTAGAGGCAAAGGCAACACTATCTTCATAGAAAGGACAAGTGAAAAACTGTTAGGTCCCTATACTACTAGTGAGACTCCTTATTGTTATTAGTACAACCTCCTTATTATATTGTTGTGCCCATGCAATCCCCATATTGTTATTATTGTGCCCCATAGAAGCCCACTATTGTTATTATTGTGCCCTTATATTATTATTGTTATGTCAGCTCTGATTATATTGACCCCTTAGACTCCTACATATAGAAAGGAGGTCTTTTCATTTGTATCATCCAAGAATTGTTCATTTGTGTAATATAAAAGAGGTTGCCCCCTCGAAGAGGCTTATTTCTAAGGCATTGATCTATTTTTTCTATCTTTTTGTGAGTTGGCTTCATAACATTTGGTATCAGAGCTTTGGATTCTAGGGTTTCGCTGCTCCAAACAGGTCATCGTGGAATTTTCGCTATAACGTTTTTGCTACGAAGTTTCAAAATCTAAAAAAAAAACATTTGAGAAGATATCGGTCTGAACCTCGGGTCCGAATTTCAGATCTTGTCTCGCTATATTTTCGGAGATATGATCTGAAGAAGTTAGGGTTTTTGCAAGCTCCAAAATTTCATCTCAAACAGGGCATCTTGGAATTTTCGCTATAATATTTTTTCTACAAAGGTTTAAACTCTGAAATTAAAACCCATTTGAGCAGAAATCTTGGCAAAGCTCGGGTCTGAATCTTAGATATTTTCTCACTATATTTTTAGAGATATAATTTGAGGAAGTTAGGGTTTTTGCAGACTTCTGAATTACATTCTAAACAGGTGACCTTGGGAGAATCGTCCTAACTTTTTCTCTGAGCAACAAATTGAAATTTTGTCAGAAGTTACAGAAAGAGGACAAACTATAGTTTTCTGTGTATATTTTTCAAATCTAAAGGTTGAAACAGTGACACGTGTCACATCGTACAAGTTCGATCTACTGAAACATTATATAATCAGGGCATCTTAGGAGATTGGGCATAACTTTTTCTTAGAGAATCAAATTCTAATCAGACTTGCGGGGTTAGAAAGAGGACTCAGAGGGCTACTTCAAGACGCAATTTCAGAACTTGGAGATCTGAAATTACCGAGTTACAATCGTTTCAAGATCAAGCTCCTAAAATCAAGAAAAAACGATATGAGGAAGTTTAATGGCAAGGATCCAGTAAATTGGATACTACAGATGGAGCAATATTTTGATCTACATGAGGTTCAACTATTACAAAAGGTACATATTGCATCTTTATATTTAGAACCAAATCAATTTTTATGGTATAAAGGGCTTTGTTCTCGTAAAGCACTTGTCACTTGGTCAATTTTCACAAAAGAAATGATAGCACATTATGAGGATACAAAGAGTAACACCTTCTTTAGCCAATTGATAAATCTCGAACAAAATGGTTCAATAGTCCTCAAAAATTGAATATAAGGGTAAATGATATTCCAGAGAAGCAAAGGATTGATTTCTTCATAGGGACTTTAAAGGATAACATTCAACATTAGGTTCGTCTTTGGGAACCTGATTCATTGGAAAAGGCATTCAGGTTGGCAAGAAAAATTGAAAGCGAAATTATGAAAACAAGGAATCCCACCACTCACGACTATAATTATGGAAGTGTCTTTTCTCCTAACCTTCCACAACCTACAAGGTTTATACGACAACAATTTGAAGAAAAAAGAGAAAAAAGGCTTTGTTACAATTGTGATAGCAAATACACTAAAGGTCATAAGTGTGCTGAGAAGAAATTATTTTACATAAATTCTGAAGAGGAGGAAGAAAAGGATCGAGAAACATCAAAAGAAGAGGATATACACCAGGAACCAACCCCAAAGAAAGAAGAAATGAATCCTACCATATCTTGTAAAGAATTGGCAAGAATTACCACTCCTCAAACTCACAAGATAGAAGGACATATCAAGAAGAAAAAGGTTGAAGAAGTGAAAGATCACATCGAGAAAGAAGAAATGAATCCGACCATATCTTGTAATGCATTGGCCGAAATTACCACTCCTCAAATTATCAAGATAAAAGGACATATCAAGAAGAAAAATGTTCAAGAAGTGAAAGATCACATCGAGCATCAAGAAATGAATCCAACCATATCTTGTAATCAATTGGAAGAAATTACGACTCCTCAAACTCTTAAGATAGAAGGACATATCAAGAAGAAAAGGATTCAAGCAGTGAAAGATCACATCGAACATCAACAACAAGTTCTCCAACTTTTAAAGGATAACGCCACTTTGGTGCAAAATCGAATGAAACAACGGGCAGATCAACATCGCAATGAAAGAAATTTTTATGTAGGCGATTGGGTATTTTTATGGCTACATCTCAAGCAAGCTATTTATGAAAAGGAAATGTTGACAATACTACATGCACTTAAGAAATGGCGACCTTACCTAATGGGAAGACGCTTTAAGGTAAAGCTGGATCATGATAGTCTTAGATACTTTTTAGAACAAAGATTATCTTTAGAAGAACAGAAAAATGGGTCGCAAATATGTTGGGTTATGACTTTGAAATCATCTACAAAAAAGGGAAGCAAAATGTTGTTGCAGATGCACTCTCAAGAAACGATGAGGGTGTGGAAGCATTGTTTTGTGCTATTTCTATTATTCAACCAGATTGGATAAACGAAGCAAGGGATGAATGGAAGAAGGACGAAGAAGTGTGGCCACTCATTCAAAAGTTGCAAAAGATCCCAGTTCAAACAATATTGCCAGAACTTGACGAGGAAGGAAAAATCATATTGGAGCATGGAGCAGTCACTGAAACAAGAACCTGACAGCTACGAAATCGATCAATTTCAAAGTATCTCATCAAGTGGAAGAACTTACCCGCTGAAGATTCCACATGGGAGGACAAGAATTTTATACAGAAGCATCAAGATTACTCAAGCGTTGAGGACAACACTTTTTGAAAGAGAGGGGCATGTTAAGTCCCTATACTACTAGTGTAACCCCTTATTGTTATTAGTACAACCCCCTTATTATATTGTTGTGCCCATGTAGTCCCCATATTGTTATTATTGTGCCCCATAGAAGCCCACTGTTGTTATTATTGTGCCCTTACATTAGTATTGTTATGTCGGCTCTGATTATATTATGACCCCTTAGACTCCTATATATAGAAAGGAAGTCTTGTCATTTGTATCATCCAAGAATTGCTCATTTGTGTAATGTAAAGGAGGTTGCCCCCTCAAACAAACTTATTTCTAAGGCGTTGATCTATCTTTTCTATCTTTTTGTGAGCCGGTTTCATAACAAAAACGGTGAGAGAGAAAGGCAAAAGAAGCAACTACTTTGTTGAAGCACCAACGAAGGAAAGAAGTAGCAATGCTAGCATGGAGCTAGAAAGGGTAAGGGGGGACTCAATGTTAAAGAAAATCCCACACAAGTAACAAGTGGTAACACCAACACACCTTGCACACCTATTAATCGATATATGTTGAAGCTACTAAAGCATCTGTAGCGATGAGATAACAAATAGAGGAAAAGAAAAATAAACAAGAAAAAGAAAATATTTTCGTCAAGTTGTGAATGATGTGAGAGGAGATAAACAACTTTGAAGACTACAATATTAAGACATCAATTAAACTATCATATGTGAGTACAGAAATAGGACAAGAAGCAACAAGCCTAAGTAGCATGGAGATATAATACTAGCTAGTGTATGAAACATAATGTAAGATGGGCATTGTAAAAGAACTGTTATCACACAATCTTAAACCCAAATGCACAACCCTTACAAAGGTACAAGTACAAGTCGAATACCGAAATGTTACCATTCTCACCTAGGGAACTACTTTCCCCATTTTAATGAAGGAAAAGTCCAACACAAAGGAGTTTTACAAGGTGGAATGTAGGATCCCAGGGGCAAGCCAAACAAAATCTACGGTCACCTATGTTACTACTCAAATGAGCATCAATCTATATGATGTGTGTGCTATGAATTATGGTGGTTACTCAAAATTAAATCTGGATTTAAGTAATATACTTTTTAGAGCTATTTTAGATGGCTCAGTAGATGATTATGTAATGAGAAACTATTTCAAAAGTCATGATTTTAAATCTACTAAATCCTATTGTAAAAGTTTCTTACAAAAGAATAAAGTACAATAATAAAAAAGTTTAAAACAATAGCATGTTTTAGCCACATAAAAATATTTTTATGAGTGATTTCTAGGGTTGAAGGTGTTACCCACCAAAAAGTGGGTGATGCCTAGGAGAAATATTTCTCCTATTCATCTCTTCCAATCAGCAACCAACAACCCCTGAGAGCCACCTTGTAGCCAATTTGACATGCCATTCATAACTCCACCATTTGCATCAGTCATATGCTTCCTTGCCCATTTGTCAAGAGCACATGTTGGAAGGTGGGCTTCTGATCAAAAGGTACTTTATTCATTATGAAATTGAGTGTTTATGCCTGCTATTATTTAGGCATCTTGACATGGATTATGGGATGAATTGGAAGAAAGAAGGGTCTTGGCCATAGTCTTGTTCCCTGACCTTAAATTAGGGGTTAATTCTCTATCATAGTCTAGTGAGACCAACCCTAATGGCCTATGACTTCAAGAAGGGACACTACTTGGGAGTACACGGTTGAGAAGGGACACTACTTGGGAGTCCATGGTTGAGATAGTGTGTCCCATATGTCCCTTTTCCATACTTATCACCTCCCTCTGTACATTACAAGCTCTTATTTCACATCCCTTATTCAGGTCAACTATCCATTGGTTTATTGGGATTTGGTATCCACAAATCCTCATACCTTGGGTAGCACCTGGAAATGCACCCGGGGAGGTTGATGCAACGAAAAGAAAATGAAACGCATCTGATAGCCATAAGAAAAACAAAGAAAAATTAAAATACAAAATATGGTTGGGACTTATGAATTATCATGTGGGCAAAATCCAAGCATGAGCTCTACCTCTATCATATGGCCATCACCCGATTCATTGGCCAATGTTTCCCTATATCATAAAAGACAAGCAACCCTTGCATGTCCCAACACTTGATGGATGATGAACTACCCCATCGTAAAGGGGGCAAAAACTGATATACATCATACAAAGCAAGCTCTCATTCCTCAAGCTACGAGCAACAATACATGGAAAAATCAAGAAAAATTAAAAGGAAATATATAGAGGTGTGGAAAGAAAAGGGTTGAATTAGATCATGCATCCACGACTGCTCCCTCCTCAAATCTATGCACCCACCCATGATGAGGTATTACAACATAGCTGGTCCCTTTGACCATGGAACTTGGCCATGGAGTCCTTTTCCCCCTTTCGTTCCACCATTATTCACATGGCACTTATTTATTGAAGGGAGGACTGAGGACATGTCAGTTCCCTTTGGGGATTGGAAACACCTCATAGGGTCGTTTATTAGCCACTCCTACCTAGGGAGGTAACACCATTATGTGACTAAGGCCCCAATTTTCAAAAAGAAGCCACATATGAAGTGTCATTATGCCCATTTATTTCAAGTTGGATAACTTAGATGCACTAATTATTAATGTACCTGATGACAAAAGTTGCAAAACTGGATATTGTCTGTAATTGGAAGGTGGTTCCACCTATAGGTCTGGGCAGCGTTACTAGCATCTAGGTCTTCCAAAGCGACATATTGACACCCACATGTGATGCATTAAGAGACATGGGCCTCCATAGTACTTTAGAGCATCATTCATAGCCATGGGCACCTCTAGCATCCATAGCTTCTTCAATTTGCCCTATATTATCCATGGGATGATGCACTTGGACCAGCATGCCCCCAACCAACTTAACACTTCATAAGGGTCAAGCAGTTGATCCAGGGCCTAGGTAGGGCCTAGGTGAGGTTTGTCTCATACCTTGAGACATGAGAGGGTTAGCACCATCTTTAGTTCCCCCAACGTTGGAGCAGAGACAAAAGATTTCACCGCTTGGAGACCCATGAGACCTAGTTTTGTGTGCCAAACCATATTTAGGGGTCCACAGGTTGATTTGCATTGAGGAAAAGGGGCCAAATTTCATCGGATGTTAAAGGCCCTATACACTTGTCATGGCACAAGAAGGCCTAAACATCAACCCTCTAGAGGCCTACACATGCATGACATCGACATTTTGACCCTCTTGTTGGAGATTTATCTTTATTTCACATTGGTTACTAGGTTGGCCTATGGCCTAGAGGCTTTGTTGCACAATACTTTATAACTTTAGGGGTTTGTAGGGTAAATTACACATGTTAGACCTCATATATATTAGAGAGACCTCATTTGATCTCTCAAGACCATTATTGGAATTTCGGCCCCTTAGAGGAACTCACACTTCTCTTTTGTGGATGAATTGGAGTATCCTTGGATGCATTTTGATATATCGAGTTACTCTTGGATATTCTTTCGAGCTATTCTTTGGAATGATGGAAGGAATTCTTGGGTGTTATCTTGTAAGTGTCCTAATTTGTTGAATATCATTTTCTATGTTTAATGCATGGAATTATTGATTTTACGTCATGCTAAATTGTGTCCTAATTTGTTGTAGATAAATTTTGAGTTGCTACCTAGATGAATATGGCATGCATTAATCATACATAATATGTAATGAATGGTCCTAGTGGTGAACTAATTGAAGCTCTCCCATGAAAATCCATTTTTCCATAAAGTAGGTAAATGCTTAAAATTTGCTTTCTAGGGCCTCCCTAGGAACAAGTTTAACTATTTTAAACATCCTTGACTCCATTCTCCCAAAGGAAAAGGCACTATTCCAAGCCACCGGTGATAAATCCTATTTTCATCCATTTTTTCTCTCCTAAAATTTAGTCCTTTTAAGGCTAGATTAGTCAACTAGGCCTTGGTGCGAAATTATAGGAAGTAGATTTTTGGTGGTTGGAGAGCTTAAACATCAAGAAGAGTGTCTTGGTTACAAAATCTCTCATTTTGGTGGGTATCCACTGCAATTTCATTCATAAAATATTTTGCCAGGGCAAACCCTAGTTTTCTTCTCTCAACTTGAAGATTTCTTTGAAGGTTTCATGAGACTTGACCTTGTTGAACTTAATCCTAAGGAACCTTATTTCCTTGCCTTGACCTCAGGAATTCCAATACTCTGCAATTTATCAAATCTTAGGTCTTGTGACTCCATTTCAAGGAACCTTCTTGGAAAGTGAATTGCTTTCTTGTGAGGCCTTATACCAAAATTATGTCTTTCTGGAAGACCTCCTAGAAAGATCATTTAATATTTTAACCTTAGAATACCTATCATCATAAGTTGTCTCTTTCCTACTGGGACTCCTCTCATCAACGAAAGTTTGTAAAGAGAAGGGGGTTTTGGGTGTGGTGATAGTGGGTCATTACCCCATTGTTAACACTTGGTTTAGCTTTTAACCTTGTAGGGTTTTGTCTCCAAGCCCTGCTAAATTTTGTGGTAATAGAAGTCATAAGTAAATATAGAATTAATGTAACTTGTACTTCCTAAAATTTTTAGAACACAACACAACCATTATGATCTAAATGTTTTACTCTATGGATACAGAAATATAAACCAACAAAACAAATTTTACAAGCAAAATGATTTTCCAAATCAAAACTTCAGCAAACAACTAGGAAGTTTGTGTTTTTTATGGCAAGAAACACAAATGAAAACTAGACAAACTCATATCTACCTTGAAGAAAAAGTAAAAAAAAAAAAGGATTTTGAGTTTATGATAGCCTAGACAAGAGTAGACAACTGCCTGCTATTTTTTAAGGGGGCATATGGGGTCAACCAAGGATCCTCTCGATAAAATGTAAGTGAACCTAGGGTGATAGGTCAAGTTTTCCACTACAAACCTGAGAAAATCAACCTAGTGACCAACAAACCTCAAGAGGATTCAAGGAGAATATCCTCCACTAGAAATCTTCTACTAGCTTTGAAGAATGGACCTATCAAGAAGTGAAGGAAGAGGGAGAACAACCAACACTAGAGAAGCAGAACTAGAGCTACATCAATTGAAAATAAAAAAACAACATATTTTCAATGAGACCACCAAATGATTGAGTTGATTCATCCAAAACCATTAGTCCCAATATATCCAATAGTTTGCAAGCATCCAAAAAACACATTCCAAGAGAGTGCCCTAGCTAGCCATCCATAGCAATAAGTAAACAAGTTTTCTTCAAAAAGTTCTAACAATAAATTACAATGAGAGGTGCTTCCCCTTTCCTTAAGGAGGAGCCTACCTTCTATCTCAATATAAAAATACTATCTTCCTAGATCTAGCCTAGATAAATTACAAGAAAGTGACTTGTCATCCACAAGGTAATGGAGACTAAGGCAATATGCAAGGTATTGCAAATGTACACAAAACCACTAAAGATAGTCGTCATCCCACAAAAGATGAAGTCGCTTAGGATCAAGAGGCTCAATGTCCCTCCCAAAGGCATGGCATAATCCTCAAAGCATGGCGAGGTTACACTCATAGAAACAACTTTCCTCGAGAAAGCCACAGCCTAGCCTCAAAAAGTGGAAGGTTAACCAGTGCAAAGTGAAAAGGGCCAAATCGGTTGAAATATCCTTCAAAACATCTCATAAGTCAAAGGAGAGGTTTCAAGTGTAAGAATATATCCTCAAAATCTACAAGTGACCTCCACAAATGATGAAATGACCCTCTGAGAGTAAAAAATAATGAAGCCACATGTTTTCAAATAGCAAGTAGATGTGTCAACCAAAGGGTTTGGAGCTTTATTCCAGTGCAAAATAGCTAGAGAGACGATGAAATAGGAGGTTGTTCAAGGATATTCAATGTGGAATGTCAAGACATGGGCCTTGAATGATGTGACCAATGCCTTGGGATATGTGTACTACCATGTCAACTATGAAATTGCCCCATGAAATGTGATGGCACATGAACAATCATAAAATCATCTCCAAGAGTCCCAAGCCAAAACGTGTTGAATACATAAAAGGGGGGGGTCCATGTTTAATAATCTAGATAATAGTGTTAAGAAGGAAGCATAAATGAAATGCAAAAATCCATGGAAGAACAGTTAGAATTACGGTACTTATAGCACTGAACAAAATATATGTCTTCATGTTGGAGCTTGTTGAAGAACGTCAACGATGTGAATATGGTAATCTCAATACCAAAATAAGTTACAATTCTTCAATGATATTGTTACAGTTTTACCTCTAGGAGAGAAGGTGACAACAACTACTTAGGAAGGACAAGAGGTGTAATATTCCTAATGGAAATATTCAATGTATAACAAAAGCATGTCTAATAACAAAGAAAATAGGGACAACACAAAAATAAAAACACACAACACAAATTTAGAACAACTATTGAGCCATTTTATTAAATTATGGACTGCATGGAGTATATATAGCAAGGAATATATGCACCTGGCCTTGCATAAGAATGCTAGAGAAAAACCTAGGTGAAAGAGATGTCCCCAACAGCTAGAAACTTTGGCCCAATATCCTCCTGCGCAAACCCAAAAATGGTAGTGGCCACTACACTAGAAATGTTGAGAATGACACTCTGTAGTGCCTAGAATCACCAGAAAATGCAATTGTTGTTGGCTTTATGGCTAATATGTTGTCCTTGATGGCAACCTACTTGATAATGATGTCAACATTGTGATAACATGATGGTTATGTAGATTGATACAGACATTACAGGTGATATGGGAAGAGAAATTACAGTTCAGAGATTCATAAATGATAAAGGTGATGTTTGAGAAAGTATACGCGAGTCCTGTGAAGCAAGGTCACGTACATATGTGGGTATTTTGAAGAAAAGACACATACAAAATCCAAACCATGGTATTTTGGATATTAGGGTCATTACCATGGTATTGGCCCATAGTAATTGGTTCGACAATGGTTATTTGATCTCGTCAAAGAATACTGACGACATTACCAAGGGATTTACCCAAGGTATTGGCTAAGGCTAAAACTATAGAAGGAGATGGAGATCAAGGTGTAAAAATGCGCAAGTAATGGGTTATACATGTGTGATATGATTTGGAACAGGTGTGCACCAGGGAGCAAGGAGAAGACTCAAATCTGAAAGATTTGAAAGCATGTTGACATATATGGTTGATTGATTTACTTGTTGCAAATGTCAAAGTAGCTAACCATGATGAAATTATGATGAATATGAATGTTGTGATCTAAATGAATTAATCGGAAGTCTATAGTGTTGATAATAAAAGTTGCGAAAAGTGAAGTTATGTTTGCAGCGAAATTTATTAGATCTGTACGTAGGTTTGTCTTTATATAGTCGTGTAAATACGCAAATATATCTCTGTAGGGTTGCGTATATATTCTGCAAAATGTTTTTCGGTATGTGAAGATCTGTATGTAGGTGTTGTGTATGGTAAGCACATACATACGCTGATATACCTTATGGAAGCAGCGTATACAAACTAGGGTTTGAACTGATGCTTGATGTTTATAGTTGATTATGTCTGGTTTATTTGTTGTTGTATGTCGATGAAGTCTTGATCACGCTAATGTTTGGTTAACAATGTTGATTGGGTTGGTTCATGATTGGAACACTGGTTAGTAATGATGCTACAGTTTGGTGATATGTGATTGGTTCAGTGATTTGAGAATAGTCCAGTACTTGATTCAGTGGTTACTTCAGTGTTGCAGTGATTCATGATGCAGTAGTCAGTAATTTGAGATCTGTACGCAAGTCTTGTGCAGAGTGAATGTGTATATAAGCGGGTGTTCTTCATAACAATAGTGTATATATTCTAACATATGTTTGATTAGGGTTTACAAGAACAACATTGTGTTTTTGTATAGTGTATGGTTTGGTATATTGATGAATGGTTGGTATGATCTAATGGTTTATATCTGTTATGGATTGGTTTGATCTAGTTGAAATGGTTGATTGCGATTCAGTGATTGGTTAGGTGATGTTACAGTGATTCAATTGGTTCAAGTTATTGTATTTCATATCCAATATTCAATTGGTATTGTGCTTAATTATGGGTGTGGATCCAATCTGAAAATATGATGACAGGTGGCCTACAGGTTTGATGTTTTGAGTCACATGGATCTAGTATGAAATATTATGAAACCTTGTCCATAGAGGCGCTGAGGGTTGGAGCCTTGAGTAAGGGAGTCAGAGCTTCCTTCCAGTGGTAGTTGGTAAATTGGTTCAAGGGGTAGATGCTTCCTTTTGGTCTGTGCTGCTAAACAAGATCAGGGGGTTGTAGCTACCTTCCAGTAGGTGCTGGAGAACGAGAGAAGGTTGTAGCCTTTTGCAGGTGGGTGCTTGCATATTGGTAAGAGTTTGCGCCAATACAAGATTGTAAGAAGATTTTATTTATATAATAATAAAGAAGACAAAGACAACATAGACGATTGTTTTCTCCCACATTGCGTTTCCACCTAAAAATCTTGGTGTTCTTATGTGTGGTTGTGGTGTTTATGCATGATGGTTTATTCTACTCTTTATTGCATACTACATGTCTGATGAAATTAATAATGCACTGGTTAATGATAAAGATCTGATGGAACTTATGAAGAATTGGTTAATTAGATATACGTTGTTTTCTTTCACTAAAGTCACGCATATACGCTAGTTGCATAAGGAACAATAGCGTATAGAAATCGGAATAAGAAAATGAAAAGTTACCAAAGTGAGTTTAAAAGATTGATTCACCCCCACCCCCCCTCTCAGTGTTTTTTGTGTTTTTCCCGACAACTATAGCTTCTCCCAAAAATAATTGACCAAACCCAAAAAGGAATTTTCCTAACTCACAACAAATGTTATGAAAACCACACCGATCATCGAACCAGTAAACCCCCTAGACCAAGATCCAGTCAAAACCAGACCGAAATACGTAAAATATACAGACCAAAAAACCAGTCAACAAAAACACATACAATATTCAAATTCTAAAGAAAACGGCATATATTCATGTGCATCCTCTTAATCCTCTTAGAGCATGAAAGAGTGCACATAACCAAAACAACACCAAGGACAATCCATCTTTGAACTAAAAATATATTAAAAAACAAGACCTAGATGGCCTTTAACATCCAAAAATATCATGCTACAACAAACACCTACATATCATCAAAATATTTGCCTATATTGGGATCTTTATCATCAATATCGCCCTCTAAGCATTAAAATAAGATTAAAAAATGCTTAGCATGTGAATTTAAGATTTTGTTTGAATGAAGGGTACATTTTTAGTAGGATCATGTTAGAGGAGTACGACAATCAATGCCACTAACATCAAGGTACATAGAGGCATTGATGCTCTTGATTAAATGCTAGTTTGATACCCTCATACATGATAAAATCCAATGGAAACATTGCAATCCCCCCAATCCTGAAATCTTGAAAAACTGTTAAATCTGTTGGATTTTGAGTGGATTCTAAAATTCCACTTTCTCCATATGAAATCCAATGAGGTCAGACCACTCTCAAACATCCTGAGTCATTTCATGGTAATGTTAAAAATTTAAGTAAAAGGATGAAAATGAAAGATAAAGGAGAATGCCACTTTTACTTTAAGAATTTAACATTACAACGAATTGCGTAGGAATAGTACAACCATATGCTTGAATATTAGGCACCTATTGTCGGCTAGTGCCCATCTAAGACAAAAATTAAAAGTGAAAAAGAAAAACAGACCCCAGTTGCGGTGTTCTATGCAGCTTTAGTGTACCGAACCGGCCAAAAATGGTTCAAGTCACCGGTTCAAACCAGTTTTTGCCTCAAAATGGTCAGACCGATCTGAACTGGCCATTCTAATCCAGTCGTGATAACACTGCTCACACCAACCAACAGACCAATAAAATAGTGTGAATTTCCCAGGAAAATAGTTGTAGATGCTGACCAAATACCACCATGAGATATCCCCAACTCCCAGTAAATTCCTCTCCAAATTTACCCTCTCAACTCCAACCCTCCTCATAGCAAAATTCCTTTGCTCCAAGCCCCTGCATATTTGCCCAGTTTGGAACCATAAATTTCCTCTATAGAATTCCCTCAAAGTCCAGCTATGAAACCACCCAAAATCTTCAGCAAATTGCTAAGCCACTTTCCTCCCAGAAGCCTGAGATTTCTCCACCACACATGCAACTCCTCCAAGTGGTGCAAAATTCTCTAACTGCATCCTCCACTGAGAGAATTGATTGTTCGAACTCTTGTAACAACTCCTATAGCAATCGTGTAAAGGAAGGAAAACTCTACTAGGGGTGGCACTTGAGGTCCCCTGAAGAAAGAGTGAAGTTTTCTACTTGGAATCCCCTTGTGTTGAACAACACTATTTTTTGTTGGCTCAACAGCTCAAGAGAACTTAGTTCAATTGTCAAATTGTCAAAAAGCCCCAAAATGAGAGCCTCACCTCCAATTTATAGCTTGCATCCCTCTTACTTCTTGTGGGTTCCACCCATCGAACCTCCTCTCTCTCCTCCAAGTCGAATTTCTCTAAGGGGTGCATATTCCCTTGGAGTGGCCCCCACTTTCCACTTCCCACCAAATTTTCTTTGGCTTTTCTAATGTTTATGAAGCTCCCCTTAGCACCTTTAATTAGTTTTTCCCTTTTTACCCACTTTTCCTAAGTTTTGGCATCAAAATTTTGTTCACCCCAAAATTGCTAAATTGTGGAACTCCCTTAGTAGATTTTAGTGAGAAGGGACATTACTGTCCTCCCTTCCCAAATGTTGCTTGTTCTCAAGCAACTGTAACGTAGGGTGTTGTAAGATCTACTCACCCTCCCAAGCGGCGTCCTCAACTGACAAATCTTTCCATCTGACCAAGTATTCTCTGATAACCTTGCTTCTCAACTTCCTTTCACTTGTCTCCAAAATAGCCTCTGGTGTCAGTATCAAGTGCCTGTCATCATCCAAAGGAGGCAACTTAGTAGCTACAGTAACCTGTTGCCCCAAAGCGTTTTTAGGCAAGAGACACGAAATACGTTGTGGACCTTACTTCCTGGGGGAAGCTCCATCGCATACACTACCTCCCCTACTCTCCTAGTCACCCCGTAAGGCCCATAGAAACGCGATTTAAGTTTTTCTACACCCTTCTGCTTGAGGTTGGACTACCTATATGGTTGTAGTCTTAAGAAGAATAGATCCCCAATCTCAAAATGTCTCTCTACCCTACCCTGTCTACATAGAGCTTCTATTGGTTCTGTGTCGTCTGCAGGTGCATCATAACCATACAAGGCACGAAAAGTGGACATACCTATAGACATGTGCTGGGTGGTGTTATAGCAGTACTCGCCCAGATGTAGCCACTTCACTCACGCCTTATGTTGCCCAGTCACATAATTACGTAGGTATCCCTCCAGCCACTTGTTTACTATCTCTGTCTGGACATTCATCTGTGGGTGATAGCTCATGCTCAAAGTGAGCTCTATCCCCACAAGCCTAAACAAATCCTGCCAGAAACCCTCCATAAACCTGTTGTCCCAGTCACTCACAATGGTCTTAGGAAGACCATGGTGTCTAAAAACCTCCCTGAAAAACAACTTGAATACCTGTGAGGCTGGATATCAAGTCAGAATAGCGAAGAAATGGGCATACTTGGTTAACCGGTCTACCACCACATAGATACAATCTTGTCCCTGAACCGCTCGCAACCTGGTGATGAAGTCCCTCTAGATGCTCTCCCATTTCCTCTCAAGAATAGGGAGAGGCTGCAATAGTCCTTCCAAATGCATATGTTCCACCCTGTAACTCTGACAAGTATCACACTCCTGGAAATGCCTGAATACACTCTCCTTTAGGCCCTTCCATGTGAAGTGCTCTCTAATGGCCCTGTATGTCTTGAGGAACCCCTGATGTCCTACTAAGGGTGAGTCGTGAGCCACTTGCAAAATCTTCTCCTTCAGCTGGGAGCTAGGAACCAAATAAATTTTGTCCTTGTAGTAAATCACCTCATGCATCACCCTGTACTGATCATCATCCACCACACCATCAAGGATATTGCATGCACGCCTATCCTTTGAGTACTCAATCACTAGTGCTCTCTAATCAGGGGTGATGCTCATGAATGAGACGATCGCAAGCCTCCTAGACAATTCATCTACTACCACGTTCTGTCAGCCTTGGATTTCGCTGACCCATTTCTGCTGTCTCTCCTCCAACTGCTTCTGTTCCAGGAAGAATCGAAGATCTTTGTGGTCAATCTTCACCTTGAACCATTTACACAACAAATGTTATTTGAACTTGGCCAATGCATGCATGATGCCCAATATTTCCTTGTTGCATATGGAGTATAATCTCTCATATGGTTGTAGCTTCCAACTCTCGAAAGCAATAGGATGGCCACCATGTGTCAACACCGCTCCAATGCCCTCCCCTGATGCGTCACACTCCAACACAAAGGGCTGTGAGAAATCCAACAATGCCAAAACTAGGAAAGTGGTCATGACCAGCTTGAGGCACTCAAAGGCACCCTACGTCGTGTCTCACCAACTGAAAGCCCCCTTCTTTGTGAGGTTCGTAATGGGTGTGGAAAACTGGGAGAATCCCCTCACAAAACACCTGTAGTACGTGCATATGCCCAAGAACCCCCTCTAACTCTGTAATGTTCCTGGGTATGGGCCAATCAATGATGGCGCAAATTTTCTCCTAGTTGACTTTGACACTGTCCTCTTCTATCGCATGTCCTAAGTATAACATATTGGTCAATCCAAACTCGCACTTGGACCTCTTGGCATAGAATTGTTGCTCCTCCAAGATTCTCAAGACCTGCACCAAGTGCTCCCCCCAAGTACTGTTGTAAATGAATATATCATCAAAGATGACTAGGACAATCTGTGGAAGTTCTTGTAAAACATGTGGTTCATGCAAGACTGGAATGTGACGGGGGCATTGGTGAGTCTGAAAGGCATCACCAAGAACTCGAAATGCCCAAAATGGCATCTGAAGGTTGTCTTTCGAATATCCTGCTCGCGCACCCGAATTTGGTGGTACCCTGAGAGAAAATCTATCTTAGATAAGTACTTGGCTCCTCTAATCTCATCCATTAGCTTTATTTATATGGGGTATGGGGTATCGGTTCTTCAAGGTCTTCTCGTTTAGGGCCTGGTAGTCGATGCACATCTGAAGGTTCTCATCCTTTTTCTTCACTAGTACTACGGATGAGGCAAAAGGGGTAGTGCCAGGCCTGATATGTCCCAACACCAATAACTCCTAGATGGCCCTCTCAATCTCGTTCCTATAGGCTTTAGGGTGCCTATACGGGGTGGTGAAGACTGTGTGGACCCCCTCCTCCAACTCAATGGTGTGCTCAAACCCTCGATTTGAAGGCCTCCCAGGAGGAATCTCCCCAAAAGCTTCTTGATGCCTCTCTAGTAGTGCCAGGATGTCTAGATGTACCAATCGCCCCGGTGCCCCTCTCTGAAATTTTGAGCTCCACTACCCACTCTCTATCTCCATGTTGCAAGTCAGCCTCCATCTTGTGGGAATAAACTTTCTGGGGTGGGTAGGAATTCATACCCCTTAGCACTACCAAGTTCCCATCTGGGCCCATGAACTCCATCTCTAACTTCCACCAGTCGGTAGTGACCCGTCCCAACGAATACAACCACTGGACACCCCTCACTATGTTGGTGTCCGGAACATCAACAACAAAGAAATGATCAGTGACGGAATAGTTCCCCATAGTCAGAGTCAAGCTGGGAATGTATCTCATGAACTACATCGTCCGGTCTCCTCGTACCAGCACCGAGAACCCCTCAAATGTCTCTGTGTGTCCCCCTCCTCTCCACTATCTAGGCATCGATAAATTTGTGGGTAGCCCCACTGTCCACTAGTACTAACACATGTTGCCCCTACACTGTTCCCCTGATCCAAAGTGTCGAGTACTTCAGAACTCCTCGAAGTGAAGCTAGAATGCCCCCAGAAGCGATGAATAGGCCTCTTCCCTGAGGTGGTGGCGATGGTCCTCTCGCAAAATCTGGTCCCCCATCTCCATGATCTGTCCCCTTCCCAACCTCATCCTCCAACTCGCTATTAGAGTACACCTCAATGTAATGGGCCTTGCCCTTGGTGCACTTGTGCCCCGGTGCCCAAGACTCCTAGCATGTGAAGCACAACTTCCTCCTCCAGAGGTCCCTCATTCATCGTCCAATTGTCCACGTCCAGTTTCCCTCTTAGGCTGATGAATATCTTGACTCCCTTGAGGAGTCGTGGGTATGGTGGGCACAAAGACCCTAGTTTTAGGCACATCGTCAATCATGTCTCAGGCCCTGGAAATAACATCCATCAAAGTAGTGGGCTTGTAAGGGTTCAACTAAACCCTCTACAAACAACATAATCAATGGAGCCTTTGAAATATCTAACACCATCATGACCAACCTCTGGAACTCTAAGACGTAGACCCTTGCGCTGCCTATCTATCTAAAGTGGGCCAACTCCCTAAAATGTAGCTTGGGGTCCTTCCTGTTAAATCTCTCAATTAGCCACGTGGTGAAGTTGGTGTAGGAAGTGATATGGATGTGCCCTAGTGTGATCGGGTCATGGTACCACCACTCCCGTGCATCCCCCTCCAAGTGTAGTGTAGCAAACTGGATAGCTCTCGCATGGGGTTTAAGTGAAAGTAAGTATCTAGCTTTTGAACCCATGATCTGGCTGAATTTTTAGCCGGTCCATCATAGTTGGGGAGTGTGACTTTCCCCGCTATCTTCTGCACCTCCTAACTCGATTGCCCTCCTCTATAATGAGTCCCATCTCTAGTGGTATGTCTCTCCTTGAGGTGGGATGTATCCTTGGGTCTATCCCCCCATACTCGTCAAAACCTGAGGAAAGCGAATTCACCTGATCTGCGACCGGGTCAGGCTCTCTCTCCTTCTTTGGCTCATCTACAAAATGGGGCATCGTAGGACGACCTGTTTGGCCATGTAAAGGGGTGTGAGGTGGTTGATATGTACAACGTCCTCCCCTACTCTGGAACCCCCATCACCTTGGAGTTTTGCCTCTTTCCTACCATTCACATGTAAGCCAATCACCCGCTATAACATATCCATCATAAGTTTACCCTGCCTCAACATCTGCTAGTTTTCCCTCAGTAACTCCTCTAGAATCTGGTCCTATCCCCCCCCTTGTCTACGCTTCTACGCTGCTTAGGACCCTCTTGGTTCTCCATATGCCCTCTGAAATTTTCCAACTGTGTATTAGAAAATGGGTCTTGTCCTCTTCCTCTACCCAAACCTCTTTGAAAAACGACTCCTTGCTACCTAGGTAGCATCACCTACACTTGTCTCCCCACACTTGCCAAGAACATGCTCTAATACCACTGTAATATTCCTAATGGAAATATTCAGCGTATAATAGAAGCTTTCACTAGACAATAGCAGAGAAAATAGGGACAATACAAAAATACAAACACACCACACACATTTAGAACAACTGCTGAGCCATTTCATTATATTATGGATTGCATGGAGTACATATAGCAAGGAATAAGTGCACTTGGGCTGGTATAAGCAAGCCGAAGCAAAACCCAGGTGAAAGAGATGTCCCCAAGAGCTAGAAACTTCGGCCCAATATCCTTCTGCGCAAACCCAAAAAATGGCAGTTGCTGCTACACTAGAAATGCTGAGAATGACCCTTTGTAGTGTACGAAATCACCTAAAAATGCAGTTGTAGCTTCTCCCAAAAATACTTGACCAAATCAAAGAAGGAATTTTCCCAACTCATAGCAACCAACTGACCCACAAAATAGTGCGAATCGCCCAGTGAGACAAGCAGTACACACCCCTGAAAATAGTTGTAGATGCCCACCAAATGCCACCAAGAGATCTCCCAAACACCTAGAAAATTTCTCTCCAAAATTACGCTCTCAAATCCAACCCTCCTCACGGCAAAATTCCTTTGCTCCAAGCCCCTGCGAGTTTGCCCAATTTGATGCCTACGCAGGCCCTAAGAACCATAAATTTCCCCTATAGAATCCCCTCAAAATCCAACTAAGAAACCACCCAAAATCTCCAGCAAATTGCTAGTCCACTTTGCTCATAAAAGCCTGAAATTTCTCCACCACACATGCGACTCCTCCAAGTAGTGTGAAATTCTCTAATTGCGTCCTCCACTGAGAGAATTGGTTGTTCAAACTCCTGTAACAACTCCTGTAGCAACTGGGTAAGGCAAGGAAAACTCTCCTAGGGGCGACACTCGAGGTCCCCCAAAGGAAGAGTGGAGATTTCTGCTTGGTCTTGGCTCAACAAATCAAGAGAACTTGGTTAAATTGTCAAATTGTCAAAAAGCCCCAAAATGAGAGCCTCACCTCCAATTTATAAAATGCAACCCTCTTGCTTCTTGTTGGCTCCACCCAACGAACCTCCTCTCTCCTCCAAGTCGAATTTCTCCAAGGTGTGGGTATTCCCTTGGAGTGGCGCCCACTTTCCACTTTCCACTTCCCACCGAATTTTCTTTGACTTTTCTAATGTTTGGGAAGCTCCCCTTAGCACCTTTGATTAATTTTTCCTTTTTTACGCACTTTTCTTAAGTCTTGGCATCAAAATTGTGGAACTCCCATAGCAGATTTTATTGAGAAGGGGCATTAGAAAAGGTGAACAAATCAAGAGGAAAAAACATTGGGGGTATAGTCACTACTTGAGCACCTAGCATGTCAAGAGGATGCCCATTCATGAAAAAGTTGCACAAATATGCTCCAAATAATACGATTATGTGACTGATGCTTCGCAATGTGTACTACCACTAGACTTATGAGATTACCTTACATAATGTGATAACACATGAACAATCATAGAGTCATCCTCATGGGATCCTCACCAAAACGTGCAAAATATGTAAGAGAAGGTCCATGCTTAAAAAGATAGATAGGAATAACGTTAGGCAACAACCATAAGTGAAATGCAAAAGAAACAAGGAAGAAGAGTTAGAAATATGATACATATACTTAACTCAAAAAAAGAAATCCCTTGATGTTGGTGCTTGTTGAAGGATGTTAAAGATGTGATAATGGTAATATCACTACCAAAATAGGCTATTATCCTACAATCATCATGTTAAGAGGTTTACCTTTAGGAGGGGAGAAGGTGACACCAACACTCTAGCAAGCAGGCAAGGTGAACAAAATCAAAAGGAGTAAACAAGGGAGGTATTGATACTACTTAAGAACCATAAAAAACAAAAGGTAGAAGTGTCCATGTAAAGAGAAAAAGAGCATCCAATGTGGAAAATTTCATGAAATATGTTGAATTTCCATGACCCTGGTGTCTACGATAGAATCTTAAATCTCTGACGCTACCAAACCAAGAATCTCAACAAAGCTACTTTGCACAACGGAATATAAACAATAGTAAATCACACATAGACAAATTTAAAAAAAAAATCAACCCAACTTTGTTATATTAATCAACATATAATACAACTGTCTAGGGCTCCCATACTAGGGATAATGGCCCTCAAATATCCAATGGTACAAGAATAAAAGATACAATTAAATTCTCGTTGTTCTAATGCACAATCACAACCTCTATGTCGTATCTCGTCTTGTCGGTCCTTCGCTCTCGATCTACGGCAACACAATTTTGCCTCTATCAATGAAACAAGTCCATTTGCCCATTGAACACGACTCCACCCGCTCTAACGCTGATTGTATGTCCATCTACACATCAACACTTTGAGACTTCATTTGGAGTTGTGAACAACTCCTTCTACCCACTGCTACTCCTCAGCTACTCAGGGTCTTCTTTCCAATATAGCCTTCCATTGCTACTATATGAAGGCTATCATAGGGCAAGAGGGTTGCCACCTATCACTATTGCATGTCCCTTCTCCAACAATGAACACGAGCTAATCCAATCTACTACTCTAGGCTGGCCAATACCTAAGCTCTCCAACTGCCAATCTAGTAGTCACTTTTTTCCATCAAAGTGTTGCACATTAGGCCCCAATTCTTCACCTAACACACAACTGTCAATGTCTTTCTTTTCCACCTGTTCTAGGGCTACTTTGGGCACTTTCTTGTTGCCCTGCACCAACCACTAAGTGCCCAACACAATTGTCAATAATTCACTGTAGAATCTGCTCCTAGTTAGGGTTTCTAACCACCCAAGTCAACCCTAACACTTGGCTTCTCCAGGCTGCTTATTCTGTCCACACTAGGACTAATCCAACTAGCATCTATTCACACAAAACACATCACATACGTGGCGTACCTCTTTTTTGAAGTGTTGCAACATCTACTGTCTTGGATGCTCCTGGTTAGGGTACTTTCCACTCTACAACAACCCTACTAAACTTTCCCAAACAACCTCTTACTAGCTGCGACCTCCCTCCATAAATCTCTATCCAAACTTGTTGTAGGATTGGGCTACAACCAACCCCCAAACAAGCCCAAACTCCTCCTTGAACACCCTGTGGTTGACTGTGAAAGCTACAACACCTTTGACCCTCCTATATAGTACACTTTAGGCCTGCAACCTTCCCACAAATGATAGCTAGGGTTGTGGCCTAGCAAGGAGAGAAGAACCACACTCAAATGCACCTCAAAACAACCCTGAAACCACCTTATGTCTATGGCCTCCACCTGAGGTAAACTTAGACCTATGGTAGGAAGAAAATCATGCCAAACATAGCCCTCTTTCTCCACGCCCTTTCTCCTCCAAAAATCTCGTTGCCTCAAATGTGTTTACAAAGAGATAAATGCACATTTGGATGATTGAAATGACTTCAAATAACCTTAGGCTTGTATTTATACTCTTTACAAGGGCTCCACAAATTCTCTAAGAGACATGACTTTTGGACATTTCTACCTCAAGCCTATATGACTTGTATGTCCAAAAACCAATCATTACCTTCAAAAATTCATAACTCATCATAGACAACACGGAATTTAATGATTTTCATTGCGTTGGATTCTCCTCAACATCCTCTATCATATTCATCCATCACATGTCCAAAATGCCTCATGGTTTTGGCCCAACTCCTTTGGGTACAAAACCCCAACCTTAGGTTCCAAGCCCACAATGACCCATTGTGGCGCTCCAACCTCCAAAACCCAAACCCTCGAGCTTGACATACCTCCCAAGCTTTCAAAAAGCAACACTCCCTCTTAGCGAGTGAGGTAATTCCAAGACTAGGAACTAGCTCATCATCATCATCACTACTCTCAACACTTGCCCAACTCCTAGCAATCACAACTACAACAATCCCTATAGCATGAACTACGCCTCTCGGAGGTGTCGATGTCACTGGAAGCATCCCTCTTCTTCTTCCTCTCTTGAAATGTTTTCCATTATGTCCATGATTCCTTCTTGGCATATGTCGGTGCACCCTTGCTCCCCATTGAACACACGCTCTTCTTGGGCTGCAAAATCTCCCTCTGAACCTGCAAACTCCCTCTAGAGCTCGAATCTCCCCTGAGTCTCTAGAACCTGTACCTGGTCCTCTAAAGCTTGCCCCTGCACTTGCTTCCCTGGAACCCGCACCTAGTCCTTCTGCTTCTTCTCATGATCCATATGCTTGCCTTTTATCCTGTATAGACCATGCTCTCTAACTCCAATCACAATACCTGCGTAGCTAGAGCCTTTGGGCCTAAGTCTTGCCTTCCCATCCTGGAATAAGACCTCAAACCTCTTCTTCTCGATCACTGAGACAGATACCACGCTATATCTAAGTCCTGGTACAAACAATACATCTTGGACCCACATCACTCGTCTCGACTCCATCCTGAATGGCACAACTCCCGATCCTTGGATCTCCTTCTGACTCTTATTACCCAAAAACACCCTAGTTATTACTGGATTCTAGCTTCTCTGAACTTTCAAGCTAGAAGGGTGAATATTGAGGATTATCAAGGAGGCTTTTTTCACTTTCAGATTCACTCAAAAGAGGGCTATAACTAGTCTCTTCTTCTCAATCACTGAGACAGATATCATGCTATATCTCAATCCTAGTACAAACAATACATCTTGGACCCACATCACTCGTCCTGAATGGCGCAACTCCCAATCCTTGGATCTCCTTCTGACTCTTGTCGCCCAACACCATGTGCAACTTCGAGTCCCACTCAGCGAGAGTCTCGAATACCTCCGATGACCCTGTCATATTTTTGACGCACCGTTGTCGACTTACCATCCATCCTCATCGATGGTACCTTGCGAGAAATGAGAGATCATAGCAAAGTCCTCCTCCTCCAACCTCCTAGTGAGAGCATCTATCTCAAAAGAAGTGGAAACACCAACAACCTGCTACCCTTTCTTCTTCCCGTCATCTCCCGTCTTCTTCTTCATTGGACATCTCGACGAAAAATGACCCATCTTGCCACAGTTGAAACACTTGATCTTACTCAAGTTTGTCTTCTGCTTGCCCTTCTTTCGTGCTACAAGTGCCATGTCACCATTTGAAGCCCTCTTCCTTGGATGAAGGTCCTCATCTCGCAACTCCTCCTGAATGAAGTCATCCCATAGCCTATTCCAGTCTGGCAACTTCCCTAGCAACGATCCCCTTGATGAATGGCTTCCATTCTGGAGTAAACCCTTTCAATGAAATCCTCACCATATCAGAATCTGAAATAGTCACGTCGACGACAGCAAGCTCATCTTTGACTTGAGATAACCTCGTCAGATACAAAGTCACTCCTTCACCTTGCAACATCTTGGAGGACTTCAACTTGTCCTCCAAGACTAGTACCCGATTTTCATTCTTATTCTGGAACAAATTTCTAAAGAGCCATCAACATCTCATGAGTGGAAGTCTTCCCAGACAAATGTGGTATTAGGGAGTCCTTCACACCATCTAGGATGGTCAATCTCGCCTTCATACCCAATTCTTCGTACACTTCCAACTCCTTAGGGCCAGTCGGCTTCTTGATGGCTTTCCCAACAAACTCCCATATTCTGTTGACCTGTAAGACCAACTTCATATTTTCCTTCCATGGACTATAGTTGGACAACCCTTCCAACCTGTCCTCATACCCGAAGACCAACCTGCAACTTCGACATTGTAGTGAGTCCTGTTGACCACTACCGGTCAACTACCCATGCAGTACACCCCCTTTTCTTGGCAAAAAGGGGTAGCACCTGATCAGCGTGTCCGTGCCATCCTGCAGTCATCAGCAGCTTGATCATTTTGATTGTAAACCCAGTCTGCATGTTTGAATTGTAAATAATCTTAGCAGATATGAGTCGTGTATGTAAATTACCTAGGTGGACCTAACTTTCTAGTGGTAATCTACATCCAGGAAGGTTTTTCGTCTCACCGATCCATGATCGGCAGAGTTTTCCTTCAAACTGACCCCAAAGCCGAGATGGATTTTGTCATTAGAACTTTAGGAGAATCCTAGTGTGTTAATCTGCTAAATTATAGTTGTGTCACAGAAACTGGGTGATTTGTGAGGGTCTGTATTAAGTGGGTTCGCCCCCTTAAGATGTAAATTGTAAAAGTCATGATGAAATGTGTCTTGAGGGTTGAAAATTGTTTTAAATCCCCTCATGAGTCCTAAGTCCTAGGTCCTAGGTGATGTTTCCGAAGGCTTAGTTCGGTGATCCATTTAAAAAAATAAATAAAAATAATAAAATAATAAAATAAATAAAAATTTAAAAATTTAAAAAATGAATAAATAAAAAATTATAAAATAAAGCAAAAACCCTAACTAATAAAATAATACTATTTTAAGTGAATGCATGCAAAATATCATTTTTTAATAAATCGACGGATGAGATCAAGAGATGTCTTGATCCTCATCAACGGTCGAGATCATTTCAACAAGGATCACTCGAACTAGCCGTTGGGATCATTTCCTTTAAGTAGGGTGCTAGGGGTCATTTTCAAATCATCTAATCTGTGAGTCTGGTACTGAAGAAGCTCTCTTGTAATCTTTTTTCTGGTTAATAAAAGAAGACTTTGGGGTCCAAATCTTGCTGGTGTTACTCTCTGGAAATGCTGTGAGATTGTTTAATTTTCTGCATATTTTATTTTCAGCCATTAATAATAGCTTATTGTAGAGTATTGTGAGCACAGGTATCTTGTTCACTTGCTAGGGTTTGAGCGCTGTTAGGGTTTCTGAAGTAATGGCAGGTATCTCCATTACTTTTTGAGATCTAGCAGCATTTTTGCCCTCTTTACTGATGGTTGTTTTGAGGTGTGCAGAAAACCCTTTCTGAAGAGAATTTGTGGGCGTTTGGGGAAGTTCTCGGCTGAACCAGCCAACTCCCGCAAGCATTTTTTGCTGAGCCCAGTTGGATTTGATCCTGGGTCTATCATTCAGTTTTTTTTTTTTTTTAATTTGCTTGAGAGATTTTCTGAAGTTCTTCACAGTGAAAATCTGAAATCTTTATTTCTTTAAAATATTCCTGTGCTCATCGTTGAATCTGGCTGTTAAGGGGCCAAAAATCTGTACATTAATCAACTGTTCTAGGGTTTCAAATTTTTTTAATTAGGGTTTTATTTTCTTTTAATTGCAGTTGCCCAGGATCGGCCCACAGGCAATTCCTTCAAAATTTTTGATGCACGCTTCATTGTTAAATCTGAATGCAATAAATTTTTATGTGTATACAGCGTGATTTCGCAGTGACATGAGCCAGCAGACAGAACTCAGAACGCTGCCGGAACAGATCCTTTGAAAACGACAGTACAAGAAAACGCGTCAATGTATTTGGCATGAAACAATATTGAAGAGTCCAGTTGTGAATATTTCTTTGGAGGTATCGGTTTAATCAGAAGCACGTGCTGGGCATCGTATGTACTGTGCAAAACATTCAAAAAACTGTGCGTTTCAAAAATCGATTTGCCCCAGGTTATCGATTCAAAACTGCCATCGATCACGCCATTAAAAACAGTTATGCAAATCCTTTTTACGCATTATCTTGGAGAAGGTCATATTCGCATCTTTAAATCACCCTGCTGCGCCATCATTTGTGAGAGTTTTCTCGGCCCGTGAGGAAACGCGTTTTCCTTCCAGAGTTTGTGCACAGCGTGAAGGAATTTTGTGGGTATTTTGCATGGGAATACCAGCGCCGGCCTGTCACAAAAAGACAAGAACAAATCAAGAAATCTGAGCATGAATCAATCTATTCATCGAGTTTCTCTTGGCCCGCATTTTCTCTTTAAAATTCGCGCAGGTACTTTCACATTTTTTTTGGGTTTTACGCATCAGTTAGGGTATCGTTCTCCTTTATTTAATCGTTTTAAATTTTTATGCGCCTTCGTTTACTCAGAAAACAAAAATCGTATTACAGTTTTATTTTCATTACGTCAAATTTGAAGTTAGGACTCTGCATTTTTATGTTTTAGATTTTTGTTTTAATTAGATTTTAATTTGTTTTATTTAGATTTGTTTTATAAATTTTTTATTTTGTTTTAGAATATGATATAAAATAAAAAAAAGGGTCGATTTTCATTTAGTTGAGTCCTTTTTAGTTTGACTTAGTTTTTTTTTTATTTTTTAGGATTTATTTTATTTAGATTGTAAATTAGTTTTAATTTTTTCTTCTTTTTTTTAAAAAAAAAGAGAAAATAAATATTTTTTTAGAGTTTTAGTTTTATTTTTTTAGTTGATTTTCATTTTACATTCCTAAAAAAAAAAAAAAAAAGTATAAAAGCATCGCGAATATTTTTGCCAGTTTCAGTCTTGCCTCGGAAATTACCTTGGTCTCACCTTTATGCTGAGGTTGAAAATTTTAATGTGGGAATTGGTGTTTAATCTGATTCAAATTTTCATCTGAAGATTAGCTGCATATATGTGGTTGTTTAAGGCATTTACTCTCTTAAGTTGCTGAGCTTTTGAGCCTTTTATGATTATCTTATATCTGGGGAAATTTTAAGCTTTTTTATGATAAATGATTGCTTCTCAGGGTCTATATTGCTGCAGTATCTGATAATTAATCGATTAAACATCAATCTCTTAAGGCACTGGTCTGCTAAATTAATTAAATCCTTTTAGTGCTTATCTCATCGTGTCTCGTGTCTCCCAACCAACTGGTCGACAGTTGGTCTCATCATCTCACAGGGTCTACCCCTCTTAGCCGCGGGAGACAGGCTTAAACGGAGGGATTGGGGATCAGAGTGACAGCCCCCGGTCTGAGCGTTGTCGTGTCAATCTGCGTGACAACATTTTTTGGCGCCGTTGTCGGGGATACTTTGTTCTCAGTGTTTCAACGACAATCATCCTTCTCTTTTTTATCTTTTCATCTGGCCCGGCAACGCCAACATTTTTTGGCGCCGTTGCCGGGGACAGAGTTTTTCTGTTCCTGGAGTTTCATCAACATTCATCTTCTCATCTTTCTCATCTCTCATTTGAGTTGGCAGATTGAACCTTCTTGCTTATCATTTGGATCTTTCATTGCCTTATTTTTCGTCATATCAGCAGTATCTCTTTGGTTTGTTTCTTGTTTGGGTGGCGACTCCATTTTCTCATTTTTCCCAGACAAGAAGCCTTCCTCATATCTGCTCGCTGGTTCCTTTTTGGATCTTAGAATCAGATTTATTGTTCAAGTGGCGACTCCACTTCTTTCATCTATTGACTTTCTTGAGCAGAGGTCTCGTTCTATCATCCTTTTAATCCCTTATTATTCATCATGGACTATTCATTTAAACCATGTCGTTTTACTGACTGTCTCCATGATTTTCCGGAGGAGGCCATTCCTAAATTACCTATTTTTTCAGGTGGTGATCCAATCGCTGTTAGAAGGCATCTAGGCTTGTTTACTCGCATCATGATCATATATTGTAGACCCCCTCAGTTTAATCATGAAGATATCAAGATGCGCCTATTTGTCCTTTCTTTAGAAGATGATGCTTTGAATTGGTTTAACAATTTTCCTAAGGAATCTTTCACTTCTTTACAAGACATTGTCGATGCTTTTAAAGATAGATATGGTTATCCAAACAGCTTGCCTTCTGCCCCTCAAATTGTGCAACAGAAAGAAAGTAATCTTACAAAAGGTCCAGCTGTTGAAGAAAGATTTCAAGATCAGAATGTGTCATCAACCGGAACTATTGCAGATCATGATAGTGGAAAATCAGGGACAAATGACAATGAAAAGGAAGAGCAAAAGCAAATTATGCAAGATATAATGACGCTGGTAAAAAATATGGAGAGTAATTAAACTAATTATGGCAATGATGTCAAAACTTTATGCACCCACCTGGGAAAACGTAATAGGGAGATGGAGATTGTGCAAAATCAGCATGCTAGAGAAATTGAGGACATGAAAACTAAATATGAAACAGAAATTAGAATCATGCATAGCAAGCTGTCAGGATTAGAGGAAAATATGGTGACCATGAAAGCTGATCATGATAGGGAAATTGATTCTATGCAAAATAAGCTATTAACTATGGATGAGGAAATGACTATCATGACGTTCAATCATAATAATCAGTTGGCTAACATGCAAGCAAATCATAGAGAAGAAATAAATTCCATGCAACATTGCTTGATGAACATGAAGGAAAAGAACGATAAAGTAATAAAAGACATGAAAGAACATCGTGCCAGACAAATCAGTGCTATAAAGGTTGAACACTCTAGTCAGATGGATGCCATTAGAATACAGGTTCAAAGGTTTCAGCAATTGGAAGATAAGAAAAACCAGGGGACATCAAAAGATCAGGAGCCTTCTCATTTGTTGCAACAAGTTCCATCTTATTATGAGGAGGTTATTGATTCGATTGAAAGATGGCTAATTGAAGGTGATCCAGATAGACTTAAGAATGATAAAGATCACATGCAGGATAAAGAAAGATACATCACGCATACTTCATCTGATAGTTTTGAAACAGAAAGTTCCAGGTCATCAGTAATTCAACCTGCCAGAAAGAAAAAGTGCAAGAGAAAGAAAATGAGAAGAAGATTTGATGCATCAGACGGCCGCGAGCAGCTTGATTTTCAGATAGGAAAAAGTCCTACCATATGAAAAATTGGACATGGCACATCCGACAAGCAACCGACAGATTTTCCTGAAAGCAGGGAAATGCTCAGTATGCACTATATTGAACACATCTGATGCCATGGGGCATCTTTTGTATCGTATTTCTAACCCTACTCCTTGTTTTTTCAGCATTTTCATTTCTGTTTTAGGATTAGATTTACTTTTCTAGACAGTTAATAAATAAAGAGCTTTTATCTTTCCTGTGCTTAATGTATATGATGATATTTTGGATGGACGCTACTTATTTTTGTGTTGTATGGATGCAGATTTTGGATTCTCACATTCCTGCAAGCAGCAACGTGTCCCCAAGTAGAGCCAGATGTTGACCACTACCGGTCAACTACCCATGCAGTACACCCCCTTTTCTTGGCAGAAAGGGGTAGCACCTGATCAGCGTGTCCGTGCCATCCTGCAGTCATCAGCAGCTTGATCATTTTGATTGTAAACCTAGTCTGCATGTTTGAATTGTAAATAATCTTAGCAGATATGAGTCGTGTATGTAAATTACCTAGGTGGACCTAACTTTCTAGTGGTAATCTACATCCTAGAAGGTTTTTCGTCTCACCGATCCATGATCGGCAGAGTTTTCCTTCAACCTGACCCCAAAGCCGGGATGGATTTTGTCATTAGAACTTTAGGAGAATCCTAGTGTGTTAATCTGCTAGATTATAGTTGTGTCACGGAAACTGGGTGATTTGTGAGGGTCTGTATTAAGTGGGTTCGTCCCCTTAAGATGTAAATTGTAAAAGTCATGATGAAATGTGTCTTGAGGGTTGAAAATTGTTTTAAATCCCCTCATGAGTCCTAAGTCCTAGGTCCTAGGTGATGTTTCCGAAGGCTTAGTTCGGTGATCCATTTAAAAAAATAAATAAAAATTATAAAATAATAAAATAAATAAAAATTATAAAATTATAAAAATTATAAAAATATAAAATAAAAAATTATAAAATAAAGCAAAAACTCTAACTAATAAAATAATAATATTTTAAGTGAATGCATGCAAAATATCATTTTTTAATAAATCGACGGATGAGATCAAGAGATGTCTTGATCCTCATCAACGGTCGAGATCATTTCAACATGGATCACTCGAACTAGCCGTTGGGATCATTTCCTTTAAGTAGGGTGCTAGGGGTCATTTTCAAATCATCTAATCTGGGAGTCTGGTACTGAAGAAGCTCTCTTGTAATCTTTTTTCTGGTTAATAAAAGAAGACTTTGGGGTCCAAATCTTGCTGGTGTTACTCTCTGGAAATGCTGTGAGATTGTTTAATTTTCTGCATATTTTATTTTCAGCCATTAATAATAGTTTATTGTAGAGTATTGTGAGCACAGGTATCTTGTTCACTTGCTAGGGTTTGAGTGCTGTTAGGGTTTCTGAAGTAATGGCAGGTATCTCCATTACTTTTTGAGATCTAGCAGCATTTTTGCCCTCTTTACTGATGGTTGTTTTGAGGTGTGCAGAAAACCCTTTCTGAAGAGAATTTGTGGGCGTTTGGGGAAGTTCTTGGCTAAACCAGCCAACTCCTGCAAGCATTTTTTGCTGAGCCCAGTTGGATTTGATCCTGGGTCTATCATTCAGTTTTTTTTTTTTTTTTTTAATTTGCTTGAGAGATTTTCTGAAGTTCTTCACAGTGAAAATCTGAAATCTTTATTTCTTTAAAATATTCCTGTGCTCATTGCTGAATCTGGCTGTTAAGGGGCCAAAAATCTGTACATTAATCAGTTGTTCTAGGGTTTCAAATTTTTTTAATTAGGGTTTTATTTTCTTTTAATTGCAGTTGCCCAGGATCGGCCCACAGGCAATTCCTTCAAAATTTTTGATGCAGGCTTCATTGTTAAATCTGAATGCAATAAATTTTTATGTGTATACAGCGTGATTTCGCAGTGACATGAGCCAGCAGACAGAACTCAGAACGCTGCCGGAACAGATCCTTTGAAAACGACAGTACAAGAAAACGCGTCGATGTATTTGGCATGAAACAATATTGAAGAGTCCAGTTGTGAATATTTCTTTGGAGGTATCGGTTTAATCAGAAGCACGTGCTGGGCATCGTATGTACTGTGCAAAACATTCAAAAAACTGTGCGTTTCAAAAATCGATTTGCTCCAGGTTATCGATTCAAAACTGCCATCGATCACGCCATTAAAAACTGTTATGCAAATCCTTTTTACGCATTACCTTGGAGAAGGTCATATTCGCATCTTTAAATCACCCTGCTGCGCCATCATTTGTGAGAGTTTTCTCGGCCCGTGAGGAAACGCGTTTTCCTTCCAGAGTTTGTGCACAGCGTGAAGGAATTTTGTGGGTATTTTGCATGGGAATACCAGCGCCGGCCTGTCAGCAAAAAGACAAGAACAAATCAAGAAATCTGAGCACGAATCGATCTATTCATCGAGTTTCTCTTGGCCCGCATTTTCTCTTTAAAATTCGCGCAGGTACTTTCACATTTTTTTTGGGTTTTACGCATCAGTTAGGGTATCGTTCTCCTTTATTTAATCGTTTTAAATTTTTATGCGCCTTCGTTTACTCAGAAAACAAAAATCGTATTACAGTTTTATTTTCATTACGTCAAATTTGAAGTTAGGACTTTGCATTTTTATGTTTTAGATTTTTGTTTTAATTAGATTTTAATTTGTTTTATTTAGATTTGTTTTATAAATTTTTTATTTTGTTTTAGAATATGATATAAAATAAAAAAAGGGTCGATTTTCATTTAGTTGAGTCCTTTTTAGTTTGACTTAGTTTTTTTTTATTTTTTAGGATTTATTTTATTTAGATTGTAAATTAGTTTTAATTTTTTCTTTTTAAAAAAAAAAAAAAAAGAGAAAATAAATATTTTTTTAGAGTTTTAGTTTTATTTTTTTAGTTAAGTTTCATTTTACATTCCTAAAAAAAAAAAAAAAAAATTCGAAAAGTATAAAAGCATCGCGAATATTTTTGCCAGTTTCAGTCTTGCCTCGGAAATTACCTTGGTCTCACCTTTATGCTGAGGTTGAAAATTTTAATGTGGGAATTGGTGTTTAATCTGATTCAAATTTTCATCTGAAGATTAGCTGCATATATGTGGTTGTTTAACGCATTTACTCTCTTAAGTTGCTAAGCTTTTGAGCCTTTTATGATTATCTTATATCTGGGGAAATTTTAAGCTTTTTTATGATAAATGATTGCTTCTCAGGGTCTATATTGCTGCAGTATCTGATAATTAATCGATTAAACATCAATCTCTTAAGGCACTGGTCTGCTAAATTAATTAAATCCTTTTAGTGCTTATCTCATCGTGTCTCGTGTCTCCCAACCAACTGGTCGACAGTTGGTCTCATCATCTCACAGGGTCTACCCCCCTTAGCCGCGGGAGACAGGCTTAAACGGAGGGATCGGGGATCAGAGTGACAGCCCCCGGTCTGAGCGTTGTCGTGTCAATCTACGCAACAACAAGTCCTTCACCTACAACGTGGCCAAATCCCTCTTAAGTTGTACTTCACTGTGCACCTTTTGATTCACTGTTTCTCAAAGCAGCTCAAACATGCTCTGATACCATGTTGAATTTCCACAACTTTTGTGTCTAGGATATAATCTTAAATCTCTTACGCTACCAAACCAAAAATCTCAACAAAGCTACTTTGCATAGCAGAATATAAACAAAAGTAAATCACACATAGACAACTTTTTACAATTTTTTCAACCCAACTTCATTATATTAATCAACATATAATACAATTGTCTAGGGCTCCCATATCAGGGATAATGGCCTTCAAATATCCAATGGTACAATAATACAATATACAATGAAAATCTCGTTGCTCTAGTGCACAATCACAACCTCTATGGCATATCTCGTCTTACCGGTCCTTTGCTCCTATTCTGCAACAACACAATTCTACCTTTATCAATGAAACAAGTCCATCTTCCCACTGAACATGGCTCCACTTGCTCTCACACTGATCGTAATTCCATCTACACATCAACACATCGAGACTCCGATTGAGTTGTTCACAACTCCCTTTGCCTACTACTACTCCTCAACTACTCAGCGTCTTCTTCCCACTATAACCTTCCATTGCTGTTATATGAAGGCTATTATAGGGTAGGAGGGTTGCCACCTATCACTGCTTCAAGTCCCTTATCCAACAATGAACATGGTCTAATCCAATCTGCTCCTATAGGCTGGCCAATACCTGAGCTCTCCAACTGCCAATCTAGCAGTCACTTTTTTCCATCAAAGTTTTGCACATTAGGTTCCAATCTTCACCCAACACACAATTGTCAGCGTCCTTCTTGTCCACTTGTTCTACGGCTACTTTGGACACTTTATTGTTGCCCTCCATCAACCACTAAGTGCCCAATACAACTCTCAACAATTCACTGTAGAATCTGCTCCTAATTAGGGTTTCTAACCACCCATGTCAACTCTAACACTTGGCTTCTACAGGTTGTTCGTTCTGTCCACACTAGGACTGATCCAACTAGCATCTATTCACACAAAACACATCACATACTTGGCGTACCTCTTTTATGAAGTGTTGTAGCATCTACTGTCTTGGCTGCTCCTGGTTAGGGTACTTGCCACTCTGCAACAACCCTACTAAACTTGTCCAAACAACCTCTTACTAACTACGGCCTCCCTCCATAAATCCTTGTCCAAACTTGTTGTAGGATTGGGTTACAACCAACCCCCAAACAAGCCCAAACTCCTCCCTTTACACCCAACAGTTGGGCGTGAAAGCTACAACACCTTCGGCCCTCATGTATAGGACACTTTAGGCCTGCGACCTTCCCACAAATGACAGCGAGGGCTACAACCTAGAAGGGAGAGAAGAACCACACTCAAATGTACCTCAAAACAACCCTGAAACCACCTTATGTCTGTGACCTCCACCTAACGTAAACTCAAACGTGTGGTAGGAAGAAAATCATGCCAAACATAGCCCTATTTCTCCACACCTTTGCTCCAAAAATCTCATAGCCTCAGATGTGTTTACAAATAGATAGATGCACATTGGGATGATTGAAATGACTTCAAACCACCTTGTATTTATACTCTTAGAAGGGCTCCACGAATTCTCCAAGAGACATGACTTTTGGACATTTCTACCTCAAGCCTTCATGACTTGTATGTCCAAAAACCAATCATTACCTTCAAAAATTCATAACTCATCGTAGAAAACTCATAATTTGATGATTTTCGTTGCGTTGGATTCTCCTCAACATCCTCTATCATCTCCATCCATCACATGTCCAAAATGCCTCGTGGTTTTGGCCCAACTCCTTTGGGTACAAAATCCCAACCTTAGGTTCCAAGCCCACAATGACCCATTGTGGCACTCCAACCTCCAAACACCGAACCCTAGGGCTTGGAGTACTTCCCAAGCTATCAAAAATAAACCAAATAGCTATGAAGCTAAGAGGTAGCTATGCCCAAATGTAGCTACCACATATGCAAGAAATACGAAGACTAGTAAAGCACTAATGAAGGCAAGATCTAGAAATACTATTGCCATGGTAGCTCTAGCATGGCAAGTAGTAACTTTAGAGAGGCTAAAGCAAAGGCTACATGAGACAATTTTAGCACAAAACAAGCGAAGGTAATGAGTTGTGATGAGCAAGTGACATACTAGTGAAGAGAAAAATATCTTATATGAGTATGTAGATGTTGAGAGAATAAAAAAACAAAAAAAAAAGTAGATATATAAAGGGATAAAATTGCTTACGACACTAGGGTAGTACTAGCTATGTCGAGGAGAAAAATATTAGAGGAAGGATGTGTTGGATACATGATTAAGTAAATCCATAGTTGCAATCTACAGGTTGTTGATTTTTCATAGGATCTTATATGTTGATAATTACTTTTTATGATTTATTTAGTTACTCTTTTCTTACATTCATATTCATCATAAAGAAATTACACAAAATATCTCAACATTAAAAACTAAATGCCAGTAGGATCATAAAGAGACAACTAAGCAAGAACACAAACATTTACCCTTGGAAAACCCACAGGAGGGAAAACCTGCAACCTTTTCCTTGCAATTTTTTTTTTAGTTCAAAAAGAGGCATACCTAGATCTTCTAGTCAATCACAAGGTCAAATTGACCAACAAGGTAGACTTGGTCAAACCCAGTCCAACTGCCTCCTAGTCAAGTCATAAGCCTTCCCACTAAACTTCGTCTAGTTAGGGCTACACGGGCCAAATTTCAGCCTACTTCTGCATCCAAGATTTCTGTTCTGCTGCCCTGGAATACTTCAGAGATTCGACACTTTTGTTCACACATGTGAGGACTAATGGAAAGGGAGAGAGGGAGAAAAAGTTTGATTTTATTCTGATCATTTTCGTCTTTCCTTCTTCCTTGTCTCCTTCACATGGATGAGCAGAAGAGAAATGAGAAATCCAATGATTATCCAATAAGAAATTATTCCAAAACAGTCATGATTTTAAATCTGCTAAATCCTATTAAAAAATCTCTAGCAATAAATTATAATGAGAGATACTTCTGCTTTTATGGAGAAGGCTTCTACCTTCTATTTTAATATAAAACTATTATTCTCCCAGATCTAGTCTAGAAAAGTTACAAGAAATAGATTTGTCACCCGCAAGGTAAAGGAGACTAAGACAATATGCAAGGCATGCCAAATGTACACAAAAACATCAAAGATATGGGTCATCTCCCAAAAGATTAAGTCCTTTAGGACCCAAAGAATCAATGTCTCTCCCAAAGGGCATGATATAAGCCTCAAAACATGGTGAGGTTTCCCTCTTAGAAAGAAATTCCCTCAAGCAAGTCACTGCCTAACCTCAAAATGTGGGAGGTTCACACATATGAAGTGAAAAGGGAAAAATATGTTGAAAGCTCCTCCAAAATAGCTCATAACTGTAAGGAGATGTTTCATACATAAGAACATATCTGAAAATCATGCAAGTGACATCCACAAATGATGAAATGACCCTCTCCAAGTTAAAAACAATAAAGCCACATGTTCTCAAATAGAAAGTAGATGTGTCCTCTAGATGGTTTGGAGCTCTATTTTGTGCCAAATAGTTAAAAGAATGCTATTCAAGGAGGGCGTTCAAAGATATTCAACGTGGAATGTCAAGAGGATGCCCAAGCATGCAAAAGTTGCCAAAATGGGCCCTAAATGATGTGACCAAAGCCTTGGGATATGTGTACTACCACGTCAACAATGAAATTGCCCCATGAAATGTGATTCCACATCAATAATCATAGAATCATTTCCAAGAGTCCAGGGCCAAAATGTGACGAATACATAAAAGGGAGGTCCATGCTTAACAAGCTAGATAAAAGTAGTCTCAAGCAAGAAGCATAAATGAAATGCAAAAAGCCAAGGAAGAATGGTTAATTTTTTTATTATTATGAGACTTATAATTCGCTGAACAAAAGAGATGTCATGATGTTGGAGGTTGTTGAAGGATGTGAAATATGTGAACACTATAAACTCAATACCAAAAAAATTACAACCCTACAATGATCATTTTATGGTTTGACCTCTAGAAGAGAAGGTGACACCAACTACTTAGCACAGACAAGGGGTGAACAAAATCATGAGGTAGAAACAAGGGAGGTACTGACACTACTTGAGCACCTGACATGTCAAGAGAATGCCCATGCATACAAAAGTTGCCCAAATGTGCCTCGAATAATGTGACCAATGCCTTAGAATATGTGTACTACAGAGACAACTATGAAATTTCCTTATGAAATATGACACCACATGAAAAATCATAGAGTCATGCCAAGAGTACCGGACCAAAACATGTTGAATACATAAGAGTGGGGTTGATGCTTAACAATATAGATAGGAATGGTGTTAAGCAACAAGCGTAAATGAAATGCAAAAAAAAAGAAGGAAGAAAAGTTAGAAATATGATAATTATACTTAACTCAACAAAAGAGATGTCCTTATGTCGTGATGTTCAAGATGTGAGCATGTTAATCTCATTACTAAAACAGGTGATGATCCTACAATGTTCATGTTAGAGTTTTACTTTAGGAGGGTAGGAGGTGACACCAACTCCCTAACAAGGACATGAGGTGAACAAAATCAAGAGGGGAAAACAATGGAGGTATTGACACTAGTTGAGCACCATAAAAAAAGGTAGGAATGTCCATGTAAAGAAATAAAGGGTATCAAAAGTGGTAAAGTTCATGAAATACCTATGAAGCTAAGAGGTAGATATACCCACATGTAGCTACCTAGGGTGAAAGAGATACAAAGACTGGTGAAGCACCAATTAAGGAAATATATGGAAATACTATCACCATGGTAGCTCTACCATTAGAAGAAGTGACTTTAGGGAGGAAAAAGAAAAGCCTACATGAGACGATGCTAGCACAAAACAAGCAAAGGTATTAGTTGTGTAGAGGTAGTAACATACCAGTGAAGAAAAAATTATCTGACATGAGTATGTAAATGTTGAGAGAATGAGAAAAGAAGAATGAAGGCAAGAAAAAAAAAGTAGATATAGAAGGAGAGAAAACTGGTTACGACACTATGGTAGTACTAGGTAAATCAAGGAGCAAAATTTTAGAGGAATGATGTGTTGGATAAATGATTAAGCAATCCCATAACTATAGTTTATAGGATACAACAACCGAAACCAACATTCCAAGGAAGTGACAAGGAGGAAGGAGCATGGTGACTAGAACCATCTATTACCCACCAAAATGGGTAACCCCATAGGAAAGAAATGTTCTCTTATATTTGACATCTAGCTGAATAGCCAACCAACTACCAACCCTTGACGTTCTCTATTTGATGATGATATGCCATGTGCCTCCACTATCTACATCAGCCACATACCTCTCACTCATCTGGCATTACCACTTAGATGAAGGTGGGCTACTATTCAAAAGTTACTTTTATCATTTTGCAATCAGGTCCTTATACTTGTTTGATTTTGGGCATTTAGTATGGACAAAGGGGTGATTTAGAAGATTAACGGATCTTGACTATAAATCCGTTCTCTCACCTTACCAAAAGGGTTAATCATTAGCCTTAGTTCATTTGAACCTCTCTTGAGGCCTTAGAGTTATAGGAGAGGCACTACTTGGAAAACCTGGATTGAGATAGCCCGCTCATTATCACCTACACCATACTTGACACATTTTGTCCCACACTACAAGCCCCATATACCACCTCCACTCTTCAGGTCTAATTTGTGATTGGTTCTTTGGCATTTGGCACCCTCATGTCCACATTCCTTGAGTAGGGGAAAAAACATTGCCCTGGAGGTTGACGCAACTAAAATAATGAAAAAGCTTATCATGGCCACAACAAAAGAAAAAAGAAGAAAGTCAAAATGCAAAAGATGGTTGGGACATAGATTAGCACGTGGGAAAAAGCCTAGCATTAGCTTTGCCCTCCTCATTGGCCATCACTCGGTTCCTAAGAAAATGATGCTCTTCACATTAAAAGGATCCCTTGCATGTCCCAACCTTGATGAGAGATGAACTATCTTATTTTAAGTGGCAATATAAGATGATATTGTTGAATGGTGATGTCACTGATGCCAACATCAATCTTTGAATATGCTCTTAATATTCGTCTATGGATTGCATTTATTGGAAGCTCCAATGGTCAAGAAGCCCTGGAAAGATGAAAAGTTGTTGTGGTGTGGTCATTATGCCCCATTTTTTATGAAGAATTTGCACAAGAAAATTATTTCTCTTAAATTATTTTGAAGTGGGCCACGCTCTAGCCCTAGCCATTGGCTATAAATCATGGGCATGTTAGCTAATTATCATCATCACTTTTATAATGAAATCAATGAAATTATAAGGGTAGATAAAAAGAAAAGGCATAAACAATCTGGAGAATCTTTCTTGTTATTCTCGCGCAGGTCTCCTAGTGGGAATCAATTTGTGAATGTAAGGAGCAATTAATGACATTTGAATCAAAGAGAGGTCCAATTTGTTATTCTGGAAACTGTAGGGAAGTAACTAAGAGCATTAAAATCCATTGTGTGCATATATCTGATGCAATGACCAAGGAGCTAGCAATGCATGGGGCGTTGGGTTGTAGTGCAATGGATATTTGAGTAAATCAAGTGCATTAGAGAAACTCAGTGCGAGAAAATTGTGAGTTAGAGCAAAGAAAGTGCATCTCAGGGAAGGAAGTTTTGAATCTGTGAACCGATATTTGAAATACCAAATATCTAGATCAACGATGAGTGCTTTGGATTGTGAATGGAATTAAGGAATCTTCTCATAAAAAATCTTCTAGGCATCCAACCGAAGGACAAGAAGGGAAAGGAGGACGAAAAGAAAGATGAAACATACTTTTTTCTCTCTCTCTCTCTAGTGCACATATTTTTTGGCAAGTTGTAGCTGCAGGGCCAAAATTTTCTAGGCAATTGTAGGGTCGAAATTCTAGATTTTTGGGCATTCACCGAGAGGCCGAAATTCGGGTGAGGGAAGATCAAAAGGACAAGTTGCTAGATCAGATTGGAGGCTTGACTTGGAGGGTGTTGACCAATTTTGGCCATATTTGTTGAAGGTCAGTTTCACCTGGTTGTTGACTATAGGTCTAGGCGTGTCTCTTGTTGAAAATAGGACTTTCTCTATTGAAAAGGTTATTGGGTTTTTCCCTTTAGTGGCTTTTCTGAAGGTAAATCTTGTGATCTCTACTATCCTACTACTTTAATATGGTTGAATTTTTTAAGAATAATTTAATGAAAAATTAAAATAAGATCAACATCATTAGAAGTAATTATCATATTGTTCTTGTATCTATTGCACTTGAAAAATCAATACCATTTGATGGAGTCTTGGCTATACACAGTGATGTGTCTAGACATCAAAACAACAACACACAGAGGTTGGGCAGATCCCACAGACTTGCATATGGCTATGTGAACATATACACACAGATTGGATGTTGACCAATTGTGCGATGCAAATTGGTCGATGTAGACACGTATACAACTACGTGAGCCCTGGCATGGATGTTGATCGGATTCTCATCTGTATTAAGTTAACCATGGCTTGTGATTGGTAGCCACATAATCCAAACCTGGTATCCTCACATTCGCCAATAAGTGGCCATGTAATGTGTTGTAATTTCAGGTGTTGGTTGGCATAGTTTGGTTTTGAAAACGGACGATTGGTTATGACCATCAATCTTGCCCCTTTTGATGACTCTTTCACAACAAAATTAAGCTGAGAAAATGACATATCAAGTCATAATATTTAGTAGAGATGGAAAATGATGTATGACTATAAGCCTAAGGTTGGAGTTTCGAACTTGTGACATGTTCTATTTTTATTGCTATGATTTTTATTTTGTCAAACAATTTGAAAAATTCAGTGGTTGGCATCGGAATCTGGTAGCTTGTTGAAGTACGCCCGAAAAGGAGCAAAGTGTAGTGGATTCACTTTCATGTATGGTTCATTGTGGTTATTTTTAGTTTTTGAAACTGTTGTTTGTCCTAATTGAGATCCAAAAGAATCTGAATGATCAAGACTCATAGACAAATACATTTAGAGGGCAGTTGCAAGTTGTAGGACACTATGATGGTCAATGGTTGGACAATGTACAGAGTAGTCGATGTGTAGTGCAGTGATCAAAAGCAGCGGCTAATCATTGATATGCTGCTAAGGTTTGTTGAGTAGAGTTGCTAGAGTTTTCATATATATGTTGTTTCCATTGGGGTTGTGAAAGTAGAATGTGTTGAGAAGAATTTTTGAGCTGGGGAATGTATTTGGCATAAATGTAATAGGTTTATGATTTTGTGTTTGCTAAGGCATAAGTTGAGAGAGCTTAAGGCTGGGCATAGGACAAACTTGTGGCACATTGAATTATGCATGTTAGTGATGTGATTTTCTTGTTAGGCAGTGACAACAAAGGAAATTATAGTAGTATTATGACAATGATATAATGAGAGCAGAGGCAATACAACAGAGCTATTGATTGCAGTGTATTCAATGTAATCTATCTTATTCTTTTATTTTCTATCTTCAAGGTGGCAGGGTGGTGCAAGGCGGAGATTGGAGTCTCCTTCATGTTGGAGCCTGAGAATACTTCAAGGTGGTAGGGTGGTGCTAGGGAAAGTTGGTAGGGTGGTGCTAGGGAAAGTTGGAGCTTGCAAGGTGTTGGAGCATCCTTTCAGTTCGAGTTGATAAAACCCAGTGGTTGGAACTCCTTCCAGTTGGGGTTGGTAAATAAGGGTGTTGGAGCATCCTTTTAGTTGGAGTTGATAAGACCAAGGGGTTGTAACCTCCTTCCAATTTGAGCTGGTAAATCACGGTTTCGGAGCATCCTTTCAATTGGAGTTGATAAATCAGGGGGTTGGAGCCTCCTTTTAGTGGTTGCTAGAGAATTTTGGAAGTTGGAGCGTCCTATTGATGTAATCTTTATTGACCATAGCGTAAACTCCACAAGAACACATGCACCCAAAAATGTCCAACCATTGTCACCTCTTCCTTGTCACACAATCTTCCCTCTGGTCCTGCTCATTATGAGATTGAGCAAGTTACAGTGAGTTCATCTCCTTCTTGAGCTTCAAAAAGATGGTAGTGTGGGGAAGTCATACGACTTCCCTTTCCACATCACAAGGCCATTTATCCTCGTCTCTGAGAAGAATCCACTCTTTACACTCTTCAATAGTAGAAATATGGGCATCAACAACCTCGCACTCTCCAATGCAAGTCCCTACATCCCTCATCTCTAGCCTATTTGATAAAATCATAATAGCATCTGACAATGCTTTTATTAATTTCAAGTGTTGCATGAGCATGAACTCTAATCGATCCAACCTCTCATGAACCTCATATTCCAGTTGTCCTACCTCCACACAAATGGTTGTCATCCTGCATTCTCCTGCCATAGCTCCCATAGTAGGAACGGTCGTTGCCTCCCTCATTGTTGCATGAATGAACAGTTTCCCCAAGTGTGGTACTAGCACGCCGTCCTTCTTCATCATAAACTCTATGCCAAGCACAACTTCATAGTGTTAAGTTATGGTATGTTCTATGCTTAGAGCAGTTTACTTCTTTTTATTATTATTATCCACATATTAGCAATCACATGTACATTAAGTAAAGTGCAGATAGAACATTAAACGATCGACAAAAAACAAGCCAAGACAAGAGACACAAGATGTGGCGGCTAGCCAGGGACAAACCCCAATATGGGGAAACCTTTTGATCAAATCTTCCTTTATCTTCAATAATTCAGCAGAGAGAAATAGTACATAAATCTGATTTTACATCAGCAACATCAAACCCTAGATCAGTGCTAAACTAGGGTAGACAATATCTTGCAAACCGACCGTCGGATCAGCTTGATTCCTTCACCAAAAAATGCGGCCTTCTGAGGAGAGTCAGTTCCACCTACAACGCAGTTCTGAGAGAGAGTCTGATGGTCAATGCTGGTCAAACTTCCAATCTGCAGTTGTAGCCCTAAATTCTGCGTCCTTCCTTCCACATGTGTGAGAGAAGAGTCCCTTTCTGCGCAGTAGGAGAAGAGCCTCTTTTCTGCGCAGGAGAGAGAGAGAGATGTGATGAGATGTGAGTGTCCAAATGAGGAAAAGACCTCCTGTATTTATATACAAATGTTGATGATGAATAGATGCGTCTGTTGGGCTTCTAAGCCTACATGAGTTGCTGGTCAACTTGATAATTATTCCATAATCAAAATAAATTCATATCTCCATAAATACTTATCGGAATCGGATGATCTTTAGATCAATCCTACACCTCTCGACAAGAGGAATCTAGGAAAAATATTATCAGCCATGAATAAGGTGACCCACATGGAGTTTGGCCCTAGTTGCCAATTTTAACACTCCCTCTCAACTAGGGAGAACTTCATCAGCAATTCGTCTGTTTGTCACTACTATTCATCCATCAAATGCACTGCCCTGTACAGCTTGACCCCTGCTCTACTTTGCTCTGTTCTGCCTTGTGCTGATCTGCTATGTTCTGCTCTACTCAGAAGAAGAAGTGATCGAGGATGTATCATACCATCCTCCACTGACTCAAAGTCAGTCTCAGAGTGTGTACCACTGGTCTGAGACCAATTCTCAACCGACCCGAAGTCAGTGTCATAGTGGGTACAACTCCTACCACTGGTCCCAGACTGGTGTCATTGATCCCAGATCAATGAAGGTCATCCTAGTATAGGGAGTATGGTAGATACAGCGATGCATCCATCGGTACTACTATGGTCCCTATCCTCATTTCCCTGCTCATTGATCAAATGAGAAGTACTTCCCATGAGTCCCAGACTGCATGGGTAGGATGCCTCGACAGGTGAACTAATCATCCTATCCACAGGAGAGCGAATCATCCTGTCCAGTGGATGCCACAGAGAACTAATCATCCTGGCCCACAGGAGAGAGAATCATCTTGTTCCACAATCGCCATGGAGAACACATCATCCAGGCCTCACAGGAGAACTAATCATCTTGCTACACAATCATCATGGAGAACACATCATCCAGACCTCATAGGAGAACTAATCATCCTACTACATAGTCGCCACGGGGTGTCACAGGGAAAGTTTTGATTCTTTTACCCTGTACATGTGCACCACCAGGGGATGGTGAGTCACCCTGTGGTCATATGTCGCTCCAAGAAGTACCCCGCGCCCCCCGGAGCTCCAAGAGCTCCATACATCATACAGGACCCTCATCAAAGGGTTTTTGAACGACACCAAGTCATTCTCGGAAAGTCAAAAATTTGACCTTTCCTAGGGGCTTTGTTAGAATGTCAATTACCTGTTCATCTGTACCGATATGTTGGAGCCTTATAGCTCCCCGCTGCACCATATCTCAAATATAGTGGTACCTGATATCGATATGCTTGGAGCGATCATGAAATACAGGATTCTCTGATAAACGAATCCCACTCTGGTTATCACACGGGATCATGGTGGTATCCAATGTCAATCCAAACAGCGCACTGAAGAGCTTTCGTAGCCAGACTGCCTTAGCGGTGGCCATGCTAGCAGGAGTATACTTTGCCTCGGCAGTGCTCAAAGCCATCGACTTCTGCTTCCTGCTCATCCAGGATATCAAAGCAGATCCCAAGGAGAAACAGCACCGAAAGTGCTCTTACAGTCCACCACACTGCCTGCCCAATCAGCATCAGTGTATCCAAGTAGTCTCACATCTCCGGCAGTGTATCTTAACCCATAAGTAATTGTGCCACAGATATCTCAACAGATTCTTGGCACCAATCCAATGTATGTCGTGAGGTTCAACCTATGTTGACTCAACGTGTTGACTGCGAAGCATATATCTAGACGGGAGTTCACTAAGAACATTAATGCTCCGACAAGTTGACGATACTTGGTGGCATTTTGTAAAACAGATCCAGCAGCGCTACCACTTAACTTCTTAAAGGCAAGCTCCATCAGGGTAGGAACAGGCTTGCAGTCCACCATACCAAATCTTTCCAATATCTTCACGACATATTTTCCTTGAGATAGGAAAATTTCCCTTGGCTTCTGCCAGACTTCAAGTCCTAGGAAATACTGCATCAGTCCTAGGTCCTTCATTTCAAATTCAAAAGCCAACTCCCTCTTACATTTGTGAATGAGAGGCTCTGCACCTGTTAGAAAGAGGTCATCCACATACAGCACGGTATGAGAGGTTTGTCATCTTCAACCATAAAGTAAAGGTTAGGATCGGCTTCACTCCTAGTGAATCCCATCTTCATCAAGTAGCTATCGATCCTCTCATACCATGCTTGGGGTGCTTGCTTCAACCCATAGAGAGCCTTCTTCAACCTGCATACATGAGATTTTCGATCATAAATCTCAAATCCTTCAGGTTGCTCCACGTAGACCTCTTCTTTAACCGAACCATGCAAGAACACAGTCTTGACATCCATCTGATGTAGGTTCCATCCCTGTGAAGCCGCAAGGGCTATGATTGAGCAGATTGTTTGGTCAATTTAGTGTTGTCTAAATTGCTATCATAAATTGTCAACCCGGGGCTCGTAAGCTGATGAAGTGAAGTGTACAATATATACTTAAGCAGCCTTTCCTAGTTCTTTTTGTCGTTTTTAGTTCGTGTTTGACTTATCTTCCTAATGTGATGTGATGAAGTTATAAACAAGTGAGTGAATGTGTGTGTATGTGGCGATTTCTAAATGCTTCTTGAAATTTAAAGAGAAAACTTGAACAATAACTTAGAATGAAATTAAAGCTTCAAATGAAAGTAAAGCATCAAACAAAAGACCAATGGCACTAGTCCAATACCTTTACTGCTGATAAGAATGAAAATGACATCTACATTAACTCAATTGAAAGCAAGAACACTACTCTAACTCCTCTATTGAATCTAAAGCAATGCAAAGATTAACTGACAAATCACACTACTTAATTCTCCCTTAACATTCTGCCTTTAGCTAATTGATCATGTGAAAAAGAGTTAGGAGTGAATTAGCAATATGAGTCTAAAACTAAATAAACCAAGCTGCAATTAAATGATATTTTGGTCCCACGAAAGTTAGTGAATTATGATAAAAAGAACCATCAAGAGATTAGCAACTTGACAAAACCTGATAAAGTAAACTAAGCAATGAAACTAATGCAAGTCAAGGTAAAAATCAGCAGTGTAGATAAGACAACTTCAAATGCCACTAGTGATAAAAAGAAGGAAAAACACAATATCCCGGGCTCCTAACACACCTGCAAGAACAAACTGATCAGTTCTGAAAAATGTTGGGAATGTAAAGGCATAATTCAAACTGTACAATATTATACATGTCAAAAGAAATGAAAATTGCAGAAATCAAACTGTACATTAGTATACATGTGAAAATGAAAACAAAAAGAAGTGCAGGAAAATGAAATTAAAAACTACTGTACATAGGTTGTGGCAGACGGGGGCCCTCCATCTACTCAACCAGTTAAAAATCAGCTACACGGATAGGAGCAAAACAGTCTTCTTGATATTAAATCAGCATGTCACAAAATACAAAAGTGTAAACGCTGTATAAAACAGTCTTTAAAACAGAGTTTTATAAACAAAATGATTACAGCCAAAAACTAAACTTGAAGACTAACTACTAAGCGTATGCAAACGCTTTATTTATAGCAGTAGAGACAAACTGTCTTCTGCGTAAACTAAGCTAACAACCAGCTAACTAATTAACTGTGCAAAAGACACGCAGCAGCACCGTGCACTGTTTGAGGAAACGGTCATTGTGGATGATAAATCCACGGTTAGATTCTTGTCCCCTGCCGTCTTCGTGGCTCAAAGAAGATGCCAGCTGTGGTTACGTGCTTCACCTGCTCACGCAGAGCCGTGCCACCGCTTGAAACCTTGCTGTTTGACCGTGGTTACATCTGCGTTGACCGGGGGTATATATGAGCGAGTTGGCTTAGCTGATAGCACACGAACCATGTACACAGTCATACCAACTTGCCCATGTGGCCCTTTCCTTTGGAGGACACGTGGAACATAGCAAACAAGAAAATGGCTGCGGAATCTCTGATCGGCTGCGGAAACACTGTATTAGCTGCGGAATTGCAGCACTTGTACCAAAATTCTAAACCAACAGTCAATCATTAGCACAGTCAACAAATCATGTTAAAAAGACATATAATGCAATGAATTGAACAAGTTGATGGAGGAAATGATGACAAAAGAGAGAAGTGAGTAGGAAAAAGCTGTTGGGAGGATAGGTAAATGAGTGCAGGTTTGAGGCTCAACATACCCCCACTGTGAGGGTGTTGCATGTCCTCATGCAACCAAAACTTTGTCATAATCTTTCAGTCCACATGTTCAGATGCCTCTACCAAGACATCCAACCTTCTCCTTTTCCTCCTTGTTGCCAAATTTGCTCTTGGTTTCCTAACCAAGCACCTGAATTTCAAGTTAACCAAGGCCCTGCTCAATTTCTTGCATTTCCTCTTCAATTTCCTGTTCTTTCTCTGCCAAAGACCCAAATGAAGCATTGTGTTGTCGTGGACCATTTTGTCCACTTTGCTCTGTTCTCTCAATGCTTCGTTTTCCTGTTTGATATGGCGATTCAGGACTTCTAGCTCAAATACTTCTTGCTTCAGAGATTGAACCTGTTGTTCAAGGGGCAAGACAGTGCTAGGACCGGCAGCAGATTGCTCTAATGTTTCCAAATAATCATATGCCTCCTGCTGGTCAGGGTCAATGTCAGGTGTTTGTCTTGGCCTAAATTCAAATCCTTGAAAACTGCTTTCTCTCTCTTGCTGGAAAGGACTTTCCTCTCTTGGAGGACTTAGCTCAATATCTAGCCGAATTGGAGTCTTCTCAGGTGTGCCCAAATCAATGAAATGGGACTGTTTCTCTTTAGTCACACTCTTCTTCTTTATAAGTCTACTGCTTCTTCTCACTTGCATGCTAGTACTCTTTGGCTGACTGTTGTGTTTTTCTTTTTGTTTCTTTTTGGAGAGGGCAGTAGCATGGAGTTGAGCAAGTCTATCAGCTAGTGTTTGGGATTCTTCTTCAATTGAGGGCTCAGGTGAAGGGTATGACTCTTGCACAATGGCTTTCCCTTTATCCCTTTTTTGTCTTTTAGTTCTGCCTCCCTTTTTCTTTTCCTCTTGAACAATTTCTTGGACAGTTTCTTGAACAGTTTCTTCAGCAGTTTCTTGGGCAGTTTCCTCAAATTCTACATCAGTTTCTTGGGCAGTGACTTCTCTCCCTCCTCTCCTACTTCTCTTGGGTATCCTAGGAGAGCTGCTAGAGGCTTCGGCTATCTCTTGAAAATGGTTTCTAACTAGAAACTTCTCCCATGTATCATTTTTAGTTTTCAACTGCTCCTCAATTAAAATTCTAATGAGTCCATGATGAGACAAGTGGGGTTCAATGTTTCCCACGTGTTTCTGAACAGTTTCACTCATCTTCTTTAGACTAGCTAACAAGAAATAAGGTAGGTTGATAGCATGGTCATTCATAAAGTGCATCATGATTCTTGCATGGTATACATACATGACACCGAAGCGGCCTTCACATGTTAAAAATTTTTGAATAAGCAACAGTAATGAAGTCCACTCTTCCTTAATGACACGTACAGGGATTCCCTTAGTGAAAATGGAGGTATCCATACCTGGATTCTTGAGCATATTTTTCCATTCTTGATCTTCAACTTTTCTGTTTTTGAACCAGCGTTCTCCTTTTTGAGGCAAATCGGTTGCTGTGGCCAAGGTGCTCTCTGTTATGGTGAACTGCAGGTCTCCTACCTCCACGGTATTTCCATTAAATGACCGGGCAAATGCCTTTGTCACCTCTTTATTGTACCCTTTAAACTTCTAGATGAACTTCAACCATTTGGCTTTCTGCAGTGCTTCCTTTATCTGTGGGTAACCCTCTAAAAATTTCGAACCCTCCGGTTCTGCTCTTAACAATTTTCCCATTTCGGTTATCAGTTCACTTGCAGCTCTGACAGTGGTGTTTGAACGCTGGAGGAGAAAGCTTCACGGGAAAACAATGCTCAATAGTGAGAATTACGGCTATAAGAGAGTGGTCGTGATGCAATGAACTGTAAGGTCCAAGACTGGTGATCGGGGTTTTGAGTGGAGCGGTGAGGAAAATAAAACAGAGAGGTTTACGGTAAAACGAGAGTGGTGTATGGAAACGAGAGTGAAAACGGTGGAGTGAGGGAGTAGATAACAATACGAAGATGAGGTTATGCATGCGAGAAGTGGAGTTATGAGTAGAGGATACAACGGCCAAATCAATGTTTTAAGACTCTGACTCCGACTCCGACTCGGCCGAGGATCGACTCCGACTCCGACTCCGAAACGGTAATGACTCGGCCGGCTCGATTTCAATGGCTTGGTCGTTGTAAAAAATACATTAAATATTTATTTTTTTTATTAAAAAACATAAACTGCATTAAACAGGCTTGTACATCACATACATCACATTACATTACAGCATTGTACATTAGAAAAGCTTTTTACCTGAACTATTTATGTACTCTTCCAGTTCTACTAGATTGTAGATTGTGCAAACTAACTCACAACAGATCCCAGTTTCGCATCATGGAGCTACTTTTATCTCTTCAAAATTGATGCATATGGAATTCCAACGTACTGATTCTATGGGTACATCAAGATCAAGCATGATGATAGATTTTAATACATTCATCCAGACGTCATACAACTAACCATGAAAAATGTAACTGCAATCACAAACATGATACACCACCTGCATTTTACTTAAGTATTTAACTGTCAACCATTTATCTGGCAAAGGAAAGAAAAGCTGGCTCCATGTTTCCGTCCAAGTAAACTTCTTGGAGCTCTTTAGCAACTCTATTAATGGTGCTTAGTGCTATCATAAATGTGAGTAGAAGCTAGCTATCTAACGAAACATGGAACTTACAGGTGCTTTCTAATAAGAAACCAGTTTAATTTTCGTAGGATCAATGAAAAACTCTTGCTCAAAACGAGGTGGCCTAGGTATCAACTACGTTGTTGGAATGATGCAACATGTCCTTCAATTCACACATAAAAACCTCTCAACAAAACATACTCGTAGAAATAAACTGGGTTAAGACTCAAGAGCATAACATAGTAAAGAGAAGCCACAAGCTTCCCTGTCGATGACATAATTATATCAAACTCTGGGGGAGGAGTTGATGGGCCAACTCATTAAGATGCCCTCTAGAGAGGGACTCCTTTGGTAGCTTTCTTTTAAAATCCTGAATACATACTAAAGAACTATCGTTCTACACAAGTACAATCTTTGAAGTTTCTACCTTTCTCCTTTATGTCACCAACTGATCATAACACCTATCTCAATCATACGCCTAGTGCAATTGGTGGATCCACAACAACAGCTGCAGTTGTTTAACCTTAGAGACAGGCAACTTCTTATTGCAAGACAGGCAGTGTAGATATTTCAGATAAACAGAAATGAATTCAAGTAACAGCATGCACAATAGACAAGAGAAATTGGGCATAATATCAGCTCCAAATTCTCATGCAAGAAGCAAGCATGTATAACAATGATATGAACAGTGAATCCATAAACTGCAATAAACATTTGAAAAATTACCAAAAAAATGAATTTTTTTTAACTTTTTACGCTGCCCAGCCGTCCCAAGTGTGACTCGGCCGAGTCATAACGGACCCGGCCGGGTTGACCGAGTCACACATGACTCGGCCGAGTCATATGTGACTCGGTCAACCGGAACGGTTAGATGGCCGGGTCACTCCTCAGGCTAATGACTCGGTTCGACTCGACCGAGTCGATTTCGAATCGGCCGGCTTGTAAAACAGTGGGCCAAATCCCTGAACGTCGGGTGGCTGCGTACACTTGGCTGCGGAAATGATCATTTGGAGAGCCGTAGTACACCAGTACACGTCACTGAGGTACGAGTAGTTAATGGAAGAGCAGTTCGTATTAAGTTCGAATCAATAGTAATTAGGGACCATTAGGAAGGTGGTGAGGTGGATTACGCAGAATCATGGACGAGGAGTGGACGAGGATCTTGTCAATCATTACATTAAGTGCCTCCTACCATGATTTGAAAACTATACATAAATGATATCAAACTGTTGGTTAAAAATTTGGAACATACCTTCATGCATTTGCATTTGATCCCTTTGTTAATTATGGTGGCTAATCTTTGATTTGTTGCTGACTTTGTAGGTGTCCTTGCTCTTTGATGATGATACCTCTAACTGTAAATTTTCCTTTTTGAAAACAGAATTGCTTTGATTGCAGAGACAGAGTGTATGAGCTGCGGAAACTCTGTATCAGCTGCGGAAACTGCAATCAACACTTTTCTGCCTGCACAAAGATGATTAGAACAAACTTAACTGAATGGAATAGTCCTAAGAGGGACTTTATTGGTGGAAATGAGATGGAATGAATGATCTGGAAGAAAAATGAAGTGGAATGAAGATGATGAGATGGATGAAATGGCGGATGGGATGGACAAAATGGCGGATGAAATAGAAAGAGAGAGAGAGAGATTTTTTTTGGAAAATATAAAGTGTCAGATGACCCTGATTTTCACTTTATATTTTCTGCATAAGACCGCCAATCCAAGATTGGTTTTCGGGCTTATACAAGAGACCCCTTTTTTTTTTTTAATTGAAAGAAACAAAGACTAGGCTGATGGAGGAGAAGAATTCTTCTCCACCAGCCTCATTGCAGAATCTTCTTGGAACAATTTAACAAATTCCTCCTTTGAGAGTGGCTTGTGGTAGACTTTCAATCGGTGGCCATTCACAATGAGAGGAGTTTGAAACTCATCAATGGTCTTCACTCGAACTGCTCCATTGTTAAAGACTTCATCAATCTCATATGGCCCAAGCCAATGAGTTTGAAATTTTCCTTTGAAGTCCTTAAACTTGGAATCAAACAATAGTGCCCAATCTCCCTTCTGAAACTTTCTTTCTTTGATGTGTCGATCATGCCACTTAGTTCTTTGGTGCTGAACTAGATCGGTCCTTAGAATTGCATCTTGTCTTATTTCATCTAGCTCATTTAGCTGGTCCATTCTGTGTTTTTGGGCTTCTGATAGGCTCATCCCCAATTGAACTGCCATCTTGAAGGTCTTGATTTGGAACTCAATGGGGAGCAGGACTTCTTTCCCATAAACAAGTTCATAGGGAGAATGTCCTGTTGTGTTCCTCCATGTAGTTCTATAGGCTCATAAGGCTTCAGGAAGCCTTTTTGCCCAATCTCTTCTGTGAAGATGAACAGTCTTGGTGATGATGCTTTCAAGAACTTTATTTGTAGATTCCACTTGACCATTTGCTTGCGGATGGTATGGAGTAGATGTTTTGTGCTTGATTTTGTATTCCTCCATCAGCTTCTCCATCAATTTAGATGTAAATTGACTTCCCTGATCTATCACAATTTCTCTTGGGACACCAAAACGAGTAAAAATATCCTCAAAAAGAAATTGAACAACTGAATTTTCAGTGGCAGAAGGCAATGCCTTGGCTTCTACCCACTTAGTAACATAATCAGTGCAAACCAATATATACTTCTTTTGCTTAGATGGTGGATTATTAGGTCCAACGAAATCTAGAGCCCATTTCTCAAAGGGTTCGATGCATACCTGTGGCTGTAGTGGCATTTCATTTGAAGGAGTTGGTCTCCCAACTCTTTGGCAGCTGTCACACCTTCTAACATATTGCTTTGTATCTTTAAAGAGAGAAGGCCAATAATATCATAAAGAAAGGATTTTATAGGCCGTCCTCTTGTCAGCAAAGTGTCCGCCGCACGGTTCATCATGACATGCCTTAAGGATGTCAGGCATTTCATCTTCCCGAACACATCTTCTGATCATACAATCTGACCCTGTTTTGAACAATTCATTAGAAATCCAAGAATAATGTGAACTCTCCTGAATGATTTTCCTTTTCTCATTAGGAAATAAGTGTGGAGGTAGCTTCCCTGTAACTAAATAGTTAGCAATATCTGCATACCAAGGAGTTTTGGTAGTTACTGCAAACAAGTATTCATCTGGAAACTTATCCTCTACAGGAGAATCTTCGTTAGTGTTTTGGATTCTAGACAAGAAATCAGCTACTGTGTTTTGTTTCCCTGGTCTATCTAACACAGTAATGTTGAATTCTTGTAAAAGTAAAAGCCATCTTGTAACTCTGCCATTAGTAACAGGTTTGTTCATAAGATATCTAATTGCAGAATGATCAGTATGGACAAAAGTTTCATAGCCGGTTATATAATGTCTAAACTTGTTAATTGCATGAACAACGGCTAAGAATTCTTTTTCAGTCACAGTGTAATTTAACTCAGTGGGAGTCAAATTTTTACTGGTGTAGTAAATGGCATAAGGGACCAAATCCTTTTGTCCCAAGACAGCTCCTAGAGCTGTATCTGAAGCATCAGTAGAAATGTGGAAAGGGAGTTTCCAATTTGGCCCTCTCAGAATGGGTGCTTCAGATATTCTAGTCTTTAAAGTTTCAAATGCAGATTGACATTCAGGATCCCATTTGAATTCACAGTCTTTTGTAAGTAATTTGAAGAGCGAAGATGCTATTTTGGTGAAGTTTTCAATGAATCTTCTATAATATCCAGTAAACCCAAGAAAACTTCTAACATCTTTCTGACAATTTGGAATAGGTAACTTGGAGATGACTTCAACTTTTGATCTATCAACTTTAATTCCATCTCCTGAAATATGATGTCCTAAAACAATCCCTTCAGTAAACATCATAAAACATTTTTCATGACTTAATGAAAGATTTGTTTCTTTACATCTAATTAGGACTTTTTCCAAATTTTCTAATGCTTCTTCAAATGTATTACCATAAACTGTGAAATCATCCATGTAGACCTCTACACAATCATGAATTAGATCGGAAAAGATTCCTAATACTGCCCTTTGAAATGTTGCGGGTGCATTACATAATCCAAAAGGGAGTACTCGGTAAGTAAAAGTTCCCCATGGACAAGTAAATGTGGTTTTGTCCTGATCTTCAGGTGCTACCTGAATTTGATTGTAACCACTAAAACCATCCAAAAATGAGAAATACTTTTTGCCTGCTAAAGTATCTAATACTTGATCAATAAAGGGTAAAGGAAAGTGATCCTTCAAGGTTGCTTTGCTCAATTCCCTGTAATCAATGCAAACCCTCCATTTACCATTCTTTTTGGGTACTATAACCAAAGGAGAAACCCATCGGCTATCTGAAATGGGGTAAATGAAGTTTACATTAAGTAACTTTTGGAGCTCTTCTTTCACTATCTCCCTAAGATTTGGATTCATCCTTCTTTGAGGTTGTCTGATTGGTCTGCTATTTTCCTCGATGTAGATGTGATGAATACAAGTCTTAGGGTCAATACCTTTCATGTCAGTATACTCCCATGCAAATGCAGTAGAATGCTTTTGCAAGATTTTGGTTAGTTCCTCCTGTTGTGATTTTTCCAAGTTTTTATTGATATTCAACATTTTTCCTGGAAAGATCTCAATGGCAGAACTACCAAACTCTTCCATAGAGAAAAGAGACATTTGTCTAGATGATAGACACTCAATGTTAGAATCCAACTGAAATTGTGTGTGGTCATATTCTGAAGATGGTTCAAAGTTTTCTAATGTGTTCAGAATTTGACTATCTTCACTAATCTCAGAAATGGTAAAGACAAGTTGTATAGTATCTTCATCATCAACCCACTCATTATCTCCTATTTCTGTAATTGCTTTTGCTGGAGGATACAAATTGAACTTCTTTGTTGAATTACCATCAGAAATATACATATCCCCAGACCTACAACTTATGAAAGCAGCAGCTGTGGCCAGCCAAGGTCTTCCTAAAATAAGAGGATGTCCTCCTAGATTGTTCTTGGGAGTTAAAATCATAAAATCAACTGGATATTCCCAAGAGTCTAGGGAGACTGGAATGTCTTCCAATACACCATCAGGTTTAATGATTGATCGATCTGCAAGTTGCAGTAAAGTAGGTGTAAAGAGAAGGTTAGGAAGTTTTAGCTGGTCCATGGTCTGTCTACTCATAATGTTGATAGCAGCCCCTAAATCAATCAAAGTATTTGGTATTTCTACCCCATTGATATGTGTTTTGACAATTGGACTACCAGGGTCTACATATTTCTGCATAGTAATCTTTCCAATCATGATGTCTGCAATTTTCCCTACCAGGTGGATCCTTCTGGTATCTCTTGGTTTCCTTCCTGGTCTTTTAAGGCTCAACTCCTTTATTGTTTTTGCTAGAATGGGAATCTCTTTAATGGCTTGTAACAAAAGAATCTTGATACAGACATTCTTCAATTCATCTAGAAAATTATAGTCAGGCAACCAAATTTGTTTTTCCACGCCTTTGTCGATTTGTAACCTTTCAGGAAAAGGGGGTGTGGCCAAAGATGTAGGTTGTTCAACTATGGGAGTTGTGGGGGTTGATTCTTTTTCTTTTGCTTTTTGAGTGTTTGGGTTTTGAAGAGATGCTTCAGAACCCTTATTGTCTTTAAGAGACTCTTCCTCAGAAATGCTTGGCTGTTGAACATTTATAGAAGGTTGATCTAGGATTCTACCTGATCTGAGTTGTACTTCATTGAGAGGAATAATCATATAGGTAGGGAATGGTTGACCTTCCATCATGTAAGCATTTTGAGGGTTCCTATTATTGGGGTTTGGCAATGGCTGAGAAGGGAGTTGATTTGACTTCTGTTGGGATTGAAGCAAGAGTTGAGAATTTTGATTTGGTGGAGAAGGTTGTTGTTGTTGAGAGAATGGCAATGATAGTTGTTGACTTTGATTTGGAAGTTGTGGAGCTTGTTGGTTTTGAAAAGATGGAGGATATTGCTAGAATTGAGCAAATCTCCCATAAGGATTTTGCATGCTTTGCATCCATGATTGAAAAGGATTTTGAGGTTGGGACCAAGGTTGTTGCCAAGGATTCCAATTTGGTTGGGGTTGGAAATTCATAGAGTTGTTAAACCCTTGATTTTGTTGTCCTTGCCAAGGTCTCCTTGCAACAAAACAGAGAGATTCGAGTGTATTTGGATCTTCTTGAAAGACTGCTTTGAGCCCAGGGATTGAAGGACAATCCTTGGTCTCATGGTTTTCTGAGCAAATTACACATGTTTCCACAACTTGTGCTTCCAAGGGACATTCCCTTAAAGCATGTTTCTTCCTACATTTCGGGCAAAAGATGGCCAAGGCCTCGGCTTCTGCTTTCTGTTTATTGTGGATCTTAAGGGTGTCTAATTGTTCACTAAGACTCCCTAAGATGTCAGTTTTGAATTCATCAAGCATATTGCCGATCTCAGCCCTACTTACTGATCCAGTTGCAGAGTTATTTGCTCTAAGGAGAGAAGGATCTCTAGGCCCTTTTTGAGTTTTTGATTTGCCCCTTGAGAGATGGATACATAGCTCTGCTATATCATTGAGTGAAAGTTGAGATATATCTCCTTTCCCCATCATGTTCAGGATATCTATCCATTCATCTCTAATGGCTTTTAATAGGAGGGCTTTCAAGGTCTCCTCATCCAAGTTACTCATTTTTGCTCTTTTCAGGTTATATTGAAATCTTTCAAGTAAATCCTCTAGGTTCTCATCTTCTCTTTGTACCATTTTAAATACCTCATCCTTGTGATTGGTAGGCATACAATAGTCCAGGTACCTATCCAAAAATGTCTGTTTCATATCATTCCAAGACCTAATGGATTGAGTGAGTAACCCCATGAACCATTTCAAAGCTTGTCCTTTCAATGTGGAAGGGAACAATTTGAGTTTTTGAGTGTCATCCAAATAGTCATAAGTTCGACATACGACTTCAAACTCAAATAAAAATGTTTCAGGGTCCTCAGTTCTTAACCCATGGAAGTTTGGGAGGACAGATGGTGATATGTTTTTCATAGTGGCTCGGGAATCCTCATCGACGATAGGAAACCCAAATGAGTTATCCCCATCTCTATTTCCTCCAATGGGACCTCTACCTCCTCCATTGTTTCCTCCTCCTCCTCCTCTACCTCTACCTCTACCACCTCCTTCCTCTGTCATAATGGTTTCCCTAGAGACTTCAGAATCTTCCGGTTCTTCTACAAAGGGTGAATGAGAAGGAATTTCTCCCTCTTCTTCAGATGATTCTACTTCTTCAATTACAATTGGTCTTTCTGTAGAAGGAAGGAAAGGATCTCTTTCTGATTCAAATTCAATAGAAGGTGTGGGAGAGTCAATTCTTGCCTCTTGAATTCCAGGAATCCTAGGGCTAGGAGTGTCAGTTGGAGATGAGGGAGGTGTCTCTTGTCTATTCCTTGAAGTAGATGGACTTGTAAAAATTGAACTCTTGGCTCTAGCTAAAAACCTTCCCCTAGAATCTCTAGCTCTATGCATGTCATTTTTTTTTATTTTTCTTCAAGTCAGGCTAATAATTCTCTTTCTAATCTTCCAGGTCACTCTAGGTGCAAGAAGAGAGCATACTTAAGAAACTATTAAACCAATAACTTTCTCTTTTCTGATCCTCCAGATCACTCTAGGTGCAAGAGGAGAGCATACTTTGAGAGGTTATCAATTTCCCTTTCTTGAAATTTTCTTAATTTTTTTTTTTAGAAATTGGCTACCTAATTTCACTTCCCCGGCAACGGCGCCAAAATGTTTGGTCAATTTAGTGTTGTCTAAATTGCTATCATAAATTGTCAACCCGGGGCTCGTACGCTGATGAAGTGAAGTGTACAATATATACTTAAGCAGCCTTTCCTAGTTCTTTTTGTCGTTTTTAGTTCGTGTTTGACTTATCTTCCTAATGTGATGTGATGAAGTTATAAACAAGTGAGTGAATGTGTGTGTATGTGGCGATTTCTAAATGCTTCTTGAAATTTAAAGAGAAAACTTGAACAATAACTTAGAATGAAATTAAAGCTTCAAATGAAAGTAAAGCATCAAACAAAAGACCAATGGCCCTAGTCCAATACCTTTACTGCTGATAAGAATGAAAATGACATCTACATTAACTCAATTGAAAGCAAGAACACTACTCTAACTCCTCTATTGAATCTAAAGCAATGCAAAGATTAAGTGACAAATCACACTACTTAATTCTCCCTTAACATTCTGCCTTTAGCTAATTGATCATGTGAAAAAGAGTTAGGAGTGAATTAGCAATATGAGTCTAAAACTAAATAAACCAAGCTGCAATTAAATGATATTTTGGTCCCACGAAAGTTAGTGAATTATGATAAAAAGAACCATCAAGAGATTAGCAACTTGACAAAACCTGATAAAGTAAACTAAGCAATGAAACTAATGCAAGTCAAGGTAAAAATCAGCAGTTTAGATAAGACAACTTCAAATGCCACCAGTGATAAAAAGAAGGAAAAACACAATATCCCGGGCTCCTAACACACCTGCAAGAACAAACTGATCAGTTCTGAAAAATGCTGGGAATGTAAAGGCATAATTCAAACTGTACAATATTATACATGTCAAAAGAAATGAAAATTGCAGAAATCAAACTGTACATTAGTATACATGTGAAAATGAAAACAAAAAGAAGTGCAGGAAAATGAAATTAAAAACTATTGTACATAGGTTGTGGCAGACGGGGGCCCTCCATCTACTCAACCAGTTAAAAATCAGCTACACGGATAGGAGCAAAACAGTCTTCTTGATATTAAATCAGCATGTCACAAAATACAAAAGTGTAAACGCTGTATAAAACAGTCTTTAAAACAGAGTTTTATAAACAAAATGATTACAGCCAAAAACTAAACTTGAAGACTAACTACTAAGCGTATGCAAACGCTTTATTTATAGCAGCAGAGACAAACTGTCTTCTGCGTAAACTAAGCTAACAACCAGCTAACTAATTAACTGTGCAAAAGACACGCAGCAGCACCGTGCACTGTTTGAGGAAACGGTCATTGTGGATGATAAATCCATGGTTAGATTCTTGTCCCCTGCCGTCTTCGTGGCTCGAAGAAGATGCCAGCTGTGGTTACGTGCTTCACCTACTCACGCAGAGCCGTGCCACCGCTTGAAACCTTGTTGTTTGACCGTGGTTACATCTGCGTTGACCGGGGGTATATATGAGCGAGTTGGCTTAGCTGATAGCACACGAACCATGTACACAGTCATACCAACTTGCCCATGTGGCCCTTTCCTTTGGAGGACACGTGGAACATAGCAAACAAGAAAATGGCTGCGGAAACGCTGTATTAGCTGCGGAATTGCAGCACTTGTACCAAAATTCTAAACCAACAGTCAATCATTAGCACAGTCAACAAATCATGTTAAAAAGACATATAATGCAATGAATTGAACAAGTTGATGGAGGAAATGATGACAAAAGAGAGAAGTGAATAGGAAAAAGCTGTTGGGAGGATAGGTAAATGAGTGCAGGTTTGAGGCTCAACACAGATGGTGGTATATCTAGCAACATGTGCAAATATCTCGTCATAGTCTATACCTTCCTTTTGGGAGAAGCCACGAGCGACAAAACGAGCCTTATACTTTTCCATACTTCCATCTGTTGCATGCTTTATCTTCTAAAAACATTTAGAAGTGACAACTATCTTGTCCTGGGGCATTCTTCATAATAGACTCATATTCTTCGATCATAGCATCCTTCCATACTTGATGCTTGACAGCATCTGAGAATGATGAAGGCTCATTTTGTATGATCGTGCTCATGATGGTCACGTATCCCTGATACCTGTTAGGTTTCTTACTTTCACAGAAGGTTCCTCGGGGTGCAGTGTGTCCTTCAGCATCATCGAGTAGCCCCCTAAGCCAAGAGGGCCTCTTCATAGAAGAGGAAGGCTCAGGTGGATCAATAGGATCCATGGGTTCATCCACATCAGGCATTGTTACATCATCTTTTTCTTTTGGTTCCCTGGTGTCAGCTTCTTGAAAGCTCCTTAAAGTAGAAAGATTGTTCACCTTGCTGAGAGCCATATCTTCGTCAAAGGTGACATCATGACTAATCACGACTTCCCTTTGACCAGCCACATAGATTCTATAGCCCTTAGTATTTTCACCATAGCCCACAAAGATTCCTTTCTTTCCAGATGCACCCAATTTATTCCTTTTCTCTTTCGGCACATGAAAATATACAAGGCTTCCAAAAATTCTAAAATGAGATACATCGGATTTCTTACCGATGAACATTTCTTCAGGAGTCTTAGAACCCAATGCTTGATGAGGGCATCGGTTTTGTACATATACGGTGGTGCTTGCAGCTTCAGCCCATAGAAACTTCGGAAGTCTTTGATCATGGAGCATGGCACGGACAGCTTCCACAATCGTACAGTTCTTCCTTTCCACCACACCATTCTGTTCAGGAGTATATGGTGTAGTAGTCTCCCTCTTAATGCCAGCCTCTTTACAAAAGTCATGAAACTCGTTAGATTCATATTCAGTCCCATTATCAGTCCTTAAGATCTTGATCTTCTTTTCGGTTTGATTCTCGATTAAGGCTTTGAAGTGTCGAAACCAAGAGAACACTTCATCCTTCTTTTTCAAGAAGTATATCCAAGTCTTTTGAGAATAGTCATCTGTAAAAGTGAGGTAATATGAATATCCTCCCAAGGAGTTCACAGGCATCATACCAAATATGTCTGAGTGAACCAACTATAATATATCGGAGGTCTTGCTTTGGCTTGAGGGGAATGGTCCCCTTTTGAGCTTTCCTTCGGCACATCCCGGACATACACCTTCTTTCTCTACTCGAGATTCGGGCATCCTTGTCACCATTTGTCTTACATTGGGTAGAGCTTTATAATGAAGGTGGGCAAACCTCCGATGCCAAAGTTCGGACTGAAGAGATGTGTCACAAGACATGACACCTAGCGGACTTCCACGGACCTGATATAATGAATCAACTCAAAACACAAGAGTGAAGGCATCTTTAACTTTGTTTTTCCATATACGTACCTTGCCATCGCTAAAGGTCACCTTGTAGCCTTTGTCTTCCATTGCCGAGATGGACACCAGGTTCTTTTTGAGGTCAGGTACATATAATACATCCTGTAAGTGGATCGTATTACCTTGATTCAATTTAAGAGAGACATTGCCTACACCTTTCACGGGATATTTCATATTATCTCCAAGGACAATTTCCAAGTTAGTTTCTTTCTCTATCAGATTATGGAGAACTTCTTTGTAACCAGTGAAGTGCCTTGAGGCACCACTATCAATAAGCCAGATTCCCAGCGAGTCCGAAGGAGCAGAGGTAGATAGAGCAGCTGGTAGATAATATTCATCCTGCTTATTGTCAACAGTGTTAGATTCATACCTGGAATTTCTAGCCTTCTTGAATGGTTGTCCTCTTCCTTGATTTCCAGCACTCCTTTTACCTCTGCTATTAGATTTTCCATTCCTTTGATTGCCATGAGAGGGATTTTGATCATCGTCTTGGTGAGAGTTCCTTCTATCAGGGCATTCCCTTGCATAGTGACCTGCTTTATCGCAAATGTAACATTGTCCTTTTCTTCCACCCTTAGGTCCAGCCTTTCTTTTTGATTTAGGCATGGGTATTTCTTGCTCTTCTATCCTTGTTTCTTCTTGAATGCATCTTGCCATTAATTCCTCGAAACCAGGAATTACATTATTGTTGAGAAGAGTAGTCCTGAACACGTACCATTCGGATGGTAATCCTCCAAGGGTTGAGAGTGCCATTTGCCTATCAGTAATAATTTCTCCAATAGATAGGAGATCGTTCTTGATCTCGGTGATTCTTAAGAAATATGCTTGCATGCTTTCATCTTTGCCCTTCTTAATTTCTTTCAACTTATTTCTAAGAAACAAAACTTGATTTGCATCATTAACTTTAAATAAACTCACCAGTCTATCGCAGATTTCCTTGGAGGTGTTCAGATTGGAGATGTAGGCCACCAAACGTTTGTCGATAGAGTCCCAGATGATCTTCTTAGCTTTTACTTCCCCCTTGGTCCATTTGTTCCTAGCAACAGCAGATGCATTTGATGGAGGCTCAACAATTCCGCCTTTCACATGGTCCAACACTTCCTGTTCTTCTAATGTTAGATCGAGAGACATCTTCCATCCGTGGTAGTCAGACTTCTCACGGAGCTTGTCTTCAGCAGGGAAGTGTGTTGAGGACCCCATGAATTCTTTTTGGATAGCCTGCCAATCTTCTCTTCAATGATTGCTCTTGCTCTTGCTCTTGCTTGGGCTTTGTCTTCACCTCAGCTCTGATACCATGTTAAGTTATGGTATGTTCTATGCTTAGAGCAATTTACTTATTTTTATTATTATTATCCACAGATTAGCAATCACATGTACATTAAGTAAAGTGCAGATAGAACATTAAATGATCGACAAAAAACAAGCCAAGACAAGAGACACAAGATGTGGCGGCTAGCCAGGGACAAACCCCAATATGGGGAAACCTTTTGATCAAATCTTCCTTTATCTTCAATAATTCAGCAGAGAGAAATAGTACATAAATCTGATTTACATCAGCAGCAACAAACCCTAGATCAGCCCTAAACTAGGGTAGACAATATCTTGCAAACTGACCATCGGATCGGCTTGATTCCTTCACCAAAAATGCGACCTTCTGAGGAGAGTTAGTTCCACCTACAGCGCAGTTCTGAGAGAGACTCTGATGGTCAACACTGGTCAAACTTCTTATCTGCAGTTGCAACCCTAAATTCTGCGTCCTTCCTTCCACACGTGTGAGAGAGAGTCCCATTCTGCGCAGTAGGAGAAGAGCCTCTTTTTTGCGCAGGAGAGAGAGAGAGATGTGATGAGATGTGAGTGCCCAAATGAGGAAAAGACCTCTTGTATTTATATACAAATGTTGATGGTGAATAGATACATCTGCTGAGCTTCTGAGCCTACACGAGTTGTTGGTCAGCTCGATAATTATTCCATAATCAAAATAAATTCATATCTTCATAAATACTTATCGGAATCGGATGATCTTTAGATCAATCCTACACCTCTCGACGAGAGGAATCTAGGAAAAATATTATCAGCCATGAATAAGGTGACCCACATGGAGTTTGGCCCTAATTGCCAATTTTAACACATAGTCTTCAATCCTAATGATAATGAAATCTACCTTTCCTCACCAATTTCCAATCTTCACCAAAACATATTCCGCTATGCCAAGAAATTTGCTTCCTTCTGAATTCACCGCTTTAAAAGATGCATGGTTTGGAACGAACCTCAATCCCAATCTCCTAGCCACATCTTGCTTCATGAAGTTGTGAGATGCTCCACTATCCAATATATCCATCAACAAACTCCCAACTACATCCATCTTCGCGAAATTTAGCTTCTTATTTTCCAGATCATGTTTTGAGTTAGCATCCTTCATCGTAGTTGCTCCCAAAACCTGCATAACTCTTGATGCACGAGAACCTTGTTCTCTCTCTACATTTTCGACTTGCTTCAAAGCACAAGAGGTTTCTTCCCCTTTGGAAAGCCACCAAACTTCGTTACATCTTCCTTTGAAGGCTTCTTTTCACTTTATTTGCTTTCTTCCTCCTCTCACCCAGCTCCTTCCCTTTTGTCTTGCATTCACTATAATCTAGAAGCTTGTCTACAACAACGATGGCCCATGGTTGCAACCCAATCACAAAATAGAACAACCTATCCTTCTCATCCATATCTAGAAGCTTAAGCATCAGACTTGAATACTTCCTCACATGTGCTTGCAGGATACCTATTTGCTTAATGAACTTCTCCTTTGCTCTTGCACCCCAAGTCTCATCTTGTGCTCCAAAATTAGCTATCAAGGCATCCTTCATCTTTATCCCATGCGACGATGTCCTTTGTAATGTTACACAAAGCAATCTGTTTTGCTCGCCTTCTCCACCACATCTTCACATACTTTGTTAAAAATGATACAACAATTCTTCTTTATCCCCACTCCGAAGTCAACCCCAATTAGTCCAAGTACTACTCCATATCCCAAAAAAAGTTGCCTAATATCTTTTTGTTTCTCGCACCATTGTATGATTTGAATTCCCTTACTTTCACATGGACAAATTTTTTTAACAAACCCTTCCCGACAACCTTCTTCAAAACTACTAACTCATTTGTCACAGTAGTAGAGAGGTTTCCCACCAATTCCTCCAACCTACCCAATATTTCATACGCATCATGTCTCTCATCAACATCAACAACAACATCATCGAGGTCAGCACTTTTCTTATATGCTCTTAATGCTTTTGCCAATCATTCTAATCTCTCTTCTAAGGCCTCCATTCACTGACCTTGTGCTTCAAATATTCGGCTCTAGTGAGCACCATTCTCATAGAAATATCACTTCAAGCACTTCATTCAACTTTCAAATAGCTCTCAACAAGCTTTGATACCAACTATCATGCCCCCTAGGCACACCTCCGAGTATGAGCTTCTCAAGTCCCCTGAGGTGGCACCAGTGCGGTTTCTTAGTAGAATAGCCACTTCAAAACTTAACTCCAATAATAGTTTACATTAATTAACATAACTTCAACAATAATCACGTACATTCATAAAATACACAAATCATGTACAAAAATAGCATTAAATAAATGGGAGGGGGAACTCCCAAAATGATTTCCCAGCTCTTCAACTATAAAGCTTCAATACATAAAACTTCGGTTTAAAATGGACTTTGGTTCGGTTGGGCCGAACTCCAAAGAATTCACTACCACAACCCTTCACTAATACAAATATGAAATAACCAAGTTACATCCCTTTAGCTAGCAACCCACATCCAAACCCAATAAATAACCAAGTTGTGGCCCTTTGACCTGCACACAACCTCAATACAAAAATACCCCACAGCGTACAACTTGTAGCAATACTTCTTTCCACAAACTCGAACGAATTCATTCCGCGGCTTGCTTTAGAGAGTGAGCTCCTTCGTGAGACTAGGCCCACTTCCTCCATTGTGAGGCAGTTTACTTCAATTTATTTAAGTTCAACAATAATTGTATACATTCAGAAACAACACAAATCATGTAAAGAAATAATACTTCAATAAACAAGAGGGGGAGCACCCAAAACAATTTCCCAACTTCTCTTTGACTATAAAACTTCAATACCAAGTTGCAGCCCTTTGACCAACACACAACCTCAATATACAAATACCCCACGTTCTACCACCCTTAGCAATACTTCATTCCACAAGCTTGCAAAACTTCTTTTCGTAGCTTGCTTTAGAGAGCGAGCTCCTTTGTGAGACCCAACACTCTTCTTCCTTCATTGTCTCCTTTTCTTGCGATGACAGGTTGTTGATCTTCAGTCAATTGATGTTATAACTCCTCTCCTCTCATCTTATATATATGAGTCACCCTCCATGAGAAGTCGTGTCTCTTCCAAGGGGAATGTCAGTTGGGCATTTGAGTCGACCTTCCTTCGTTAGAGCCAACCATAAACTCCAAATTATGTCGCATCATTTGTCGCATACAAACTTTCCTTCAGTTCACCTTCGATCACTTCGCATCTCATCCTCAGTCGTGCACCTTCACAACTTGGGCGAGCGCGTCTCAGCCAGGGACGCTTTGTCATCAGTTTAGTGCATCTTGGTTGGTCGCGCCTTGTCTTCAATCAATTGCACATCGCCTAGGTACCCTCGTCATGCCAACTCTCCAATTTGTTCCAATCATTTCACTAAACTCATCTAAGGTGCATTCTGTGTGCACTTGTCTCACCAAGGTCTTTCCATCGAACTTGTCTCGGGTGTGCTCTTCATGCCAACCAATTAGTTCCATGGGACTCGACTCAACCTAACTTAGACATGCTCAGCTGCCTAGCCCAAGGGTTTGACATCCTCCCACACTTCAAAATGGTTGTCGTCCTCGACAACGCACCCCTCGGCAAACTTCTTAACCAAATCCTAAAGACTGTCTTCATCAAGAACAACTTTTACATCAATTGTCTTCATCAATATAGAAGAATCTCATCTCTGACATATATCCCATGTCTATGCATGTATCGCAAACTGTAAGAATGACGTGTCGGATCCCCCCGTGCAATCGACTAGTCAAGTAGCTAATCTGACCGTAACTTCAACTCCAGAAGAACACATGCACCCAAACAAGTGTAACCATTGTCACGTCTTCCTTGTCATACAATCTTTCCTCCAATTCTACTCATCATGAGGTGACATTCAATGTCATCTCAAGCTTTGAGGGGTCTCACCAACTTGAGAAAGTGACAATAAGCCCAACTCCTTAAGGAGCTTCAAAGAGATGGTGGTGTGGAGAAGTCATACGACTTCCCTTTCCACATCACAAGGCCATCTCTCCTTGTTTACGAGAAGAATACACCCATACTTGGTATAAACTCTCCATACTTCTTTGCAATATACTCCTCCTCTTCACGTTGATCCTCGGTCGTGTGCCTTCGCAAATCGAACGAGCGCGTCCCAGTTGGGCACACCATGTATTTGGCTGGGTGCAGCTTGTCTTTGATCGAGCATGCCTTGGATCGGTACCCTTGTCGTGCTGAGTCGCCAAGTTGTTCCAATTGTTCCATCGAACTCATATTGGACGCACTCTTCGTGTGCCTGTCTCACCAAAGTCGTTCTACAGAACTCATCTTAGGCACACTCTCTGTGTCATGCAAGTCGTCCCACCAAACTTGACTCAGCCTAACTCAAGCATGTTCGAGTGCCTAAGCCCGAGGGCTTGACGGTGGGAGGTCCACACGCATCAAGTGAAAAAGTTCAAATAGTTTGAAATCTCCTCCAAAATAGCTCATAAGTCCAAGGAGAGGTTTCAAAAGTAAGAATATATCCTAAAATCATTCAAGTGACCTCCAAAAATTATTAGATGACCCTCTCTGAGTCAAAAATTATGAAGCCACGTGTTTGCAAATAGCAAGTAGATGTGTCCGCAAAGGGTTTGGAGCTCAATTCCAATGCAGAATAGCTATAAAGATCATGAAATAGGATGGCGTTCAAGCATATTCAACATGGAATGTCAATAGGATGCCCATGCATGCAAAATTTAACTAAATGGGCCTTGAATGATGCGACGAATGTCGTGGCCTACGTGTACTACCATGTCAACTATGAAATTGCCCCATGAAATGTGACGCCACATGAAAAATCATGGAATCATCTCCCATTGTCCCAATATATAAAATGGAGCCATGCTTTACAAGCTAGATAAGAGTATTGTTAAGTAAGAAGCATAAATGAAATGCAAAAACCAAGGAAGAATAGTTACAATTACAATACCTATAATTCACTGAAAGAAAAAGAGAATTCTTGATGTTGTAGCTCGTTGAAGGATGTAAAAGATGTGAGCATGATAATCTCAATATCAAAATAAGTTACAATCCTACAGTGATCATGTTATAGTTTTACATCTAGGAGAGAAGGTGATACCAACTACTTAACAAGGACACGAGGTGAAAATCAAGAGGAAAAAACAAGGGAGGTATTGACCTACTTGAGCACTTGACATGTCAAGAGGAATCCCTTGCATGAAAGAGTTGCCCAAATGTGCCTTGAAAAATGTGTACAATGCCTTGGGATATGTGTACGACAACGAGAACTATGAAAAGTCCTTACAAAATGTGACACCACAAGAACAATCATAGTGTCATCCCCAAGAGCCCCTACCCAAAATGTGTTGAATACATAAGACGGGTGTCTACGCTTAACAAGATAGATATGAATGCCAACGCCTTGAGATATGTGTACTATCATGTCAATGATGAAATTTCCCCATGAAATGTGATTCCACGTGAACAATCATTGAATCATCTACAAGATTCTCAACAAAAAACATGTTGAATACATAAAAGGGGGTTCCATGTTGAACAAGCTAGATAAGAGTAGTGTTAAGCAAGAAGCATAAATGAAATGCAAAAATCCAAGGAAGAATAGTTATAATTGCAATAATTATAATTCACTGAACAAAACAAATGTCTTGATTTTGGAGCTTGTTGAAGGATGTGAAAGATGTGAACATAGTAATCTCAATACCAAAATAAGATACAATCCAGCAATGATTATGTTATACTTTTACCTCTAGGAAAGAAGGTGACATCAACTACTTAGATGGGACAAGAGATGAACAAAATCAAGACAAAAAACAAGGGAGGTATTGGCACTGGTTGAGCACTTGACATGTAAGGAGGATGCACATGCATGCAAAAGTTGCCAAATGTACCTCTAATAATGTGACCAATGCCTTGGGATATGTGTACTACCACCTATGAAATTGCCTTACAAAATGTGATACCACATGGACAATCATAGAGTCATCCCAAAGAGTCCTTGGCCAAAATGTGTTGAATCCATAAGAGGGGGTCCACGCTTAACAAAAGAGATAGGAATGGTGTTAAGAAGCAAGCATAGGTGAAATGCATAAAAACCAAAGAAGAATAGTTAGAAATATTATACTTATATTTAACAAAAGACGTGTCTTCATGCTTCAGCTTGTTGAAGGATGCGAAAGATGTGAGAATGGTAACATCATTACCAAAATATGTTATTAACCTACAATGGTCATGTTAGAGATATACCTTTAGGAGGGTAGAAGGTGACACTGTCTCTCTAGCTAGGACACAAGGTGAACAAAATCAAGACAATAAAACAAGGGACACATTGACATTATTTTAGCACCATAAAAAATAAAAGGCAAAAATTTCTATATTAAAAAATAAACAACATATAAAGGGGAAAAGTTATTGAAATAGCTATGAACCTAAGAGGTAGCTATCCCCACATGTAGCTACCTAGGGTGCAAAAGATACGAAGACTAGTGAAGCACCAAAGGCATGGTATAAGCCCCAAAACAAGGTAAGGTTGTTCTCGAAGGAATAAATACCCTCAACCAAGCCAATGTATGGCCCTAGAAGTTCAGATGTCCACATGTGTGAAGTGAAAAGGGGCTAAATAGGTGGACAACTCCTAAAGAAGTGTTCATAACTCCAAGAGGGGTTTCCAAGGTAATAATATATCCTCACAATCATCTGAGCGACCTCAAATGCAACCTACAAAAACTCATATTTATCCTAGAGCATCCATCCATATCTAGCCTAGGAAAATTACAAGAAAATGACTTGACATCCACAAGGTAAAGGAGACTAAGACAATATCCAAGGTATGCCAAATGTGTAAAAAAACATCAAAGATAGCAAGTCATTCCCAAAAATATGAAGTTGTTTAGAATCAAGAGGCTCAATGTCCCTATAGAAGGCACAACATATGCCTCAAAACATAGTGAGGTCACCCTCCTAAAAATAACGTAGCTCAAGAAAGCCAATGTCTAGCCTCAAAATGTGGGAGGTCCACACACGTCAAGTCAAAAGGGCCAAATAGGTTGAAATGTCCTCCAAAACAACTCATAAGTCCAAGGAGAGCTTTCGAACGTATGAATATATCCTCAAAATCATGCAAGTGACCACCACAAATGATGAAAGGATCCTATCCAAGTCAAAAATAATGAAGCCACATGTTCTTAAATAACAAGTAGATGTGTCCTCCAAAGGGTTTGGAGCTCTATTTCAATGCAAAAAAGTTAGAAAGATGGTGAAATTGGAAGGCGTTCAAGGATATTCAATCTGGAATGACAAGAGGATGTGCACACATGAAAAAGTTACCCAAATGGGCCTTGAATGATGTAACCAACGCCTTCAGAATGTGTACTATCATGTCAAATATGAAATTGCCCCATGAAATGTGATGCCCCGTGAACAATCATAGAACCATCTCCAAGATTCCCAAGACAAAATGTGTCGAATACATAAAAGGGGGTTCATTGTTGAACAAGCTACATAAAAGTTGTGTTAAGCAAGAAGCATAAATGAAATGCAAAATACTAATGAAGGATACTTATAATTAGGATACTTATAATTCACTGAACAAAACAGATGTCTTGATGTTAGAGCGTGTTGAAGGATATGAAATATGTGAACATGGTAATATCAATACCAAAAGAAGTTACAATCTTGAAATGACTATGTTATAGTTTGACCTCTAGGAGAGAAGGTGGCATGGGCTAATTACCAAGGATAGTAGGAGAACAAAATCAAGACGAAAAAACAAGGTATTGACACTAGTTGAGCACCTGGCATGTAAGGAGGATGCCCATGCATGCAAAAGTTTCCCAAATGTGCCTCGAATAATGTGACCAATGCCTTGGGATATGTGGACTACCACCTATGAAATTGCCTTATGAAATGTGACACCACATGAATTATCGTAGAGTCATCCCAAAGAGTCCTTGGCCAAAATGTGTTAAATCCATAAGAGGGGGTCTATGCTTAACAAAATAAATAGGAATTGCGTTAAAAATAAATCATAATTGAAATGCATAAAACCCAATAATGAATAGTTAGAAATATGATACTTATATTTAAGAAAAGATGTGTCTTTACGTTGCAGTTTGTTGAAGGATGTGAAAGATGTGAGAATGGTAACATCGCTACCAAAATAGGTTATAATCCTACAATGGTCATGTTAGAGTTTCACCTTTAGGAAAACTCTCCAAGGCGTTAGCCTCCCCATCCCCTCGTCCACACCTTGGGTCAAGCCTAAAATGATGCCCCAGAGGTTGATGCAGCTAAAAGAAAAATAAAAAGCATAATTTGGCCACTCTCAACAAGAAATGTAAAAGATGGCTAGGACATACACATTTAGCACATGGGCAAAAGCCAAACATGATATCTACCCATATCATTATGGCCATCACCCTTAGGGTCTCTCATATTGACCCCTTTCATTATTAAGGAACCAATTTTGTCCCAACCCCTAGTAGGCAATGAAATTCCCCACCTTAAAGGGGGTATCCACTGTCATATTTTACACATCATGATGTCATCCCCTGGAGCCCCGACCAGTTATGAAGAAAAATCAATCAAAAGCAGAAGGCATATGAAGAAGTGTGGAAAAAAAGGCCAAGGTAACTCATGTACCATGATTTCTCCCTCGTGCACTCATATATCCAAGTGTGGGCTTCCCCTATTATAGCTACCATTGTACTATGGCATGTTGCTTGGAGCCTTCCCCTGATTCCCACTCCATTCCATCATTATATCACATGCCACCTACCACTTAATGGATGTACCATGGACATGTCACCCCCTTTAGAGGTAGAAACCACTTATTAGGGTCCTTGGTTAACCCCCTTTTTGAGCTTGGAGACACCTGTAGATGCTAAAGCCCATTGTGGAAGGGCAAGCCACTATGAAGTGTCCACATGATTCCATGATTTGTAAGCTCTTTTACTCGATTACTCTAAGGATTTGTTGTACTGGAAGGTGAAGGGGTGCATTGGATCTTACATAGGATTGCAAGTGGGTCTCCATTTGGGGTTTGTTCTCCCTGTGTGGGATCCAAGCCTTCCATATGGTCATATTGGCACTTGTAGGGTCAGCGTTGAGAGCCATGGGCCTCCACCATAACAGAGAGCAGTTTGCCACTTCATGGATCCCTCAACACCATTCATTGATTGCTCGTGTTTCACCTTTTGGAAGAAGATGATGCACCTAGACCACCTTGCCCAGTCGGCTTCACACTTGCACCACACACTTGGTAGATGTTCCAATGCCCATAGGAGACAAAGGGAGGGCTTATGTCGTCATTCTAGGCCTTGCAGATTGTATACAAGCATTATCAATCCACTTGGAGACCCATTAGGATGTCATTGTGCCCCCTCACCACTTGGGGGCACCACATTTGATTTACTTGGATATCAAGGGGCCACCCTCTAAACCCCTATGTTTGGAGTCTATTCTCTCACCTTGGCACACTTTGGACTCCACTAGGCCTCTTCAATGTGTTGAAGCATGTAACTAGTGTCGATCTTCATAATTATATTTGAAATGTATTTGTTAAAAGAAAGAAAAATAAATTGCCTTATTAAATAAATTGGCTTATTAAAACATGGGTTTCATGCTTGGGTCAATTGTTTTTAGGTCAAAGTCTCCATTGAAGACTTCTAGGGTTTATGTCAAGTGTCCTTGTCCATGTCACAATGTAAAGAACCCTTCTTGGGAATTATTTGTCAAGAAAGAAAATTATTTTAATGTAAATTAGGTCAATTAGGCCTCCTCCACCAAGTCGGCCTCAAGGAAGGACAAGTCGGCCTCATTAGAAGAATTTGATCACCTAAGATGACTATATATAAGCAGCAACTCGACTCATTTGGAGGACATCTCACACAAGTTCGAATTGCAGTAGTTGGGAAGCAGAAAAAGTGTGAAGTTCAAGAAGGAAGCTGGAATTGAAGTTTTTGGGTCTCTCTCTCTCTCATGTGCAACGAAATTCTGAAATTGTTGCATCAAGGTCGAAGTTGTGAAGTTGTTGCATCAAGTTCTAAGTTGTGACGTTGTTGCATCAAGGTCGAAGCGGTGAAGCTGTTGCATCAAGGTCGAAGTTGTGAAGCTGTTGGAGAAGCCGAAATTCTGTAATTGTTGGGGAGGACAAAATTCTGAGGTTGCTATTGAAGTTGGGCTAAAATTTCTAGGTTGATGCTAGGTTGAAGTTGTTAGACAAGAAGAGACTATTAAAGGTTGTTATATCTCATTGAAAGGCTGCCTCGGTGGAGGAGAAAGGCCGATTGGTTAAGGTCTTGGTTGTCTCACTATCATATGAATCTACTGAAGGAAGAGTTATTGACTAGGTTTTTCCCCTATGTAGGGGTTTTGCCTTGGTTGTGCGCCTACATCTGGTATCCTTGATCTTCGTGTTTTGGTTTTGGTAATTGCTTGATGAACTAAGATCAAAGAAGAACATAAGAAAAACAATAATAACTCAAAGAAATCACAAGTAATTATCAACAAGAGAAAATCTTTTTGCCTTTCCAATTTTCCAACATGGTATCAGAGATAAGGTGAAGAAGAAGAAAAAGGCAGCCTGAAGATATATTGAAGGAAAAAGGAGATTGAAGAAAGATCAATAAATGGATCATATAAGGGGATAAACCTACTATCTAAAAGAACTGTCTAACTCAATGAAGGGAGAAAAACAAACTAGAAGGAGCCTCCAACTATAGGGCATGGAAAAAGAGGATAGATCTCATCCTCGAGAAGAATAAAGTTTTGGATTTAGTTCGAGGAAAATTCAACAAGCCTACAGATGAATCAAAGGAAGCAGAGAAAGCAAAGTTCGTAGAAACCGAAATATTGGCCATGACCCTGATAGTGGATAGAGTAAAGGACAACCTCATTCCATATATATCCAACATAGATTACGCTCAAGAAATGTACGAGGTTATATCCAAATTATTCACAATCAAGAATGTTGGTCAAATTGCAAGCCTCAAGAATGAATTAAGAACTATTAAGATGACGAAGGATGATATTGTGGCATCCTTCTTTCTAAGGATATCTAGAATCAAAGACAAACTTCAAGCAATAGATGAAATTGTACCAAAAAAAGAGCTCGTGATTACTGCCCTTCTAGGACTACCAACATCGTGGAGTGCCTTTGCATCAGGGATCAACAATTGGAATGATACTCCAACATTTGAATAAATGTGGAATCCATGTAGTCAAGAAGAAGCCAGAATATTCTTAGTAAGCAACAAAGAGAAGGATGAAGAAGAGAACATCTCAAATGCATATTCTGCTCATCACAAGAAAAAGGGAACCTTCAAGAAGTGCAAAGGACCAAAGAAGAAAGTAGATCTATCAAAGATCAAATGTTACAATTGTCACAAGATGGGTCACTACAAAAGTCATTGTCTAGAGAGTCCAAGTAATAAAAAGAGAGATAGGGATCAAGCAAATATTGTCGATGAAGTTCCACCAAAGATGAACAAGATGGAAGAATCTGAATGTCAAAGACTTATTGGCTAGGGACTCTTAGGGACCCTATCCCATACATATCCTTCTATTCTAAGTTTTGAATTGTTTTCATTTACATTTTGATTTCTATAACTTGTATGTCTAACATGTCTTGTTAGAACACCTTTTATTTTTAGTTGTAGGTTTCCCTCAAGATTGGATTAAGAGGGAGCCTCCACCAATTTACCAAAAGATAAGTATTATGTTCTTTGTTTCATCTTTTCATGTTTGGTTTCCTCCTCACATCAAGACTTGTTTGAATTATATGCTAATAATCTTTTATATTTTTTGTGTTAGGAAAGCTTGTTGAATACTCAAGGGTTATGGACAAGACTTCAAAGGATAGACTTGAAGCATGGAAGAAGTTCTGCCCTTCAAGAATTGATGCCATACAAGGTTTGTTGAGGAACAACTCGAGCTTACTGAATACTCAAGGGTTATGGAGGAGACTTCAAAGGATAGACTTGAAGCATGGAAGAATTTATGCCCTTCAAGAATTGATGTCATACAAGGTTTGTTAAGGAATAACTCGAGGTATGTCTTAAACTATAAGTTTCGTTATAAAGTTCTCTTCATGCAAAAGGTACGGTCATTCTTTCTTTTAAAATTTTACTTTGCATTACTAACATCATTATGTCTAGGGTTTTGAATCACAAAGATTCTTGTTAGGGTGATTAATCATTAGATTGAATCTACCCTCATTATATTATTATTCTTGAGTAACCCTAAAAGGGTTCACCGTAAAACCATAACCTAACGGTATGTCGATGCTAATATGGAAACCCTAGTCTACTTAGGGTTATTAATGAAATCTAGAATTCTTATTCATTTGATGTTTTGATGTTGTTATGATAAAATCCCTAGTCCTTTAGGGTTTTCTATCTAAATTTATGTATTGAATCCCTAGATCTTTAGTGTTTGATGAATAAGGGTTTATGAGTAAAACCCTTGTAATATCTATAGTAAGATCCCAGGAGTGAAGCCCTAGGTGTATGTTCATTTGTCTGATCGAAACCCTACCCTGATAAAAAATTGTTGTATGTCTAACTTTAATGTATTGATATTTTGATCTTGGCTTTACCTAGTAGATATTGTTGTATGTTTGTGCATGATTATGAGATTCTAGATATGTATATATGCTAACCTAATTGTTGATGCTCATTGTTTGTAAATTCTAGGGTTTGTAACAAAGCCCTAGTAGAAGTTTGATATTCTAGTATATGATGATAATGTTTTAGATATGATGATTAAATCTAGGGTTTGCAACAAACCCTAGTAGAGTCTAAAATGTATAGTAGAATTGTTATTTAATTGAATTGTTGATATCTAAGGATTTGTGTCTCTAATATGGAATCTAGGGTTTGTAATGGATCATATTAGAATCTGTCATATATCTCTGAAAATAATATTGAATCCCTAGATAGAACGAGACTGATTTAAGTTGCTTTAATTTGAAGTCTAGGGCTTGTAACAAAACCCTAGCAAGAAGTTGAATTTTAGAAGTATGTGTCTCTTGCTGATTATGAAACTAACTAGGTTTAGGTGTTTGATGTCTAAAGTATTTGATTGTTTTGATGCTTCCATTATATTGACATAACTTTGATATTGTTAACTTCATGCTTTGATATATATATTTGGTGGTACTTGCTATTAAACTTTTGCAGGTACACATGATGTTCGTATAAGCATGATGAAGAAAGCTACAAGATCAAGATGGCCTTGATGAAGTCATGAAAGGTTGAAGCTTCTTTGATGTTATATAAGAAGAAAGTAGTTGATCTCCTTAAGTTAAGAGGTAGCCTAGATAGAAAAAGGGTATATCTCCCCGATTGAGAGGGGGGGCACATTATGACAGTGAATACTTTGAATTAAAGAACTACAAATGAATGTTCAATAAAAATACCTGAGAAGTACTGAGAATGTGTTTGTTGTTGTTGAAGAAATGAAAGAAGAAGAAGAAAATTTCTGAATAGTTACATATGAATAACTTGATATAAGTGGCATCAGGATGATTGAAGACCCCGAAGGTTTGTATTTACTTGTATGTATATTTGAAATTTTATTACTAATTGGGGTTTGTGCTTGTCTCTCCATAAACAAGTTAATCACCCTTGGAGCATGCTTGGACAAATGGATATATCTAGCTTATTAGGGAGAGATGAAACATCTAATGGTGGATGCTTAGTACGACATCTAGTTGGCCTATGTGTGTTTGATGTCTAGATCCCGAAGAGGGAGGGTGGCGTTGGTCTTAGAGCTCTGACCTTGGATATGCACCTAGATACCTAGGTTGATGGTTAGTTAGTAAGTTCGATGGTACCTAGACTAGCTAAAAGCTTTAATCCATCTTAGTCCCCCCCGGATAGATTACCCTGGTCAAGAATCTAGTCTAAGGCATTCAGTGTGCCAGAACTCTTCGTAGTTCATTTTGAAGATCTTCCATGTACCTCTATAGATATAGGTAATTATGAATACCTCCCTAGTTAAGAGGGAGTGTTGAAGAATGTAGCTAGTGTCGATCTTCGTAATGAAATTTGAAATGTGTTTGTTAAAAGAAAGAAAGAAAAAAATATTATTATTAAATAAATTGACTAGCATGAGTCAATTGTTTTTACTTAAAAGTCTCGATTGAAGACTTTTAGGGTTTATGTCAAGTGTCCTTGTCCATGTCACAATGTCAAGAACCCTTCTTGGGAATTATTTGTCAAGAAAGAAAAAAAATTAATGTAAATTAGGTCAATTAAGCCTCCTCCACCAAGTCGTCCTCAAGGAAGGACAAGTCGACCTCATTAGAAGAATTCGATCACCTAAGATGACTATATATAAGCAACAACTTGACTCACTTGGAGGACATCTCACACAAGTTCAAATCGCAGTAGCTGGGAAGCAGAAAAAGTTCGAAGTTCAAGAAGGAAGTTGTAAACGAAGTTTTTGGGTCTCTCTCTCTTTCTCATGTGCAACAAAATTTCGAATTTGCTTCATCAAGGTCAAAGTTGTGAAGTTGTTGCATCAAGGTCGATTTGTGAAGTTGTTGCATCAAGGTCGAAGTTGTGAAGCTGCTAGAGGGGTCGAAATTCTGCAGTTGTTGGGGAGGCCGAATTCTAAAGTTGTTGGTGAAGTTGCACTAAAATTTTTGGGTTGATGCTAGGATGAAGTTGTTGGAAAAGAAGAGACTATTAAAGGTTATTGTATCTCATTGAAAGGCTGATTTGGTGGAGGAGGAAGGTTTGTTGGTTAAGGTCTTGGTTGTCTCACTGTCATATGAATCTACTGAAGGAAGAGTTTTTAACTGGGTTTTTGCCCTATATAGGGGTTTTGCCCTAGTTGTGAGCCTGCATCTGGTGTCTTTGATCTTCGTGTTTTGGTTTTGGTAATTGCTTGATGAACTAAGATAAAAGAAGAACATAACAAAAACAATAATAACTTAAAGCAATCACAAGTATTGGTTTGTAGATTTCTGTGGAGTGGTTTCTGAGAGACTGAATTCGGATATTCCATAGTGTTCATCTTTTCATTTGTCGAAAACACTGTGGAATATCCAAATTCAGTCTCTCAGAAATCACAAGTAATTATCAACAAGAGAATATCTTTCTGCCTTTCCGATTTTTCAACACAATGGCCCAACAACTCATTGTATCTATTATTTTTCCCTATTAAGAGGCTTATCTTTGTATTATGGAGCTATCTTGGTGGGCTTGTCACCAAGTTATGTCATTATTGTACATTATTTTATTATTAAGGGGCATTATTAGGCTAATAAGATATTCAAATCCCCTTATGGATTGTATAAATAGATGAGAGGCTCATTCATTTCTCTCATCACATTTTTGGATTGGACTATCTCTTCTTGAAAATTTCGGCTAGCCTCTTTAATGGATGAATTGGAAGTCTAATGCATTTCGATGTTTGAAAAAACTTATATATTGTATTGGAGCTTCGATATTTTTGCAAATTGGTGATTGGCGAATTTTTCTTATACTTGTAAGTGTCATTTTCATGCTTTACTTTACAGGTATTATCACTTGTGTAATGTATGAACGTTTTTGGTCATGAAATTGGTGTAGCTACCTTTAAGAAATGTGAATTTTTCAATACTTGTCTTTGTGAGGGATTTTTATATGTTTCATGTTCAAGTATGATGAATAAATGTCCTAGAGGTAAATGATTTTCATTATAACCTTGAAAATCCATCAATTGCAGCACCAACGAAGTATAAACTTTCCTAGTAACCTTAGTTGTTGCTTCTAGGCCATGCGAAGTTGCTAGGAGACTCCTTGATTGGGTATAAGTTATCTCTAAACATTGGATTACATTGACTCCATTCTCCCAATAGGTTAGGCACTCGTCTAGTCCGAAGTGATCACCAAATGAATATGTTTTACACCTCCTTTTCCTCTTTCCTAAGCCCTAACCTATAAGGCCATCTAGGGTATCACAAGAAATGGTGAATCTCGAGGTATCCCAAGCCCTAGCTAGGAAACCATTTCCCTAGTTTGCTTTTGGTAAGGGACTTTAAGTTAGGGGCTTCATTAAGGATCATTGCATTCACATTTCAAGATAAACCAATTCCTTTGATCCTCTTCTTCTCCCTTACTTGGTCAAGTCCATTAGTGTGTTGATCAACCCCAAACCCTTGACCTTGTTTGGGCCCACTAGGGCTTCTTTGTGGTCCTGCAACCTTGCAACTCCAATTCCATAGGGACCGCTTAGAAACGTTATCTTCCTAGGATTCTTGGGTTTAGAGCACCTCATATCAAGAAAATACCTCTCAACCCTAGATCTAGGCATCCTCTTAGCCTTTCTAAGAGAGCCAATCACCTTGCTTTCAAAGCAAATAAACCAATTATCTGAGCCTCTCTTGTGAATAGGATTTAGGAATCACTCCACATCCTATTATTGATCTATATATCCTCATGATTCCTCTCATATTGGGACTCCCCCCCCACTTCAAAATGGTTGTCGTTCTCCACAACACACCCCTCTGCGAACTTCTTAACCAAATCTGGGGGTCCATCCTCATCATGAACCCTAGGTCTAGGCATCCTCTTAGCCCTTCTAAGAGATCCAATCACCTTGCTTTCAAAGCAATTAAACCAATTATCTGAGCCTCTCTTGTGAATAGGATTTAGGAATCACTCCAAATCTTATTATTGATCTATATATCCTCGTGATTCCTCTCATATTGGGACTCCTCCCCCACCTCAAAATCCTTGTCGTCCTCCACAACACACCCCTCCGCAAACTTCTTAACCAAATTTGGCAATCCATCCTCATCATGAAAATCCTTCACATCGAATGTCTTCATCAATACAAAAGAATCTCGTCTCTGACATATATCCCATGTCTATTCATGTATCGCAACCTATAAGAATGACGTATTGGATCCACTCAGTGATGCGGGGGAGCGCCCCCCCCCCCTACGAACCCGCTCCCGAAGCGCGCTCCGGGCGGGAGCGGCTCGGGAGCGGGTCGGGAGCGCGCTCCCCAAATCGCTCCCGGACGGAAGCGATTTTCGGGAGCGCGCTCCCGTAAAAAAATTTGCGCTCCCTGGTCTGTGAGGGAGCGCTTCAGGGAGCGATCGCTCCCGCGCTCCCGGAGCGCTTTTTAATGCCCGGGAGCGATCGGGGAGCGATCGCTCCCGGGCATTAAAAAACGCTCCGGGAGCGAATTTTAAATTTCCGGGAGCGATTCGGCGGAAAAAAATTCCGCGGACCCGAAAAAAACAAAAAATTAAACTAATTTTTTTGGATTTATAAGCCCAATGGGCCAAAACAAAATCATTTCAATGAGATTGAGGTTGAGTTTGAGAGCAAAGGAGCAAGGAGCAAGAGCTGAGGAGCAAGGAGCCAGAGCTGAGGAGCGAGGAGCAAGTGCCAAGGAGCGAGGAGCAAGCTTGCAGAGGTAAGTAACTTAATCATTTAGTTAGTTTAGCTGGTTAGGTAGTTAATTTGGTTAGTTTCATTTACCTGTTTGAGTTTAAAGATCATTAATTTAAATTAAATTAATAAATTAAATGAATTAATCCCAATAAACTAAATTAATTTGCAGATTCAAGACTCAAACCCTACAAACATCAAACACGATGGACCTGAGCATTTTTATTGGCATTTTCCTCTTCCTGGTCCCCTTTCTGGTTATTATGGTGGTGGAGAGTAGGAAACGGAGGGGGCCTGAAACTGAAGAGGTGGATGAAGAAGCCGGAGGAAGTCAAATAGGTGAAAACCCCAGTGAGGAGGATGTGGAGGGTGAACATGAGGGTCAAAAAACTAAACAAGACCAAACTCCATTGTGGAAATATGTTCAGAGGCCTGAAACAAGGAGAGGGGGTGGAACCACTAAATTTCATTGCCCCCATTGCAACAGTGATTTCACAGGCTCATACACCCGTTTGAGAAGACACCTTTGCGGGAAAAGGGCATGGGATGGAGAGAAACAAATAGGAATCAGAACTTGCGACGCGGTGTCAATAGTTGATAGAGCCAAATACATAAAGGAAGAGGAGGACGCCCAATACAAAGCAAAAAGATCAAGGGGTTTCTTTGAACCAAGCTCACAAAGAACTCCTTCAGCATCCTCCCAAGGCAGTGGATATGGACATGGAGGCTCAGGGTCATCATCTTTACGCCGTAGAACCATATCAGATTTCCTTGATGAGGGGTGTAGGAATGATGTGGATTCAAAAATTTACAGGTTCCTCTATGCAAATGGGATACCATTCAATGTTCTACGCTCACCTTATTGGCACGAAATGGTTTCTGCCATAAATGATGCCCCTAAAGGATACAAGAGCCCTGGGTATGACAAGGCAAGAACAGTTGGCCTTGATCATGAAAAAGCAAAAATATCACATTCTTTGAATAAAATGACAAGTTCTTGGACTGACAATGGGGTGTCCATTGTATCTGATGGATGGACAAATGTAAAAGGCAAGCCATTGATAAGTGTTCTTGCTGTGTCCCGAAGTGGTCCCATTTTTCTAGCTGCACATGATTACTCAGACAAGTTCAAGACCGCTATCAACATTGCAGAAGCATTGCTTGAAACAATTGAGCGTATTGGCCCATACAATGTCATCCAAGTCATCACTGATAATGCTCCTAATTGTAAGGCAGCGGGAGCAATTATTGAGGATAGATACCCGAACATATTTTGGTCTGGATGTTTGGTTCACACATTGAACCTTCTGTTGCATGATATTGTCAAAAACAAAAATGAACAATACCAATGGATTGGGGATTTGTACAAGAGAGGAAAAAAAATGATAAAATTTATTACAAATCATAGCAATACCCATGGCCTTTTCCGCAGTCACTCGAGATTGGAGTTGCTGAAGATTGCGAGGACTAGATTTGGTAGCTATTACCTCACCTTCAGGCGCCTTTTGAAGGTAAGAGAGGGTTTAGCTAGCATGGTATCAAGTCCAAATTGGCAGGTGTTAAAGGAAAGGGCTACAAATGTAGCTGACATTGCAGGTTTTGAAACGGTGGAGGAGGCCGCTCTTGATGGGCAGTTTTGGACAGCTGTGAGACAGGTATTGGATTTCACCAAGCCAATTTATAACATGATTCGGTTTGCAGATACAGACAAACCAATGATTGGCGAGGTGTATGAGCAAATGGATACCATGTTGGGGGAAATAAAAGACATTGTTAATAACAGAGATCCCGACTTGTACAATCTGATTCACGATTGTGTGTGTGAACGGTGGAAAAAGCTTAACCTTCCACTACATTGCTTGGCGTATATCCTTACGCCAAAATACTACTCAGATTCTTGGTTGGGCAAACCTGCAGCAGGGGGTGGTGTTAGGACCAAACCCCATTTAGATCGAGAGGTAACTAAAGGATATCTGGATGCATTAGAAAAGTTGGTGCCTGACAGGGAGGAATGTGCAGCTGTGCGCCTTGAAATAGGCAGATACTTCACTGGCAGTGGTTTGTATGGTAACTTCCATGCAATGGACGACAAAGATAAATTTGATTCTCTCACATAGTGGGAAACATATGGCGGCGACGGACTTTTGCGAAAATTGGCATTGAAAGTTCTTGCACAGGTTGTAAATTCTTCTTCTGCAGAGAGGTGTTGGAGCACCTACAGTTATATACATAATGTGAAAAGAAACAGGCTCAACGAAAACCGAGCAGAAAGCTTGGTTTATGTGCACTACAATTTGAGGTTGTTGAGCCATTACTGTGATCGGGCTAATGAAGATCCCACATATAAAATTTGGGACAATCACCCTGAGGACGACAATTTAGAGGATGGCATTGTACATATGGAAGAACTAGAAGATGAGCTTGTACGGGATGAAGCTGAAGCAGCTGCAGCAGCCATGCCACCTCCACCTCCACCATCCAGTAGCAGTTCTCGGGGCCCGAGTCTTGTTCCATTGCTGTCGCCACCTCCATCGACACCCTCGCGTGGAGGCTCTAGTTCTGGTCGTCGGTCTGGGCGGGAGACTCCTAGAAGACCGCCAAGACCTACTTATACTCCTGGAGACTCTCGTGGCAAGGGCCACTTGTAGATTTACAGTTTACTTGTCTTTTTTAGTTTCTATTAGACTTGTCACTTTAGTTTTCATAACTGTTCAGTGTTGAGTTTTGAGTCCTTGACTCTTGACTCTTGACTCTTTCATATCATTATGACATTATGATATTTTTTGTAAACATTATATCACTGTGACAATGAAAATTTGAAGTTTGAAGTTGGGCCTTGGCAATTATAACTCATTGGTAATGATTGTGAATTATGAATATGATGCTTTGTGAAAGACTAAAGTTGTTTCATTTCATCTCATTATTCATGTTTCATTTTATAAATTTTTAACATTTCATATCATGTTAACAGTTACAAGTTAGGACTTAAAAATATCTTCGATATTACTTCTTGTAATGGTTAAACTTGGCTTACAAGTACAACTTGTTACTTTGGTGATCAATGATGATAAATGTTATTGAATTGAATGTTATTTTAATTTATTATTTTACTAAGGTTGATGACGATTATAATTTCTAGATGATTGATGTGATATGGTTCAATGATCAATTTATGTTTTTTTATGTTTTTTATGTCTATTTCATCATTCTACATGTTTTTGTTGACATATATGTATCAAAAATTAAAAAATATAAAAAATATATATATTTTTAAAAAATCGCTCCGGGATTCGCTCCCAAACCGGGAGCTTCTGAAAATGGTCGCTCCCGCTCCCGCTTCCGCTCCCGCTCCCCGCTCCCGCTCCCGCTCCCAAGTAACACTGGATCCACTTGTGCAATCGGATAGTCAAATAGCTAATCTGACCGTAGTGTCAACTACTCAAGAACACATGCACCTAAACATGTGCAACCATCGTCACCTCTTCCATGTCACACAATCTTTCCTCCAATTCTGCTCATCATGAGGCTCCATTCAATTGCATCTCAAGCTCCCAGGGGTTTCACCATCTCGAGCAAGTGACAGTAAGCTCATCTCCTTCATGAGCATAAAAAATATGGTGGTGTGGGGAAGTCATAAGACTTCCCTTTCCACATCACAAAGCCATCTCTGCTCATCTCCGAGAAGAATCCTTCCATAACTGGTATGAAGCCTACATACTTCTCAGCAATATACTCCTCTTCACGTTGATCCTCAATCCTATGCCTTTGCAAATCAAACGAGTGTGTCTCGACTGTGCGAACCTTGTCTTCAGTTGGGCGCGCCTCATCTTTGATCGAGCATGCCTCGGCTAGGTACCCTTGTCGTCTCGACTCACCAAGTAGTTCCAATTGTTCCACCGAACTCATTTTGGGCGCACTCTTCATGTGCTTGTCTCACCAAAGTCATTCCACCAAACTCGACTCGGGCGCACTCTTTGTGTCATCCAAGTCATTCGAACAAACTTGACTCGACCTAACTTGAGCATGTTCAATGGTGCGAGGTCCACACACATCAAGTAAAAATGGCCAAATAGGTTGAAAGCTCCTCCAAAATAGCTCAGAAGTCAAACGAGAGGTTTCGAACGTAAGAATATTTCCTAAAACAAATTCAAGCAACCTCCAAAAATTATGAAATAACTCTCTCCAAGTCGAATAATGAAGCCACATGTTTGCAAATAGCAAGTAGATGTGTCTGCAAAGGATTTGGAGCTCTATTCCAATGCAAAATAGCTAGAAAGATGATGAAATAGGACGGTGTTCAAAGATATTCAACATGGAATGTCAAAAGGAATCCCATGCGTGCAAAATTTGCCTAAATGGGCATTGAATGATGTGACCAATGCCGTAGAATATGTGTACTACCATGTCAATATGATGCCACATGAACAATCATAGAATCATCTCCCGTTGCCCCATGCCAAAACATGTTGAATACATAAAATGGGGTAAGAATAGTGTTAAGAAAGAAGCATAAAGGAAATGCAAAAAGCAAAGGAAGAATAGTTAGAATTACTTACTTATAATTCACTATAAAAAAAAGAGATGTCTTGATGTTGGAGCTTGTTGAAGGATGTAAAAGATATGAACATGATAATCTCAATACCAAAATAAGTTACAACCCTGCAATGATCATGTTATAGTTTCACATCTAGGAGAGAAGGCGATACCAACTATTTAACAAGGACACGAGTTGAACAAAATCAAGAGGAAAAAACATGGGAGGTATTGTCACTAATTGAAAACTTTACATGTCAAGAGGAAGCCCATGCATGAAAAAGTTGCCCAAATGTGCCTCGAAAAATCTGACCACTGCCTTGGGATGTGTGTACTACAACAAGAACTATGAAAGTGCCTTACGAAATGTGACACCACAGGAACAATCATAGTGTCATCCCCAAGAGTCCCTACCCAAAACATGTTGAATACATAAGAGGGGTGTCTACGCTTAACAAGATGGATAGGAATGCCAACGCCTTGGGATATGTGTACTATCATGTCAACTATGAAATTGCCCCATGAAATGTGATGCCACGTGAAAAATCATTGAATCCTCTACAAGATTCCCAAGAAAAAATGTGTTGAATAAATAAAAGGGGATTCCATAAGGCACAAGCTAGATAAGATTAGTGTTAAGCATGAAGGATAAATGAAATGCAAAAAGCCAAGGAAGAATAGTCATAACTATGATAATTATAATTCATTGAGCAAAATAGGTATCTTGATGTTGGAGCTTGTTTAAGGGTATGAAAGATGTGAACATGGTAATCTCAATACCAAAATAAGATACAATCCTGCAATGACTATGTTATAGTTTTACCTCTAGGAGAGAAGGTGACATCGGCTAATTAGCAATGACAGGGGGTGAACAAAATCAAGACAAAAAGACAACGGAGGTATTGACACTAATTGAACACATTTCATGTAAGGAGGATGCCAATACTTGCAAAAGTTGCCCGAATGTGCCTGGAATAATGTGACCAATGCCTTGGGATATGTGTACTACCTATGAAATTACTTTACAAACTGTGACACCAAATGAACAATCATAGTCATCCCAAAGAGTCCTTGGCAAAAACGTGTTGAATCCATAAGAGGGTCGTCCATGCATAACAAAATAGATATGAATGGTGTTAAGAAGCAAGCATAAGTGAAATGGATAAAAACCAAGGAAGAATAGTTAGAAATATTATACTTATATTTAAGAAAAAAGGTGTCTTCATGTTGCAGCTTGTTGAAGGATGTGACAGATGTGAGAATGGTAACATCACTACCAAAATAGGTTATTATCCTACTATGGTTATGTTAGAGTTTTACCTTTAGGAGGGTAGAAGGTCACACAAACTCCCTAGCAAGGTCACGAGGTGAACAAAATTGAGACGAGAAAACAAGGGACGTATTGACACTGCTTTAGCACCATCAAAAATAAAATGCAGAAATTTCCACATTAAAAAAAAGGGCATATAAAGTGGAAAAGTTGATGAAATAGCTATGACGCTAAGAGGTAGCTATGCCCACATGTAGCTAACTAGGGTGCAAGAGATACGAAGACTAGTGAAGTGCCAAAGGCAAGATGTAAGCCCCAAAACATTGCAAGGTTGTTCTCGTAGAAATCAATTCCCTCAACCAAGCCAATGTTTGACCTTGGAAGTTAAGACGTCCACATGTGTGAAGTGAAAAGGGGGTAAATAAGTGGACAACTCCAAAATTGTTCATAAGTCAAAGACAAGGTTTACAAGGTAAGAACATATCCTCACAATGATCCAAGCAACCTCATCAATTGCAAAGTCGATGGAACTGAAAGGCACCTATATTGGCAAAGTTCATGAAATAGCTACGAAACTACGAGATAGTTATGCCCACGTCTAGCTACCTAGGGTGTAAGAGATACGAAGACTGGTGGCGCACCAATGAAGGCAAGATTTGGAAATACAATCACCATGGTACCTCTATCATGAGAAGAAGTGACTTTCAAGAGGCAAAAGAAAAGGATACATGAGACAATGCTAGCACAAAACAAGCAAAGGTGTGCGTTGTGGTGAGATAGTGACATCTCAGTGAAGACAAAAATATCTAACATGAGTACGTAAATGTTGAGAGAATGAGAAAATGTGAATGAAAACAATAGAAAAATGTAGATATAGAACGAGAGAAAATGGGTTACGACACTAGGGTTGTACTAGCTAAGTTAAGGAGCAAAAGATTAAAGGATGTGTTGGATAAATAATTAAGCAATCGAATCGCTACAGTCTACATGATGCAACAACCAAAACCAACGTTCCAAGGAAGTAACAACGAAGGAGGAGCATGGTGACTAGAACCATCTAGGAAGAAGTATCTCAAGTTGGGCACTACTCATGACAATGACTTAGAGGGAATCAATCACTAATGAGGTGACCAAAAATAGATTCGACAAAATGAGAAAATATAGAAGAGAGACAAAACAAAAAAAATGGAAAAGACTAATTCTCACCATTACCATGAATGATTCAATAGTGGGAGACTACTATTACATGATAAAAATTCAAACATGGTAATCTCATTGTCCAAGCAAGCTATATAACTCCATTGATAAAAAATTTGGGTTGGCTCAAGTAGAGGCAACGGCAACACCAACTCCTTAGCCCAAAAAAATTACAAGAAAGTCACTTGTCATCCACAATGTAAAGGAGACTAAGACAACAAGAAAGGTACGCCAAATGTAAACAAAACCATCAAGGATAGAGGGTCGTCATCTAAAGAATGAAGTCTTTCAGGACCAAGAGGCTCAATATCCCTCCCAAAGGCATGGTATAAGCCTCAAAACATGGTGAGGTTTCCCAAGTCCCCTCAAAATGTCTAGCCTCAAAATGTGGGTGTCATGCCCGAGGGCACACCTCTGTGCTATGAGCTTCTGGAATCCCTTGAGGTGTGCGACACCAACGTACTTTCTCCTCAATGGAAAAACCAACTTGAGTTTACTAATGCTTGTACTATGCCTCTAGCCCATGTACCTTGTAGCGAGACCGATATATTATACTTGCAAACTTAGTGTTCAATCAAATCTAAGTACAATAATCACTTCAAAATTTAACTTCAAATATAGTTTACTTCAATTAACTTAACTTCAACAATAATCACATTCATTCATAAACAACATGAATCATGTACAGAAATAACACTTCAATAAACGGGAGGGGGAACTTCCAAAACAATTTTCCAACGACTCTTTGATTATCAAACTTCAATATACAAAACTTCGCTTTATAATGGACTTCGGTTTCATTGGGCCAAACTCTAAACAATTCCCTACCACAACCGTTCACTAATACAAATATACAATAAACGAGTTACAACATACAACCAAACCCAATAAATAACCATGTTGCACCCCTTCGACCTGCACACAACTGCAATACAGAAATACCTGATGGCATACCAACCTCAACAAGAATTCGCTCCACAAGTTCGCAAAATTTCCTTCCACAACTTGCTTTAGAGAGCGAGCTCCTTCGTGAGACCCAACTCTCTTCTTCCTTCACTGTCTCCTTGTCTTGCGATGAGAGGTTATTGATCTTCGGTTTATTGATGTTCTACCTCCTCTCCTCTCATCTTATATATATGAGTCACCCTCCATGAACAGTCGTGTCTCTTCCAAGGGACGTTTCGGTTGGGGATTAGAGTCAACCATAAGCCCCAATTATGTTCCATACAAAATTTCATTTGGTTCACCTTCAATCATGTGTCTTCACGTCTCATCCATCGTTGTGTACCTTTGCAACTCGACTAGCCGCATCTCAGTTCGGCACGCCTTAATGTCAGGCGAGCACATCCCGGTCGAGCGTGCCTTGTCTTCGGTCCGGTGCGCCTCTACTAGGCACCCTTGTTGTGTTGACTCTCCAATTTGTTCCAAGCCTTCCATCGAACTCATCTAAGATGTGTTCTTCATGCGCTCATCTTACAAAATTCCTTCGAAGGAACATGTCTCAAGTGTGCTCTTCATGTTGTCCAAGTCATTCCACTGAACTCGACTCGGCCTAACTCAAGCTTGATCGAGTGCCTAGCCTAAGGACTTGACATTTTGCCCCTTTTCAAAATGGTTATCATCCTCAACAACACACCGCTCAACAAACTTCTTAACCAATGCCTGAAGATTGTCCTCATCATGAACAAACATCGCATCAACTGTCTTCATCAATACAAAAGAATCTCGTCTTCGACATATATCCCACATCTATGCACATATCGCAACCTGTAAGAATGACATGTGTTGGATCCCCTCGTGCGATTGACTAGTCAGGTAGCTAATCATAGCGTCAACTCCACAAGAACACATGCACCCAAACATGTGCAACCATTATCACCTCTTCCCTCTCACACAATCTTTCCTCTGGTTCTACTCATCATTAGGTGCCATTTAATGTCATCTCAAGCGCCAGGGGTTTCACCATCTCGAGCAAGTTGCAGTGAGCTTGTCTCTTTCATGAGCTTAAAAAATATGGTGTTGTGGGGAAGCCATACAACTTCCCTTTCCACATCACAACGCCATCTCTCTTCTTCTTCGAGAAGTGTTGGCTCACTAAAATGTCTTTTTACAGGCAATCTTAATCCCTACATTAGTTTGTCAACCCGAGGTAAGTCTTTCTATTTCAAGAGTGCCAACACAGTATGTGCAATGAAGCTAGAGGTTATCTAATGATGAATCGTTGCAATCATTAAAGGCTAATTCTTCAGTTCAATTCACAGAACTCTACAAAAAACTATTTATGAAACGAATGCTCACAAAACACTATGTAATTCCATACAACTTGTTCTGAAACCAATTGGAACTGAATGCAAATGAGAATTACACTGAGAATCATTCAAATAAGCTTGAGACTAATCACACTTAATCAAGTAAAGCAACTACAATTATTGAACAACACTACCAACCTATAACAACCCAAATCAATCTGCATTACTCAATTGAACAGAAATAGTAAATGAACAACAATCAACAATCTGTTAATTGAACAGCGATCGATAAGTGAACAACAATAATGATAAACCTTCTCTAAAACAAAATTATGCATACAGAGCTCACAAAGGAGGCGTTGAACCTTCTCATCGTGTTCTCTGAAACACTTAATAAAATCAGGGGTGGTTTTAATTTCTGTTGGCTTACCAGCCTTAACTGCCTTAACTTTTAACAAGAGATATTTCTCCATAAGAAATAAAGCATAATTGGTGGCAGGAGCTCGACAAGATAGAGTGTCTGAATAGAGAGAACAGACAGTCTCCATTTGTTCTCTGGCTTTCTGCAATTGTCCCTCTAAATTTTCAACCTTCTTTTTCTCAGCCTTGTATTGAGAAAAAGTCTCGTCTTCCGTCCTGGTAAGTGCCTCGAACTTCTTCTTTAGCCCTTGGTGTTCATGAAAAGGGACCACCTTTTCCTTGTGCTGAGCTAGTTCTTGTTGAACTGTTAAAAGCTCATTCTTTAATTTTCTAATAACGGCTTCTCTAACCAAGGGGTGTAAAGAGGCGTTTCATCTATTTGGACTTCTGCATCTTGGGTCTCCTCAGGGTCAATCTGCATAACAGCTTTAGCTGCTTCCGAAATTACAATTTGAACATTTTCTTCAATATCAATCTAGACAGCAATGTCCACAGTGAGGTAGGCCATTTGAGTTCCCTGTGAAAAGATACAGGGCTCCTCAGTTTGTATGGCAGTATCTTCTCTGATAGCTGGCTCAGTCTGGGTTTCTTTTGGGCAAACCTCAAGAAACTTTGTCTGAGTCTCAGCATCCTTCGCAGAACATTGTTCTGTTTGTGTCCCTGCATTTTCCATTTCTGCTTTCAATTTCCTCGTTCTGGTTGCTTCTTTTAGCCAATATTTCAACTGCCTGATTACCTGCTTCTGTTTTCTGTATTTTCTAAGCACCTTTTTAAGCTTAGCTTTGTAGGGCTCTTCTACTCTAGGGTTGTGTTACCTTCTGCTACTTGTACAGGTTGCACTATGTCATCATCAGGAATGTTCCCAATTGGAACTGTGTTTTCTGGTGGGATTTCTCCTTCCAACTCATAATTATTATTCATTTCGTGTTCAGGAGATCCCAATGCAATGGTATCTCTTGAACAGTCATCATTCTCGTGGTCTTCTTCTTGGTAGGCCTCGTCCACAGGGGACTTTGAAAAGGGAATATCACTTGGTTGATTGGCATCCCTCAAGTTTTCACCTTCAGGGTTTCTTTCTGCTGGGGGGTCCACTAGACCGGTGCCTACGGCTTGAGTTTCCTTTCTGTTGGTCATTTCTTCGTGTTCCTTGGCTTCGAGGGGTGTTTCCATATCAGGAATTGACTCTCTCTGCTCCTCCATGGCATCAGTGCATGGCTGGGTTTGTTCATGACCGAAATTGTCAGCAGGGACCGACTGATCAGGGGTACAGTTCTGTTCTTCAGTGTTCCCTGGTTGTTCCCTGCCTTCAATAAACACTCCCATGCTTCCCAAAACCCTTGCCACTTCCTCCTCATAGTCTTGCAAAGGAGGGTCTTGAGGACTAAGAGGAGGTGTGCGGGATGGTCCGACTTCTTCTGCTTGGATTGGAATGCGCTGCTGGGATTTTACTCTCACCGAGCATCTATGCTTAGCTGATTCTAGGGGTGCAGTGGGGCTCTTTCGTTTTAATATTTTCTTTGGGCCTAGGGTTCTTGGCCCTTGTTGCTCTGTTTCCTCATTTTCCGAGGGTGGAGCCAAGGTAGGATTTATGATACTGTCCCATGTTAATTGTTGTTGTGCCAATCTATTTGTGATGATTAACTTAATTAACCCATGATGGCTGACTACACTATGTGGGTCCTTGGCTGTCCTTACCCGTCGGGCAACATCGTGTAACAGGGAATTTAGATAAAATGGTAAATTAACTGAAATTCTTTGCTTTAAAATGGCTAGGAGTTTCAGTTTTCGAGGCTTTACCACGTCATGCCGGCCGTCGCAAGTGATATATCTTTGGACAATGACCACCAGCTCTTGCCACGGTTGCTGCAACGCCGAAGGATGAATTCCTTTCCCCGTTCGTACCAACCGCTCGCCTGGGTCTTGGAAGGCTTCAATTGCGTTGTATAAAAGGACGCGTTTGTCTACCCATTTCACCCCTTCTGCCGGAAGTCAGGTGACTTCGACTAGGATTTCTTCTGAAACCACCATGCTTATGCCTTTGACCACTGTACTACCATTCTGCAGATTTTGCAGAAATTCCAGCGTTAGCTCTTCATGGAATCCCTGCAGTCTGTTTAAATACTGTAACCAGCCAGCGCGTTCAAGGATTTCGCGGGCTTGATCCGACACCATCAGTACTGGAGGCTCACTCCGAATTGCTCTTCCACCCATAGCTACTGCAATTGAGTCTGGTTCTTCTGTATACAACTGTGTTTTTCCCCTGTAATGCAACACAGCAGCAATGTATATCACAACAACTATAAAGGAAATGACGCTACTTGGATAATTATTATCGATTTTAGTTAAGTCATTCATCCTGTCAGCCATACTTAACGCAAAATCATATGTTCGCATGCCTGCCATAATGGTTTCCATTCTTCAACCAATCAAAATTTTCTGCTAATTATTACACATTCCTGCACATCATGCAATTCGTACTCCGGAGGTAATCCGAATGATTGTCACACAGTTATCCATAACTGGAATACATGTCATCCATATGCAGGCCATCCCCCCCTCTGACGAGAAAAGGGCGTCCACGTCCTTTCAACACGCGGAAAACAAGCAAATAAACCAATGCGAAATAAATGTTGGCAACCAATCTAAAAAATGCAGCACGCAAATCAGTAAAGCATTTAAGCGATATCCACCATCAAACATGAATTGGCCAAATCAAAATAAAAACAGCAATATTAAGTCATTATGTCAAAGATTGTACCATGAGCAGAATTAATCACATTAGCATAATCAGTGGTTTATGTTTAATGACTGTCATTTAATGCTCGGACGTATGGAATATGATAAATATAGATTAAAATTACCATGCTATGCGGCTTGTAAAAGTGCTCCCAAATGGAATTTTTTGTTAGAAATACAGTCATAGGTGATAAGAGGTAGATGTCATATGGAAATATAAGATAATACTTCAATACCATAGCAGAGCCACTGCTGCCAGCAAGCATTCATAGCCTCGACAGGGTTGCTTTTTAACCCTCCCAAATGAGCCAGAGTCCTTTCTACAGTTTAATTTTTCTTTCTTGCTGGCATGGTGACCAGATAACCATAGTGCCACTCACCAAAGTGTAACAAGGATGATCAGGCTGGCTCGTGATGAGACCCCTTGTTCTTCTGACAAATTAATTATCAAGAAGGTCATTACCTTGGTTTGGTAGCCAAATTGGAATGTCACCTATTACATTCTTATGAGCATGGTAGGTTGGCTCGTGATGAGACCCCCTATCCTCTTTGGACAATGTTTTAAGCATTTTGCTATTTTATTTTGCTTTTGAAATCTTTCTTGTAGAAAAAGGGAGGCTCATTTGCTCCTTAAGAGTCAGGGATGGTGTAAGAAGTAAGAAAATGCCAATGGAAGTATTATACTCTTATCCCCTTAACATTATATCAATGAGTTTTATCCATTGGGAAGTATAAACATAAGCCAACACGGATTAAAGGTAATGAATCATTTCATGATATGTCCAAAAGAAAAGATGTTCAGACAACCATTATAAAGATACACCGTATTAGCTTGATGAATAAAGATAACCAACAAAAGGGTTTTAGAAGTCATAATGACATTGTTATTACCATTTTTCTTTAAAAGAGGCACAAATGCAAATGATGCTTATTTGCAATACAAAAGAAGAAGAAAATGGCATAATGATCAAGAGAAAAATTCACAATTAAGCGCTTAAAATGTTGGCTCAATCGGAAAAATTAAAAAAAAATACAAGGTGTTATTCAATTGATTGAATGACAATTGTTCAATCATTTGCACAGCGAAATCAATCAAAAACAAAATTGTTGTTCAATCAATTGAACGGCAGTCGTCCAGTTGTTCGAACAGCGAAATCGAAATAAAAACGAAATGTGTTGTTCAATCAATTGAACGGCAGTCGTTCAATGGTTTGAACAGTGAAAAACATCAAGGAAAGTATGTTGTTCAATCAATTGAACGGCAATTGTTCAATAACTTGAACAACGAAAACCAATCAACGGAAAATGTGTTGTTCAATCAATTGAACGACAAACGTTCGATTGCTTGAACAACGAGAACGCAAAGGAAAATGTGTTGTTCAATCAATTGAACGGCAAGTGTTCAATTGTTTGAACAGTGAAAAATGAAAAGAAAAATGTGTTGTTCAATCAATTGAATGGAAAGAGTTTGCTTGTTTTGAACAGCGAAAACAACAAAGAAAAATGTGTTGTTCAACCGACTAAACAACAAACGTTCAATTGTTTGAACAGCGAAAAGAATAAAGAAAAATGTGTTGTTCAATCAATTGAACAGCAAATGTTCAATTGTTTGAACAGCGAAAAGAAAAATGTGTTGTTCAATCAATTGAACGGCAAACGTTCAATTGTTTGAACAACGAGAACAACAAATAAAAAATGTGTTGTTCAATCAATTGAACAGCAAACGTTCAATTGTTTGAACAGAGAAAAAAAAGTGTTGTTCAATCAATTGAACGACAAACATTCGCTTGTTTGAACAGTGAAAACAACAAAGAAAAAAATGTGATGTTCAATCAATTGAATAATAACTGTTCAGTTGCTTGAACAACAAAATACGACAAAATAAAACTACGTTGTTCAATCAATTGAACGACAGGCGTTCAATTGTTTGAACAACAAAAACAAAGAAGAGAAAAAAAATATCCATATTTACATGGTAATGCCTACAAAGGTATGTACATTATTTACAATTTTTCAAGCAATTTCATTTTTTTAAAGAAAAAGTTGTTGGGTTATCATTCCCTGCAGCTAGAATTTGCATGGAGGGGTCCTCATGTACCTGCTCGCAGAAAGACTCCTTGGTAAGCGGTTGATGATAGAGGCGCACTCGATGCCCGTTTACTTTAAAGGAATGGCCGGATCCGTCTATGGTAGTCAAGGTAAGAGTACCATTGTTATGTACTTCTAGAATCTCATAAGGGCCGAGCCATCTTGTTTGCAACTTGCCTGGGAAGTCTTGGAACCTTGAATCATACAGAAGTGCCCAATCCCCTTTTTGAAACATTTTCTTCTTGATAACGTTGTCATACCATTTTGCACTTTGCTACTGTATTATTGCAGTTCGTTGGAAAGCAAGCAATCGAGCTTCATCTAGTTCGTTAATCTGCTGAAGACGATTGGTTTGAGCTTTTGTTAAATCTAGACCCACTTCCTGGGCCGTCCTTAGAGTCTTTATTTCAAATTCGATTAGAAAAATTGGTTTGTTACCGAATGCAAGCTGGTAGGGGGAGTATCCAATAGTATTCCTCCAAGTCGTATGATAGGCCCACAAGGCCTCTGGCAATCTGGCAGCCCAATCTCGCCAGTGCGTTGAGACTGTTTTGGTCAGAATTTCTTCTATAACCTTGTTGGTGCTTTCGATCTGCCCGTTCGCCTGCGGGTGATACAGAGAAGTGATCCTGTTCGTGATATGATGGTTTCTGAGAGTGGCAGCAATCTTGTTCACTGTGAATTGTTTTGCCCAATGTTACTTGGGAGCGGGAGCGGAAGCGGGGAGCGGGAGCGGAAGCGGGAGCGGGAGCGACCATTTTCAGAAGCTCCCGGTTTGGGAGCGAATCCCGGAGCGATTTTTTAAAAATATATATATTTTTTATATTTTTTAATTTTTGATACATATATGTCAACAAAAACATGTAGAATGATGAATTAGATATAAAAAACATAAAAAAGCATAGATTGAACCATATAACAACAATCATCTAGAAGTTATAATCTTCATCAACCACGTCCGCAAGTTAGTAACATAGTAACATACAACATATTGAGTCTCATGATTCATCAATCTTAAAGTTTCAAGCTTTCAAAATTCAATATATAACATTTATCATCATTGATCACCAAAGTTGTACTTGTAAGCTAAGTGTAACCATTACAACAAATAATATCTAACATGAAATGAAATGTTATAAAATGAAACGAAATGAAACAACTTTCAACTTTCATGAAGCATCATATTCATAATTCATTACTAATGAGTTATAATTGCCAACTTCAAACTTAAATTGTCATATATTGTTTAAAAAAATATCATAATAAATATGAAAGAGTCAATAGTTATAAAAGCTACTAGAAACTAGAGAAGAGAAGTAAATCTATTATCTATTTCTTATGCTTGGGCCTCTTGCCACCACGAGAAATGTCTAATTTTTTAGTCTTGTTGCAAAATCAGGATCTTTGTCATTAATATCACCCTCCAAGCATTAATATCCAGAGGTATCTTTGTCATTACCTTTGTATCTGTATAGGGATCTTTGTCATTAATATCACCCTCTAAGCATTAACATAAGATAGAAAAATCATAGCATGTCAAGTCAAGATTTTGTTTGAGTGATGCGTACATTTTTAGAAGGGTCATGATAGAGGAGTTCGACAACCAATGTCACTAACATCAAGGTACATAGAGGTATTGGTACTCTTGATTAAATATGAGTTCCATACCCTAATACATGACAAAATTCAATGGAAACATTGCAATCCCCCAATCCTGAAATCCTGAAAAACTGATAAGTCTGCTGGATTTTGAATGAAATCTAAAATTCTACTTTCTCCATATGAAATCCAATGAGGACGAAACCACTCTCAAACATCCTGAGTCATTTCATGGTAATGTTAAAAATTTAAGTAAAAGGATGAAAATGAAAATTAAAGAAAATGTCACTTTTACTTTAAGAATTTAACATTACCATGAATAGCATATCAATACTAGGGCCTAGACTTGATCATTAAGTTGCCCCACTCAAAAACTATTTGTTTCTTTCAAAAAAAATTGCATTTCGAACATTACTACAAAAAAAAAAATGCAAAAAAGGCAAAACGCTCCCGAAAAGGCAGGGAGCGAAATTTTTTTTTGGGAGCGCGCTCCCGACCCGCTCCCGCCCGGAGCGCGGATCGGGAGCGGGAGCGAGGGGGGGGGGGGGCTCCCCCGCAACACTGGTTTTGCCCCATCTGTGATCACTTCTCACGGTAATCCATACTGCACAAATAGCCCAAAAAGAAAGTTAATCACTGCTTCCTCTGTGGCTCTCGGTAAATCTACTATTTCCACCCATTTTGTCACATAACCTGTGGCTACTAGTACGTAGGCCTTCTGATTGGAGAGCAGATGGAATTGACCTACGAAGTCTAATGCCCAACACTCGAAGGGTTCTATGACAAATTGTGGCTGCAAGGGCATTTCATCAGATTGACCAGGTCGGCCCATCCTTTGGCAACTATTGCAGGCCTGGGCATATTTTTTAGCATCCTTAAAAATAGTGGGCCAATAATAGCCCATTTGTAATACTTTATGTCATGTCCTTCAGTCTGTGAAATGTCCTCCACAAGGTTCGTCATGGAAAGCCTTCAGAATGTCATGGATCTCATCCTCGCAGATACATCTGCGTATACACATGTCGGCCCCTGTATGAAAAAGATATCCACCTATCCAAGAGAACCGAGCACTGCGTTGAACAATCAATTTTCTTTCTCTTGTTGTTAAATGTTTAGGTAGCTTCCCCATTGCCAGATAATTTGCCACATCTGCATACCATGGCGTCTTAACTGCCACAACAAACAGGTGCTCATCCGGGAATTGGTCATCTACCGCTAGTGGATCATTAACCTTCGGGATTCGAGATAGAAAATCAGCAACGGGATTTTCCTTTCCTGGACGATCTTTAATAGTAATGTCGAACTCCTGCAAAAGCAATAACCATCATGTTACTCGACCATTTGTGATTGGTTTATTAGCTAGATATCTAATGGCAGAGTGATCAGTGTACACAAAGACTTGGTAGCCAGTTATATAGTGTCTAAATTTGTTTATTGCATAAATAACTGCTAAGAATTCTTTTTCTGTCACTATGTAATTGAGTTCTGCAGGGGTGAGATTTTTGCTAATGTAATATATAGCATAAGGTTTCTTGTCCTCCTCCTGGCTGAGGAAAGCGCCTATGGCTACATCTGATGCATCCGTGGAAATGTGGAAAGGCAGCTCCCAGTTTGGTCCACATAATACTGGTGCTGTTGAGACTAGTTTCTTTAATCCTGCAAAAGCTATGTCACACTTATCAGACCAACTGAAATCAACATTTCCAGTTAGAGCGTATAAGGGTGCCGCAATCTGTGAAAAATTCTTGATAAATCTGCGATAATAACCTGCATATCCTAAGAAACTACGTACCTCTGTTTGGGTGCAGGGGGTAGGCAGTAAAAGAATTACTTGTATTTTTGCTGGATCTACCTGTATTCCTGCTGCAGAGATGTAATGTCCCAGGATCACGCCCTCGGTCATCATCATGTGACACTTGACATTGCTTAAACATAACCTGGTAGCGATGCATCGTTCTAAGACCTTTTCTAGTGTTTGTAATGCTTGATCAAAATCATCCCCATATGGAGTAAAGTCATCCATATATACCTCCAGTCCTTCATTTATTAGATCCGCAAAGATGCTTAGTATAGCTCTCTGAAACGTGGCTAGGGCATTGCACAAGCCAAATGGTAATACCCTATATGCGAATGTGCCCCAGGGACAGGTGAAGGTCGTTTTGTCCTGGTCTTTAGGGGCAATTTGAATTTGATTATACCCACTGAGGCTGTCTAGAAAGGAGAAAAAATGCTTCCCTACCAACGTATCAAGGACCTGATCAATGAATGGGTGGGGAAAGTGATCTTTTTGTGTTGCCTTGTTTAGCTCTCAATAATCTACACAAATATGTCACTTCCTGTTTTTCTTGGGGACGATCATCAATGAAGAGACCCATTTACTGTCCGAGATAGGATAAATAAAGTTTACAGCTAGTAGCTTCTGCAATTCCTCTTTCACGATATCCTTGAGGTGAGGGTTCAACCTCCACTGACGCTGCCAGATGGGTCGCGCATCATTCTCTATATAAATGTGGTGTGTACATAGTTGTGGATCTATCCCTTTCATATCAGGATAATCCCAGGCAAAAGCCCCTTTATTTTTCTGCAATACCTGGATAAGGTTTTTCTATTGTTCGCTATCCAGATCAGTGTTGATATTTAGAACTTTGCCTGGTTCGATCTCAACTGATTTGCTGTTATGAACAACAGTTGTCTGAATATGCTAGTCGTTTGTATCCTTCAGGGGATCTTCCATGGCTTTGTTATCAAGGATTGCTTTCAACATCTGACACTATACATTACTCCCATTAGCTGGCTGATTTATAAAATTGTTGATCACATCATCTTTAGTTTGATCTTTAAATTCTAGTGCTTCCGCTACTGTGAGTGGTGAACGGATGCTCTCTTCCAGGTACGCTGGTCGCTGCTTACATATTTTTACAATGAGCAAACTTGGCCTGGCAGGAGGGTATAAGTTATAACACCATATTTTTACAGCATGTCCCTTTGTAATAGTCATGCTGCCTTCTTGGCAGCCAATATATGCATCAGCTGTTGCTAGCCAAGGTCGACCCAGAATCAAAGGATGCCCATCCAACCTACTCCTTGGGTTTATAACCAGGAAATCTACTGGATATTCCCATGAGTCAACAAAAACTGTAATATCTTGTAAGGTCCCCTCTGGTCTTACCACCGACCGGTCAACAAGTTCTAATAAAGTGGTGGTTGGTTCTAAGGCTGTAATACCAAGTGCTTGACAAGTTTCTGTTGTTAATATGTTAATGGCAGCTCCTAGATCAACTAGTGTATTTGGAAAAGAGCGGCCATATATCTGAACTGTTACTATGGGGTTTCCAGGATCTTCATACTTTATTGGAGTTTCCTCTCCCAAGAGTAGATCAGATAAAGTTCCTACAACATGGATAGTGGGTGAGGGTTTTACCTTCCTCGCAGGCTTCTTTACACATAATTATTTGATGGTTTTAGCATAGATGGGGATGTATTGAATAGCCTGGAGGAGAGGAATCTTAATACACAAACTTTTTAGTTCCCCTACAAGATCGAAATCAGGGTAGGTGATCGGTTTAGGTATCGCTAGCCTTTCAGGGAATGGAGGAGAAGTGACTATAGGTTTTTCAGGGTCATCATGTTGATCTATTTCTTCCCCTTGCTTTGATTCAGTATTATTTACAAGTGATGGAATATGTATAGGTGGAGTTACACTTTCAATTGAAGGTTGGTCCCTATTTTCCTCAGGGGTGATGACACGACCTGACCTCAATCTGAGCTCATTACATTCTTTCTGCTCAATCTCATATTCTAGATTCTCAATAATCTGTACCAACTGGACTGGTCTGTTATTAGGATTTGGGTTCGGCTGAGCTAGTAACTGTGGCCGCAGAAGAGGTTGAGAATTCTATTGTAATGTATAAGGAGCTGACAGTGTGGTTTGAGGTTGGGGGCCTGTCCCCATAGGTACATTAGATATCCCCAGAGGTCGCTACCAGTTTGTAGACCAATTCAGATTTTGAGAGGTGGAGGCAGGCCACTGGGATTGATAGGGATTGCCTTGCCAGACAGGAGTAAAAGGAGAATTTGGCCAGCCATTTCTTGGAAAAGATTGTGTTGGCCAGGATGTCATAGGGAATGGCGGACTTTGCCAGGCTGCCCCAAGGTTCTGTTGTTGATTAAACTGCGAGTTAGGAAAGAATTGGGATGCATCTTGTGACATACCTGTAGGTTTAGCTTGCCATTGTCGACGTTGGTTCATCAAATATACCGGTTTTGTTTCCTCCTTTGCTTCTTTGAATATGGATTTCAACCCGGGTAATGATGGACACTGTTCAGTGTCGTGATCTCCTGTACAAATGGCGCATGTCTGGACCATGTCTAACAGGCATTCTCGTTGGTTGTGCTTCTTTCGACAACATGGGGAAAAGATGGCCAAATTTTGTTCTGCTAAAGCTTGTTTTTGATTGGCTTGTAGGACGTCCAGATGTGTTGTAAGAGTGCCCAGGATATTCGTCTTAAAATCTTCCAAGAGGTTGTTGATCTCCATCCGTGTTACACCTCCACTATGTGGTTTGCTTCCTTTGCTCATTGGATCTCGGCTAGCCGCTCTTGTACGTCTGCTTCCTCGTGAACCCCTGATACACAAACGAATAATTCCATCATACTCTTCCTGAGAAATATCCCCTTTTCCCATTAAGTTTAGAGTTTCTACCCATTCCTCTTTCATTCATTTAATCAATATAACTCTTAGGACTTCTTTTGGTAGGGTAGTGTGTGGAGATCTCTGCAAATTATAATTAAATCGTTCTACATATTCTTCTAGCGTTTCATTATCTTTTGCAATCATCTTGAAAATTTCATCTTTCAGTTCCCTAGTTTTACAAAAGCCTTGATATTTTCTGAAGGAAGGACGTTTTCATTTTGTCCCAAGAATTGATTGTTCGCCCACCTAGACCCATAAACCATCTTAAAGCTACCCCTTTCAGAGTGGAAGGGAACAATTTCAGTTTTTGGGGGTCGGTGGTATAGTCATACCCTCTACAGAGGACATCAAACTCAAACAGGAAAGCATCACGATCCTCTGCAATCATCCCATGGAAGGTTGAGATGTTCTGTAGAGGAATAGCCTTCATAGGGGCATTGGCCACTTCGTCGACTATGGGGTACTCTAATGTCGAGGTTTGACCTTGGGGTGGTTGATCTGCCATTTGATCAAAGATATGCCAATAATCTTCAGGGATTTCAAGGGGTGCTTCCATAATAAATAGAGAGTTAGCAACTCGAGCTGGCTTTACAACACTCCCTAGGTCTGGAATCTCAGGAGATCCTTGTTCAGACAGCTGTGGTTCTGCTTTAGCAGCCCCACTAGTTTCTCCTTTTCCTTCTTGTAAGTTACAGGATTTTCCCTCTTGTAGAGGATTAGAGTGTAAGATTATTGTAGCTTGAAAACTATATTCCGATCCTCCTACTTGGCTTTGAATCTCAGCATGAGTTGCAGATGGTGAGTCTACTGCTTGAGGGATAGCAGTAGAACTTTTTCCAGGTATAGCCTGGAATCCTACTGATGCTTGAGACTTTGCTCTTCTTATGATTTCGTCTATAAAGGTCATTCTCCCAAGGTTCACCGATCCTTTGGGTTTTGTAGGTTTTGGTGGAGGATTCTACTCTTTTTCTATCTTTTTATTTCTAGTCATTCATAAAACAAATTCCTATTTAACCTCTAAGATTTTGTTGTAAAGCGGGCAAGTAAGCAAGCACTTTACTTGCTAGGTACGCAGGTTCTTACCTTCCGTTTTTAAAACCTAGTTCTCCTACAGCAAAGAAATAAAATCAATCACTTTAAACACTCTCCCCGGCAATGGCGCCAAAATGTTGGCTCACTAAGATGTCTTTTTACAGGCAATCTTAATCCCTACATTAGTTTGTCAACCCGAGGTAAGTCTTTCTATTTCAAGAGTGCCAACACAGTATGTGCAGTGAAGCTAGAGGTTATCTAATGATGAATCGTTGCAATCATTAAAGGCTAATTCTTCAATTCAATTCACACAACTTTGCAAAGAACTATTTATGAAAGGAATGCTCACAACCAATGTTTTAAGACCCCGACTCCGACTCCGACTCGGCCGAGGATCGACTCCGACTCCGACTCCGACTCCGAAACGGTAATGACTCGGCCGGCTCGATTTCAATGGCTCGGTCGTTGTAAAAAATACATTAAATATTTATTTTTTTTATTAAAAAACATAAACTGCATTAAACAGGCTTGTACATCACATACATCACATTACATTACAGCATTGTACATTAGAAAAGCTTTTTACCTGAACTATTTATGTACTCTTCCAGTTCTACTAGATTGTAGATTGTGCAAACTAACTCACAACAGATCCCAGTTTCGCATCATGGAGCTACTTTTATCTCTTCAAAATTGATGCATATGGAATTCCAACGTACTGATTCTACGGGTACATCAAGATCAAGCATGATGATAGATTTTAATACATTCATCCAGACGTCATACAACCAACCATGAAAAATGTAACTGCAATCACAAACATGATACACCACCTGCATTTTACTTAAGTATTTAACTGTCAACCATTTATCTGGCAAAGGAAAGAAAAGCTGGCTCCATGTTTCCGTCCAAGTAAACTTCTTGGAGCTCTTTAGCAACTCTATTAATGGTGCTTAGTGCTATCATAAATGTGAGTAGAAGCTAGCTATCTAACGAAACATGGAACTTACAGGTGCTTTCTAATAAGAAACCAGTTTAATTTTCGTAGGATCAATGAAAAACTCTTGCTCAAAACGGGGTGGCCTAGGTATCAACTACGTTGTTGGAATGATGCAACATGTCCTTCAATTCACACATAAAAACCTCTCAACAAAACATACTCGTAGAAATAAACTGGGTTAAGACTCAAGAGCATAACATAGTAAAGAGAAGCCACAAGCTTCCCTGTCGATGACATAATTATATCAAACTCTGGGGGAGGAGTTGATGGGCCAACTCATTAAGATGCCCTCTAGAGAGGGACTCCTTTGGTAGCTTTCTTTTAAAATCCTGAATACATACTAAAGAACTATCGTTCTACACAAGTACAATCTTTGAAGTTTCTACCTTTCTCCTTTATGTCACCAACTGATCATAACACCTATCTCAATCATACGCCTAGTGCAATTGGTGGATCCACAACAACAGCTGCAGTTCTTTAACCTTAGAGACAGGCAACTTCTTATTGCAAGACAGGCAGTGTAGATATTTCAGATAAACAGAAATGAATTCAAGTAACAGCATGCACAATAGACAAGAGAAATTGAGCATAATATCAACTCCAAATTCTCATGCAAGAAGCAAGCATGTATAACAATGATATGAACAGTGAATCCATAAACTGCAATAAACATTTGAAAAATTACCAAAAAAATGAATTTTTTTTAACTTTTTACGCTGCCCAGCCATCCCAAGTGTGACTCGGCCGAGTCATAACGGACCCGGCCGGGTTGACCGAGAAACACATGACTCGGCCGAGTCATATGTGACTCGGTCAACCGGACCGGTTAGGTGGTCGGGTCACTCCTCAGGCTAATGACTCAGTTCGACTCGGCCGAGTCGGTTTCGAATCGGCCGGCTTGTAAAACAGTGCTCACAACACACTATGTAATTCCATACAACTTGTTTCGAAACCAATTGGAACTGAATGCAAATGAAAATTACACTGAGAATCACTCAAATAAGCTTGAGATTAATCACACTTAATCAAGTAAAGCAACTACGATTATCGAACAACACTACCAACCTATAACAACCCAAATCAATTTGCATTACTCAATTGAACAACAATAGTAAATGAACAACAATCAACAATCTGTTAATTGAACAACAATTGATAAGTGAACAGCAACAACAATAAAGGATTCCTAAATGGTAAACATTCTATGTTGCAATCCATAGAAGTTAATCAGTCTTTTCTATCAAGATCTATGATAACATCTATTCAATTGAACAGCAATCAAACACGCATTCACTCATTCTAATCAAGGCGCTACTTAAGTATATCTCACAGCTTCAATATAAATCTAAGTGAACAACAGTATAAATCAATATCACAAATCTTCAAGATAATTGAAATAACTAAACATTAAATCAATTGCAAAGACTGAATGTAAAACTATAACACAAAGGAGTAGTGGAACTTCTTGTGACTGGGCCCAGAGTCGCCAGAAGCCTCTGCTTAATAAAAACTCAAAATACAGAGATGTATCAAACGCAACCTTCTTTCATTAACTTCAAAGTAACAACTGACAGAGTCACTGAATTAACAACATTTTTGCTTCAAAAAGAATAATTACACATTAAAAGTCTAAACTTGTATCTAGTTGCCTTTCGGCCCTATATAACATAAAAGAGAAACTTGGATAGAAGCGAATCCTCGGGATCAGGAGATCCTGAGGATTTCGCAATATAAAATCTAATCATATGATAAAACAAGAGTATTCAAACTGATCTTCCGCTTCCTTGTCTGCACCAGACATCGTGGATTTTCCCCTTTATGGCCTCATGCTATCCTGCCAACTGAATAGCGTTTGCCTAATCGCATCTCTGCATACAAAGATAGCAAAGAATCAATTTTTCGTACTAAATTTGCCTATTCTATCACCAAATAGTTTCTTCCAACTTCAACTGATATTTTCCTCATTTTATTCTAGAAATGGAGATAATCTTATAAGGATGAATGATAAATGAAGCATTAAATGAAGAGAAATCATACACTTTTCCTATCCCAACAAGAAGAATCCACCCATAGCTGGTATGAACCCTCCAGACTTCTCTACAATATACTTTATCAAAGGTGGATATGAACGCCTACCCATACTCTCTTCAATCGACTTCACTGAAACTGGATCATTATGGCCTAGTATAATCGTCTTCACGATTCCATCCCCGTCCACGGACATCCCTCCATCTTCATCCTCTTCTCGGTATTGTTCCTGCTCTAAACTCTCAATCCATCTATGAACATCTTCTTCCTCCAAATCGACATACTCCTCTGCACGTTGATCCTCGTCCCCTCTACACTCTTCAAAAGTAGAAGTTTGGGCACCAACAACCTCGCACTTTCGAGTGCAAATCCCTGCATCCATCATCTCTAGCCTATCTGATAAATTCATAATACCATCTAACAATATTGCTATCAATTTCAAGTGCTCCATGAGCATGGACTCCACCCGACCAACCTCTCATGAACCTCATATTCCAGTTGTCCTACCTACACACGAATGGTTGTCATCCTACATTCTCCTGCCGTAGTTCCCACGACAGAAACGATCATTGGCTCCTTCATTCCTACATGAATGAACAGTTTCCCCAAGTGCGATATTGACACATCCCACTGCTCAATCATAAACTCTATGCTAAACACAACTTCATAGTCACCCACCCTAATGATAGTGAAGTCCACCTTTCATTTCCAACTTCCAATCTTCATCGGAACATCTGTTGCTATCCCAAGCAATATGCTTTCTTCCTAATTCACAACATCATCGCATCCTTTGTTAACAATGATACAATAGTTCTTATTTCACCACCCCCCCCTACGAAGTCACCCCTAATCAGTCCAAGTACTACTCCATATCCCAAACAAAGTTGCCTAATATCTTTGTGTTCCTCGCACCATCATATGACTCCAGTTCCTTTACTTTAACATGGACAGAATTGATGAATGAACCCTTCCCAACAACCTTCCCAAACAAAGTTGCCTAACGTCTTTGTGTTCCTCGCAGCATCATGTTATTTCAGTTCCCTTTACTTTCACATGGATAAAATTGTTGAATAAACTCTTCCCAACCTTTTTCAAAACTGCTAATTCATTCGTAATGGTAGTAGAGAGGTCTCCCAACAATTCCTCCAACTTACCCAACCTTTGATACGCATCATACCTCTAATCATCTTCTGAAGCGACATCATTGAGCTCATCAACCTCTTGTAGAAACATCCCACTCATGCAATTGACATCTCCCTTTGTCTTATCGGCCCTTTCCTTAAATGCTCTTACTTCTTTTGTCAATCATTCTAATTTCTCTTCCAAGGCCTCCATTCACTGACCTTGTGCTTCACATATTAAGCTCTGGTGAGGACCATTCTCACAAAAGTCTCAATTCGGGCACTTCGTTCCACTTTCAAACAGCTCTCAACAAGCTTTGATAACAATTGTCATGCCCTAAGGGCGCACCTCTGACCTATGAGCTTCCTAAGTCCCCTGAGGTGAGCGACACCGACACAGTATTTCCTAAATGTCGAAACAAACTTGAGCTTACTAACACTCGGACTACGTCTCTAGCCTATGTATCCAGTGGCAAGATCAATATATTATACTTGCAAAATTACTATTCAATCAAATGTCAATACAATAGCCCCTTCAAAACTTAGCTCCTTACAATTTACTTTAATTAACTTAACGTTAGAAATATTCAAAATCATTCATAAACAACACGAATCATGTACAAAAATAACAATTCAATAAATTGGAGGGAGAACTCCCAAAACGATTTCCCAACTGCTCGGTTTACAATGGACTTCAATTCGGTTGGGCCGAACTCCAAACAGTTCACTACCACAACCCTTTTCACTAATACAAATATGCAATAACCAAGTTACATCCCCTCAAATAGAAACCCACAACCAAACCTAATAAATAACCAAGTTGTGTCCCTTCAACCTGCACACAACCTCAATACAAAAATACCCCATGGTGTACCACTCGCAACAATACTTCATTCCACAAGCTCACACGAATTCATTTAGCAACTTCCTTTAGAGAGAAACCTCCTTCGTGAGACTAGGCCCTCTTCTTCTTTCTATCTCCTTCGTGTCTTGCAAAGAGAGGTTGTTGATCTTCGGTTGTTTGCTATTCTAACTCGTCTCCTCCTCATCTTATATATACAAGTCAACCTCTGTCATGAACGGTCGCTGCTCTTCCAAGGAAGGTACCAGTTCGGTGTTCGACCCGACCATGATTTATTTTCGCTGACCATAAACACCAAATTACGTCGCATTGTTTGTCACATAACTTGTTTTTGATTCACCTTCGGTCATGTGCCTTCGTGTCTCATCCTCAGTCGTATGCCTTCATAAATCAAGCGAGTGCATCTCCACTAGGCACACCTTGTCCTCAGCTGGTCGTGCCTTGTCTTCGGTCGAGCCGACCTTGGCTGGGTGACCTTATCATGCCGACTCGCCAAGTCGTTCCAGTCGTTCCACTGAACTCATCTCGGGCGCACTCTTCGTGTCAACCAAGTCGTTCCACCGAAGTCGACTTGGCCTAACTCGAGCGCCTAAGCCTGAGGGCTTGACAGTGGGAGGTACACATGCATCAACTGAAATCGGCCTAATAGGTTGAAAGCTCCTCCAAAATAGCTCATAAGTCCAAGGAGAGGATTCAAATGTAAGAATATATCCTAAAAATTGTGCAAGTGACCTCCAAAAATTATGAAATGATCCTCTCCAAGTCAAAAATAATGAAGCCACATGTTTGCAAATAGCAAGTAGATGTGTTTGTAACGCATTTGGTGTTGATTTGTGTAGCTTGGGAGGTACTCCAAGCCCTAATGTTCGAGGGTTGGAAGTCAAAGCGCCACAAGTAGGCTTGTGGGCTTAGAACCCAAGCCTAGGGTTTTGCACCCATAGATGTTTGGACCAAAACCATGACGTGCTTTCGACCTGTGATGGATGAGGATGATAGCTCTGAGTGAGACGATTCTAACGCAACGAGAATCATCCAATTCTGAGTTGTCGTTGAGGAGTTATGAATTTTTGAAAGCTATGTTGGGTTTTGGCACATGATGGTCTAGGTCGGCCTAAGGTTAGGAAGACCTAATGGCAGTGGTTCAAGCCCCTAGAACATGACATTTTGGAGCCCCTCTTGTTAGTAAAAATAGAGGGTGGATATGAGAGCATTAGATCATCCATTGTGTGCAGCATTCTTCTTGGAGGAGAGTTCGTTGGAGAGATTATCTTTGTGCCCTAGCCGCAGCAAAGAAAGGGTGGACACCAGCAAAGGTAAGGGTCTGTGTCAAGGGTTTTTGCAGGTAACCGAGAGTTGGTTGGAAGCCAAGTCTTGTTGGAGGAAGGGCGAGGCCCTGTGCTAGTAGGCCGCACCAAAAGACTAGACAACGAGGTGAAAAGAGGGTTGTTTCAGGGCTAGTTTTGGAGGCCAAGATTGCAGGAAGGGAGCCAAGGGAAAAGGTAAGGTCTGTTGTTGTTTGAGGGTTGCGTTGAGGGTTGGAACCTCTGTTTTGAGGGCCGAGGAGGATAACAGCTAGGTTGAGTTCATGAGGGGAAAGGACATTGTTGTTAGAGGTTGTTTGGGGCATTGTTAGAGGACTGTCTCATGATTTTAGGGTTGTTGTGCTAGGTCGTAGGCCATAACACACAACTAGGGCTGCGTAAGGGGTGTTTAAGGGGATATACCCACCCTAGAGTGTAGCGTGGCAAGGGAGAAGGCCTACTAAGGTGTGTCGCAACCCTTTAAGGGCCTTGTTTGGTGATTGTTGGAGGATTTAGGGCTGCAGCAAGTGCCCTAACCAGGTGTCACGAACAACAAGGTACAAACACATGTGCAACAATGTTTTTGGAGGGATGTTGGGTCAAAGATGTTGACCAGAGCGTGGATCAGTTGATGGGCAGCTTGAGGAGGCCTTAGGAGTTGTTTGGAGGAGCCCACGTGGACTGTTGGGTAGCCTACCAAGCAGCCAAGGTGACAGCAGGCACATCAGATTGGAAGGCAAGAGGACAACAACAAGGAGTGTTGCAGATGTTCACTTGATGACAGATGGATAGATGTCCTAGAAGAGGACATGATTGGTGCCCAAATTTGCGCAATAGCTTCTCTATTGCAAAACAAAGGAAAGATTGGTGAAGTCTATGGGTAGCCATGTGTAAGGGTCTTCTAGGTGTAGGGATGCCCTAACTAGGAGCAGATGCTACAGCGTGGACTTGGTCTCTCGTGGATTGTTCGAGGGTAGCATAAAAGAAGAACAAGTGTGGACGAGATTGGGCACTTATGGTTCGCTAGAGGACAGCGTGATTGTGTCCAAGTTGGAGCCCGGTGAACAACACCTTGATGGACAAAGGTAGTTGCGAGAGATGCAGTTGTTGAGCTCAAGGGTCTGATCAACCAGGAGAAATTTGTGGACCCCGAGACTTGTGTGTGGAGAAGGACATCTACAGCAGAAGATGGGTAGTCCTCCAAACCCATGTTCATTGTGGGAGATGGACATCTTGTAGTGATAGGTGGTAACGCTCTATGCCATATGTTGGTCTTCATCATAGTAGCGCAAGATGACCATAGTGGGCTGAAGTCCCTTAGTAGCTGAGGAGCGGCAGTGGACAGATTAAGAGTTGTTCACAAGTGGAGTTGTGAACAACTCAATAGGAGTCTTGATGTGTTGTGCCCTTGATGGACGAAGGGAAAACTAGAGAGCATATTGGATAGCCAAGATTCAGTGGTCAGATGGACTTGGAACATTGATAGAGGCGGGAGCTGTAGATCGGGAGCCGAAGGACAGGGCAGGTACAGGGTACGACTGAGAGGAGTTGAGAGAGCATGCTACAACCAGATGGCCAGAGTATCTTGTTTTGTGTCTTGTACTAGTGGATGATTGAGGGCCATTATCCCAAGTACGGGAGCCCTAGACTATTATATTATATTAGTTGGATTAATATAACAAAGTTGGGTTGAATAATTGAAAGGTTGTCTATATTCTGTGCATGTGTGATTTACTGCTATTTTATTCTGTTGTGCAAACTATTTTATGGTGAGATTCTTGGTTTGGTAGTGTTAGTGATTTTAAGACTCTAACCTAGACCCAAGGTCGTGGAAATTCAACATGGTATCAGAGCGTATCTAAGCTACTTTGAGGGACAATGAATCAAAGTGTGCACAGCGAAGCAACTCAGAGGGAGTTGTGGGTGTCTAGATCATGGAGCAGAGGGTTCAGCTGAAGACATGGAGATGTGGTCTCGATAGACTACATGATGAGATGGGCTGGGAGTTCTAGTGGATCGGTGGTGAACCTGGTGCACTTCAGTATGTTGTGTGGCGGTTTGTAGATCGTGGACTTCCTATGTCTTGTCATGGATGGTTGGGACAGCTCGAGGGTTTCTTTGGCATGGACGAGATCAGGTTGATCGAGATGGCTTCATGTGATGGACTACAGATTGGCAGGCTAGAGTCTTCATCGGATCGTGATGTTGCATATTCGAGATTGGAAGGATTTGCACGAGTGGTATTTGATCTAGGAGGATGACTACTTGTAGGACTGAACTAGTGGAGATCGTGTAGGCTCAGAGGGAGAAGCCCTATGGAGGTTTGGGATCTTCAGGTTCGAATATGATGAGGCAGAGGCACTACCGAGATTGTCAGATTCATTCTACAAGGTATGCTGCAATGATGGATGCCAGATGGGCTAGTATCGTCGTTGAATGATGATGGTTACTTCCTAGTCTTGGAAGTACCTCCCTCACTAAGAGGGAGTGTTGATTTGTGTAGCTTGGGAGGTACTCCAAGCCCTAGTGTTCGAGGGTTGGAGGTCAAAGCGCCACAAGTAGGCTTGTGAGCTTAGAACCCAAGCTTGGGGTTTTGCACCCATAAATGTTTAAGCCAAAATCGTGACGCATTTTCGACATGTGATGGATGAGGATGATAGCTCTCAGCGAGACGATTCTAACGCAACGAGAATCATCCAATTCCGAGTTTTCGTTAAGGAGTTATGAATTTTTGAAGGTTATGTTAGGTTTTGGCACATGATGGTCTAGGTCAGCCTAAGGTTAGGTAGACCTAATGACAATTGTTCAAGCCCCTAGAACATGACGTTTTGGAGCCCCTCTTTAGTATAAATGGAGGTTCAATATGAGAGAATTAGATCATCCATTGTGTGCAACATTCTTCCTGGAGGAGAGCTCTTTGGAGAGATTATCTTTGTGCCCTAGCCACAGCAAAGAAAGGGTGGACACCAGCAAAGGCAAGGGTCTGTGTCAAGGGTTTTCGCAAGTGACCGAGATCTGGTTGGAAGCCAAGTCTTGTTGGAGGAAGGGCCGAGGCCCTGTGCTAGTAGGCCGCACCAAAAGATTTGACAATGAGGTGAAAGGAGGGTTGTTTCAGGACTAGTTTTGGAGGTCAAGATTACAGGAAGGGAGCCGAGGGCAGAGGTAAGATTTGTTGTTGTTTGAGGGCTGCGTTGAGGGTTGGACACAAGGTGAACAAAATCAAGAGGAAAAAACAAGGTAGGTATTGACACTACTTAAGCACTTGATATGTCAAGAGGAAGCCCATGCATGAAAATGTTTCCCAAATGTGCCTTGAAAAATGTGACCAATGCCTTGGGATATGTGTACAACAACGAGAAGAATTAAAATGCCTTACAAAATGTCCACGTTTAACAAGATCTACCGTCATCTAGGGCAAATACTCTGCCCTCATTTAGTGCCTTGCACCAGATCTACCCTCACCTAGGGCAAATACTACCCTCATCTACGTAGATATAGAAAGAGAGAAAATTGGTTACGACACTAGGGTGGTACTAGCTAAGTCAAGAAGCAAAATATTAGAGAAAGGATGTTTTGGATAAATGATTAAGAAATCCCATAGCCGCAGTCTACAGGATTAAAGAACCTACACCAACGTTCCAAGGAAGTAACAAGGAGGAAGGAGCATGCTGACTAGAACCATCTATGAAGAAGAATCTCAAGTTGGGCCTTACTCGTGACAATGACTTAGGGGGAATCAATCACTAGTGAGGTGACCAATAATAGAGCTGACAAAACAATAAAATATAGAGAGAGGTAAAAAGAAAAAAATGGAAAAGACTAATTCCCACCATTGCCATGAATAATTCACAAGTGGGAGACTACTATTGCATGTTAAAAATTCAAACATTGTAATCACATTGTCCATTGATAACATTTTTGGGTTGGCTCAAGTAGAGATAAAGGCAACACTAACTGCTTAGCCTAGAAAAATTGCAAGAAAGTCACTTGCCATCCACAAGGTAAAGGAGACTAAGATAATGAGCAAGTTATTTCAAATGTAAACAAAATCATCAGAGATAGAGGTTGTCCCCCAAATGATGATGTCTTTTAGGATCAAGAGGCTCAATATCCCCACCGAAGTCATGGTATAGGCCTCAAAACATGGTGGGGTTTCCCTCCTACAAATAACTTCCCTCTAGCAACCCAAAGTCTATCCTCAAAATGTGGGTGTGATGCCTCCTAGGCGCGCCTCTGAGCTATGAGCTTCCCGAGTCCACTAAGGTGTATGTCATTGGCACGCACTTTATCCTCAAAGGAGAAACCAACTTGAGTTTACTAATGCTCGTACTATTCCTCTAGCACATGTACCCTATACCGAGATCGATATCTTATACTTGGGAAATTAATGTTCAATCAAATCAAACTACCATAGCCACTTCAAAACTTAACTTCAATTACAATTTACTTCAATTACTTGAAGTTTAGCAATAATCACATTATTCATAAATGATACGAATCATGTATAGAAATAACACTTCAAGAAATGAGAGGGGGAGCTCACAAAACAATTTCCCAACTTCTCTTTGACTATAAAACTTCAATACACAAAAATTTGGTTTATAATGGACTTCGGTTCTATTGGGCGGAACTCCAAATAGTTCGTTGCCACAACCCTTCACTAAGAGAAGTAACCCTTCAACTAGCAACCCACAACTAAACCCAATAAGTAAACAAGTTGCGTCCCTTCAACCAATACACTAGCTCAATACACAAATATCCCACAGTGTACGACCCTCAGGAATACTTTGTTCCAAAAACTTGCACAACCTCCTTCCGTAGGTTGCTTCAGAGAGAGAGAGCTCCTTCGTGAGACCCAATTCTCCTTTTCCTTCGTTCTCTCCTTTTCTTGCGATGACAGGATGTTGATCTTCAGTTGATTGATGTTCTAACTCCTCTCCTCTCATCTTATATATATTAGTCAACCTCCATGAACAAACGTGTCTCTTCGTCAGTTGGGCGTCCGAGTCGACCTTCCTTCCTAGGAGCCGACCATAAATTCCAAATTATGTCGTATCATTTTTCGAATACAAACTTTCCTTTAGTTACCCTTCGGTTGTGTGCCTTCGCGTCTCATCCTCGGTCGAGCACGTTCGCAACTTAGGGCAGGGACGTCTCAATTGGGCATGCCTTGTCTTCAGTGGGTTGCATCTCGGTTGGGTGCGCCTTGTCATCAGTTGATCAGGAGCTCAGTACCAAGTGTCGTAAAATGGTCAAAAATGAAAGTGCTTAGAACTAGTTCAAAGTTGAATGACTGGAAAGTGATCGTCTTCCCGATTCCGGCGCCGCAAACGGTTCGAAACACGGTCGCCGTATGAGTTAGTAATGGCAAAAAGAAGAATTTGTCCATAACATTAGAAATTTTAATTTTTCAAAAAAAAATTAAAAAAGGAATATTCCGCCTGGCACGAAATCCGAGGCAACCGCCAAACATTAAATGTAACTGCAGTTAAGTTGGCGGAATTTTGGCAAGAGCGCCAAATTTGGCAGACCCGCCATAATTGGCGGAGCTAACTAGAGTTAACTAAAGTTAGCTGGAGTTTTTCTAGGGAAAAACTGGGGAAACTTTAAATGGCCATAACTTTGGCTAGGAAAGTCGGTTTTGGACGAATTTTTTTTTTATTTTGGGTATTTTCGACCTTCTAAAGCCATTGGTGCAGGTTTCACAGCCATCTGAGGTCATTTTCAGGTGTTTTTGCTTCGTGAAAGTTCCAAGAGCCACTAGGGCCAAATCAGTTTGGGCGCTGCATTGGGAATTGTGCAGCCAGTGAATGTGGAACGAAGGTCATTCCTGAAGGTTTTCAGCATTTTGAATCCATTTCTACAGCTCGTTTTGCCTTCTGAGGCATTCTTCTCACTGTTTAGCTTCAGGGAAGCTTTCAGGGCCACCAGGGCCATTTCAGGGATTGAGCTGTTTGGGGGCTCTGTTCATCCGATTTTGGTGATTCAAAAGCCTATGTCTGCTATTTTCGACCTCCTGAGTCTAATGGCAGAGGTTTCAGAACCAATTGAGGTCATCTTCACCTCGAAATTCTCCATGCAAGTTTAAAGGGCCACCAGGGCCAATTGGGGAAAGTACTGTATAAGGTACAAAATTCACTGTTTAGTGTTTGGGAAAGAGCATGTTTAGCTAATTCCTATCTTCTGATTTTGTATTTACAGTCAGATCTATCCTTTGAGACACCCATATTCTTGTATTAGCCTTTGTAGCAATTTTAATACAAGAGGACAAGCCTAGTTGGAGAGGTTTGGTCCAGCAGATGTAGCCCAGAGGGGGGGTGAACTGCTTTATCATTTTGATGTCTTTATTTGCTGAAGATGATATGCTAAAAAACTGATATAAAGTATTAAACAGCAAATAAATATAACTTGCATACACACATAATCACTTATTCAGCTACAGAAAGTTACTTGTCTTATTCCGCAAGACCTTAACCTTCAAGTATGTGTATGTCAAAGACTTCTCAGTGTTTACTTTGTTATTTCTTTAGGCAGACCCTGTAGAGGGCCAGGTAGCCTCTAGAACTCATCCTCTTTTTAGAGGTGACATGTCCGGTGAATGCCCCTACAGTCTATCTCTGTATAAGACATAAGAAGTTTACACATTTTTAGAGGTCATTTGGAGTGTCTAGCTCACAGTTGAAATTATTGGAAATGGATACCTTGCACCCTTAAACAAGTACATTCCATTTTCAGATCAGATGGTATCAGAGCACTAGGTTTGCTTGACTGACATCACTAGCTTGATTGTGTAGCTTGAAAGGTGTCTTAAGCAGTGTTGAAGATTGACTGCTTTACTACTTGTTGTTTGAGTTTGCTGAAGCTCTTTTGTTCATTTGTATAATGACAATTTCCATAAGTGAGTTCTCAAAATCGTCCTCCTTCACAAGATTCTTTGATGAAGGCTTGAAGCAAGAATTTTTCATCATGATGAATATGGTGAGAGAAATGTATGAGGATGAAAGAAAGAGCTCTAGACTTCAAGAACAGTTGAATTCCATGAGGGAAGAGAATCAGTTGCTTTCTAACCAATTGCAGGAAATGGAAGGCCAACTTCATATTGCAAACATGAAGCTGGAAAGGATGTACGAGTTGGAGACACAACTTCTTGTTGCCAAAGAAGCCTTAGCCAAGTATCAGCTTGAAGAAGAGGTAAACAATTCTAGTTTGTCTTCAAATTCGCATAAGAATGTTTATGTTGGTTCTTTTGAGAAACATACCAGAGGCATAGGGTCCAGGTTGATGTCCAAAATGGGATATGAAGGAAAAGGATTGGGCAAACATGCACAGGGTATAGTTGAGCCAATAATGGTTGAGGTAAGGCCTAAGAATTTGGGTCTGGGCTATGGACAATCTTATGGAGAAAGTTCCAAAGCAGCCATGAAGGCAATTGAAACAGTTCCTAGAAGGAGTTTCATTTCAGGTTCTCTATCTCAAGGTTGTAAAGGTTGTATCCTTGAGGAATGCAATAGTTTGAAACATACCTTGCAAGAAGAAGGTGTGCATAAGCATGCACTTGAACAAGAGAATTGTGAAAGCTCTAAAACCATTGAAGGGATTCATGGTGTTCCAAAAGGAGCTTCTTCTTCATTTGATTCATCTCCTCATGAAGGTAATGAAGGTGAAAGACAAAGGTATAAATTTGATTTCAATCATAGTTCCTTTGATCATGTAAAGCATGGAAAATTTCCACACAAGCATTGGAAAAGAATTGCATGTTCTTTTTGTGGTTTGTTTAACCATAGTGTTTCTAGATGTTGGAAAAGAATGGCAACATGCAGGAAACTTTTGAAGGAAAGGAGGCAAGAAGCCAAAGTTCCATTGAACAATGCAAATCATGCTGTCAAGAAGATGAACATGTGTTGCACTTATTGCCATAAGCAAGGACATACTGTTGAAAGGTGTTGGACTCTGAATCCAACAATGCTTCCACGAAAATTGAAGAAATGGGAGAAAGAGTATGGCAAGAATGGGAAGGAAGTTTCCATCATTGATATGTGTCAGGATGATACACATGTTGAAATCGATGTGCAGTTAAAGGAAGCACCTTTGAAATGGATTGGTAAGAAATGGTTAGAATTCTTATCCAATTAAAGTTGCATGTCTTTGATTGAATGCATTTCTTTGTTAAGGGAATGCAAGTTGCAGGATGGAAAAACTGAGTATGAGATTCACTCTATCACAGCGAAAGTTATATTCATCTCAGCTTTGAAAGTACATGTACATGTGATTGAGGATCTTGTACTTATGATTGTACTTAAGGGAAAATTGAAGGATAAACTGCATGCATGAGAATGATATGCATGAGCACAGGGATCATGATGACTTCCTTGTTTTTTTAAAACATGTCTGTGTGATTAACTTGAAGGGTTGATTACTTTGTTTTTAACCATGCATGTAATGTAATATTGACTTGGAAAAAGTTAATTTGATCTCCAAGATTGTAAAGAGGAGAAATGATGAAGTGTTTCATCTTTGTAAAAGCCTTCTCATTTGGGAGGCAGCTCTTCTTCTGGAGCGGAGGTGCCATGGATGGGCATCGTGACAGCTAGCAAGCCCACATGTTCAGGAGAATATTTCAGCTCATATATCAGCAAGTTTCATTGCTGATTTCTGCAAACTTTCAGTTTGTTTGGCGAACAAGCTTGGTCGGGATTCGACGAGTACTTGGTTTATGCAGCAACATTCGCCATGACGACAGTTGATAAGGCAGGACATTTTGGCATCAGTATGCTCTTTTGGCTGAATGGAAGAGGATATTTCTGTTCCTCAAGTGTTGTACAGTTCAGTTCAGAGATTCAGTGAGCTTTTGGGGACCAAAAGCCTTCTCATTTGGGAGGTGTGATCAGGAGCTCAGTACCAAGTGTCGTAAAATGGTCAAAAATGAAAGTGCTTAGAACTAGTTCAAAGTTGAATGACTGGAAAGTGCTCGTCTTCCCGATTCCGGCGCCGCAAACGGTTCGAAAAACGATCGCCGTATGAGGAAGTTATGGCAAAAAGAAAAATTTGTCCATAACATTAGAAATTTTAATTTTTCAAAAAAAATTAAAAAAGGAATATTCCGCCTGGCACGAAATCCGAGGCAACCACCAAACATTAAATGTAACTGCAGTTAAGTTGGCGAAATTTTGGCAGGAGCACCAAATTTGGTGGACCCGCCATAATTGGCGGAGCTAACTGGAGTTAACTAAAGTTAGCTGGAGTTTTTCTAGGGAAAAACTGGAGAAACTTTAAATGGCCATAACTTTGGCTAGGAAAGTCGGTTTTGGACGAATGTTTTTTTGATTTTGGGTATTTTCGACCTTCTGAAGCCATTGGTGCAAGTTTCACAGCGATCTGAGGTCATTTGCAAGTGTTTATGCTTCGTGAAAGTTCCAAGAGCCACTAGGGCCAAATCAGTTTGGGAGCTGCATTGGGAATTGTGCAGCCAGTGAATGTGGAACGAAGGTCATTCCTGAAGGTTTTCAGCATTCTGAATCCATTTCTACAGCTCGTTTTGCCTTCTGAGGCATTCTTCTCACTGTTTAGCTTCAGGGAAGCTTTCAGGGCCACCAGGGCCATTTCAGGGATTGAGCTGTTTGGGGGCTCTGTTCATCCGATTTTGGTGATTCAAAAGCCTATGTCTGCTATTTTCGACCTCCTGAGTCTAATGGAAGAGGTTTCAGAACCAATTGAGGTCATCTTCACCTCGAAATTCTCCATGCAGGTTTAAAGGGCCACCAGGGCCAATTGGGGAAAGTACTGTATAAGGTACAAAATTCACTGTTTAGTGTTTGAGAAAGAGCATGTTTAGCTAATTCCTATCTTTTGATTCTGTATTTACAGTCAGATCTATCCTTTGAGACACCCATATTCTTGTATTAGCCTTTGTAGCAATTTTAATACAAGAGGACAAGCCTAGTTGGAGAGGTTTGGTCCAGCAGATGTAGCCCAGAGGGGGGGTGAACTGCTTTATCATTTTGATGTCTTTATTTGCTGAAGATGATATGCTAAAAAACTGATATAAAGTATTAAACAGCAAATAAATATCACTTGCATACACACATAATCACTTATTCAGCTACAGAAAGTTACTTGTCTTATTCCGCAAGACCTTAACCTTCAAGTATGTGTATGTCAAAGACTTCTAAGTGTTTACTTTGTTATTTCTTTAGGCAGACCCTGTAGAGGGCCAGGTAGCCTCTGGAACTCATCCTCTTTTTAGAGGTGACATGTCCGGTGAATGCCCCTACAGTCTATCTCTGTATAAGAAATAAGAAGTTTACACATTTTTAGAGGTCATTTGGAGTGTCTAGCTCACAGTTGAAATTATTGGAAATGGATACCTTGCACCCTTAAACAAGTACATTCCATTTTCAGATCATCAGTCAAGTCCGCCTCACCTAGGCACCCTCGTCATGCTGACTCTCCAATTTGTTCCAATCATTCCACTAAACTCATCTCAGGTGCATCCTTCATGAGATCGTCTCACCAAAGTCTTTTCATCGAACTTGTCTCGAGCGCACTCTTCAAGCTCGGACAACTTTGTTCTGCAGCTTGCTTTAGAGAGCGACCTCCTTTGTGAGACCCAACTCTCTTCATCCTTTGTTGTCTCCTTGTCTTGCGATGAGAGGTTGTTGATCTTTAGTAGTGAAGCACCACCCGGATTAAACCCACGGGTAAGGAGGGGTCTATGAATGGGTTGGTCACCTGCATAGAACCTGCGGTCTAGACCCGGACCCATCGAGTTTTCCATAAGACCTGGCTACCCATATCAAACCTATGGGTAGCCCACTAGACCCTTATCGAACCCGTATAGGACCTGTCAGGCATGAAAAGGCACAAATTGTCCAAAATTTTGATTTTTTTTTTTTGGAAATGAGGTGGAGGGAAAGGGAAATTGGAGGGAAAAAAATGCTTTATAAGCACCTCGCTCCCTTCCATTTCTCATTCACTTGTCATTAGAGTGTTTGTCTAATTTGTGTGTGTGTGTTGAAAAGAAGCTAAAGGAGCCTGAAGGAGCTGTTGGAGGAGGCTAAAGGAGACTAAAGGAGGCTTCATCGAATCAGACTAAGCTTCAGGTAGGCTTCATGAACCTAGTTAGAATGTTTTCCATGTATTCATTTTTGTTTTCTTTTTTGTTTTAATTTTTTTTATGTTTTTAAAAACCAAAAAAAAAAAAAAAAATCTCCATGCCACCAAAGGGTTTTAGACAGACTCGTGATCCAGCATGGGCACATGGTCAACGAATAATTTCCAGTAATGACCATAATATCAAGTGCAATTATTGCATTGCCACAATGCATGCAGGCATAAACAGGCTGAAATACCACCTAGCCAAAATTCCTGGGAATGGTGTGGAATGTTACCCAAGTTGCCTTGATGAAGTCACTACTGAAATGGTAGCTGCTTTGGAATCCATTAAAGAAGCAAGTTCTAAAAGGGAAAGAAGGAAGGATGAGATTGTTGGGATAGGTAGATCTTCATCTCAGAGTGAAACACAATTTCAAAGTCCAGGTATTGGTAACTCCTCTTCAAATGTTGTGGCAAACATGAATATAACCTCTTCTTTCTTCAACCCTCATACAACTACAGGATCTCAACCAACCTTGGACAGTTTCAATGAAAAGAAGAGGAAGGAAGCAGATATGGCAGTGAGGAGGTTTTGGTACCATAACAGTCTTTCATTCAACTATGCAAAGTCTTATTTTTATCAGCCCATGGTGGATGCCATTGCAAATGCTGGCCCTGGATACAAAGCCCCATCTTATAATGCACTTAGGGGGAAAGAGCTAGAAGAGGAGCTTGAGTGTGTCAAGGAACAATTGGAGAGCATTAAAAGCTCATGGAAATTTACAGGTTGTACAATTACGTCTGATGGGTGGACAGATCAAAGGGGTAGAACAATAATAAATTTTGTTGTAGCTTGCCCTAAAGGAACCATGTTCCTAAAATCCACTGATGCATCTTCAAATGTAAAAGATGCACATTTGATTTTTTCATTGTTCGTTGATGTGGTGGAGGAAGTTGGGGTTGCAAATGTTGTCCAAGTAATCACGGACAATGTAGCAAATTATGTGGCAGCTGGAAGGTTGCTTTGTGCCAAATATCCCACCTTTTTTTGGACTCCATGCGCTACCCATTGCATAGACTCGATGCTAGAAGACAATGGGAAGTTGGAGTGGGTGCAAGATGTTGTGCAAGAATGCAAGGAAATTACCAAGTATATTTATAATCATGCTTGGGTGTTGAACCTTATGAGGAAATTCACACAGGGTGAGCTTAGTCGCCCAGCTGTCACACAGTTTGCTACAAACTTTCTTTCACTCCAAAGCCTTTTGTATGAGTACCAAGCTTTGACAAGAATGTTTTGTAGCCAGCAATGGGTATTTTGGAAAGATAGAACAAAATCAAAAGTAATGTCTCTGAAAACATTTGTCTTTGCTGATGGTTTGTGGGACAAAGTCACTGAGATTGTTAGCTTCACTGAGCCCCTTGTGAAAGTCTTGAAATTGATGGATGGAGAGAAACCTGCAATGGGATATATTTATGAGGGCATGGAAAGGGCTAAAGAGGTCATCAAGACTTTCTATAAGGGAAATGAATCTAAATATCTCCCTATATGGCAAATTATTGATTCCAAGTGGGACAGGAAACTACATTCATCATTGCATGCAGCAGGAGCATATCTCAATCCGAGCTTATTCTATAATGAGGGGTCTGGCATTCAAATAGATCCCGACAAGCATCTGGCATGTTTGGATTCAGCTCAAGCCAATGTCTCAAGGACAAGAAAATGCCTTGTAAGTGCAAATTGTTAGAACTTAGCTTGTAATTTTGCTAGTTCTCTTTTATATGTTTGGCATTGCAAACTGATAATCCTTGTTGTTATTTTTTTACAGCTCATTGGTGGATAGATTGTGGCACTAAGGCACCACAATTACAAGAATTTGCCATCAGAGTTCTGAGTCAACCCTGCAGTTCTTCTTCTTGTGAGCGCAATTGGTCAGTGTTTGAGCACATCCACAGCAACAAGAGAAATAGGTTGGGGCATGAGAGGTTGGAGAAGTTGGTTTTCATCTACTACAACCTTCGAATGCTCACAAAACAAGTGCAACCAAAGGATACAAATTCAATTTTATTGGATACTATTGTTTTAGAATCTGATTGGGTTGTGGAAGAGGAGGCCCTTGATTTGAGTTGGCTTGATGAAGAGACTAAGGATCTCTCTAGTTTTCCATCTCAAATGGAAACTCCAAATACACTTGCCTCACAGTTGCCTCAACTTCCAATGTTACCACTAGCTCCAGCAGGGCTTATTTTAGGCGTGGTCGTCCATGAGTGATGAGACTCAAGATTGTTATGAGACAATCATTTATCATTAATGACATGTATTTGAATTTTGAACTTGCTGACATTTTTTATTTTAATTATGGAATCATGAGTCCTTTTCTTATTCAGTATCTAAATGTTTTGCTTACAAAAATCGAATATGTTATGTTGTACTTTTATAGATATGAGATGGTGTTATGAATTATTGCATATATTGTGGTTTTTATAACTTATAAGGATTGGAATGGTCATTAGTTTCTTTTTTGTGCTTAAAATTTACCATATTTTAAGTTTTTTTGTATTTTGACGAGTCTTATACGAGTCTTATAAGGGTCATTCCCCAATCTTATACAAGTCGACGAGTCAATACCGTGACAGGTCTTATACGAGTACGAGTCGTGCAACATTAACCTTTGGTTGATTGATGTTCAATATCCTCTCCTCTCATATTATATATGAGTCACCCTCCATGAACAATTGTGTCTCTTCCAAGGGACGTGTCAGTTGGGCATTCAAGTCGCCATTAAACCCCAAATTATGTCGCATCATTTGTCACATACAAACTTTCGTTTCATTCATCATTGGCCATGTGCCTTCACGTCTCATCCTCGATCGTGTACCTTTGCAACTCGAGCAAGTGTGTCTCAGTTGGGCACACCTTATCGATAGTTGAGTGAATCTCAGTTGCGTGCACATTGTATTCATTCAATTGGGCCTCGGCTATGCACCCTCGTTGTGTTGAATCTCCAATTTGTTCTAATCATTCCACCGAACTCATCTCGGGTGCATTCTTAGTGTGCTTGTCTCACCAAAGTCTTTCCATCGAACACGTCTTAGACGCACTCTCCGCGCAGACCAAGTTGTTCGACTGAACTTGACTCCGCCTAACTCAGGCATGCTTGGGTGCCTAGCCTAAGGGCTTGACATCCTCCCCACTTCAATATGGTGGTCGTCCTCGACAAACTTCTTAACCAAATCTTGAAGATTTTCCTCATCGTGAACAACCTTCACATTAACTGTCTTCATCAATATAGAAGAATCTCATCTTCAACATATATCTCATGTCTATGCATGTATCGCACCCTGTAAGAATGACATGTGTTGGATCCCCTCGTGCAATTGACTAGTCAAATAGCTAATCTGACCATAGTGTCAACTCCACAAGAACACATTCACCCAAACATGTGCAACAATTGTCACCTCTTCCCTGTCACACAATCTTTCCTCCGATTCTATTCATCATGACGTGCCATTCAATGGCATCTCAAGCTCCCACGGGTCACCATCTCAAGCAAGTTATAGTGAGCCCATCTCCTTCATGAGCTTGAAAAATATGGTGGTGTGCGGAAGTCATACGACTTCCCTTTCCACATTACAAGACCACCTCTAAATCCACCCATACCTAGTATGAACCCTCCATACTTCTCTAAAATATATTTTATCAAAGGTGGATAGGAACACCTACCCATACTCTCTTCCATCAACTTCATTGAAACTAGATCATTATGGCCTAGTATCTCTATCTTCACGGTTCCATCCTGGTCCACGAACACACATCCATCTTCATCCTCTACTCGGTCTGGTTCTTGCTCAAAACTCTCAATCCATCTATCAACATCTTCTTCCTCCAAATCGACATACTCCTTCTCTTGATATTGATCCTCATCCCCTCTACACTCTTCAATTTTAGAAGTTTGGGCACAAACATCCTCGCACTCTCTACTGCAAGTCCTCGCATCCATCATCTTTGTCCTATCCGATAAACTCATAATACCATTTAACAATGCTACTATCAATTTCGAGTGTTCCAGGAGCATGGACTCCACCAAATCCAACCTCTCATGAACCTCATATTCCAATTGTCCTACCTCCACACAAATGGTTGTCATCCTGCATTCTCCTGCCATAGGTCCCACGATAGGAATGATTGTTGGCTCCTTCATTCCTGCACGAGTGAGCAGCGTCCCCAAGTACGATACTAGCACAAAATCCTCCTCAATCATAAACTCTATGCCAAGTACAAATTCATAATCATCCATCCTAATGATAGTGAAGTCCACCTTTCCTTGCCAACTTTCAATCTTCATCAAAACATTTATCTCTATCCTAAGGACTTTGTTTCCTTCTGAATTCACCAGTTTAAAGGATGCATGGGTTGGAACGAACCTCAATCCCAACCTCTTAGCCACATCTTCCTTCATGAAGTTGTAAGATGCTCCACTATCCAACATAGCAATCAACGGACTCCCAACTACATCCATCTTCATGAAATTTAGCTTCCTCCTTTCCAGATCATGTTTCAAGGTAACTTCCTTCACTATAGCCGCTCCTACAACCTGTATAACCCCCGATGCATGAGAACCTTGTTTTCTCTCTTCCTTCTCAACTTGTTGCAAAGTTGTCAACTTTTTCATTAATGGAAAATGCTTGTTCATGTGCTCTTCACTGCACAAACAACATATAAAAGGTTTCTTCCCCTTCAAAAAGCCACGTGACTTTGATCCATCTTCCTTTGAAGGGGTCTATTTCCCTTTATCTGCTTTCTTCCTCCTCTCACCCTGCTCCTTCCCTTTTGTCTTGCATTCACAGTCATCTAGAAGCCTGTCAGCAGCAGTGATGGCTTCTTTAAGATACTAAACCTTCTGCCTCTTTACTTCAACTTGAGCCCATGTTTGAAACCCAATCAAAAATTGAATAACCTATCCTTCACAGTCATATCTAGAAGCTCCAACATCAGTCTTGAATTATCCTACTCAAATGTGCTTGCAAGCTCCCTATTTTTTGAATGAACTTCATCTTCGCTCTCGCACCCCAACTCTCATCTTCTGGTCCAAAATGAGCTATGAAGGTTTCCTTCATCTTCTCTCATATGGTGATGTCCTCCATCATGTTACCCAAAGCAATCTGTTCTACTCGCCCAATCCACCACATCTTTGCATCCTTTGCTAACAATGATACAACAGTTCTTATTCCCTCCCCTCTGAAGTCACACCCAATCAGTCCAAGTACTGCTCCATATCCCAAACAAAGTTGCCTAATATCTTTGTGTTCCTCCCACCATCGTATGATTCTAGTTCCTTTACTTTCACATGGATAAATTGTTGAATGAAGTCGTCCCAACGTCCTTCTTGAAAACTGCTAACTCATATGTCACCATAACAGAGAGTTTTCCCACCAATTCCTGCAACTTACCCAAACCTTACATACACATCGTATCTCTGACGAACATTATAAGCAACATCATCGAGCTCATCAGCCCCTTTTAGAAACATACCACTCATGGAATTGACATATCCCTTTGTCTTATCAACCCTTTCCTTATATGCTCTTACTTCTTTTGCCAATCATTCTAATTGCTCTTCCAAGGCCTCAATTCACTAACCTTGTGCCTCATATATTCAACTCTAGTGAGGACCATTCTCATAGAAGTCTCACTTCAGGCACTTCATTCAACTTTCAAACAGCTCTCAATCAACTTTGATACCCACTGTCATGCCCTAAGGGCGCACCTCCGAGCTATGAGCTTCTCGAGTCCCCTGAGGTGTGCGGAACCGACGCGGTTTTTCCTCAATGTCGAAACCAACTTGAGCTTACTAAGGTTCACACTACGTCTCTAGCCTATGTATCCAAAAGCGAGACCGTTACTTCAAAACTTTGCTCCAATTATAGTTTACTTCAATTAACTTAATGTCATCCATAATCACATCCATTCGTAAACAACACAAATCATGTATAAAAATAACACTTCAATAAACGAGGGGGGACTCCCAAAATGATTTCCCAACTACTCTTCGAGTATAAAACTTCAGTACACAAAACTTCGGTTTAAAATGGACATTGGTTTGATTTGGCTGAACTCCAAACAGTTTGCTACCACAACCTTTCACTAATACAAATATGCAATAACCAAGTTACATCCCTTCAGCTAGCAACCCACAACAAAACCTAATAAATAACCAAGTCACGACCCTTCGACTTGCACACAACCTCAATACAGAAATACCCCATGACATACCACCCACAGCAATACTTTGTTGCACAAGTTCACACGACTTCATTTCGCAGCTTGCTTTAGAGAGCGAGCTCCTTCATGAGACAACGCCCTCTTCTTCCTTATATCTCCTTCTTGTCTTGCAAGGAGAGGTTGTTGATCTTAGGTTGATAGATGTTCTAACTCATCTCCTCCTCATCTTATATATAAGATTCAACCTCCATCATGAACGGTCGCTTATCTTCCAAGGAATGCATCAGTTCAACATTTAAGCCAACCTTGCTTCATTTGGGCTGATCATAAACCCCAAATTTTGTCGCATTATTTGTCAAAAAACTAGTTTTTGGTTCACCTTTGAGTGTGTGCCTTTGCTTCTCGTCCTCAATCATGTGCCTTCGCAAATTGGGCAAGCACGTCTTGACTAGGCGCACCTTGTTCTCAATTGGGCATGCCTTGTATTTGGCTAGACGTGCCTTGTGTTAGTTTGTGTAGCATCGGATGTGTTCTAGTCACGAAATTTGGTGGAGAGGCTAGAATATATGAGATCTCCAAAACCCATAATTCATTTTTGGAAATTCCACCTAGAGATGGCTTAATTAGATTATTAGCCAATTTTTAAATATTTCCTAAGTCTAAACTTAGGAAATATGGTTAATTAATCAGAATTAATTAAGTCAAGGTGAGAATTCTCTAGAAACTCATACAAATCAGCTACAAGATGATCCTAGCCGTTGATTAAGTTTTAATCTTGGTCGTTGGTGCTCCAACAAAGGATTATAAGAAGTCGTCGATGGGCACTTGGAGAAAACACCAGAGACACTTAGAGAATTTGATTTTCCAGAGTAGCAGCAGTCAGTTGCCTGAGAGTTCAAGCTTCAGTGAGGAAGCAAAGTTAGTGCGGGGCAGGGAGAGTGATCCAGAGGAAGTTTTCCAGATCCAGAGAGGCAGCAACAAGAAGCCAAGTTATTCCTAGTGAGGCAGCGTAGAGGACTACGCAGTTGCTTCAGAAGAGCAATTTGATTTGGCTGAAGGAAAATTTGATTCAGTTTCCAGAGGTTGGGAAAGTCTTCGAGAGGACCAGAGAACAAGTTTCCTCAACAGAGACAGGCATAACGACTTGATGAGAGGTAGTTTCGGGCTAGACATCCAACGATCTGCACAAGCACTTCATAGAAGCTGAAGCAAAGGGTCTAAGAGGACGAGTTTTCTGAGGTAGAGTTGTGTCGAGGTTTCTTGTGGAGGAAGGGAAATTCTCTTAGATAATTTTGGCCAGATTTACTTGTTGTTTGGATCTCCAGTTGTGCATCCACATATTGTACTTAGATTTCACTGTTGCTTAATAATATAAAGCCCCTAAGTTGTTGCACCGGTTTTCCTAAGTTGGGTTTTTCCTGCAGCATTTGTCCAAAAACAATTGTTTTAATTTATTATGTGCGCTAGATTTTCTCAGTTTCTAGCGCTATTTTCTTCCGCAGTTTATTTGTGAAGGTTGAAGTGTGATTTATCTGGTATTTGCCATAGCAGATAAATTTTTAAATTAATTAGCAATTAGAAAAAGAAATTCTAGTTGTTGCAATAGGATTTCAGTTTTGAAATTTTCGCATGGTATCAGAGCGTGAGTGATCAATCGGAAAGCTCAAAAGCGGAGGTGAGAATTTTGTTGGTCAGAGGAGCAACAGGCCAAAATTAAATTCTCAGAGGTTGCGCAGTACCTAGACAGGCAGGTCGAATCGTTGGTGCAGTAGTTCGATTTTCAGTTGCAAGGTTGCAGAAAAGTCGATTTCCCCAGGATAGTGATTCCAGCACTCAGAGGGAGCAGCAGCAACTCACATTTTCGCTAAGCAGATTTTTGGTTGGACGCAGAGGGTTTTGCAACAGCAAAATCAGTGTTAAGTGGAAGAGAAATTACACAGAGGGAGATTTCTCTAAGGGGGTTTCTAGCCAAGAAATCTGATTTTCCCAATTGCAGATTGGCGGTAACAGCTAGCAGAACTGCACATTCCAAGTGGGAGTGCAAGTAGCAGAACAATAGCCGAGCAGAGGAAGAGGGAGTTTCCAAACCAGATCAGAGATGGCCACAACTGAGCTCAGGGACCAAGACAGATTGGAGGGTGCCTCCAACTATGTCATCTGGAAGGCAAGGATGCTATTCCTTCTGGATGAATATGGTTTGAAGACCTATGCAGAGAGTGTGGTAGCAATACCCCAAGATGTCGATCAACAGTACAAGAAGGAAATGGCGAAGGCCAAGAGGTTGATTTTGGATGGAGTCCGAGATCATCTCGTCTCACATGTGGCAGAGAAGGGAATGACCAAGGAGATGTGGAATGCCTTGTCTGAGCTGTTTCAGAGTTCTTGGAGCAACGGAAGATGTATCTCCAGGAGAAGCTGAGCAACATGAGGATGCAGAAGGGCGAGAGCATAAATTCCTTTCTCACTCAGATTCAAGAAGTCAGAGATTAGTTGTCAATTGTTGGGTCAGCACCTCAACCCATGGAGCTTGTACGATTGGCACTGAACAATGTCTCAAAAGATTGGCAGGTATTTTTCCAGAGTATCTTGGGGAGAGATACCTTGCCAAGGTGGGATAGGATGTGATATGATCTGCAACAGGAAGAGTCGAGGTGGGCTCTGTTGAAAAGAACCATCAGTAGCAACAACGGTAAGGGCATGAAGAGTGAGGAGGAGAATGTGGCCCTTTCATCTAAGGGTCCAAGTCAAGCACAGGGGGAGCAGAAGAAAAAGAAGGACTTGTCTATTGTCAAGTGCTTCAAGAGTGGTGAATCTGATCACTACAACACACAATGTCCTCTCAAGAAGAAGGACAAGCAGGAGAAGCAGGATCAACAGGCACCATTTGCGGAAATAGACAAGCTTTCCTCTAGGCTAAAGGAAGAGTTTCTTTTTAGTTCGCAGATATACCTCTAGGAGTGAGGTGGGGTGATTTAGTGTTGTAGCCCCAAAGAGCTACAGTGATGGGTAGGGTCCTTGAGGAGTCCACCTCATGGATCATTACCTAGCTATGGGGGCCCACGATATTCAATAGCAAGATGGATCAATGGCAGTTGATACAGTCAGAATTCCAGAGTGACAATTGTAGACTAGTAGCAGTCAGGTGTTGGGAAGCGCAGTGTAGAGTTGGCAACAGTGCAGAGTGGCACAGTACAGAGTCAGCAGCAACGTAGATTCTTCAGTGACAGTGTAGAGGCTAGTAGCAGTCAAGACTCGAGAGACAGATGCATGATACTTAACACAGTTGATTCAGTATTTCAGATGCTTCTCAGTTGCAATAGTTGCAGTTTTAGCAACAATAGATGAGAGGGAGTTGCAGTGCAGATGCAGAGTTGGCAACGATATGGCAGTGTTAGCAACAGCACAGATGCAACATCAAAGTTGCGCAGCGGTTGGTGTGTAGTATGTCCAGACATCAGCAATGTGACAAGAGATGATATAGAGGCATGGTGTTGTGACAGGATGTGTAGCACTAGAACACAGTCCTCGCTAAGAGGGAGTGTTAGTTTGTGTAGCATCAGGTGTGTTCTGGTCACGAAATTTGGTGGAGAGGATATAATACATGAGATCTACAAAACCCATAAATCGTTTCTGGAAATTCCACCTAGAGATGGCTTAATTAGATTATTATTCGATTTTTAAATATTTCCTAAGTCTAAACTTAGGGAAAATGTTAATTAATTCAAGGTGAGAATTCTCTAGAAACTCACAAGGATCGACTCTGAGATGATCCTAGCACTTGGATCAGTTTTAATCTTGGTCGTTGGTGCTCCAACAGAGGATTATAAGAAGTTGATGAGCACTTGGAGATGACACAAGAGACACTTGGAGAATTCGATTTTCCAAAGTAGCAGCAGTGAGTTGTCGAAGAGTTGGAGCTTCAGTGGGGAAGCAGAGTCAGTGAGGGGTAGGGACAGTGATCAGGAGGAAGATTTCCAGATCTGTAGAGGCGAAAGCAAGAGGTCGAGTTATTCCTGATGAGGCAGTGCAGAGGACTGTGCAGTTGCTTTAGAAGAGCAATTCGATTTGGCTAAAGGAAAATTCAATTCAACTTTCAAAGGCCGGGAAAGTCTTCTAGAGGGCCAGAGAATCAGTTTCCTCCGCAGAGACAAGCAAAATGACTTGATCAGAGACAATTTTGGGCTAGACGTCCAAGGTCTTGTGCACGCACTGCGAAGAAGCTGACACAAAGGGTCCAGGAGGACAAGTTTTTTGAGGTAGAGTTGTGTCGAGGTTGCTTGTGGAGCAAGGGAAATTTCCTTAGATAATTTTCGCTAGATTTACTTCTTGTTTGGATTGCCAGTTGGGCATCCATAGATTGTACTCAGATTTCACTGTTGCTTAATAATATAAAACCCTCAGTTGTTGCACCGGTTTTCCCAAGTTGGGTTTTTCTGGGGACATTTGTCCAAAAACAACTATGTTAATTTTTTGAGTGCGCTAGATTTTCTCAGTTTCCAACGTTATTTTCTTCTGTAGTTTATTTGTGAAGGTTGCAATGTGATTTATTGGTGTTTTCAACAGCAGATAAATTTTTAAATTAATTAACAATTAGAAAAATAAATTCCAATTGCTACAATAGGATTTCAGTTTTGAAATTTTCACACCTTGTCTTCAATCGCGCGCACCTTGGCTGGGTGCCCTTATCATGTCGACTCGCCAAGTCATTCCAATCGTTCCACCGAAGTCATCTCGGGTGTGCTCTTTGTGTGCCTGTCTCACCAAATTCGTTCCATCGAACTCGTCTCGAGTGCACTTTTCGTGCCAACCAAATTGTTCCATAGAACTCAACTTGGTCTAACTCGAGCACGTTCAAACGCCTTAGCCTGAGGGCTTGACAGTGGGAGGTACACATGCATCAAGTGAAAATGACCCAGTAGGTTGGAAGCCCCTCAAAAATAGCTCATAAGTCCAAGGAGAGGTTTTGAATGTAAGAACATATCATATAAATCGTGCAAGTGACCTCCAAAAATTACGAAATGGCCCTCTCCAAGTCAAAAATAATAAAGCGACATGTTCGCAATAGCAAGTAGATGTGTCAGCAAAGCGTTTGGACCTCTATTCCAGTGTAAAATAGCTAGAAAGATGATGAAATAGGAGGGCGTTCAAGGATATTCAACATGGAATGTCAGGAGGATGCCCATGCATGCAAAATTTGCCTAAATGGGCCTTGAATGATGTCACCAATGTCATTGAATTTGTGTACTACCATGACAACAATCATAGAATTATCTCCCATTGTCCCAAGCCAAAACAAGGTCCATGCTTAACAAGCTGTATAAGAGTAGTGTTAAGCAAGAAGCATAAATGAGATGCAAAAAGATAAGGAAGAATAGTTAGAATTACGATACTTATAATTCATTGAAAAAAAGAGATGTCTTGATGTTGGAGCTTGTTAAAGGATGTAAAATATGTGAACCTAACTAACCGGATTCGTTATAAAGGGGCCACGTGTCCGAATCTTGCGAATCGAACATGATTCGCTGGGGATTCGAATCCCAAAAGGGGACACGTCGTGTCCTAACGGGATTCATACGAATCCCGTTAGGACACAACGTGTACCGATTTTATGAATCCCGTTAGGACACGACGTGTCCCGATTTGGGATTCGAAACCCCTAAACTGAAACCCGCATGCATAAGAAAGGCGTTGTTCCTTATGTTTTTTACCATATTTCTCTTTCAGTTTTGCATACTTTGAGCTGTGGGCAAGGAGCTAAGGGTTTGGGATGTCTTTCCTGATGATATGGGTCTGGAGAGTAGTGTTGAGTTGGCATTGGCCAACATGGATCTCAATGATCCAGGGCTAGAGCCTGTTAGATTTGATGACGGTGATATTTTAGAGGAGTCATCCTCCACACCAGCAGATGCAGAGATGACTATGGATACATGGGAGGAGGAGGATGCAGAGGAGAACAGTGGTGACCATGATGATGAGGACATTGATGCTGATTCTGATGATGACTCTGAGGATTGATGACTCATGAGTCATGGGCTACCTATTGCCTTGAGGCTTGTATACTTGTAGTTGTTTTATATTTTCTATTTCTATTTGCCATTGGCATTGCACCAACACTACCTATGTAACACATTTTGATTTGATGACTTAATGAGAAAACTACAGGTGTCAATGTCTTTATCTTACTATCTTGTAGTTGTAAGTTATATTTCATTTATGAATCATGATTTATCATTTTATGTGACCACTGACATGTATTTGAATTTTGTATGTACTATGCATGCTATAGATGAAGATCTATGTTTGAAATCAATGAATTTGTATATTAATTAGAATTTGTGTAAGAAATATCTAATTTTTGATATATATATATATATATATTTTAATAAAATAATATATAACGAATCCTACATGTCCTGTTCCGGGGGGTCAACATGTCCGAATCCGACAATCGAATACCCGTATCCTACGAATCCCGAATCCCCGTGTCAGATGACTTAGATGTGAACATTGTAATCTCAATACCAAAATAAGTTACACTATTGTAATGATCTTGTAAGGTAACACTGAATACTTAACAAGGACACGAGGTGAAAAGGATCAAGAGGAAAAAACAAGTGAGGTATCGACACTACTTGAGCACTTGATATGTCAAGAAAAGCCCATGCATGAAAAATTTGCCCAAATGTGCCTCGAAAAATGTGACCAATGGCTTGGTATATGTGTACTACAACAAGAACTATGAAAATGCCTTACAAAATGTGACACCACAAGAGCAATCATAGTGTCATCCCAAGGAGTCCATACCCAAAATGTGTTGAATACATAAGAGGGGTGTCCACACTTAACAAGATAGATAGGAATGATGTTATGCCACAAGCATAAGAGAAATGCAAAAGTACCAAGGAAGAATAGTTAGAAATATGATACTTAACTCAACAAAAGAGATGTCTTGATGTTGGAGCTTATTTAAGGATGTGAAAGATGTGAGAATGGTAGCATCACTACCAAAATAGGTTCTTCTCGTAGAAATAAATTCCATCAACCAAGCCAATGTCTGGCCCTAGAAGTCCAGACATCCACATGTGAAGTGAAAAGGGGCTAAATAGGTGGACAACTCCTCCAAAAGTGTTCATAAGTCCAAGAGAGGGATTTCCAAGGTAAGAATATATCCTCATAATCATCCAAGCGACTTCATCAATTGCAAAATAAATGGGAGTAAAGGGCATATAAAATGGCAAAGCTCATGAAATAGCTATAAAACTATGGGATAGTTATGCCCACATGTAGCTACCTAGGGTACAAGAGATACAAAGACTGGTGAAGCATCAATGAAGGCAAGATTTGGAAATATGATCACCATGGCAACTCTAGCATGAGAAAAAGTGACTTTCGAGAGGCAAAAGCAAAGGTGTGAGTTTGATGAGATAGTGACATACTAGTGAAGACAAAAATATCTAACACGAGTATGTAGAAGTTGAGAGAAACAGAAAGAAGAATGAAAATAATAGAAAAAGGTAGATATAGAAAGAGATCAAATTGGTTACAACACTAGGCCAGTACTAGCTAAGTCAAGGAGAAAAAGATTAAAGGAAGGGTGTGTTGGATAAATGATTAAGCAATCCCATAGCAGCAGTCTACAAGATGCAACAACAAAAACTAAAGTTCCAAAGAAGTAACAAGGAGGAAGGAGCATGATGACTAAAACCATCTCGGAAGAAGTGTCTCAAGTTGGGCCCAACTCATGACAATGACTTAAAGGGAATCAATCACTAGTGAGGTGACCAAAAAGAGTTGAAAAAAAGAAAGAATATAGAGAGGCACAAAAGGAAAAAAATGGAAAAGACTAATTCCAACCATTTCCGTGAATGTATCACAAGTGGGAGACTACTATTGCATGCTAAAAATTCAAACATTGTAAACTCATTGTTCAAGCAAGCTATACACCTCCACTGATAATATTTTTGGCTTGGCTCAAGTAGAGGCAAATGAAACACCAACCCCTTAGCCTAGACAAACTACAATAAAGTCACTTGTCATGCACAAGGTACACGAGACTACGACAATAAGAAAGATATGCCAAATGTAAACAAAACCATTGAAGATAGAGTGTCATCCCCCAAAGGATTAAGTCTTTTAGGATCAAGAGGCTCAATATCACTCCCAAAGCCATGGTATAAGCCTCAAAATGTGGGTGTCATACCCCCAGGGCGCACCTTTAAGCTATGAGATTCTTGAGTTCCCTAAGGTGTGCGGCACCAACGCGCTTTCTCCTCAATGGCAAAACCAACTTGAGTTTACTAATGCGAGACTGATATCTTATACTTGCAAAATTAGTGTTCAACCAAATCTCAAAAACAATAGCAACTTCAAAACTTAGCTTCAATTAACTTAACTTCAACATTAATCACATTCATTCATAAGCAACATGAATCATGTACATAAAAAACACTTCAATAAACGGGGGGGGAACTCCCAAAACGATTTCCCAACAGCTCATTGACTATAAAACATCAATATACAAAACTTCGGTTTATAATGGACTTCGATTCAGTTGGGCCAAACTCCAAATAGTTCGCTGCCACAACCCCTCACTAATACAAATATACAGTAACTGAGTTACAACCCTTCAACTAGCAACCCACAACCAAATCCAATAAATAACCAAGTTGTGACCCTTCGACCGACACACAACCAAAATATAAAAATACCCCATGGTGTACCACCCTCAGCAATACTTCATTCCACAAGCTCGCACAACTTGCTTCCACAGCTTGCTTTAGAGAGCAGGCTCCTTCAGTGACTAAACTCTCTTTTTCCTTCGTTGTCTCCTTGTCTTGCGATAAAAGGTTGTTGATCTTCGGTTGATTGATGTTTTAAATCCTCTCCTCTCATCATATATATATGAGTCACCCTCCATAAACAATCGTGTCTCTTCCAAAGGACGTGTCAGTTAGGTGTTCAAGTAGACCTTCCTTCATTCAAGCCGACCATAAACCCCAAATTATGTGGCATCATTTGTCGCATACAAACGTTCCTTCGGTTCACCTTCAGTCGTGTGCCTTCGCGCCTCATCCTTGGTCATGTACCTCTGCAACTCAAGTGGGCGCTTCACAGCTAGGCATACCTTGTCTTCAACTGGGCGCGCCTTGTCCCTAGTTGAGTGCGCCGCAGCTAGGCACTGTTCTCGTGTCGACTCTCCAATTTGTTCCAATCATTACACCAAACTCATATCGAGTGCATTGTTTGAGTGCTCATTTCACCAAATTCAATCCATCGAACTCGTCTCCCGTGCGGTCTTCGTGGCGACCAAGTCGTTCCACTAAACTCTGCTCAACCTAACTCAGGCATGCTCAAGTGCCTACCCTAAGGGCTTGACATCCTCCCCCACTTCAAAATAGTTGTCGTCCTTAACAACACAACACTCGGAAAACTTCTTAACCAAAGCCTGAAGACTGCCCTCATCACAAATAACCTTCGCATCAACTGTCTTCATCAATACAAGACAAGTGACAAAAGAAACCAAAAGAAGCAGTTATTTCATTGAAGCATCAACGAAGGAAAGAAGCAGCAATGCTAGCAGGGGCATAAAATGGGCAAGGGAGACTCGATGTTACAAAAACTCCCACAAAGATAATAGGAGGTAACACTAACATACCTTGCACACCTCGGAAATAGATATAAGCTGAAGCTATTACAGCACGTGTAAGTGATGAGAGAACAAATGGAGGCAAAGGAAAATAAACTATAAGAAGAAAATATGTACGTCAATTTGTGAATAATGGGAGAGGAGGCGAACAAGTTTAACGACTACAATATTAATACATCAATTAAACTATCATATGTGAGTATAGAAATAGGACAAGTGCAGCAAGCCTAAGTGGCAAGGAGATAGAATCCTAGCTAGCTTATGAAACATAACATAAGATGAACATCATAAGAGAATTTCCATCACACAATCTTACACTTGAATGCAAAGCCCTCACAAAGGTACAAGTACGAGTCTAAGACTGAAATGTTACCATTCTCAACTAAGGAACCACTGCCCTTTTTTAATGAAGGAGAAGTCCAACATAAAGGAGTTTTACTAGGTAGAATATAGGATTCCATGGGCAAGCCAAACAAGATCTACACTCACCTATGTTACTAGTACTACCCAAATGACCATCATGATGTGTGTGCTATGAATTATGATCGTCAATCAAATTAAATTTGGATTTAAGTTCGATACTTTTTTGAAGTTATTTTAGATAGTTCATTACATGATTATCCAATGAGAAATTATTCCAAAACAATTATGATCTTAAATATGCTAAATCATGTTGTAAAACTTCCTTTAAAAAAAACAATTGTAGCAATAAAAAAGTAAAAAACAACAGCGTGTTTTAGCAACTTAAAAAAAATAATTGGGTGATTTCTAGGGTTTAAGGCACAAGTAAATGTAGAATTAATGGAAAGTGTACTTTCTGAAACATTTAGATTAGAATACATATGTTAGAATCCAAATGTAAGATAGCTTTTACAAGCAAAACGATTTTCCAAGTCAAAACCCCTCCAAACAACCAAGAAGTTGTTGAGATTGCAACAAGATGATGGAGCTTAGTGAAAAGAGTCGCCTTCACTAAGTGGGCCCGCAGGCTATTTTTGGCGCAAGTCTATTTTTAGACTATGTCTATTTTTAGACATATGGATCATGTCTATGGATTGCAGGTTGCTGTTTATGGATGATTGGTCAAGTTGGGAAAAATAGATGGATTTCTATTTTTGATCAAAGTGTGAGTGATCACAGTGTGAGTGATCAAAGTCTATTTTTAGACTGGCTGTCAAAAATAGAAAAGTCAAATATTATTGTCTCATAATAATATTTGGACTATAAACTTGATCTTATTCTCTTGGAGCACTTCAGTTTGAGCTACAGAGGTGGCACATGCAGCTGTCAGAAGGAAATACGCTTTTCTTATGAGTCAGTTGAGTTGTTGCATGCATGACTTCAGTTAGAACTCAATCAGTTGAGTTTGGTGGAGTTGATTGTGGAGTTGATGGAGTTGTGTTCAGTTTGACTTGGTTAAACTAGCTGTAATTAGTCTAACTGCAAATAGACTAATGATGAGTTGTTAAACTAATTATTAACTCATGATGCAACTAATGAATACATCAGTTAACTCAGTTGCATGTCAGTGCATGTTCAGTTCAACAGGGACAGGTGGTAGAGAATCAGATTGCTATCAGTTGTGACTATAGTTGTGCACCAGATCTTGCACAATCAAGGGATTGAGTATGCCAATGAGTTTGCTCACGTATTTACCCAGTATTGTAGCCTTTGCTCACGTCCAACAAAGTGTGAGTGATTATTTTGAGGTGAAATACGAGTTTGGTAAGCCATTCTCATCAATTCTTGAGCAGGTATTGAGCAGTGGAGGCAGGCAAGCAGTGGAATAGATTTGGAGATCAGATCTGAGCTGTATTGTGTGTAACAGGTGGAGCTGGTACTGGATTGCTTGTGATAAGCATTGTACTTTGTAATGTTACATGGTCTCAATCATTAATATACAGATAGTTGGGGTTTTCAGCGAGATGCTTTCCCCGGTTTACATACTGTGTTAATGTGTGAATGCTCTTGATGTTTTATTGTTATTGATGCTGCTATATTGATGATCAACGTAGAGGAGCTTATGTATTGTGTATGTATTCCGCAATAGTACATGATCAGGATAATCTCTGTTGAATATGTGTTAAATTATTCAAAATTTCTACATGGTATCAGAGCGAGCTAGATAATTGTAGAAAAATTTCTACATGGTATCGGAGTTGCTTGATTTGTAGAAGAGATTTTTACAGGATATCAAGCGAGGATTGATCATCAGATCTACTATTCAGGAAGTGTTTACATTCTATTTCTTCAGGCAGAGTCTGTAATCGGGCCAGGTAGCCTCTGGATTCATCCTTCCTTTGGAAGGTGAGATATCCGGTGAATGCCCATACAGTCAATCTCTGTACGAGAAATATTGTGTTCTCACGAATCTTAGATCCGAGGCAGTTGAGTTGGTTGCTGGTGGAATTCGAATTTGCAGCAGTGTTGTTGAAATGTCTTTCAACGAATTGCAAATGTTATTCCAAAGCAAGAGCGACCTGGTGCTCAAGGATAAACTCAGTAACAATAAAGGTGAGAATGGATCTTCATCAAAGGTATCTGATGAAGAGAATTGTGCTTTGGCTGCCAAAGCAAAGAAAGGGAAGAGCAAGAAAGCTTCTCAGTCTGGTGCGAAAGGCAAGAAGCAGGATATGTCCAAGGTGAAGTGTTTTCACTGTCACCAGCACGGACACTATGCTATTAATTGTCCGCAGAAGAAGAAGAACAAGCAGGCTGCTGGATCTTCAGCAGGAGAGGCTCTAGCCTCACAGTTTGAGCTTGATTTTTCATTGATTGCATGCTTGGTTTCAAGTGTGATGGGATCAGTGTGGTTCTTGGACAGTGGTGCGTCTTTTCACATGACGGGAGATAGAGATTTGTTCTCTGATCTGGAGGACAAAGATCTTGGAGTGCACATCGAGATGGGCGATGATGGTAGATACAGTGCGACCGGTATCGGTACCATTTCCTTTGAGAGGGAGTCTGGTAAACTCTTCATATTGAAGGAAGTCATGCATGTTCCAGGATTGAAGAAGAATCTTATCTCAGTGGCGATGTTAGAAGACAAGGGGTATGATGTTGTTTTCAGTGAGGGAAAGGCTTTCCTGCGCAGCAAGACAACTGGTGAGACCCGGAAGATAGGGGTTCGAGTGAGGAACCTTTATCAGTTGTATGTAGATGGATGCGAAGTAATGGCAGGCAAGGCAGAAGGATTGGTGAGCCGGGATGATGGCGAGTTGTGGCACAGGAGATTGGGTCACCTTCACCATGGAGCCTTGAAGATACTGCAGCAGATCACTACAGGGCTTCCTAAAGGCACACTTGCGCAGTCATATCAGTGCAAGGGGTGTACTTTGGGGAAGTTTGTGAAAGCCACCTTTCACGAGAAGGATAGTCGCGCCACGACGATCCTTGAGAGAATTCACACAGACGTGTGTGGACCTTTCTCAGTTGCTTCGACAGCAAAACACAGGTATTATGTGATTTTTGTTGATGATTTCTCTCGTAAGTGCTGGATCTTCTTCATGCAGAAGAAGAGCGAGACATATTCAAAGTTCTATGAATTCAAAGCACTGGTCGAGAAGGAATCGGGGAAGAAGGTGAAGGCTCTTAGGAGCGATAATGGTGGTGAATACATCTCGGACGAGTTCAAGGATTTCTACAAGGCAGAAGGGATTCGTAGAGAGCTCATAGCTCCCCATAACCCACAGCAGAACGGGGTAGCTGAGCGGAAGAACAGAACGATCGTGGGTGCTGCACGGGCAATGTTGCATGATCAGGGCCTACCCCTTCACTTGTGGGCGGAAGCATGCAATACAACAGTTTATGTGCAGAACCGTTGTCCTCATAGGATACTTGGCATGAGTACACCCGAGGAGGCTTATTCTGGTAAGAAGCCTGATCTTTCTCATTTGAGGATTTTTGGTGCTAACGTTTACATGCATGTGACGAAGGATGCCAAAAAGAAGTTGGAGCCGACCGCAGAGGTTGGGATATTTGTGGGGTACACTGATACGCCCCACAACTATCGTGTGTATTTGCCAAACAGTGGTAAAACTGTTGTGCGACGGGATATAAAATTTCAGGAGGAGAAAGCCATGAAGTGTTCGCTTGAGAGGGAGTTACACTTGCATGCAGATGAGGAGCTATTAGTTCCTAAGGATGAACTTCAGCATGTGGATCAGCCACAGGATGAGGTTCATGGAGTGGACGAGTCCACTCATGCAGCGCCAACCATCAGAGGGCGAAAGCGCTTGACAGAAGCTGAGCGACTGGCTCAAGATGCAGAGAAAGTTGTAGGACCAACTACAGCCCAACGCAGGCAGAGACAGTCACCTGATCGGTACACTGGATACATGGCTCTGATGAGCAAGTGTGTTGTGACTGAGCCATCCTCTTTCGAGGAAGCTGTGGAGGATCCCGCATGGGTAGACGCCATGGTGGAAGAGTATGATTCTATTGTCAGAAACAGTGCATGGGAGATTGTTCCTAGACCGGAAGGGAAATCAGTGGTGGGTTCGAGATGGATCTACAAAGTTAAGCAGACAGCTGACGGGAGTGTGGAGAAGTACAAGGCAAGATTTGTTGCCCGAGGCTTTTCACAGATAGAGGGGATCGATTATGAGGAGACCTTTGCACCTGTCGCAAGGTATTCTTCCATACGGACGATTCTTGCTCTCTCAGCGCAGATGGGATGGCACATTCATCAGATGGATGTGAAGACTGCGTTCCTCAACGGAGTCATTGAGGAGGAGGTGTACATTGAGCAACCCGAAGGCTTTGAGGTCTTCAGCAGCGAGTCGCATGTGTGCAGGCTCAAGAGAGCGTTGTATGGGTTGAAGCAAGCACCACGTGCTTGGTACACACGGATAGACAGCTATTTCACAAGACTTGGATTCTCCAAGAGCGAGGCGGATCCTAACCTATACCAGATTGTGGTGGAAGGTAAGTTGCTTATCATTGTACTGTATGTTGATGATTTGATTCTAACGGGTGATGAGTTGTTGATACTGTCATGCAAGAAGGATCTTGCTACAGAGTTTGAGATGAAGGACTTGGGCCTCCTTCACTATTTCCTAGGATTGGAAATATGGCAGCGTAGTGGTGGACTGTTTGTTTCTCAGGGCAAGTATGCTCGGGAGATACTGGAGAAGTTCAACATGCATGGCTGCAAGCCTGTTAATACTCCTCTTCCTAGAGGTTGGAGGAAGGAGGATGCCACTTCGGGAGAAGAAGTGGATGCCACTGTTTATCGACAGTTGGTGGGGTCGCTGATGTATTTGGTCAATACACGACCCGATATATGCTATGCAGTTAACCAGCTTTCACAAGCTATGGTTAAGCCTACCAAGCTCTTCTGGAAGGCAGGCAAGCATGTATTGCGCTACTTGAGAGGCACATCGGGATATGGTTTGTGGTACAGACAGGAGGATGAGGTGAAGCTATGTGGCTTCACGGATGCAGATTGGGCAGGGAGCCCAACGGACAGAAAGAGCACATTAGGAGGGGTCTTCAGTATCGGATCGACAGCAGTTTCTTGGTACAGCAGGAAGCAGAGATCCGCGGCACTCAGTTCAGCGGAGGCCGAGTATATGGCAGCAAGTTTGGCTGCATGCGAGGCTATATGGATGAGGAAGATCCTGGTTGGTTTGTTCGGTTCTCATTTGGATCCTACTGTGATTTACTGTGATAACCAGAGTTGCATTAAACTCTCAGCTAATCCTGTATTTCATGATAGATCTAAACATATTGACATCAGGTACCATCATATCAGAGATTGTGTGCAGCGGAGGATCAGGTTGCTTTCATACATTCCAACGGAGGATCAGGATGCTGATATTTTGACGAAGGCTCTCACCAGGAGCAAATTCGAGTACCACCGAGGCAGGATAGGGGTTGCTGATAATCCATATCTTGTCGAGAGGGAGTGTTGAGATTGCAACAAGATGATGGAGCTTAGTGAAAAGAGTCGCCTTCACTAAGTGGGCCCGCAGGCTATTTTTGGCGCAAGTCATTTTTAGACTATGTCTATTTTTAGACATATGGATCATGTCTATGGATTGCAGGTTGCTGTTTATGGATGATTGGTCAAGTTGGGAAAAATAGATGGATTTCTATTTTTTATCAAAGTGTGAGTGATCACAGTGTGAGTGATTAAAGTCTATTTTTAGACTGGCTGTCAAAAATAGAAAAGTCAAATATTATTGTCTCATAATAATATTTGGACTATAAACTTGATCTTATTCTCTTGGAGCACTTCAGTTTGAGCTACAGAGGTGGCACATGCAGCTGTCAGAAGGAAATACGCTTTTCTTATGAATCAGTTGAGTTGTTGCATGCATGACTTCAGTTAGAACTCAATTAGTTGAGTTTGGTGGAGTTGATTGTGGAGTTGATGGAGTTGTGTTCAGTTTGACTTGGTTAAACTAGTTGTAATTAGTCTAACTGCAAATAGACTAATGATGAGTTGTTAAACTAATTATTAACTCATGATGCAACTAATGAATACATCAATTAACTCAGTTGCATGTCAGTGCATGTTCAGTTCAACAGGGACAGGTGGTAGAGAATCAGATTGCTATCAGTTGTGACTATAGTTGTGCACCAGATCTTGCACAATCAAGGGATTGAGTATGCCAATGAGTTTGCTCACGTATTTACCCAGTATTGTAGCCTTTGCTCACATCCAACAAAGTGTGAGTGATTATTTTGAGGTGAAATACGAGTTTGGTAAGCCATTCTCATCAGTTCTTGAGCAGGTATTGAGCAGTGGAGGCAGGCAAGCAGTGGAATAGATTTGGAGATCAGATCTAAGCTGTATTGTGTGTAACACGTGGAGCTGGTACTAGATTGCTTGTGATAAGCATTGTACTTTGTAATGTTACATGGTCTCAATCATTAATATACAGATAGTTGGGGTTTTTAGCGAGATGCTTTCCCCGGGTTACATACTGTGTTAATGTGTGAATGCTCTTGATGTTTTATTGTTATTGATGCTGCTATATTGATGATCAACGTAGAGGAGCTTATGTATTGTGTATGTATTCCGCAATAGTACATGATCAGGATAATCTCTGTTGAATATGTGTTAAATTATTCAAAATTTCTACAGAAGTATAGGGTTTCTAAGGCAGGAAACTCAAATGCGACTTACAAAAACTCATATTTATCCTAAAGCATCCTCCTAGATCTAGCCTAGAAAAAATCCAAGAAGGTGACTTGTCATCCACAAGGTAAAGGAGACTAAGACAACATGCAAGGTATTCCAAATGTGTAAAAAACCATTCCCCAAAAGATGAAGTTGTTTAGAATCAAGAGGCTCAATGTAATTATCGAAAGCATGGTATAAGCCTCAAAATATGGTGAGGTTTCCCTCCTAAACATAAATTACCTCAACAAAACCAATGTCTGGCCTCAAAATCTGGGAGGTCCACACGTGTGAAAGTCAAATGGGCCAAATAGGTTGAAATCTCCTCCAAAACAACTCATAAGTCCAAGAAGAGGTTTCGAACATAAGAATATATCCTCAAAATCATGCAAGTGACCTCCACAAATGATGAAGAAGTATCTGAATTTGGGCCCTATTCATGATAATGACTTGGAGGGAATCAACCACTAGTGAGGTCACGAAAAACAGAGTTGACAAAACGAGAAAAAATAGAGAGAAGCAAAAAGAAAAAAATGGAAAAGACTAATTCCCGTCATTGCCACGAATAATTCACAAGTGGGAGACTATTATTGCATGCTAAAATTTCAAACATGGTACTCTCACTGTCCAAGCAAGCCATATACCTCAACTAATAATATTTTTGGGTTGGCTCAAGTAAAGGCAAAGGCAAAACCAACTCCTTAGCCTAGAAAAATTACAAGAAATTCACTTGCCATCCACAAGGTAAAGGAGACTAAGACAATAAACAAGGTATGCCAAATGTAAACAAAACCATTGAATATAGAGGGTCGTCCCCAAAAAGATGAAGTCTTTTAGGATTAAGAGGAACAATATCCCTACCGAAGGCATGGTATAAGCCTCAAAACATGGTGAGGTTTCCCTCCTAGAAATAACTTCCCTCAAGCAAGCCAATGTCTAGCCTCAAAATGTGGGTGTCATGCCCCCTAGGGACACCTCGGAGCTATGAGCTTACTGAATCCCTTGAGGTGTGCATCACCAACGCGCTTTCTCCTCAATGGAGAAACCATCTTGAGTTTACTATTTCCCGTACCATGCCTCTAGCCCATGTACTGTATACCGAGATCAATATCTTATACTTAAAAAATTAATGTTCAATCAATTCTCACTACAATAGCCACTTTAAAATTGAACTTCAATTACAGTTTACTTCAATTAACTTAAGTTCAGCAATAACCACAATCATTCACAAACAGCACGAATCATGTACAAAAATAACACTTCAATAAACAAGAGGGGGAGCTCCCAAAATAATTTCCCAACTGCTCTTTTACTATAAAACTTCAATATACAAAATGTTGGTTTATAATGAACTTTGGTTATGTTAGGCCGAACTCTAAACAATTTGTTGCCACAACCCTTCACTAATACAAATACACAATAACCGAATTACAACTCTTCAACTAGCAACAAACAACTAAACCCAATAAATAACCAAGTTATGGCCCTTTGACCAGCACACAACCTCAATACGCAAACACACCACGATGTACCACCCTCAGCAATACTCTGTTCCACAAGATTGTACAACTTCCTTATGCATCTTGCTTTAGAGAGCGAGCACCTTCCTGAAACCCACCTCTCTTCTTCCTTCATTATCTCCTTTTCTTGCGTTAACGAGTTGTTGATCTTCAATTGATTGACGTTCTAACTCCTCTCTTCTCATCTTATATACACAAGTCACCCTCCATGAAAAGGCGTGTCTCTTCCAAGGGACGTGTTGGTTGGGCGTTTAAGTTGACCTTCCTTCGTTGGAGCTAACCATAAACTCCAAATTATATCGCATCATTTGTCGCATACAAACTTTCCTTCAGTTCACCTTTGGTCGTGTGCCTTTGCTTCTCACCCTCAGTCGTGCACCTTCGCAACTTGGGTGGGTGCGTCTCAACTGGGCACACCTTGTCTTCAGTCGGGCACATCTCGATTAGGTGTGCCTTGTCTTCAATCGTGTGCACCTTGCTTAGGCACCCTCGCCGTGTCGACTCTCAAATTTGTTCCAATCATTCCACTGAACTAATCTCAGGGGCATTCTTCGAGCACTCATCTCACCAAAGTCTTTCCAACGAACTTGTATTAAGCACGCTCTTCATGCCAACCAAGTCGTTCTACAGAACTCGACTTGGCTTAACTCAGGCGTGCTCGGGTGTATAGCTTATGGGCTTGACATCCTCCCCCACTTCAAAATGCTTGTGTCCTCGACAACATACCCCTCAGCAAACTTCTTAACCAAATCCCAAAGACTATCCTCATCAAGAACAACCTTGAAACCTTCACATCAACTGTCTTCATCAATATAGAAAAATCTTGTCTATAACATATATCCCATGTCTATGCATGTAACGCAACCTGTAAGAATGACATGTGTCAAATCCCCTAGTGCAATCGATTAGTCAGGTAGCTAATCTGACCGTAGCGTCAACTCCACAAGAACACATGCACCCAAACATGTGCAACCATTGTCACCTCTTCCATATCACACAATCTTTCCTCCAATTATGCTCATCATGAGGCGACATTCAATGGCATCTCAAGCTCCCAGGGGTCTCACCATCTCGAGCAAGTGCCAGTAAGCCCATCTCCTTTATCAGCTTCGAAGAGTTGGTGGTGTGAAGTCAAACAACTTCCCTTTCCACATAACAAGGCCATCTCTCCTCGTCTCCAAGAAGAATCCACCCATACCTAGTATGAACCCTCCATACTTCCTTGTTGTTGGAAATACTGAGAGGGGGATGAACGAGTGTTTCTTTTCAATTGTTATTTTTACCAGTTAGATCATTTATAATTAAAACACAAAATGAACAATAAGAATAAATATTTTATTAATCATAGGTAACGAAGACTCCAATCATCTTCTTTACAATGAATCAAGTATAATAATAATTAGGCTACAACCCTAGATGAAGACACGAATCTTCAATCCACCAAGCTCCAACCTTGTCAGTTTGAGGAACCAACCTCTAGGGCTCCAACCCTATCTCTGATACAGGCTCCAACCTAGTCCCTTGAGGACTCCTATCCTCTAGGGCTCCAACTCTGTCTTCCAAGGCACCAACCTTGTCTCTATGAGACTCCTACCTCTAGAGCTCCAACCCTCAGCTTCAATTATTCAAGATAAGTTTAGTAATTGTTCACGGCTCCAAATGTCTTCTTCAACGAGCCTTGTCTATCTTCAGCAATGCCTCCTCCAAATTACTTCATCAATGAAAACCTTGTCTTCTTAGAAGGTGTCACCACTGCTCTTCATGTCACCCAAACAAATATCTCCAAAGTCACCTCATGATTTCTTCAACGCATCATTGTCTCCAATAATATCTCCAAGAACTTCAAGATGTCTTAAGTAGGTAGCCCAATTTTTGCACCTGCTCTAAGCCTCTTCAAGGGCTTCTTCAAGAACTCTCCAAGGAAGTCTTCACAATGCTTCAACAACAAGATGTTTCTAAATGCTACTACTGTAATCTGAGTTTCTTAAAAGAAACATGTCCGAGCCTTCTTTCAAGACGACTGTCTTGAGTTAACTCCAAAGGATGTCTATCTGAGCCTTTCAAAGTTCGAACTTCCACAGATAATTGTCTCCTGGTGCTATAGGTATTTCCTCTCCACAGATAGTCTGAATATTTCTTCAACCTTTTTATCACTAAGCTTCCTCCGGTAGTCTTAAGAGATCACAGTGCTTCAAATTTTTAGATTAAGATCTAGGCTCCAACAAGACTGCACTACCCACGAATCCGCACTCCACCGACACTGAAATGTTCCCAAATCTGAGCCACAGGTCTTCTACAGATCCGATTTCCAAGCTCTAGAACAGATATCCCCAAACAATTTAATTCTTCAATTCCTTCTCGGTGTTCCTAGTTCACGATTTGTGAACTATAATATATCTCTATAATAGATCTTCACCGAATTGATACTTGAAATGAAGTATTTGACTTGTGTTTATACGAGTTTTGCCAATAAACGAAAAGACATGTTCATTAGAGGAGAGGTTGATTTGTGCATGAGGTGGCACATTGAAAATATATTGAATAGCTATCGGAAGGGATCTTGGTTAGTAATCGACCAAATATAACATAGTTTCATTATTACGGAAATCATATTATAATAGAAAGATAGGAGGGGCCATAGCTTTTAATCAAACGAATACATTTAAACAATGCGAAACCATATTATAATGGATATCAGGAGGTCCCCACATGCCACATCATCACTTTATTCTCGTACGTCAGCCCCACATGACATGACCTACAAGACTTGCGATATAGAAAAGTTCCGACGAGGCAAACGCGATATTATATTAGAACCATTGTAATAAAACCAATCGGGTTCGCAATCATATCGGTGATCGACAATCGAAGGATCTTATCGAAGGTGCCATTCAAAAGTTCCGATAAAGGGCAGATGTGATTTAATGATTAAATTGTTATCTTAAATCCAGTCGGGTCCGCATATCGGAGGTCCATATCACATATTGGAGATTAGCGCTCCATATCACATCGGAGGTCCATATCGCACATCGGAGATCGAAGGTCCATATCGCACATTGAAGATCGGAGGTCCATATCGCATATCGGAGATCGGAGGTCCATATCGCACATCGGAGATTGAAGGTCCATATCAAATATTGGAGATCGAAGGTCCATATCACACATCGGAGATCGGAGTCGGAGATCAAGTCTTATCGGAGTTGTGAGCGGTGACATACAATAAAAAAAGCCGATATGATATTTGTCCAATAGGGTTCTTCTTTGGCTTTCTTCCGAAATATCGTTTCTCTTTGCTCCTCCGATATCACTGCTTTTTCCTTTTGGCTCTTTCTTTTGGGCATATGCAGTCTTCTCTTGGATTTTCTCCTCCTTGGCTTGTCTTGGGTCCCGACGGCTTTCCTCCTCACAATGATTCTACTTCTCTTCACGTTGATCCTCAGTCATGTGCCATCACAAATCAGACGAGTGTGTCTCTGTTGAGCACACCTTGTCTTCGGCTGGCTATGGCTTGCCTTTGATCGAGCATGCCTTAGTTGGGTACCCTTGTCATGTCGACTCACCAAGTCATTCCAATTGTTCCATCGAACTCATCTTGGGCCCACTCTTTATGTGCCCCTCTCACTAAAGTCATTCCACCGAACTCGTCTCAGGCGCATTCTTCATGTCATCCATTGTTGTTCCACCAAACTTGTCTCATCGTAACTCGAGCATGTTCGACCACCTAAGCCTGAGGGCTTGACGGTGGGAGGTCCACATGTGTCAAGTGAAAAGGGCCAAATACATTGAAATTTCCTCCAAAATAGCTCATAAGTCCAAGGAGAGCTTTCAAACGTAAGAATATATCCTAAAATCATGCAAGTGACCTCCGAAAATTATGAAATGACCCTCTCGAAGTCAAAACTAATGAAGTCACATATTCACAAATAGCAAGTAGATGTGTCCACAAAGGGTTTGGAGGTATATTCTAGTGCAAAATAGCTAGAAAGATAATGAAATAAGAGGGCGTTCAAGGATATTCAACATGGAATGTCAAGAGGATGCCCATGCATGCCAAACTTGCCAAATGGGCCTTGAATGATGTGACCAATGTATAGCATATGTGTACTACCATGTCAACTATGAAATTTCCCCATGAAATGTGATGCCAGACGAACAATCATATAATCATCTCCCATTGTCCCAAGCCAAAATGTGTCCAATACATAAAATTGGGTTCATGCTTAACAAGCTAGATAAGAGTAGTGTTAAGTAAAATGCATAAACCAAAATGCAAAAAGCCAAGGAAGAATAGTTAGAATTATGATAACTATAATTGACTGAATAAAAGATATGTCTTGATGTTGGAGCTTGATGAAGGATGTAAAAGATGTGAACATGATAATCTCAAAACCAAAATAAGTCACAATCCTGCAATGTTCATGTTATAGTTTTACAACTAGGAGGAGAAGGTGATACCAACTACTTAACAAGGACACGGGGTGAACAAAATTTAGAAGAAAGAACAAGGGATGTATTGACACTACTTGAGCACTTGACATGTCAAAGGGAATCCTGTGCATGAAAAAGTTGCCCACATGTGCCTAAAAAAATGTGACCAATGCCTTGGGATATGTGTACTACAATGACAACTATGAAAATGCCTTACTAAATGTGACACCACAGGAACAATCACAGTGTCATCTACAATCTTGCAATCTTGCAATGACTATATAGGAGAGAAGGTGACATCGGCTACTTAGCAAGGACAGAAGGTGAAAAAAATCAAGACAAAAAAATAAGGGAATATTGACACTAGTTGAGCACCTGGCATGTAAGGAGGATGCACATGAATGCAAAATTTGTCCAAATTTACCTTAAATAATGTGACCAATGCCTTGGGATATGTGTACTACCACCTGTGAAATTTCCTTACGTAATGTGACACCACATGAACAATCATAGAGTCATCCCAAAGAGTCCTTGGCCAAAACTTGTTGAATCCATAATAGTGGGGTCCATGCTTAATAAAATAGATAAGAATGGTGTTAAGAAGCAAGAATAAGTGAAATGCATAAAAACCAAGTAAGAATAGTTAGAAATGTTACACTTATACTTAAAAAAAGAGGTGTCTTCATGTTGCGGCTTTGAAGGATGCGAAAGATGTGAGAATGGTAACATCGCTACTAAAATAGGTTATTATTATACAATGGTCATGTTAGAGATTTACCTTTAGGAGGGTAGAAGGTGGCACTGACTCCCTGGCAAGGACACAAGGTGAACAAAATCAAGACGAGAAAACGAGGGACATATTGACACTATTTTAGCACCATCAAAAATAAAAGGCAAAAATTTCCATATTAAAAGATAAAGGGCTTATAAAGCGGCAAAGTTGATGAAATAGCTATGAAGCTAACAGGTAGCTATGTCCACATGTAGCTACCTAGGGTGCAAAAGTTACACAGACCAGTGAAGCATCAAAGGCAAGTTATAAGCCCCAAAACATAATAAGGTTGTTCTCGAAGAAATAAATTTCCTCAACCAAGCCAATGTCTGGCCCTAGAAGTTCAAACGTCCACATGTGTGAAGTGAAATGGGGCTAAATAGGTGGAAAACACCTCCAAAAGTGTTCATAAGTCCAAGAGCATGGTTTCCAAGGTAATAATATATCCTCACAATCATCCAAGTGACCTCGTCAATTACAAATTAGATGGAAATAAAAGGCATCTAAAGTGGCAAACTTCATGAAATAGTTATGAAATTACAAGATAGCTATGCCAACATTTAGCTACCTACAGTGCAAGAGATACAAAGACTGCTGAAGCACCAACGTAGGCAAGATTTGGAAATACGAACACCATAGTAGCTCTAGCAAGAGAAGAAATGACTTTCGAGAGGCAAAATCAAAGGCTACATCAGACAATGCTAGCACAAAACAAGCAAAGGTGTAAGTTGTGATGACCTAGTGACATACTAGTGAAGAAAAAAATATCTAACATTAGTATGTAGATGTTGAGAGAATTAGAAAAGAAGAATGAAAACAATAGAAAAAGGTAGATATAGAAACAGAGAAAATTGGTTATGACACTAGGGTTGTACTAGCTAAGTAAAGCAACAAAATATTAGAGGAAGGATGTGTTGGATAAATGATTAAGCAATCCAATAGTTGCAGTCTACAAAATGCAACAACCAAAAGTTCCAAGGACTTATCAAGGAGGAAGGAGCATGGTAAATAGAATTATCTAGGAAGAAGTATCTCAAGTAGGGCCCTACTCATGACAATGACTTAGAGGGAATCAATCACTAGTGAGGTGACCAAAAACAAAGTTGACAAAACGAGAAAATATAGAGAGAGACGCAACAAGAAAAAAAATGGAAAAGACTAATTCTCGCCATTGCCATGAATGGTTCAGAAGTCAAAGACTACTATTACATGGTAAAAATTCAAACATGGTATTCTCATTCTCCAAGCAAGTTATATCCCTCCACTTACAATATTTTTGGGTTGGCTCAAGTAGAGGCAAAGGAAACACCAACTCCTTAGCCCCAAAAAAATTACAAGAAAGTCACTTGTCATCCACAAGGTAAATGAGACTAACACAATGAGCAAGGTATGCCAAATGTAAACAAAATCATTGAAGATAGAGATTTCTTAAGTCCCCTCAAAATGTTTAGCCTCAAAATGTGGGTGTCATGCCCCAAGACGCGCCTCTGAGCTATGAGTTTCTCAAGTCCCTCTAAGGTGTGCAGCACCGACGCGCTTTCTCCTCAATCGCAAAACCAACTTGAGTTTACTAATGCTCATACTATGCCTCTAGCCCATGTACCCTATAGCTAGACCGATATCTTATACTTGCGAAATTAGTGCTCAATCAAATCTCAGTACAATAGCCACTTCAATTACAGTTTACTTCAATTAACTTGAGTAGTAATAACATTCATTCATAAACAACACGAATCATGTACAAAAATAACACTTCAATAAATGGGAGGGGGAACTCCCAAAATAATTTCCCAACTGCTCTTTGATTATAATACTTCAATATACAAAACTTCAGTTTATAATGGACTTCGGTTCGGTTGGGCCAAACTCCAAATAGTTCCCTAGCACAACCCTTCACTAATACAAATATACAATAATTGAGTTAACACCCTTCCACTAGCAACCCACAACCAAACCAAACAAATAACAAAGTTGCAACCCTTCAACCTGCACACAACCTCAATACAAAAATACCCCATGGCATACCACACTCAATAATACTTCATTCCACAAGCTCGCACAACTTCCTTTCGTGGCTTGCTTTAGAGAGTGAGCTTCATGAGACCCAACTCTCTTCTTCCTTCGTTGTCTCCTTCATTTCTTGCGATGAGAGGGTGGTTATCTTTGGTTGATTGATCTTCTAACTCCTCTCCTCTCATCTTATATATATGAGTCACCCTTCATGAACAATCGAGTCACTTCCAAGGGACATGTCAGTTAGGCGTTCAAGCCAACCTTCCTTCACTCGAGCAACCCATATGTAGGAATTTACAGGGTAAGTTCCTCAGAAAGAATACCAAAAGGACACCGCTCACAACCAGATCTCAAATCAATACACCAGTATTTTTGACGTGGTTAAAACCCTCAGAGTGCAAGGAGGGAAACAGTCCACGGCCTGTCCCAACGTGGGTACTACAGGCAATTTATTAATCAAAGAATGAAAATTTACATAAGCTTCTCTCATGCACGGATTACCCGAACAATGACCCTCCATGCGCTTTAAATAGAACTCATGGACCAATCGGGTGTCAAGCCACGGATCAAGTGTCGGTAATACCGAGGTGAGAGTGAACCGTCGGATCACTACATATCGTGACCGTCGGATTGTAAGTTACAATATGTACAACGGTAAAGAAACACACTTTACCTAACTCTATACCTAACTCTAAACTAGACCAAGTTGAACTTAACTATATCCTATGTGTCGGAATATCCTAACATCCCCCCTTAAGAACAACTTGGGATAGGATTGAAGGATTTACAAATATGACACAATAGGAGAAGGAAGGAGGCACTAGAGCCTATCCCCCCTTAGTGACAACTTCCTGAACTCCAAGCATATATCGAAGTTTAGTGAACTTCGCCTCTGTGAGAGCCTTTGTGAAGATGTCTGCAACCTGATCATCTGTTGGACAATATTGCACTTCAAGAACATGGTCATGAATGAGCTTTCTGATGAAGTGCATGTGTAGTTCAATGTGTTTGCTGCGCTGATGCTGGACTGGATCTTTGCATAGCTGAATGGCACTTTGATTATCACACCAAAGTGTGGTTGGATGCTGCTGCTCAAAGCCAAACTCTGATAGGATCTGACGAAGCCACAAGGCTTCCTTACTAGCTTCCACGGCACCACGATACTCTGCTTCTGCTGACGAAAGAGAAATGGCAGCCTGTTTCTTACAAGCCCATGTAATAGGTCCTGAACCAAGAGTGAAGACATAACCGGCAGTAGACTTCCGATCATCAGGGTCACCAGCCCAATCAGAATCAGTGAAACCAACTAACAGAGGAGCTGCTTTGGCACTGTAATGAATCCCAAACTGTACTGTACCTCGAACATAACGAAGTATTCTTTTAGCTGCTTTCCAATGACTTTCACGGGGGTTTTGCATAAAACGAGCAACAAGGCCAACAGCAAAGGAAAGATCAGGACGAGTATGGGTTAAGTACAAGAGTTTTCCTACAAGTTGACGGTATAAGGTAGCATCAACTTCAGGAGAAGTACAAGAGACTGAAAGTTTGACTCCAGACTGAAAGGGAGAAGGGGCTGGCTTACAGTCTTCCATGTGAAAATGACGAAGAATATCACAAGCATACTTGGACTGGGAAAGGGAAATACCCTCCTTGGATTGCAAGACTTGAAGACCGAGAAAATAGTGTAAGTGTCCTAAGTCTGTCATTTCAAATTTCTTTTTAAGGATAGACTTCACATGGTTTATAAGGTTGGGATCACTACCAGTAAGGATAAGATCATCAACATAAAGAACAAGGATGATAAGAGAGTCACCCACTTTCTTGGTGTAGACAGTATTGTCAGAATGACACCTAGAAAAGCCAGATTCTAAAAGAAAGCTATCCATTTTGGCATACCAAGCCCGAGGAGCTTGCTTGAGACCATAAAGGGATTTCTTAAGTCGACACACAAGGCTGGAGTCTGTTTGTATGAAGCCAATGGGTTGTTCCATATAGATTTCTTCCTGCAAGTCCCCATGCAAGAAGGCAGATTTAACATCCATCTGATGGACTTCCCATTTTAAAGAGGCAGCAAGGGAAAGAACAAGGCGGATAGAGTTCATTTTGGCAACAGGGGAGAAGGTTTCAGTGTAGTCAATGCCTTCAACCTGTGAAAAGCCCTTAGCAACAAGACGAGCTTTATGTTTATCAATTTTCCCATCTGGTCCATACTTGGTTCTGTAAACCCATTTACATCTAACAAGTTTCGTCCCTTTGGTAGAGGAACAAGATCCCATGTATCATTTGTCATCAATGAATGATATTCTTCATTCATAGCTGCTTCCCAATGTGGATGGCCTGAAGCTTCTGCAAAAGTGTCAGGATCATGATTTACTGGAGCTTGAGCCAGTAAAGAAGAGGCTCTTTCAAACTGAGAACGTGTACGTCGCTGATCTGTAGGATCACCGGCAAGATCACCTGCTGCATCCCGAGTAGCACGGACCCATCTTGGAAGTTGAGGATCCTGAGAAGGTGGGGGAGGATTGTCATCCTCACTTTCATCATCTGAAGAAGAAATGTTTTCAAAAGTAGAAGAGATAGGAAGAGGTGGCACATCCGCCGGACTAGGCTCGCAGGCCGATTTATTTTCATCAAATTTTACATCTCTTCTAATGATAACATTTTTGGACTTAAATGGAATAAGTCTATAACCTTTTACATCTTCAGAATATCCAACAAAAGTACATTTCTCACTCTTAGGTTCTAAAGCTTTATGCTTTTCATCTGGAATATGGGCCCATGCTTCACTTCCAAACACACGAAAGTGACTTACATCTGGTTTAATGGAACTCCAAGCTTCTTCTGGAGTGATATTCTCTAGAACCTTAGTAGGAGTGCGATTGATTATATAATTTGCACAATTAATTGCTTCGGCCCAAAAACTAAGACTGAGTCCTTTAGATTGCAGCATACAATTAGCCATTTCCTTTAAGGTGCGATTTTTCCTTTCAGCTACACCATTTTGTTGTGGAGTGTATGGAACAGTATGTTGCATTTGAATTCCATTTTCGGTGCAAAAGTTGATGAATGTGTTTTTAACATATTCTCCACCATTATCAGTTCTTAGCTTAAGAATTTGATGTCCAGATTGTTTTTCAACAAAGGCTTTGAAGGCCAAAAAAGTGTTAAATACTTCGCTCTTGAGTTTTAAGAAGTATACCCAAGTGCGTCTGGAGAAATCATCAATGAAAGTTAAGAAGTACTTGCAGCCAGAGAATGAAGCAACAGGAAGAGGACCACATAAATCACTGTGCACAAGCTGTAAAGGGGCTGAGGCGTGCCAAGAGGCACGTTTGTCAAAACTGTCCCGATGATGTTTTCCGAGTACACATCCGGAACAAACACCATCTCTGCAAGATACCATAGGAAGACCTGTCACCATATTTTCTTTACATAGATGCTGAAGGGAGCGATAGTTTAAGTGACCAAATCGCTCATGCCAAAGTTTGCTCACTTCATCATTATGAGCAACAAATACTGAGGGAAGATTTGATGACCCAAAGTTGTGAAACTTATACAACCTTTTGGAATCATCAGCAAGACCAGTAGCTAGAATCTGTTTAGGATCTTTTAGATCCTTGATTACAACATCATGAGGTGAAAATTCAACAATTTTACCTTCACCTGAATGAGTTATCTGATAGACAGATAGAAGGTTGCAGGATAAGGTTGGAACACATAATACATCATTAAACTGACCATTGTCTAGATGAACAGTTCCAGTCCCTACAACATTAAGAGATCTATCATCACCAATATATATATTTTTGGTGTTACAATCATTTAAAGAAGAAAACATGGCTTGGTTTTTGGCCATGTGACAAGAGGCTCCAGAATCAATGAGCCACTCATGAGAATGAGAAGAAGAAGAAGATACATTTAATGCATAACCAGACTGAGATGATTGACAATGACATGCAGAAAGTGCCATTCCGGAAGTTGAAGTTGAAGTAGGCTCCACATGGATGTTATGTTTCTTCATTGCGGCTTCCAAGGCTTCCATCTTCTTAAAGCATTTAGATTCTAAGTGGCCATCTCGATTACAAAAGTTACAATGTCTATCAGTCTTCTTCCATTTGTTTTTATTGGTCTTATCATTTTGCTGAAATGATCTTTCATCTTGAGGCTGAGTTGGTTTAGGACCATTCTTTTGAGGATATGACTTCTTAGGATTCTTTGAATTTGGTTGCTGCTGGGCGGCTAACGCTTTCGAGGAAGATTTTCCAAGATTAAGAAGACCAAGATGTAAGAGTTTTTCTTGTTCTCTTATTAAGGAATCACAAAAGGAGTCAAAGGAAGGGGGCTTGTAGTCTTTACCTTGACAAATGAAAGCTTCCCTTGTAGAATGGAAAGTGGAAACAAATACAGAGTAGGCTGGTCCCAACTTAGTAAGGATGGAATAAATAAGGTTACCATCTTCTTTCTTAACTTTAACACCTTCCAAGAGATATCTAAGGGTCTTGAATTTGGACAAGAAATCTTCAATGCAAGAAAAATTATTAGGATCCAAAGTAAGCAACTCATTCTCAAGTTGATGGGCTCTAATTTCATTTTTAATCCCAAAAACTTTAGCGAGTTTTTCTAATGCTTCATGAGGAGTTTCAAGTTCTGCAATATGGAATCTAAGATCAGGAGAAATAGACATTCCTATCAAACCACGTGCTTGATCTTTTCTATTTTCCCATTTTTCAGCCTTGTCTTCATCTTTTGGTTTCTTCTCTTGGTCTGTGGCTATTCTGAAGAGACCTTTACTTCTAAGTAAATCTCCCATGTAGGCTACCCATTGGAAGTAGTTAGTGCTGTCAAGAATGACTTGGCATGGACTTTCCATTTTTTGAAAAAAAACTGAAGCTGAAGATGCTGAAAGTAAGTGGTCCAATGGATAGATCTCGAAAAAATAGGCGGTTTTAAAAAAAACGGCTCTGAAAAAGGCTTCCGGATGAAGAAGTTATGGCTTTTTGAAAAAAAATTGTTGACGTTGCCGGCAAAGTGCGCGAATGTGCGGGAATGAAAAAATCCGCCCCCACAAAATGGAGACTTGAACCCAAGACCTCTACTCTCTTAAAATAGCTTTGAACCAATTGATCTATACAAAAAATTTGAGAGAGAGAGAGAGAGAGAGAGGGGGGGGGGGGGGGGGGCCTTGATTTGCGTGCTTGCCTTGAGAAAGCTCTTTTTCCCTACAAAACACAAAACACAAAACCCAACACGAATATGCAAAGAAAAACGAACCTTGCGGCTCGAAGTTAGCTTTAGCCAAAAAACTAGAAATTTTAAAAAAAATCTCAAAGTTAGCTTTAGCCGAAAAACTAAATATTTTTCTCAATGTTTCTGATTTTCCGAGATCACACTAAGGTGCAGGGAAAAGAGCATACGCATGAGAAAAATCCTTCCTTTCTGTTTCTGATTTGCCCAGATCGCACAGAGTCGCAGGGCAAAGAGCATACGCAAAAATGAAAGGTATAGATCCGGTTAAAAAAAAAGGCTAAATAAACCGAAACCGAAATAAGCAGAGAGAAAATAACAGTAAACTGCAAAAAACACTGTATACCTCCCGATCTGAAAAATGACGCAGCTAGGGCTACCGGAAACCTTTTCGCGTGAAACGAAAGGGCTTCCTCACTGAAACAGATGCTCCGAACGCAACAGAGCAGTCCTCTTGGCCCGAAAGCAGTCAGAAACAGCAGATCTAGGAAACAACAGCCGCATGCAGTTCTACCGGCTTCAGATTTGGATCACCAACGGACGCGGCCCTCAAATAGCTCTGATACCATGTAGGAATTTACAGGGTAAGTTCCTCAGAAAGAATACCAAAAGGACACCGCTCACAACCAGATCTCAAATCAATACACCAGTATTTTTGACGTGGTTAAAACCCTCAGAGTGCAAGGAGGGAAACAGTCCACGGCCTGTCCCAACGTGGGTACTACAGGCAATTTATTAATCAAAGAATGAAAATTTACATAAGCTTCTCTCATGCACGGATTACCCGAACAATGACCCTCCATGCGCTTTAAATAGAACTCATGGACCAATCGGGTGTCAAGCCACGGATCAAGTGTCGGTAATACCGAGGTGAGAGTGAACCGTCGGATCACTACATATCGTGACCGTCGGATTGTAAGTTACAATATGTACAACGGTAAAGAAACACACTTTACCTAACTCTATACCTAACTCTAAACTAGACCAAGTTGAACTTAACTATATCCTATGTGTCGGAATATCCTAACACCATAAACCCCAAATTATGTCGCATCGTTTTTCGCATACAAACTTTCCTTTGGTTCGCCTTCAATCATGTGCCTTCACATCTCATCCTTGGTCGTGTACCTTCGCAACTTGGGCGGGCGCATCACAACTAGGCACACCTTGTCGTCGGTCCGGCGCACCTTGGCTAGGCGCCCCTTGTCTTGAGTCGAGTGCGCCTCGGCAAGGCACCCTGGCCATACTGACTCTCCAATTTGTTCCAAACATTATGCCGAACTAATCTCGGTTGTGTTCTTTGTGCACTCGTCTCACCAAAGTCTTTCCATTGAACTCTTCTCCAGCGCACTATTCGTGACGACTAATTCATTCCATTAAACTTGACTCTGCCTAACTTAGGCATGCTCAGATGCCTAGCCTAAGCGCCTGACATTCTCCCCCACGTCAAAATGGTTGTCGTCCTCAACAACACACCCCTTGACAAACTTCTTAACCAAAGCCTGAAGACTGTCCTCATCACGAACAACCTTCGCATCAATTGTATTCATCAATACAGAAGAATCTCGTCTCCGACATATATCCCATATCTATTCATGTATCAAAACCTGAAAGAATGACATGTGTTGGATCCCCTCGTGCAATCGATTAGTCAGGTAGCTAATCTGACCATAGCATCAACTCGACAAGAACACATGCACCCAAACATGGGCAACCATTGTCACCTCTTCCTTGTCACACAATCTTTCCACTAGTTTTTCTCATCATGAGGTGCCATTCAATGGCATCTCAAGCTCCCAGCAGTCTCACCATCTCGAGCTAGTTAGAATAAGTGCATCTCCTTCTCACCAAAGTTGTTCCACCGAACTCATCTCAGGCGCGCTCTTTGTGCACTACTCTCACCAAAGTTGTTTCACCGAACCCATCTTGCGCGTGCTCTTTGTGTCAACTAAGTCGTTCCACCGAACTCATCTTGGACGTGCTCTTTGTGTCAACCAAGTCGTTCCACCAAACTCAACTAGACCTAGCTCATGCATCTAAGCTTGACGGCTTGATAGCGGAAGGTCCACACACGTCAAGTGAAAAGGGCCAAATAGCTTGAAAGCTCCTCCAAAATAGCCCATAGGTCCAAGGAGAGGTTTCAAATATAAGAATATATCCTCAAAATCACACAAGTGATCTCCAAAAATGATGAAATGACCCTCTCCAAGTCAAAAATATGAAGCCAATTGTTCACAGATAACAAGTAATGTGTCCAACAAAGGGTTTGGAGCTCTATTCCAGTGCAAAATAGCTAGAAATAGGATGAAATAGGACATTCAAGAATATTCAACATGGAATGTAAAGAGGGTGCCCATGCATTCAAGAATTGCCTATCCTTGAATGATGTGAACAATGTCGTGGCATATTTGTCCTACCATGTCAATTATGAAATTGCCCCATGAAATGTGATGCCACATGAACAATCATAGAATCATCTCCCATCGTCCCAAGCCAAAAAGTGTTGAATACATAAAAGGGGGCTCCATCCTTAACAAGCTAGATAAGAGTAGTGTTAAGAAAGAAGCATAAATGAAATGCAAAAAGCCAAGGAAGAATAGTTAGAATTACAATACTTATAATTCATTGAACAAAAGAGATGTCTTGATGTTGGAACTTGATGAAGGATGTAAAATATGTGAACATGGTAATCTCAATACCAAAATAAGTTACAATCCAAGAATGATAATGTTATAGTTTTACATCTAGGAGAGAAAGTGACACCAACTACTTAACAAGGACACAAGGTATACAAAATCAAGAGTAAAAAACAAGGGATTTATTGACACTACTTGAGCTATTCACATGTTAAGAGTAAGCCCATACATGAAAAAATTTCCTGAGTTGTGCCTCGAATAATGTGACCAATGCCTTGGGATATGTGTACTACCACAAGAACTATGAAATTGCCTTACAAAATGTGACACCATATGAACAATCTTAGAGTCATCCCCAAGAGTCCTTAGCCAAAACGCGTTGAATACATGAGAGGGGGGTCCATGCTTGACAAGATAGATAGGAAAGGTGTTAAGCCACAAGCATAAGACGAATGCAAAAGAACCAAGGAAGAATAGTTACAAATATGATACTTATGCTTAACAAAAGAGATGTCTTGATGTTGCAACTTGTTGAAGGATGTGAAAGACATGAGAATGTTAACATCACTACCAAAATAGGATATAACCATACAATGGTTACGTTAGAGTTTTTCCTTTAGGAGGGTAGAAGGTGACACCACTCCCTAGAAAGTACACGAGGTGAACAAAATCAAGAGGAAAAAACAAGGGAGGTATTGACATTAATTGAGCACCATCAAAAACAAAAGGTAGAAATTTCCATGTAAAAAAAAAGGGAATCTAAAGTGGCAAAGCTCATGAAATAGCTATGAAGCTGACAGGTAGCTATACTCACATCACCTAATGTGCAAGAGATGCGAATACTAGAGAAGAACCAATGAAGGCGAGATGTAGAAATACTATAACCATGGTATCTCCAACATGAGAAGCAGTGAAATAAGATTGGAAAAACCAAAGGCTACATGAGACAATGCTAGCACAAAACAAGCAAAGGTGTAAGTTGTGATGACCTACTGACATACTAGTGAATACAAAAATACCTTACATGAGTATGTAGATGTGGGAAAATGAGAAAACAAGATTGAAAACAAGAAAAAAAATCAGATATAGAAAGAGAGAAAACTTGTTACGATAATATGGTAGTACTAGCTAAGTCGTGGAGCAAATGATTAGAGGATGGGTTGGGTAAATTATTAATCAATCCAATAGTGGCAGTCTACGAGATGCAACAACCAAAACCAACCTTCTGAGGAAGTGACAAGGAGGAGGTAGCATGGTGACTAGAACCATCTAGGAAGAAGTATCTCAAATTGGGCCCAACTTAAGACAATGACCTAGAGGGAATCAATCACTAGTGTGGTGACTGAAAAAAGAGGAGATAAAATGAGAATAACAGAGAGAGAGAGAGAATGAAAGAGAGACAAAAGAAATTAAAAATACTAATTCCTACCATTTCCATAAATGATACACAAGTCGAAGACTAGTATTGCATACTAAAACTCGAACATGGTAATCTCCTTGTCTAAGAAAACTATATACCTCCACTGATAATACTTTTGGGTTGGCTAAAGTAGAGGCAAAGGCATCACAAGCTCCATATAAAGGACAAGTTACAGAAGGTGACGGAAGAAACCAAAAGAGGCAGCGATTATGTTGAGTCACCAATGAAGGAAAGAAGCAACAACGCAAGGGACATTCAATGTTATAGAAACTCCCACAAAGGTAACAAGTGTTAACACTAACACACCTTGCACACCTCCATAATCAATATAAGCCGAAGCTATTAGAGCATGTGTAAGTGATGAGATAACAAATAGAGGCAAAGAAAAATAAACTATAAGAAGAAAATATGTATGTCAAGTTGTGAATAATGGGAGTGCAGACAAACAAGTATAATGACTACAATATTAAGACATTAATTAAACTATCATATGTGAGTATTGAAATCAGACAAAAGCAGCAAGCCTAAGTAGCATGAAGATAAAATAATAGCTAGTTTATGAGACATGAGATAAGATGTACATCGTAAGAGAATTGTTATCGCACTATCTTACCACTGAATGCAAAGCCCTCACAAAGGTTCAAGTATGAGTCTAACACTGAAATGTTACCATTCTCACCTAAGGAACTACTTCCCTCTTTTTAATGAACAAGAAGTCCAACATAAAGGTGTTTTCCTACGTAGAATGTAGGATTCCATAGGAAAGCCAAACAAAATCTATGGTCACCTATGTTACTACCCAAATGACAATTATTTATTATGATATGTGTGCTATGATTATGGTCATTACTCAATTAAATCTAGACTTAAGTTAGATGCTTTCTTGGAGTTATTTTAGATGGTTCATTACATGATTTATCCAATGAGAAATTATTCCAAAACAGTTATGATCTTAAATCTGCTAAATCCTGTCATGAAACTTCCTTAAAAAAAATATGGCAATAAAAATATAAAAAAATGGCAGCCTGTTTTAGCTACTTAAACAGATTTTTGCGGGTGCTTTCTATGGTTGAAGGCACAAGTAAATGTATAATTAATGTAACATGTACTTTCATAAACTTTAATAACAGAATACAACTATTAAACAGATTTTTGCGGGTGCTTTCTATGGTTGAAGGCACAAGTAAATGTATAATTAATGTAACATGTACTTTCATAAACTTTAATAACAGAATACAACTAATAGAATCCAAACGTAAGATAGCATTTACAAACGAAATGATTTTCCAAGTCAAAACCCCTGCAAACCACCAAGGTGTCTAGGGTTTCTATGGTGGGAAACTCAAATGCAACCTACAAAAGCTCATATTTATCCTAAAGCATCCTCCTAGATCTAGCATATAAAAACTACAAGAAAGTGACAGAAGGTGACAGAAGAACACAAAAGAAGCAGCTACTTTGTTGAGGCACCATCAAAGAAAAGAAGGAGCAATGCTAGCATGGAGCTAGAAAGGGAAAAGGGGACTCAATGTTAAAGAAAATCCCACAAAGATAACAAGTGTTAATGCCAACACACCTTGCACATATAGATAATCGATATAATTTGAAGCTACTAGAACATATGTAAGTGAATAGATAACAAATAGTGGCAAAGAAAAATAAACTAGAAGAGGCAAACATGTAAGTCAAGAAATGAATGATGGGAGATGAGACAAACAAAGTTTAACAATAACTATATTAAGACATCAACCAAACTATCACATGTGAGTATAGATATAGGACAAGAAGCAACAGGGCTAAGTAGCCTCAAGATAGAATACAACTTAATTATCAAAACATAATGTAAGATACAAATCATAATATAATCGTTATCACACAATATTGCACTTGAAAGCAATGTCCTCACAAAGGTACAAGACAAGTCTAACACCGAAATGTTACCATTCTCACCTAGGGAGCTACTTCCCTCTTTTTAATGAAGGAGAAGTCCAACACAGAGGAGTTTTATTGGGTAGAGTGCAGGATTCCAACGGGAGGCCAAACAAATTCTACAGTCACATATGTTACTACCAAAATGACCATCAATTCATTAAGATGTGTGCAATGAATTAAAATGGCTATTAAAATTAAATCCATATTTGAGTTAGATACTTTTTGGAAGCTATTTTAGATGATTATCCAATGAGAAATTATCCCAAAACAATCATGATTTTAAATCTACTAAATCCTATCATAAAAGCTTGCATTTAAAAAGAAGAAACTAGAGAAATAAACAAGTAATAAACAACAACATGTTTTAGCCACTTAAACATATTTTTATGAATTATTTCTAGTGCTGAAGGCATAAGTAAATCTAAAATTAAAGTAACTCGCTAATTTTGAATTTGTAGAACAAAACACAACCAATGGAATCAATGTTTTACACTATGGATACAGAAATATAAACTAGCAAGGCAACTTTTACAAGCTAGATGATTTTCCAAATCAAAACACGTGTAAACAACCAGAAAGTCTAGAGTTTCTATTGCGAGAAACTCAAATGCAACCTACAATCCCAGATTGACCCTAAAACAAAAGTTAAAGAATAGGATTTTGAGTTTATGAATAAATAGACAAAAATAGACAGTTGCCTACTATTTTTTGGGGGGCACGTGGGGTCAACTAGGGATCCTCTTGATAAAATATAAATGAACCTAGGATGATAGTTATAGCTTTCCACTACAAACCATATCAAATCCTCCTAGTTGCATACAAACTTCAAGAGGATTCAAGGAGAAGATCCTCCACTGAAACTCTTCTATTGGCTTTGAATAAAGGACAAGTCAAAAGAAAAGGAATAGGGAGTACAACCAACACTAGACAAGAAGAACTAGAGTTACATCAATTCAAAATAAAATATGAAAAAATTTCAATTAGACCACTAACTGATCAAGTTGATTCATGCAAAATCATTAATCCAAAAATATCCATCAATTTTCAAGCACCCAAAAGGCATGTTCCAAGAGAGCGCCCTAGCTAGCCATCCATAAAGTACACGAGTTTTCTTCAAAAATCTCTAGCCATAAATAACAGTGAGAGGCACTTCCCCTTTTATTGAGAAGGAGGGTCTACCACATATCTCAATATAAAAATATTATCCTCCGAGATCTAGCCTATAAAAATTACAAGAAAGTGACAAAGACAATATGCAAGCCTCAAGGTATGCCCAATGTACACAAAACCGTCAAAGGGAGGGGATCATTCCCTATATGATGAAGCCGTTTAGAATCAAGAAGCTCAATTTCCCTACTAAAGGCATGGTATAAGCCTCAAAAACATGGTAAGGTTTCCCTCCTAGAAAGAACTTCCCTCGAGCAAGCCAATCTCTAGCCTCAAAAGTTGGGAGGTCCATACGCATGAAGTGAAAACGGCCAAATATGTTGAAAGATCCTAAAAAACAACTCATAATTCTGAGGTGAGGTTTCAAATGTTAGAATATATCCGCACAATCATGCAAGTGACCTCCAAAAATGATGAAATGACCCTCTCCAAGTTAAAATGATGCCACATGTTCTCAAATAGCAAGTAGATGTGTCCTCTAAGAGAGCATGTTCCAAGAGAGCGCCTTAGCTAGCCATCCATAGCAATATCCATAAAGTACACGAGTATTCTACAAAAAGCTCTAGCAATAAATGACAGTGAGAGGAACTTCCCCTTTTATTGAGGAGGAGAGTCTACCTCCTATCTCAATATAAAAATATTATCCTCCTAGATCTAGCCTATAAAATTACAAGAAAGTGCCAAAGACAATATGCAAGCCTCCAGGTATGCACAATGTACACAAAATCGTCAAAAAGAGGGGATCATTCCCTATAAGATGAAGTCATTTAGAATCAAGAAGCTCAATTTCCCTCCTGAAGGCATGGTATAAGCCTCAAAACATGGTCAAGTTGCCCTCCTAGAAAGAACTTCCCTCGAGCAAGCCACTGTCTAGCCTCAAAAGGTGGGAGGTCCATACACATGAAGTGAAAAGGGCCAAATAGGTTGAAAGATCCTACAAAACAACTCATAAGTTCAAGGAGAGGTTTCAAATGTTAGAATATAACCTCACAATCATGCAAGTGACCTCCAAAAATGATGAAATGATCCTCTCCAAGTTGAAATGATGCCACGTGTTCTCAAATAGAAAGTAGATGTGTCCTCCAAAGGTTTTGGCCCTCTATTCCAATGCAAAATAGCTCGAAATATGATGAAATAGGAGGATTTTCAAGCATATTCAGCGTGGAAAGTCAAGCAGATGCCCATGGATGAAAAAGTTTCCCAAATGGGCCTTGAATGATTTGACCAATTTCTTGGGATATGTGTACTACCATGTCAACTATGAAATTTACCCATGAAATCTGATGCCACATGAACAATCATAGAATCATCTCCAAGATTCCCAAGCCAAAAAGTGTCAACTACATATAAGGGGGGTCCATGCTTAACAAGCTAGATAAGAGTACTATTAAGCAAGAAGCAAGAAAGAAACGCAAAAAGCCAAGGAAGAATAGTTAGAATTACAATACTTAAAATTCACTGAGCAAAAGAGATGTCGTGATGATGAAGTTTGTTGAAGGATGTGAAAGATCTGAACATGGTGATAGAAATATTGAAATAAGTTACAATCTTGCAAAGATCATGTTATAGCTTTACCTCTAAGAGAGAAGGTAAGGGGGTGAGTGGTGATGATACTAATGACGTTGAAATCAAGAAAAATATATCTAAAATGAGTATGTAGCTAGTGAGAAAATGAGAAAAGAAGAACGAAAAGAAGGAAAAAGGTTAGATATAGAAAAAGGAAAAACAATGGTTATGGCACTAACGTAGAAAAAGATTAGATATAGAAAAAGGAAAAAAAAATGGTTACGACACTAGGGTACTACTAGCTAAGTAAGGAAGTGAAAAGGTCAGAAGACGGATATGTTCGATAGATGATTAATTAATCTCATAGTTGTAGTCTCCAAGATGCAACAACACGGACCAACATTCCAAAGAAGTGACAAGGAGGAAGGAGCACAATGACTAGTTGCATCTAGAAAGAAGTATCTCAAGTCGGGTCCTGGTAAGGACAATGACCTAGTGGGAATCAATTAGGTGAACAAAAATAGAGGAGACAAAAGGAGAAAAGATAGAGTGAGAGAGAGAAAGGAAAAAGGAAAAAGTTGGAAAAGACTAATTCCCACAATTTCCATGACTAATTCACAAGTGGGAAGCTACTAATGCATGCAAAAATATGTGAACATGGTAATCTCATTCTCTAAGCGAGCAATATACTTACAATGATAATATTTTTGGCTTGACTCAAGCAGTGGCAAAGGAAACACCAACTCCACAGAAAGGGAAAGAAGTGACTAAAGGTGAGAGAGTAAATCATACGAAGCTACTTTGATGAGTCACCAACGAAGGCAAAAAGTAGCAATGCCAACGTAGAACTAAAAAGGGAAAGGGGTAATCAATGTTATAAAAGCACCCACAAAGGTAACAAATGGCAACACTAACACACCTTGCACACCCTGATAATTGTTATAAGTCAAAACTACTAGAGTATTTGTAAGCGATAAGATAACAAACAGAGGCAAGGAAAATGGAAGAAGCAAATATATACGTCAAGTTGAGAACAATGGGAGAGGAGACAAACAAGTTTGACGACTACAATATTAAATGATCAACTAAACTATCATATGTGAGTATAGAAATAAGATAAGAAGCAACAAGACTAAGTAGCATGGAGAAAGAATATTCGCTATTTTATGAATATTAATGTTCAAATTTAATATAATATGGATATTGTAAGATAATTGCTATCACACAATTTTGCACCGTGTTACCCACCAAAAGCGGGTGACCCCATGGGAGAAATTTTTCTTGTACCATCTCTTCCAACCAATAGCCTACAACCCCTGACAGCCACTAGCATTTGATAATTATGTGCCATTCATATCTCTATCGCCTGCATCAATCATATGTCTCCTCATTCATTTGGCAATCACACCCGTTGGAAGGTGGGCTTATGATCAAAAGGTGCTTTATTCATTTTGCAATCGAGTGCTTATGCTTGTTTGTATTTTGGGAATTTGGCATGGATTATGGGTTAACCTCAAAGAAAGAGGGGTTTTGAGTCTTGACCGTTATTTTTTTCCCTCACATTAAGTGGGAGGTTAATCTTTCATGTTAGTCCAATGGGAACTCCCCTAATGGCCCTGTTGACCACTACCGGTCAACTACCCACGCAGTACATCCCCCTTCTCTTTGCAAAAAGGGGTAGCACCTGATCGACGTGTCCGTGCCATCCTGCAGTCATCAGCAGCGTAATCATTTTAATTGTAAACCCAGTCTGCATGTATGAATTGTAAATAATCTTAGCAGATATGAGTCATGTATGTAAATTTGCCTAGGTGGACTAACTTTCTAATGGTAATCTACGTCCCGGAAGGTTTTTCGTCTCACCGATCCATGATTGGCAGAGTTTTCCTTCAGCCTGACCCCAAAGCCGGGATGCATTTTGTCATTAGAATTTTAGGAGAATCCTAGTGTGTTAATCTGCTAGATTATAGTTGTGTCGCAGAAACTGGGTGATTTATGAGGGTCTGTATTAAGTGGGTTTGTCCCCTTGAGATGTAAATTGTAAAAGTCATGATGTAATGTGTCTTGAGGGTTAGAAAATGTTTTAATCCCCTCATGAGTCCTAAGTCCTAGGTCCTGGGAGATTTTTCCAAAGGCTTAGTTCGATGATCCATTTAAGAAAATAAATATTAAAAAAATTAAAAAAATTAAAAAATTAAAAATAAATAAAAAATAATAAAAAAATTATAAAATAAAGCAAAAACCCTAACTAATAAAATAATAATATTTTAAGTGAATACATGCAAAATATTATTTTTTAATAATTCGACGGATGAGATTAAGAGATGTCTTGATCTTCATCGACGGTCGAGATCATTTCGACATGGATCACTCGAACTAGCCGTTGGAGTCATTTCCTTTAAGTAGGGTGCTAGGGGTCAGTTCAGATCAATTGGATCTGTGAGTCGTGTACTAAAGAAGCTCTCTTGTAATCTCTTTCTGGTTAATAAAAGAAGACTTTGGAGTCCAAATCTTGCTGGTGTTACTCTCTGGAAGTGCTGTGAGCTAATTTAGTTTCTGCATATTTTATGTTTCAGCCATTAATAATAGCTTATTGTAGAGTATTGTGAGCACAGGTATCTTGTTCACTTGCTAGGGTTTGAGTGTTGTTAGGGTTTCTGAAGTAATGGCAGGTATCTCCATTACTTTTTGAGACCTAGCAGCATTTTTGCCCTCTTTACTGATGGTTGTTCTAAGCTGTGCAGAGAACCCTTGCTGAAAAATATTGGTGGGCGTTTGGGGAAGTTCTCGGCTGAACCAGCCAACTCCCGCAAGCATTTTTTTTGCTGAGCCCAGTTGGATTTGATCTTGGGTCTATCATTCGGTTTATTTTTCCTAATTTGCATGAGAGATTTTCTGAAGTTCTTCACAGTGAAAATCTGAAATTTTTGTTTCTTTAAAATATTTCTGTTCTTATTGCTGAATCTGGCTGTAAAAGGGCCAAAATCTGTAAATTAGTCAAGTTGATCTAGGGTTTCAAATTTTTTGCTTTATACAGTTTTCATTAGGGTTTTGTCTCTTTGCAATTACAGGAACAGGGTCTCTCCAGAAGTATCCTCAAATAGCTTCCTGCCATCAACAGAGGTAGAGGAAGGTCCTCTCTGCGTATGCACGAGGAATCATTCCCATCTGCCACCAAACGAAACTGCTGAATGCGTATCTATCTGTTTCACCACGTGAGGGCATTGATTTATATTGATCGAATCCTTTGATGTTTTGAAATCACATGAGCGGTGGGCATTTTTTCGTGGGATTTCAGAAATGCTGAGCCGTCAACAGTGAGAGTTTCTCTCTGCGTACGCAGCAAGGGTCACTCTCGGTTTTATTAAATCTGATCACGATTTGGCTCAGATATGTGGTATGGTGAGTAGCCGTCGGAATTTCCATTTGTCGCAGAGAATCAAATCGATTTCAGGAAAGCCGACAAGTTACGTGCTGGGGGGCATTGCGGCTGTGCGTTGACTGTATAAAAAGGAGAAGCGTTTAACCTATCTACCCCTGTGCGTTCTCACGTAGAAGCTTTCGGAAAGCGTTCAAGTTATCTGCCATTTTCAAACATCGGGTTAGCATATGCATCTGCGTAGAGATTCGATTTAGAAAGTCGATCTAAACTCGCTGCTGTCAAGGGTATCCGCGGACAGAGTTGCTCAGTCCTCAGCGTGAGTAAGTTCCGGGTTTATGTTGCGTTCGGAGTCAGGTAAAGCTCAATCCAAATCGCCAGGGTTACGGTACGTTTTTTTTCCATTGACTATGATCTTTCAACGCATTACTGTTCCATTCGCAAACCCTCAGGTAAGTTTTTTTTGAAATGATCCGTGTTTTTATCTGCCATCACATCGATGCTCCTGTATGCTTCCAGTTTTCAATGGTTACGATTCTTGTTTTAGTCACCAAAGTATATCGTTTGATGAATGCGCATTGGATTTCCTCATTGATATTCGCGTGACCAGGTCGTAGTTCTTTAGGGTTAGTTTTTTTTGGGCATGTTTTAAAATCGCATTTTTTTGATTGATTAATTTCTTTTTTTTAGATTTTTATTAATCATAAAATCCAAGAAATTGTAAAGGTTTTGATCTAGGACAAAAATTTTAATTTATTGATGATTTTAGTTACATTTAGAATAGATTTAAATTTTGATTTTCGTTATAAAATTTTTTCCAATTTTAAAATTTTGCTTAGTTTAGATTTTTAGTTTTAATATTTTAAATATAAAAAATAAAAAATAAAAAATAAAAATAAATAAATAAATAAAAATTTGAAAAGCATCAAAAGCATCGTGGGAATTTTTGCCAGATCCAGTTGTTTTCGAAAAAATATCATTCTGAGATTCAAAATTACTGATGTGGAATAAATGTTTATTATCTGTACATGAATGATCATCTTAAAGATTAGCTGCATGTGGTACCTGGTTAATGATTTATGATTTGCATGACTGTTTAAAGCATCTATTGAAAATTTTCTTAAATTACTGGATATTGCAAGAACGTTATTGTTTCAACTGATATCTTGTGTCGTTCTAGCTTTCATGATAAATGCTTGCTCTACATGGTTATTGTTGCAGCATCTAACAATTAAGCGATTAAATATTCATTCCAAAAGGCACTGGTCTTTTAAATTTCTAAATCCATCTAGTGCTTATCATATCTTGTTTCGTGTCTCCCAGCCCAACTGTTTGGCAGTTGGTCTTCATCTTCATCATAGGGTCTACCCCCCTTAGCCGCGGGAAACAGGCTTAAACGGAGGGATCGGGGATCAGAGTGACAGCCCCCGGTCTGAGGGTTGTCGTGTCAATCTGCGCGACAACAGGCCCAATGCGTATAGGATGCGCGCTACTTGGGAAACCCCAATTGAGATAGCGTAGTCCCATCTTTCCCTATTCCATACTTACCTCTTCCCATCTTATATTACAAGCCTCATGTTCCACCTCCCTTCTTCGAGTTCAACTAACCATTAGTTCTCTGGGGTTCAGCACCATACATCCTCATCTGTGGGTAAGGCCGAAAACTTGACCCTGGGAGGTTTATGCAACTAAAGGAACAAAAAGAGCATATGACGACCACAAGAAAAAAAAAGAAGATCAAAATGCAAAAGATGGTCAAGACATACACATTAGCACGTGAGCAAAAGCCTAGCATGAGCTCTACTTCACCCATTATGGCCATCACCTGATTCCTAAGCACACGTTGCTCTTCATATTATGAGAAAGAACCCTTGCATGTCCCATCCCTTGGTGGGTGATGAGCTGCCTCACTATTAAGGGGTTAATAACTATTATGCATCATATAAAGCAAGCTCTAACTACTAGCAGTAATACAAAGAAAAATCAAGAAAAAGTAAAAGGTGCAAAAGAAGGGTGGAAAAACAAAGGCCGAGTTGGTAACTCATGCATTCACGACTGCCCCCTCCCCACATCTATATGCTCAGGATAAGGAGCCCATCATAGCTAGTCCGTTTGACCATGGCACTTAGTCATAAAGTCTTCTCCCCTTTGTTCCATCATTATTCACATGACACATACTGATTGAAGGGTGGACTAAGAACATGTCATTTCCCCTTTAAGGGCTGGAAACACCTAACAGGCAATCTATTAGCCACTACTACCTAGGTAGGTAACACTATTTCGAGTTCAAAGCCTTAATTTTGGATGGGAAGCCTTGTTTGAAGCATAGTTTTAAAACTCCGACTCCGACTCCGACTCGGCCGAGGATCGACTCCGACTCCGAAACGGTAATGACTCGGCCGGCTCGATTTCAATGACTCGGTCGTTGTAAAAAATACATTAAATATTTATTTTTTTTATAAAAAAACATAATTTTAAAGATTTTAAACATAATTTTAAAGATTTTCATTCATGTTTCCAAACACACAGCATTATAATATAGATGGAAGACAACATATGATCAAAGTAGGCTCATGAACCAATCCATTATATCAAAATGGTACCCAATGGCAATACATAGTCCACTGTCATACATGATCAAAGACTCAAAACAAAAAACACATAACCAAGGAGGCTAGAAATGGCCTCTACAACAAAAGTAAACTGTGACCAGACTCCAGTACTAGTACTACAGCTACTAGCTAGTAGCTATTGCCAGAGTAGCCAAGAACATGTCGATCAATCTATGGATCATCATCAGAGTCAGACAGGGGGCCCCATGGCTCGTCATCATCATCATCATCTCCAACTATAGCTATAGAAGTGGTACCACTAGCAGGCTGTGCAACTGCAGCAGATGCAAGCTGAGATAGAGTAGATATGCGGCTATGCTTCTGTCATGGCTGAGCAGAGGAAGCACCTACAACTGGAGTCCTTGATGGCTGTGAGACTGAGGCTGGTGGATTGGGATCTGCATTCAACTGAACAGCATGTTCAAGTTCAACTGATGTCTCGATATCTAAATCTAAATCAAGATCCTCATTAGGATCAAACTCTGTTGGACAACTCTCCACTACCCAATCTGATGTTGGATCAATGTCTTCCAACACAATGGGATCTGAATCAGGTCTTTTGTTCAGCAAATGGTTTCTTCTGAGCCGGAGGTTGTATTGGACATAAACTAGATCATTTAACCGTTTTTTATCCAAATGGTTTCTCTTCTTTGTGTTACTTGGGAGCAGGAGCGAAAACGGGAGCGGGAGCGACATTTTTAGAAGCTCCTGGTTTGGGAGCGAATCCCAGAGGAGTTCGACAACCAACGTCACTAACATCAAGGTACATAGAGGGATTGGTGCTCTTGATTAAATACGAGTTCCATACCCTAATACATGACAAAATTCAATGGAAACATTGCAATCCTCCAATCCTGAAATCCTGAAAAACTGATAAGTCTGCTGGATTTTGAATGAAATCTAAAATTCTACTTTCTCCATATGAAATCCAATGAGGCCGAAACCACTCTCAAACATCCTGAGTCATTTCATGGTAATGTTAAAAATTTAAGTAAAAGGATGAAAATGAAGATTAAGGAGAATGTCACGTTTACTTTAAGAATTTAACATTACCATGAAATTTGAATAGCATATCAATAGTAGAGAGCATTTGAGTGTGTTAAATAGGGTTTGGGAGGGGGAAATGGACCCCAAATAACATTTAGCTAATTCATAAAACACCTTGAAGTCCAAACCAATCAGCAAACCCCTTAAAATTTCATTAAAATAATGTTAAATCGTTGTTTTAGTGGGTTACGGGCCGCTGTTTGTGACTCGGCCGAGTCAGTACGGGAAACGGCCGAGTTGGCCGAGTCATCGCTGACTCGGCCAACCGAGCCGTTTTTTGTACCGAGTCACTCCGGAGGGCAATGGAACGGACCAACTCGGCCGTTTCCGTTTCGAAACGGCCGTTTTTTAAAACTATGGTTTGAAGCAATGTTGTGAAAATCGCGATCGGGATTAAATCAACGCGGGGAACAAATCGGAAAAAAATTGGAAAAAATCGGGAAAAAATCGTTTGGTACAAAAATATTCAATTTTTTTCAATTTTTTTAATATCTAAACCATCTACAACATAAAATAAATACATTGACACATAAATATGATAAAAAAAACTAATATATAAGATGTTTAATATCATTTCTAGCGCTAAAATCACACATAAAATTGAATCATGTCTTGAATAGTAAGTCCTGACTCCTGAGTCCCAACTCAGCCTCAAAATATCAACAAAAAATATGATAATGTATCTCATCATGTCATAATGTCATATACAATAAAATGAAAGTCTAATCCTATTAATTTCCTTTGCCCCTCTTGCAAGAAAATGCCACAACTTTCCCTTGCCCTCTAGATGTAGATGCTGGTGCCTGTGCTGGTGGAGATGGCAGTGGAGTCTGATGTGCTCTAGAAGCTAAAGAACTAGAAGTAGGAGCTATAGGAGGTAGACCACGTCCTCTACTGGTGGCAGGGGTAGCCCGGGCAGGTGGTGTCACCTGGAAACATTACAATCTCCCAATCTTGAAATCCTGAAAAACTGATAAGTCTGCTGGATTTTAAATGAAATCTAAAATTCTACTTTCTCCATATGAAATCTAATGAGGCTAGAACCACTCTCAAACATCCTGAGTCATTTCATGGTAATGTTAAAAATTTAAGTAAAAGGATGAAAATGAAGATTAAGGAGAATGTCACTTTTACTTTAAGAATTTAACATTACCATGAATAGCATATCCATACGAGGCCTAGACTTGATCATTACGCTGCCCCACTCAAAAATTATTTGTTTCTTTCAAAAAAAATTGCATGAAAAAACCCAAAAAAAGTTATAAAACTATGTTGTCGCGACCCCCAGCGATTTTTTAAGTTTTTATCGCGATTTTTTTCGTTTTTATCGCGATTTTTTCAGTAAAAATCGGCAAAAAAAATACCGGCGATTTTTTCGTATAAAAATTGCGATTTGATCGGCAGAAGGAAAAAATCGCGATTTTCACAACACTGGTTTGAGGTGTCAAATTGCCCATTACTTTCAAGCTCGATTCACTTAGATGCAAAAATGATTAAACATACCTAATGATGTAGATGCTAGCACTGGTTATTGTTTGTAATTGTTAGGCAGTTCCACAGCCATGGCTTGGGCAACTTAATTGGGGCCTAAGTCGCTTAAAGGAGCATATTGACACCCACAAGTGAGGCATTGAGAGTCCTGGGTCTCCGAGCAACAACAGAGCATCACACATAGACATGGGCACCTTCAACACCCATAATATTCCAGCACATTACCCTACAATAATGACTTTTATGGGATGATGCACCTGGACCAAGCATGCCCCTAGCCAACTTAGCACTTCAAGAGGGATTGGCAGCTAATCCAAGGCCTAAAGGAGGGTGGTCTCACATCTTCAAACATGGGAGGGCTAGCACCATCTTAAGAGCCCTCATCGTAGGAACAGAGACCAACATTTTGACCACTTGGAGACCCATGAGATCACTTTTTGTGCTCCAAAATCGAAATCGGGGTCCACAAAGGGAGTGTTGGACGCAGATTGTCATTGATGTCAATATGGCAATATTCAAGAGGAGGAGACAGAGCATATCGGAGCCAAGAGGAGCAGACCAAGCCAGAGGAGCCACATTGGAGCAAAGAGGAGCTATAGGAGGAGCCACATATATATATGCCATATATATGCCAAGAGGAGCAGAACTCATATAGATATGTTATCGGGCTTGTAAAACCCATGTATGCATGCTTTAACATTATCGGCGGTTAAAAATCTTATATATATGCATTCACAACTATCGGCGGGCACATATTACAAACACACTATTGGCGGAGAAGTTTATATATAAAGGCATATATATATATATATATATATCGGCGACATCGCTAATCGGCGGTTCAGCTATGTGCCACCACTGAAACCTCCGATTGCGATAATAATGCGGACCCGATGCAGAATTATGTTATGGTTGAATGCTATATCGCATCCGCCCATCGCAACAACACACAAAGGCATGACACTCTCCCGATCGCCGATTGCGATAAGGCTGCGGACCCGACGGGAATATAGACTGTGGCTTAATATCATATCGCATCCGCAGTGATCGCAAGTCATAAGGGATGGCGCTATAATCTGCCGATTGCGATAGAGGCATGGACCCGATGGACTTATTAAAAACAGTCTATAATATATCGCATCCAGAATGTCAGAACTGTTCAAGGTGCAAGCTCCGAAATCCGGAGCCGAAACTATTATCAAGTGAAGTGTAAAACCATATCGGGTCCGCAGAACTCTTGTATCGCATCGGAGCAGCGGAGGTAGCGATCGCCGAAATCATCCGGAGCCGAAATCATATTAGAGAGCAGCCTAAAGGGAGATCGGGTCCGCTAAACCTTCGCGTTACAAATCCGCCGAAGCAAACCTGCCGATATCCCGGACCCGAATTCAATATAGAGACGAGAGTATAAGAAGGTGTCGGGTCCGCGTTCCGTCAGAGGATCGGGACTATTGTTTACAGCGAGTGCCGATATACATCGGACTCGAAACCAGTATAGAAGGGAGTCTAAAAGAGCATCGGGTCCGCTCCTCATCGGAGGTCAGGCCTTAAGAGTTTTTGTTATGGTTGCGAAATCCGGACCCGCCGATAATTGTAAAGGCGGGTGCATAATAATTGAAGTCCGGCATTTGAATTAGAGCGGGGGTTTATAATGTTTTCCGTGTATTATATGATACATGGCCGTGGGGTTAAGATATATATTAAAGCCTGTGTGATGGTTGATTAATGGCTCGGGTGGTGGCTTCCGATGGTTGATTATTGATAGAAAGCGCCGAATAAAAGGTGGCTTCCGATGGTCGATTAAAGCGCTCGGTGATGGTTGATTAAAGCGCTCGGTGATGGTTGATTAAAGGCTTGGTTGGTGGCTTCCGATGGTTGATTAAAATGCTCGGGTGGTGGCTTCCGATGGTTGATTAAAATGCTCGGGTGGTGGCTTCCGATGGGTGATTAAACGCCTCCGATAAAGCCTGTAAGGTATTAACCACAGGTCAAGGGCCGAGTTTTATTTAAGAAAGGGGAGTTTGGGTTTGTTCTACTCAGATTTTGGAACACGTGTATAGACAGAAGAAGCAAAGGAATGAAAGCCGAAGTGTCAAAGCGATCAAGTGAGGAGGAAGCCAAAGAGCCAACATGTAAGAGGAAACGAATGGACAGGGGCATGGAGCATATAAAAGCAGCAAAAACAGAGAACTGCAGAGTCGTTGGTGGATGGCATAACTTGAGCATGAGATAGTGGAAGCAGCAGAAGAAAAGGGGGCAGCAGAAGCAGTGGAAGCTGAAAAGAGCGCAGCAGCACACCAGTGTATACCAAAGAGATTGGAGCCTCAGAATTGAAAAGGATTGAAGTCCTTGGGAGTTGGTGCTCCTAAATCCAAGATTGGTGTCTTGGCAAAATAGAGTTGGTGCTCAGGAGGTTGGAGCCTCACCAAAGTCCAAGTTGGAGCTTGGCAACCAATTGTGACATTCTATTTATTGTATTTATTTTACTGCACAGTTATATTAATAAAAGCATTTATTCCTGCTGTTCATTTTGTGTTCTGAACATATATGATTTAACTAGTAAAACAATAGTGAGAAAAAGAAATACTGATTCACCCCCCTCTCAGTATTTCCAACAATTGGTATCAGAGCAGGCTTCTTCATTCTAGCCTAACAGCTTGAAGAAGGATCAGCAACCATGATGAGAAATCATGAAGCATCAGGAAAACCTCCTCTGTTCGATGGCACTAACTTTGGTTTTTGGAAGAAAAGAATGACTTACTATTTAATGTCCCTTGGACCTGAAGTCTGGCATTTTTGTCAAACTGAATACCAAGCGACTTCCACTCTTCCAACAGACCAAGACGAGAGGAAAGCCTACATTGCAAATGCAAAGGCCATGAACTCCATCACTAGTGGAATCACTGATTCCGAGTTTACAAAAATCATGCACTGTAACTCTGCCAAAGAAATGTGGGAGAAGCTAGTTAGTTTGTACGATGGAGACTCAAAATTCAAAAAGGCAAAGCTTCAAACTCACAGAAGACAATTTGAAAGTTTGAAGATGGAAGAGGAAGAAGATATTGCAGCATACCTCCTCCGAGTAGCTGAAGTGATAAATTCCCTGAAAGGATTGGACGAAAAGGTTGAAGAAAGTACTATTGTACAAAAGGTATTAAGGTCCCTTCCAGACAGATTTGACTCCAAAATAAGTGCTATAGAAGAATCAAAGGATCTTGACACCCTCAAAATGGATGAACTCCATGGAATTCTCACTGCCTATGAAATGAGGAAAGGTGGACCTAGCTCCAAAGATGCAGCATTCAAGGCCTCAAAGTCAAAGAAAGGGAAAGAAAGGAATGACTGTAGTGATGAGTCAGATGTGGAATCCGAATTGGCTCAATATGTACGAAAGCTGAAGAGAGGATCTAAGCTTAAAGGCAAGTATCCTCTTATCTGTTTTAAATGTGGTAAAATAGGTCATTATGCAGCAAAATGTCCTCATAAACATGACAGTGATGATGAAAGAAATTCTAAAAGAATGACATACAAAATGAAAGGGTTCAATAAGAAAAACCTTCTCTCCAAGCAAGATGAGTCTGATGAGGATGAGTTTATGGTCATCAAAAAGAAATCAGATGAGGAAAGCGATCATGATGAAAGCCAAGAAGCATTATTCATGGCACTCACAGATGATGATGACTCGGAGCAAGAAGGAAATGTGGATGAACTGTTAATAAGTGCCATTGAAGAGAACGAGAAACTACGGAACAAAATTATCTCTCTCAAAGTGGAAAACGAGGAAATAAGAAGGAGAGAAGATCTCTTGGAAACAAAGCTTAAGGAAAAAGAAGAGACTTGTGAAGAACGTGAGGCCGAAGTAGTATCTCTGAGAAAGGAGTTGGAACAAATTAAAAAGGGCTGTAAAAGCTCTCAAATACTTGATACTATTCTGAAAAATCAAAAACCTCAACATGATAAGTCTGGAATAGGTTTCAAGGGAGAATCCTCAAGCACTAAGAATAGTGCGAAAAGCTATGCCGATGCACTTTCCTGCAACCCAAAAGATGAAAAAGTATCTTATCAAAAGTGCATCCCAGATTCCAAGAATCAAGAAAGAGTTATTCCAAAGAAGAATGTGGAGTCGAATCATGGACACTACAGCAAATACAAACCTGTACTTCATCAAGGGCCCATCAAAAATCCAAAGGACGAGGGAGGAGTAATTCTCAGAAAGGAAGGCGAATTAAACCGTGGTTGCTTCAAAACCATATTTCTTGGACACTGTTTTCACTGTAAAAACTTCGGTCACCAAGCTAGACACTGCATGTCTCGCAGAAGTGAAAAGACAACGCAAAAGGACCAAGTAATCAACTCATATGCTCCCAAAAGACAGGGACAAATCAAAACCTTCAATTCATTCGATCCCTTGACTAAATTTGATCTGACTTGCTCTTTTTGCTACAATAATGGACACTATGAACAAAACTGCCCACTCAAAGGAAGAAAGACGAGTAGCAAGATCTCTTCAATGGACAAATGCGGCCTGGCTCTATTTGCGCAAAATAATGGAAACCAGTGGTTTGTGGATAGTGGGTGCTCCAGACACATGACAGGAGACAGAAGGAAATTTATCTCACTGAGCAAAAAGGAAGGGAATGTGTCCTTTGGAAGCGGAACTGGCAAAATTGCAGGAAGAGGAACAGTTACTCTGATCAATGGAAAAGGAAAAGCTCGAGATGCTCTGCTGGTTGACGGACTCAAACACAACCTTCTGAGTGTCAGCCAAATTTGTGATCAAGGACATAAGGTTGTCTTCAGCACCAAAGACTGTGAAATAAGGAACTCTGTCTCTAGAAAACTTGTGGCAAAAGGAGTAAGAACACCAGACAATATTTACGTTCTGAACAAGATTCAGGAGAACAAATGCTACTTGAGTCAGGCAGATGAGAGTTGGTTGTGGCACAAGAGACTTGGACATACCAGCTTCGAAAATCTGGTCAATATCAGCAAAATCAAAGATGTACAAGACATTCCAAGGCTGTCCAAACCAAATCAAGCAGTGTGTGGTCCATGTCAACATGGAAAACAGACGAGAACCAGCGACAAGACAAAGGAACACTATACATCAAAGCCCTTGGAAATCATACATGTTGATGTGTGTGGGCCAACTAGAAATCAAGCACTCCAAGGAGAAAGGTACTTTCTATTATTTGTTGATGATTATACTAGAATGATGTGGATATATTTCATAAAGTATAAATCTGAAACTTTTGAGTGTTTTAAGAATCTAAAAGCCCTTGTAGAAAATGAAAAAGATTCAAAAATTAAGTGTCTCAGAACAGACAGAGGAGAATTCACATCAAACGAGTTCAGAGAGTTCTGCAATATTCATGGAATTAAAAGGGAATACTCGGTTTCCAGAACACCTCAGCAAAATGGGGTAGTTGAAAGACGAAACCGAACTGTCCAAGAAATGGCAAGAACCATGCTGTTAGCAACAGATCTACAACCTAAATTCTGGAGGGAAGCAGTAGGGACAGCTGTCTATACATTGAATCGGACTCAATTGAGACCAAATTGTGACAAAACTCCTTATGAGCTATGGAAAGGGAGACCTGCTTCGGTGAAGTATTTCAAAATATTTGGAAGCAAGTGCTTCATAAAAATAAATGATGGTTCACCTGGAAAATTTGATTCTCGGGTTGATGAGGGGATATTTCTTGGATATTCACCACGGAGCAAGGCTTACAAGTGCTACAATTTTCGACTGAAGAAAATAGTGGAAAGCATCGATGCAAAGGTTGATGAAGATCTTCCAGAAAAGGAAATTGAAGAACAAGAAGATGACTTTCTCATTGAAGAAGAAGAACCTAAAGAAGAAGAGATAGATGATGAAGAAGAAGAAGAGGAAAGAGAACCACCTCATACCCCTTCAAAGATGAAGTATGTAGAAAGATATCATCCAGAAGAACAAATCATTGGCGATAAAGATGAAGGTGTGCAGGACAGAAGAAGGATAACCACCTCACCCAAGAGAAAAGCCATTGCCCTCCTATCTATGATAGAACCAGAAACATTCACAGAAGCAAGGATCCTCATTGGATAAAAGCAATGGAAGAAGAAATGTCCCAAATTGAGAAGAACAAAACATGGGAGCTGGTACCTCGTCCAAAGGACAAAAACATAATAGGAACCAAATGGGTGTTCAAAAATAAAATGAATGAGGAAGGACAGGTTATCAGAAACAAGGCAAGACTTGTCTGCAAAGGCTATTCACAAATTGAAGGAGTTGACTTTAAAGAGACATTTGCACCAGTAGCCCGTATGGAAGCTATCAGGATGTTCTTAGCATTTGCTTGCTCGAAAGGATTCAAAATCTATCAAATGGACGTGAAATCAGCATTTCTAAATGGCGAACTCAAGGAGGAAGTCTACATGGAGCAGCCAGAAGGTTTTGATCTGACAGCAGGAAAGGACCTAGTCTGTAAGTTGAAAAAGGCTTTGTATGGGCTTAAACAAGCCCCTAGAGATTGGTATGCAAGACTGGATAACTATCTCCAACAACAAGGCTTCAAAAAGGGAGTGACTGGAAGCAATCTATACATAAAGACAAATCAAGGTAAGTTACTAGTTGCTCTTGTTTATGTCGATGATCTGATTTTTGCTAGTAATAATGATGAAATGAGCCATGAATTTTCTCAAAGCATGGCAAAAGAATTTGAGATGTCGATGATAGGAGAACTGTCCCACTTCCTTGGACTTCAAGTATCTCAAACCAGAGCAGGATTGTATATATCTCAAGCCAAATATCTAAAAGACATGCTCAAAAAATATGGAATGGAAGATTGTGCACCCATGAGCACCCCCATGACCACAAACTACAAACTGAGCAAAGATGATGACTTCCCTCTAGTAGATGCAACTCATTACAGGTCAATGATTGGAGCCCTCCTATACTTAACAGCTACACGACCTGACATAATGCAAGCAGTAGGAATGGTGGGAAGATTTCAATCGGCTCCCAAACAATCCCATTTATTAGCCGTAAAAAGAATCCTCAGATATCTGAAGGGAACTTCAGATTTCGGTCTTTGGTACCCAAGGAGCTCAACACTGACTGTAACTGCATACACCGATGCTGATTAGGCTGGAAATATAGATGATCGGAAAAGTACTAGTGGAAATGCATTCTTCCTAGGAGACTGTTTGGTATCCTGGCTCAGCAAAAAACAGTCATCCATATCATTATCAACAACCGAAGCCGAGTATATTGCTGCAGCAGACTGTTGTACTCAGATACTATGGATGAAGGAAGCGCTAAAGGATGTCAACATATGTACAGATCAACCAATTACTGTTTATTGTGACAACACTAGTGCTATCAGTCTCAGTAAAAATCCAATGATGCACTCAAGAACCAAACATATACCAATCAAGTATCATTTCCTCCGTGAACAAGTAGCTGAACAAAACATCGCTCTGGAATATATAAGTACTAAGGAGCAGATAGTTGATATTTTCACTAAACCTCTTCCTCGGGAAGCATTCGAACACCTGCGACAAAAGATGGGGGTTATTCCTTTATCATCACTCAAGTCTATTCATAAAGATGCAGCAGGACAGGGGGAGCAACTTGACAGGGGGAGTTCGTATGCATTCCTTTGCCATTGATGTCAAAGGGGGAGAGAGCAGAAGAATATTGCCATCAATAACAAAGGGGGAGATTGTTGGACACAGATTGTCATTGATGTCAATATGGCAATATTCAAGAGGAGGAGACAGAGCATATCGGAGCCAAGAGGAGCAAATGGAGCCAAGAGGAGCAAACCAAGCCAGAGGAGCCACATTGGAGCAAAGAGGAGCTATAGGAGGAGCCACATATATATATGCCATATATATGCCAAGAGGAGCCACATTGGAGCAAAGAGGAGCTATAGGAGGAGCCACATATATATATGCCATATATATGCCAAGAGGAGCAGAACTCATATAGATATGTTATCGGGCTTGTAAAACCCATGTATGCATGCCTTAACATTATCGGCGGTTAAAAATCTTATATATATGCATTCACAACTATCGGCGGGCACATATTACAAACACACTATCGGCGGAGAAGTTTATATATAAAGGCATATATATATATATATATATATATATATATATCGGCGACATCGCTAATCGGCGGTTCAACTATGTGCCACCACTGAAACCTCCAATTGCGATAATAATGCGGACCCGATGCAGAATTATGTTATGGTTGAATGCTATATCGCATCTGCCCATCGCAACAACACACAAAGGCATGACACTCTCCCGATCGCCGATTGCGATAAGGCTGCGGACCCGACGAGAATATAGACTGTGGCTTAATATCATATCGCATCCGCAGTGATCGCAAGTCATAAGGGATGGCGCTATAATCTGCCGATTGCGATAGAGGCATGGACCCGATGGACTTATTAAAAACAGTCTATAATATATCGCATCCAGAATGTCGGAACTGTTCAAGGTGCAAGCTCCGAAATCCGGAGCCGAAACTATTATCAAGTGAAGTGTAAAACCATATCGGGTCCGCAGAACTCTTGTATCGCATCGGAGCAGCGGAGGTAGCGATCGCCGAAATCATATTAGAGAGCAGCCTAAAGGGAGATCGGGTCCGCTAAACCTTCGCGTTACAAATCCGCCGAAGCGAACCTGCCGATATCCCGGACCCGAATTCAATATAGAGACGGGAGTATAAGAAGGTGTCGGGTCCGCGTTCCGTCGGAGGATCGGGACTATTGTTTACAGCGAGTGCCGATATACATCGGACCCGAAACCAGTATAGAAGGGAGTCTAAAAGAGCATCGGGTCCGCTCCTCATCAGAGGTCAGGCCTTAAGAGTTTTTGTTATGGTTGCGAAATCCGGACCCGCCGATAATTGTAAAGGCGGGTGCATAATAATTGAAGTCCGGCATTTGAATTAGAGCGGGGGTTTATAATGTTTTCCGTGTATTATATGATACATGGCCACGGGGTTAAGATATATATTAAAGCCTGTGTGATGGTTGATTAATGGCTCGGGTGGTGGCTTCCGATGGTTGATTATTGATAAAAAGCGCCGAATAAAAGGTGGCTTCCGATGGTCGATTAAAGCGCTCGGTGATGGTTGATTAAAGCGCTCGGTGATGGTTGATTAAAGGCTCGGTTGGTGGCTTCCGATGGTTGATTAAAACGCTCGGGTGGTGGCTTCCGATGGGTGATTAAACGCCTCCGATAAAGCCTGTAAGGTATTAACCACAGGTCAAGGGCCGAGTTTTATTTAAGAAAGGGGAGTTTGGGTTTGTTCTACTCAGATTTTGGAACACGTGTATAGACAGAAGAAGCAAAGGAATGAAAGCCGAAGTGTCAAAGCGATCAAGTGAGGAGGAAGCCAAAGAGCCAGCATGTAAGAGGAAACGAATGGACAGGGGCATGGAGCATATAAAAGCAGCAAAAACAGAGAACTGCAGAGTCGTTGGTGGATGGCATAACTTGAGCATGAGATAGTGGAAGCAGCAGAAGAAAAGGGGGCAGCAGAAGCAGTGGAAGTTGAAAAGAGCGCAGCAGCACACCAGTGTATACCAAAGAGGTTGGAGCCTCAGAATTGAAAAGGATTGAAGTCCTTGGGAGTTGGTGCTCCTAAATCCAAGATTGGTGTCTTGGCAAAATAGAGTTGGTGCTCAGGAGGTTGGAGCCTCACCAAAGTCCAAGTTGGAGCTTGGCAACCAATTGTGACATTCTATTTATTGTATTTATTTTACTGCACAGTTATATTAATAAAAGCATTTATTCCTGCTGTTCATTTTGTGTTCTGAACATATATGATTTAACTAGTAAAACAATAGTGAGAAAAAGAAATACTGATTCACCCCCCTCTCAGTATTTCCAACAGGGAGATTGGCATAGACCTAGGGTCCAACCAATAGGAGGTGATTTTAGAGGGCCTCTACTCACATCTTGGCACCTTGAGCCCTTAATGCTTTCCCTAAGCAAACCCACACATACATGACGCCAGAACTTCTTCCCTTGTAGCTCACACATGTGGGAGGAATTTTATGTTTTCGCATAGGCTACTAGGTCAGCTTGTGCCCTAGATTATTCTTTGCACAATTTTATAATTGTAGGCGTGCCTTGTCTTCAGTCAGGTGCACCTCGGCTAAGCACCCTCATCATGTCGACTCTCCAATTTGTTCCAATCATTCTGTCGAACTCATCTCGGGTGCGTTATTTGTGCATTTGTCTCACCAAAGTCTTTTCATTGAACACATATCGAGCGCACTATTCGTGTCAACCAAGTCGTTCCACCGAACTCAATTCGGCCTAACTCAAGCGTGCTCAGGTGCCTATCCTAAGGGCTTGGCATCCTCCCCTACTTCAAAATGCTTGTCATCCTCGACAATACACCCCTCTAAAAACTTCTTAACCAAAGCCTGAAGATTGTCCTCATCATGAACAACCTTCAAATCAAATATTTTCATCAATACAAAAGAATCTCGTCTCCGACATATATCCCATGTCTAGGCATGTATCACAACTTGTAAGAATGACATGTGTTGGATCCCCTCGTGCAATCAACTAGTCAGGTGGCTAATCTGACCGTAGCGTCAACTCCACAAGAACACATGCACCCAAACATGTGCAACCATTGTTACCTCTTCCCTGTCATACAATCTTTCCTCTGGTTTTTTCTCATCATGAGGTGCCATTCAATGGCATCTCAAGCTCCCAGGGGTCTCACCATCTCGAGCTAGTTACAATGAGCACATCTCCTTCTCACCAAAGTTGTTCCACCGAACTTGTCTCGGATGCACTCTTCATGCACCCCTCTCACCAAAATTGTTCCACCGAACTCGTCTTGGGCGTGCTCTTTGTGCCGACCAAGTTGTTCCATGAAACTCGACTAGAGCTAACTCGAGAACACTTGGAGGCCTAAGCTTGACGGCTTGATAGCAAAAGGTCCACACACGTCAAGTGAAAAGCGATAAATAGGTTGAAAGCTCCTCCAAAATAGCTCATAGGTCCAAGGAGAGGTTTCAAACATAAGAATATATCCTCAAAATCACTCAAGTGACCTCCAAAAATGATGAAATGGCCCTCTTTAAATCAAAAATATGAAGCCACGTGTTCACAAATAGCAAGTAATGTGTCTGCCAAAGAGTTTGGAGCTTTATTCCAGTGCAAAATAGCTAGAAAGATGATGAAATAGGACATTCAAGGATATTCAACATGGAATGTAAAGAGGATGCCCATGCATGCAAGAGTTGCCTAAACGGTCCTTGAATGATGTGAACAATGTCATGGCATATTTCCCCTACCATATCAATTATGAAACTTCCTCACGAAATGTGATGCCACATGAACAATCATAGAATCATCTCCCCATTGTCCCAAGCCAAAACGTGTGACTACATAAAAGGGGGCTCCATGCTTAACAAGCTAGATAAAAGTAGTGTTATGAAAGAAGCATAAATGAAATGCAAAAAGCCAAGGAAGAATAGTTAGAATTACAATACTTATAATTCATTGATCAAAAGAGATGTCTTGATGTTGTAGCTTGATGAAGGACGTAAAAGATATGAACATGGTAATATCAATACCAAAATAAGTTACAATCCTAGAACGATCATGTTATAGTTTTACATCTAGGATAGAAAGTGGCACCAACTACTTAACAAAGACACAAGGTGAACAAAATCAAGAAGAAAAAACAAGGGAGTTATTGACACTACTTGAGCACTTGACATGTTAAGAGGATGCCCATACATGAAAAAGTTTCCCCAGTTGTGCCTTGAATAATGTGACCAATGCCTTGGGATATGTGTACTACCACGAGAACTATGAAATTGCCTTACGAAATGCGACACCACATGAACAATCATAGAGTCATCCCCAAGAGTCCTTAGCCAAAACGTGTTGAATACATAAGAGGGGTGTCCATGCTTGACAAGATACGTAGGAATGGTGTTAAGCCACAAGCATAAGAGGAATGCAAAAGAACCAAGGAAGAATAGTTAGAAATATGATACTTATGCTTAACACAAGAGATGTCTTGATGTTGAAGCTTGTTGAAGGATGTGAAAAACGTGAGAATGGTAACATCACTACCAAAATAGGTTATAACCCTACAATGGAGTTTTTCCTTTAGGAGGGTAGAAGGTGACACCACTCCTTAGCAAGTACACGAGGTGAACAAAATAAAGAGGAGGAAACAAGGGAGGTATTGACAGTACTTGAGCACCATCAAAGACAAAAGGTAGAAATGTCCATGTAAAGAAAAAAAAGGGAATATAAAGTGGCAAAGCTCATGAAATAGCTATGAAGCTAAGAGGTAGCTATATTCACATGTAGCTACCTAACATGCAAGAAATACGAAGAATGGATAAGCACCAATGAAGGAAAGAACTAGAAATAGTATAATCATGGTAGCTCCAACATGAGAAACAATGACTTAAGACAGGAAAAATCAAAGGCTACCTAAGACAATGCTAGCACAAAACAAGCAAAGGTGTAATTTGTCTTGAGCTAGTGACATACTAGTGAAGACAGAAATATTTGACATGAGTATGTGGATGTTGGGAAAATGAGAAAACAAGAATGAAAACAAGAAACAAAACCAAATATAGAAAGAGAGAAAACTCGTTACGACACTAAGGTGGTACTACCTAACTCATGGAGCAAATGATTAAAGGTTGTATTGGATAAATGATTAAGGAATCCCATAGCTGTAGTCTACGGGGTGCAACAACCAAAACCAACCTTCTAAGGAAGTGACAAGGAGGAAGTAGCATGGTGACTAGAACCATCTAGGAAGATGTATCTCAAGTTGGGCCCAACTCAAGACAATGACCTAGAGGGAATCAATCATTACTGCGATGACCAAAAAACGAGGAGACAAAATGAGAATATATAGAGAGAGTAGGAGTGAGGGAGAGGCAAAAGAAATGAAAAAGACTAATTCCTACCATTTCCACGAATGATACACAGGTCATAGACTAGTATTGCATGCTAAAACTCGAACATGGTAATCTCATTGCCTAAGAAAGCTATATACCTCCACTAATAATACTTTTGGGTTGGCTCAAGTAGAGGCAAAGGAAACACCAACTCCATATAAAGGTTAAGTGACAAAATGTGACAGAAGAAACCAAATGAAGCATTTATTCTGTTGAGTCACCAATGAAGGAAAGAAGCAGCAATGTTATAGAAATGGGGCTAGAAATGGCAAGGGAGATTCAATGTTATAGAAACTCCCACAAAGGTAACAGGGGGTAACACCAACACACCTTGCACACCTCGATAATCAATATATGTCGAAGCTATTAGAGCATATGTAAGTGATGAGATAACAAATAGAGGCAAAGAAAAATAAATTGTAGGAAGAAAATGTGTACGTCAAGTTGTGAATAATGGGAGAGCAGGCAAACAATTTTAATGACTACAATATTAAGACATAAATTAAAATATCATATGTGAGTATTGAAATAAGACGAGCAACAATCCTAGGTAGCATGGAGATAGAATACTAGCTAGTTTATGAAACATAAGATAAGATGGACATCGTAAGAGAATTGTTATCGCAGAATCTTACAGCTACATGCAAAGCCTTCACAAAGGTACAAGTATGAGTCTAGCACTGATGTACCATTCTCACCTAAAAAACTACTTCCCTCTTTTTAATGAACGAGAATTCCAACAAAAAGGAGTTTTACTGGGTAGAATGTAGGATTCCATGGGAAAGCCAAACAAATCAATGTTCAACTATGTTACTACCCAAATGACCATCAATTTATCACGATATGATATGTGTGCTATGAATTATAGTCATTACTCAATTAAATCTATATTTAAGTTAGATACTTTCTTGGAGTTGTTTTAGATATTCATTAGATAATTATCCAATGAGAAATTATTCCAAAACAGTCATGATCTTAAATCTGCTAAACCCTGTCATAAAACTTTTAAAAAATAGATTATAGCAATAAAAAAGTAAAAAACGGCAGCCTGTTTTAGCCACTTAAACATATTTTTGTGGGTGATTTCTAGGGTTGAAGGCATAAGTAAATGTAGAATTAATGTTCTGTGTACTTTCAGAAACTTTTATAACATAATACAACTAATAGAATCCAAAGGTAAGATAGCTTTTACAAGCAAAATGATTTTCCAAGTCAAAACCCCTGCAAACCACCAAAATGTTTAGGGTTTCTATGGTGGGAAACTCAAATGCAACCTACAAAAGCTCATATTTATCCTAAAGCATCCTCCTCGATCTAGCATATAAAAATTACAAGAAAGTGACAGAAGGTGAGAGAAGAAAACAAAAGAAGCAACTACTTTGTTGAAGCACCAACAAAGGAAAGAAGCAGCAATGATGGAGCTAGAAAAGGAAAAGGGGACTCAATGTTAAAGAAACTCCTACAAAGGTAACAAGTGATAATGCCAACACACCTTACACATCTAGATAATCGATATAAGTCGAAGCTACTAGAACATATGTATGTGAAGAGATAACAAATAGTAGCGAAGAAAAATAAACTAGAATAGGCAAATGTGTATGTCAAGTTGTGAATAATGGGAGATGAGACGAACAAAGTTTGACAACTACTATATTAAGGCATCAACCAAACTATTATATGTGAGTAATAGTATAGATATAGGACAAGAAGCAACAAGGCTAAGTTGCCTCAAGATAGAATAACCTAATTATGAAACATAATGTAAGATAGACATCATAATATAATTGTTATCGCACAATCTTGCACCTAAATACAATGCCCTCACAAAGGTACAGGACGAGTCTAACACCGAAATGTTACCATTCTCACCTAGGGAACTACTTCGCTCTTTTTAATGAAGGGGAAGTCCAACATAGAGCAGTTTTACCGGGTAGAGTCTATGATTCTAATGAGAGGCCAAACGAAATCTACAGTCACATATGTTACTACCAAAATGACCATCAATTTATTACTATGTGTGCTATGAATTATGGTGACTACTAAAATTAAATCCATATTTAAGTTGGATACTTTTTTGGAGCTATTTTAGATGGTTCATTAGATGATTATCCAATGAGAAATTATCCCAAAACAGTCATGATTTTAAATCTACTAAATCCTATCATAAAACTTGCATTTAAAAAGAAGAAATTGCAGCAATAAACAAGTAATAAATAATAACATGTTTTAGCCACTTAAACATATTTTTATTAATTATGTTTTGCGTTGAAGGCATAAGTAAATCTAGGAGTAACGTAACTTGCTAACTTTTGAAATTTGTAAACAGAACACAACCAATAGAATCAAGTGTTTTACACTATGGATACAGAAATATAAACTAGGAAGACAACTTTTACAAGCTAGATGATTTTCCAAATCAAAACACGTGTAAACAACCAGGAAGACTAGAGTTTCTATAGCAGGAAACTCAAATGCAACCAGATTGACCCTAAAACAAAAGTTAAAAATTTGGATTTTGAGTTTATGATAACTAGACAAAAATAGATAGTTGCCTACTATTTTTTGGGGGCCACATGGGGTCAACTAAGGATCCTCTTACTAAAATATAAATGAACCTAGGGTGATAGTTATAGCTTTCCACTACAAACCTAATCAAATCCTCCTAGTGGCATACAAACTTCAAGAGGATTCAAGGAGAAGATCCTCCACTAAAAATCTTTTACTGCCTTTGAATAAAGGACCTATAAAAAGAGAAGGAAGAGGGAGCACAACCAACACTAGAGAAGAAAAACTAGAGTTACATCAGTTCAAATAAATTATGACAAATTTTCAATTAGACCACTAATTGATCAAGTTGATTCATCCAAAATCATTAATCCAAAAATATCCATCAATTTTCAAGCATCCAAAAGGCATGTTCCAAGAGAGCTCCCTAGTTAGCCATCCTTAGCAATATCCGTAAAGTACACGAGTTTTCTTCAAAATCCCTAGCAATAAATAATAGTGAGAGACACCTCCCCTTTTATTGAGAAAGAGAGGCTAAATCTTATCTCAGTATAAAAATATTATCCTCATATATCTAGCCCAGAAAAATTACAAGAAAGTGATGAAGACAATATGCAAGCCTCAAGGTATGCCCAATGTACACAAAACAGTCGAAGAGAGGGGATCATTCCCTAAAAGATGAAGTCGTTTAAAATCAAGAAGCTCAATTTCGCTCCTGAAGGCATGGTATAAGCCTCAAAACATGGTGAAGTTGCCCTCCTATAAAGAACTTCCCTCAAGCAAGCCAAAGTCTAGCCTCAAAGGTGTGAGGTCCATATACATGAAGTGAAAAGGGCCAAATAGGTTGAGAGATCCTATAAAACAGCTCATAAGTCCAAGGAGAGGTTTCAAATGTTAGAATATATCCTCACAATCATGCAAGTGACCTCAAAAATGATGAAATGACCCTCTTCAATTTGAAATGATGCCACATGTTCTCAAATAGAAAGTAGATGTGTCCTCCAAAAGGTTTGTCCCTCTATTCGAGTGCAAAATAGCTAGAAATATGATGAAATAGGAGGTTTTTCAAGAATATTCACCATGGAATGTCAAGAGGATGCCCATTGATGCAAAAGTTGCCCAAATGGGCCTTGAATGATTTGACCAATTTCTTGGGATATGTGTACTACCATGTCAACTATGAAATTGCCCCATGAAATGTGATGCCACATGAACAATCATAGAATCGTCTCCAAGATTCCCAAGACAAAACATGTCAACTACATATAAGGGGGGTCCATGCTTAACAAGCTAGATAAGAGTACTACTAAGCAAGAAGCAGGAAAGAAATGCAAAAATGCCAAGGAAGAATAGTTGGAATTACAATATTTATAATTCACTGAGCAAAAGAGATGTCGTGATGTTGGAGCTTGTTGAAGGACGTGAAAGATTTGAACATGGTGATCTCAATACTAAAATAAGTTACAATCCTGCAAATATCATGTTATAGCTTTACCTATAGGAGAGAAGGTAAGGGGGTGAGTGGTGATGATCCTAATGACATAGCAATCAAGAAAAAAATATCTAACATGAGTATGTAGCTAGTGAGAACATGAGAAAAGCATAACGAAAAAGATTAGACATAGAAAAAGAAAAAAAAATCGGTTACGACACTAGGGTAGTACTAGCTAAGTCACAAAGTGAAAAGGTTAGAGGATGGATATGTTGGATAGATGAGTAAGTAATCGAAAAGTTGTAGTCTCCAAGATGCAACAACCAAGACCAACACTCCAAAGAAGTGACAAGGACGAAGGAGCACAATGACTAGTCCCATCTGTGAAGAAGTATCTCAAGTCAGGTCCTAGTAAGAACAATGGCCTAGTGGGAATTAATGAGGCGAACAAAAATAGAGGAGACACAAGGAGAAAAGATAGAGAGAGAGAGGAAAAAGGAAAAATATGGTAAAGACTAATTCCCACAATTTCCATGACTAATTCACAGGTGGGAAACTACCATGGCATGCAAACAAATGTGAACATGGTAATCTCATTCTCTAAGCAAGAAATATACTTGCAACGGTAATACTTTTGGCTTGACTCAAGTAGTGGCAGAGGCAACACCAACTCCAAAGAAAGGGAAAGAAGTGGCTAAAGGTAAGAGAATAAAGCAAAAGAGGCAGCTACTTTGATGAGGCACCAACGAATGCAAGAAGTATCAATGCCAATGTAGAGCTAAAAAGAGAAAGGGGGACTCAATGTTATAAAAGCACCCACAAAGGTAACAGATGGAAACACTAACACACCTTGCACAACCTAATAATCGTTATAATTCAAAACTACTAGAGTATTTGTAAGTGATAAGATAACAAACAAACGCAAGGAAAATGGAAGAAGAAAATATATATGTCAAGTTGAGAACAGTGGGAGAGGAGACAAACAAGTTTGATGACCATAATATTAAAAGATCAACTAAACTATCATATGTAAGTATAGATATAAGATAAGAAGCAACAAGACTAAGTAGCATGGAGATAGAATATTCGTTATTTTATGACTATTGATGTTCAAAACTTCAAATGTAATATAATATGGAGATTGTAAGATAATTGTTATCACACAATTTTGCACCGTGTTACCCAGCAAAAGTGGGTGACCCCAGGGGAGAATTTTTTCTCGTACCATCTCTTCCAACCAGTAGCCTGCAACCCCTGAAAGCCACCAGTAGTTGATAATGATGTGCCATTCATATCTCTGCCACCTACATCAATCATATATTTTCTCGCCAATTTGGCAATAACACGCATTGAAAGGTGGGCTTCCAATCAAAAGATACTTTAATCATTTTGCAATCGAGTGCTTATGCTTGTTTGTATTTTGAGCATTTGGCATGGATTATGGGTTAACCTAAAAGGAAGAGGGGTTTTGACCGTCATTTTGTTTCTTCACCTTAAGTGGGAGGTTAATCTTTCATCCTAGTCCAATGGGACCTCCCCTAATGGCCTAATAGGTATAGAAGGAGCACTACTTGGGAAACCTCGATTGAGATAGTGTAGTCCCATCTTTCCCTATTCCATACTTACCACTTTCCATCTTACATTATAAGCCCCATGTACCACCTCCCTTCTTCAAGTTCAACTGACCATTAGTTCTCTGGGATTTGGCACCATACATCTTCATACCTTGGTAAGGCCCAAAACTTGACCCTAGGAGGTTGATGCAGCTAAAGGAACAAGAAAAAGCATATGATTATCACAAGAAAAAACAAAAGAAGATCAAAATGCAAAACATGGTCAGTACATACACATTAGCAGTGGGCAAAAGCCTAGCATAAACTCTACTTCACTCAATATGACCAAAACTTGGTTCTTAAGCATACGTTGCTCTTCATATTATGAGAAGGAACCCTTGTGTATCCCATCCCCTGGTAGGTGATGAGTTGCCTCACCATTAAGGGGGTAATAAATATTATACATCATACAAAGCAAGCTCTAACCCTTGGGCTACTAGCAGTAATACAAAGAAAAAACAAGAAAAAAGTAAAAGGTGCTCAAGAGGGGTGGAAAAACAAAGGTCGAGTTGGTAACGCATGCATTCACGATTGCGCCCTCCCCACATCTATATGCTCAGGATGAGGAGCCCGTCATAGCTAGTCCCTTTGACCATGGTACTTAGCCATGAAATCTTCTCCCCTCTATTCCATCATTATTCACATGACACATATCAACTGAAGGGTGGACCAAGGACATGTCATTTCCCCTTATAGGATGGAAACACCTAATAGGGCAATCTATTAGCCACTACTACCTAGGGAGGTAACACTATTTCGAGATCAAAGCCTTAATTTTGGAAGGGAATCCTTGTTTGAAGTGTCAAATTGCCCATTAATTTCAAGCTCGATTCACTTAGATGCAAAAATGATTAAATGTACCTAATGATGTAGATGTTAGCATTGGACATTGTTTGTAATTGTGAAGTGGTTCCACAAGTGAGGCACTAAGAGCCCTACGTCTTCAAATAACAATAAAGAATCACACATAGATATGGACACCTCCAACACCCATAATATTCCAGCACTTTGCCCTACATTGATGACTTTTATGGGATGATGCACCTAGACCCAGCATGCCCCTAGTCGGCTTGGCACTTCATGAGGTATTGGCAGCTAATCCAGGGCCTAAAGGAGGATGGTCTCACATCTTCAAACATGAGAGGGATAGCACCACCTGCGAGCCCTTAGCGTTGGAGCAAAGACCAACATTTTGAGCACCTGCAGACCCATGAAACCACATTTTGTGCCCCAAAATCTGTTGATTTGGGGTAGCATCAGATGTGCTCTAGCCATGAAATTGGTGGAGAGGCTAAAGCACATGAGATCTCCAAGACCCATAAATGGTTTGGGCAAATTCTAACTGGTTTGGGAGATATTAAAATAATTAATATTTTTAATGGAGTTCCTAAGTCTAAACTTAGGAAAAATAAAATATTAATGGGTATTAATATAAAATTGGGTTAGAAGGTTCCAAAAGTCATGGATCAAGCCAAATCTAATCTTAGCCATTGATTAGAGATTTGATCTCGGCAGGTGATGGACCAACGAGAAAAGTATAAGAGGAGGCTTGAGGGTCAGGTGGAGAACACACCAAAAGAGATCAAGAATTCGATTTTCTGGGGCAGGGTTTGCTGAGGAAATTGAGTGAGTGATTTGACTTGTAGCTAAGGGGCAGTGAATACATAGCAGAGAGGCAAATTTAGTACCAGGAGGACCAAGGCAGAGTCGAGAGAGGTTGACACAGAACCAGCTAGAGGCTACGCAGAGGTAGCCAGGAGCTGCGTAGAGCCAGAGAGGGCCAGCGTGTGAGACGTAAAGGGTCTAGGGGCTAACACAAAGGCTCCAGAAGCTGACGCAGAGGCTCCAGAGGCTGATGCAAGGCCAGAGAGGTTGACGGAGGGCCTAGAGGAAGCACTGGGAGAATTTTGTGGGACAAACTTAGAGCTGGAGAGCTAGGTAGGGTGACGCAGTCCCTATCAGAGTGACGGAGCAACAGAAGCTACAACGTTGTTGTGGGATCGTTCATCCGATGATTTAGCCGGAAATCTGTCTCCGACTGAGAGGTACTACTATCGAGGGAATTCTCTATTGGGTGAGCCATTTCTGGCACCCACGTTGTATTCTGAAACTACATAATAATAAAACCCTCTGAATAACTGCAACGGTTTTCCAGCATTGGGTTTTTCCCGGGACGTTAGTCCAAAAACAACAATGTCACTTGTGTGCTTGTTTACTTTCAGTGGATGATCTATTTGTGTTGATACTGTACTTGTATTTATTTTAGTATTTACATGGTAAATAACTTGTTAAGTAATTGAACAATTAGGAAGAAATAAATCAGATAGTACAGGAAGAATTTCTAACAGGTTAAACTTCGAAATTCCAACATGGTATCAGAGCGTGGTTGTAGATCACAGGGTAACTGAAAGCACCAGCCGAGTAGATCAGTAGCAGCAGAAACAATTGTCACGAGTGACAGACGTTGTTCCTAGCAGAAAGCAACAAGGAAGGAGTGACGCAGAGGGCCTGCGTCATTAGTTCAAGCCAAGAGGAGGATCAGCGCAAAGCCAGAGAGGAGTAGACCTAATCTACACAGTGCCCGATCATCTTTCTCAATCAGGAAGGATCAACAATGTGGCTAGGAGGTGCAGATTTTGCCGGTGCCGAGATTGCGCAAAGCCTAGAGGCTCAGTCCTTCAAGTTGCTGAGGTATAGGAGGCTGCAGATAATTTGCAGAGCGAAGCTGGTGGAGTACTATGGTCAGAACAGTGCCTAACCGGGCAAGACCAAGGAGGAGGGATTTCCTGAAAGGAAATCGAAACTCAAAGGGAGTCGAACCGAGGACTTCTAGGAGGGAAGTAAAGAGACTTAAAGGAGTCAAAAGAAGAGCAGCAAGATGTCAGTGAATGGGTTGAGAGATCAAGATAGACTGGACAGAGCTTCCAACTTCGTAGTCTGGAAGGCCAAGATCTTGTCCATTCTAGACAGGTATCGCATCAAGCACTTCGCCTTGAAAACAATAGCGATCCCAATTGACCCAGCTGAAAATGAGAAGTACGAGGAGGCAATGGCCAGGGCAAAGTGCATCATCCTTGATGGGGTCAAGGATCATGTGGTGCCGCATATTTCTGAAGGACACGACAAATGAGATGTGGGAGGCCCTGAAGAAATTGTACCAGCATACTTCCGTGCAGAAGAAGATGTTACTTGAAAATCAGTTGCGGTCATACCAAATGCAGAAGGGAGAGCAAATAGATGTCTTCCTCGGTGGATTGAAGGAGATCCGTGATCAGCTAACTTCCATAGGGGCCACACCGGATCAGGAACTAATGGTGAGGACCGTATTGAACACAGTCTTAGAGGATTGGGAGGTATTTGTCCAGAGCATACTGGGCAGGTCGAGCCTTCCAGATTGGGAGGAACTGTGGGCAGCTCTTCATCAAGAAGAGATCAGACGGGTGACCAAGGTAGGGAGTAGCGGAAAAGGGGTCAGAATCAAGAAGGAGGAAGAAGAAGATGCGGCTCTCGCATCTACGGGAAAGCAGGAGAAAAGAAAGAAGAAGGACCTCTCCAAGGTCAAGTGCTTCCATTGTGGGGAACTGGGTCACTATGCGAACCAGTGTCCGAGGAAGAAGAGTAAGGGAGAGGCTTCTGACTCAAAGGCAGCGCCAGCAAAGGCGGAGAAAGAAGTCGAGGAGGATGACAACTGTGCCATGAGTGCTCATGTGCCACTTGAGAGGAAGTGGGGAGACATCGAGCTGTAGTCAGACAGACTACAGGCGATGAGGGGCAGGATCCTCGAGGTACCCAACCTCTTGGATTATACCTTGCTACGAGAGCCCCGAAGAGGAGTAGCAGGACTGGCAGATGTCGGTAGAGACGGATGCGGATGAAGCAGCAGAGAGTGCTATAGTGCAGGAGTCCCGGGACAGCACAGAGGCTAGCAGGATGCAACAGTGCAAGAAGCACGAAAGTATTGCAATAGTGCAAGATGGCACGGAGAGGTGTGCAACAATGTGAGATGCATGGAGTTGTTGCAGCACCGCAGAGGTCAGTTGAGGGAGCACTTGTTAGCGGCAGAGGGAGCTTTAGCGTCGGGAGAGCCTCTAGCCTGACAGGGATGTCAAAGGTGGGTGGATCCGTTACTTCCTTCTCAGTAACTGGGTTGCAGTGCAGTAGTTAGTAGTGGCAGTGCTATAGTGCAGGAGTCTCGGGACAGCGCAGAGGCTGGCAGGATGCAACAGTACAAGAAGCATGAAAGTATTGCAATAGTGCAAGATGGCACGGAGAGGTGTGCAACAGTGCGAGATGCATGGAGTTGTTGCAGCACCGCAGAGGTCAGTTGAGGGAGCACTTGTTAGCAGCAGAGGGAGCTTCAACGTCGGGAGAGCCTCTAGCCTGACAGGGATGTCAAAGGTGGGTGGATCCGTTACTTCCTTCTCAGTAACTGGGTTGCAGTGCAGTAGTTAGTAGTGGCAGTGCTATGGGCAACATGATGCAGCGTGAGGAGAAGGGGATGCAATGCAGATGCAATAGTGGCAGTGCTATGGGCAACATGATGCAGCGTGAGGAGAAGGGGATGCAGTGCAGATGCAATAGTGGCAGTGCTATGGGCAACATGATGCAGCGTGAGGAGAAGGGGATGCAGTGCAGATGCAATAGTGGCAGTGGCAGGGCCATGGGCAGCAGCACGGATTCAGGGGAAGCTGCCATACAGATGTAGTAGTAGCAGTGGCAGGGCCATGGGCAACAGCACGGATGCAGGGGGAGTTACCATACAGATGTAGTAGTAGCAGTGGCAAGGCCATGGGCAGCAGTACAGGATGCAGCAGTGAAGAGTATGTGGTCAAGGAGGCCTAGCATCAGCGCGAGTACCAATGCTAGATAATCAGAGTAATGCTCAGTGAGGAGTATTACTAGAGCACAGTCCTTGCTAAGAGGGAGTGTTGATTTGGGGTAGCATCGGATGTGCTCTAGCCATGAAAATTGGTGGAGAGGCTAAAGCACATGAGATCTCCAAGACCCATAAATGATTTGGGCAAATACTAACCGGTTTGGGAGATATTAAAATAATTAATATTTTTAATGGAGTTCCTACGTCTAAACTTGGGAAAAATAAAATATTAATGGGTATTAATGTAAAACTGGGTTAGAAGGTTCCAAAAGTCATGGTCAAGCCAAATCTAATCTTAGTCGTTGATTAGAGATTTAATCTCAATCGCTAGTGGACCAACGAGAAAAGTATAAGAGGAGGCTTGAGGGTTAGTTGGAGAACACACCATGAGAGATCAAGAATTCGATTTTCTAGGGCTGGGTTTGTCGAGGAAATCGAGTGAGTGATATGAGTTGCAGCTGAGGGGCAGTGAATACATAGCAGAGAGGCAGAGTTAGTACCAGGAGGACCAGTGCAGCGCTAGGAGAGGTTGATGCGGAGCCAGCTAGAGGCTACGTAGAGGCAGCCAGGCACTGCGCAAAGCCAGAGAGGGCCAGCGTGTGAGACGCAGAGGGTCTAAAGGTTGACGCAAAGGCTCCAGAAGCTGACACAAAGCCTAGAGAGGTTGACGCAGGGCCAGAGAGGCTGACGCAGGGCCTAGAGGCAGCGCTGGGAGAATTTCATGGGACAGACTGAGAGCTGGAGAGCTGGATAGGGTGACGCAGTCCCTATCAGAGTGACGCAGAGCAGTAGAAGCTGCAGTGTTGTTGTGGGATCGTTCATCCGGTGATTTAGCCGGAATATCTGTCTTCGACTGAGAGGTACTACTGTCGAGGGCATTCTCTGTTGGGTGAGCCATTTCTGGCACCCGGGTTGTATTTTGAAACTGCATAATAATAAAACCCTCTGAATAGCTGCACCAGTTTTCTCGCATTGGGTTTTTCTGAGGACATTAGTCCAAAAACAACGGTGTCGCTTATGTGCTTGTTTACTTTCAGTTGATGAACTGTATGTGTAGATATTGTACTTGTATTTATTTTCAGTATTTACATGGTAAATAACTTGTTAAGTAATTGAACAAGTAGGAAGAAATAAATCAGATAGTACGGGAAGAATTTCTAATGTGTTAAACTTAGAAATTCCAACAAAATCAAAATTGGGATCCACAAATGGAGATTGACATAGACCTAGGGGCCAACCCCTAGGAGGTGATTTTAGAGGGCCTCAACTGACATCTTGGCACCTTAAGCACTCAACGCTTGCCCTAAGCAATCTCACGCGTGAATGACACCATCACTTCTTCCCTTGCAGCTCACATGTGTGTGACGAATTTTATGTTTTCTCATAGGCTATTAGGTCGGTTTGTGACCTAGATTATTCTTTGCATATTATTTTATAATTTTAGGGGGCTATTAGGCTAAAAAACTCAACCTCCTCATATATGTTAAGTTTGACCATTGCTCTATGCTATTTCAATTACTTTAGCCCAATTCAATTCTTTAATAAGAAATTTCAATAACAATTAATTCTTCCAATTCAATTCAATAACTGAAGATAGAACAGTAAATGCAATGACAATAGGAGACGATCAACACATCAACAAGAGACACCGATTTGGTCAAAGACCAAGGGAAAACCCCACAAGGGGGAAAACTTCTTAAAATTCTCCTTCTATTAGATTATCTTCAAATGTTCAACAGAGAGTACAATGAGCCGAATTTGACTTATCAATAGATCAACCAACCAAAAATCCAAAATATGTGCCAATGATCAGATTTGGTCAAAGTCAACGGCAGCTATCACAGCAGCAAGTGGTCAATGGTCAACAGTACTCCAAATGTACTCAGTCAGCAATCAAAGCATCCGACCTACTTAGCTAGTCAAAGTGCCACAAAAACAATCCCAAAACTCATCTTTAATCTCGGTCAAAGGCAACCGAAACCCTAGTTGCAAGTCTGAAGTCAACCACAATGAAAGTGCCCATAAATTCTCGATTTTTGTGCCAAGAAATTCAGCCCTCCAAAACAATCCAAAACCCCAAGTCAAAATCGGTTAACCCATGCCCAATCTCCAAAATTAAACCTTAGTCAAAGTGTTGGTCAAAACATAATTCGGCCTCCTACAATTTTCCTTTCCTCTTGCTTGCACATGGTAAGAAGATCCCTACAATTTCAAAGATATCGAACCCAAGAAGAGAAGAATGAATGATGTGATGATGATGTCTCAAATGAGGCTCCTTGAGTTGTATTTATAGGCATTGGAGGAGGGACAACTTGTCCTCTAGGTTGACTTGATCAAATCTGACATTGTGGGCTTCACTTCAAAAAAACACTTTCCCTTATCCAAATCCAGTGCTTCAAAGATCAAATTTGGTCCTCTCGAAATAAGGAATCTAGTCCAATGATTGGAATTTGCCACTGAGCTATCAAATTAACACGTTTTCTCAGCTAGGGATAAATTCCAACTGCATCATGATCATCACAAGTACCCTATCATCAAATCATATCCCATCTCTGCTCAACTCTATCTGTTGAATCATTCTCGAATCTAAAGAAGAAGAATCGTAGGGAAACTTTAGCTACCACCCTTTATACCAAGCAATAGGCGAGATACAACTTACCAAGCAAGAATCGCAACCATCTCGTTATGAAATCAATGGGTGAGATACCACTTTCTATATAAGAGGTAAGGATCACATCCATCCTATTGCCTACCGATCTTCCCAACAATGACCCTCAAGAGTCATGTGCTAGAACACCTGCATCATAATCCGAGCTTGGTTGAGATACCCGACTTACCAAATGTAAGGATCAATATAAGTAGAGGAGGGTTCATTTGCATCATTCATGACCACACACTTGAGAATTTTGGCCTCCTTGAGTAATTTGCCCCTTTTCTTTGGAGAATTCGGATCTATTGATGTATTTTGGCATTTGGAGCTAAAATGTTTATCTGTGGAGCTATTCTTTGGATCAATGGATGGAATCTTTTGCATGTCTAATATATGGAATAATGTTGATTCTAGGTTATGTTAATTGTGCCCTAACTTGTTAAAGATATATTGAATGTTATCTAGATCATTTATTGCATGCATTTCCCATACATAACATGTGAATTGAATGTCCTAGTGGTGAACTTTGTTCTAGCTCTCCCATGACAAATCCATTTTCCATTGCATTTATAATTGTTTGAAATCTTGTGGCTAGGGCATCAATATTTCGGCCTCCATACAAAACCTTTGGCTAATCTAATGCATCATAGACTCCATAATCCCAACGAATAAGGCACTGGCCTACTTTTTTGGTGATCAATCTCTTTTCTCATCCATAAATTCTTCTTCTTATTTCAGCCTCTTCAAGGATAAGCTCACGAAATTAGGGCCTAGTGCAGAACCCTAAGCAAGGAACATTTAGGGGATTGGAGTGCCTAAACATCAAGAGGAGGACATTTGCCACAAAATCTCTACTTCTAATGAGCATCCACTTCAATCCCATCCATAAATTTCTTTGCCCTAGTTTGTAGCGCTGTGAATAATACCCTAGTTTGTGTTGCTTCAACTTAGAGGCTTTTTTGAGGGTTTCATGCACCTTTATTTCCTTTGAAATCACTATTAGAGAGCCTTTCCTTGCATATTGGCCCTGGGTCTTGCCAACACTCAACCAATTAATCGAACCCTAGGTCATAGATTTCCCTCCCTGGGTCTCTACATAGAAAGTGAGTTGCCTCTATTTGGAGACTTGAACTATTATTGTGTCTTTCTTGTAGAAGTGTCGTTTAAGTCGCCCTGTGCCTTAACATTAGAATACTTATCTTAGATGACCTTCTCACATACTGAGATTCCTCCCATCGATGAAAATTCGTAAAGAGCAAAGGGGTTTTGGTTGTGGTGACAGTGAGACTTCACCTCATTTGTTGTCACTTGGTCTACTTTTAGCCTCGTAGGGTACCCCTATCCAGGGCCTACTAGATTTTGTGGAAACACACCCCAATGCAAAGCCCTCACAAAGGTACAAGGACAAGGGTAAACACCGAAATGTTACCACTCTCGCATAGGACAAATCCAACAGAATTGACCATTCCCTCATAGAATCTAGGGTTCCAAGGACAAGACAAATAAAATTTATGGTTACCTATGTTACTACCCAAACTATCACCAATTTATTATGATATATGTGTTGTGAATTGTGTTGAAAATGTAGCAAGCAAGGCCTTCTAGCTTGTGCCTTAGCTAGTGAAGACCTTGAATTGTCCTTCTCCCAGTATGAGTGCTAGCTAATGAGATAGACTTCAGTTAGGATGAGTTATTTCAAGTTTCCTAAAGTAATCATTAAGTTAGCATGCATAGAGTTGGAGCTTCAGTCAAGTGGATTCTTCATTAGTTTGACTACAGAACGTGGTGGTAGTTACAAGTTCAGATAGAGGGAGTTAGTCTTCAGTCTTCATTGAAGGAAGGACGAGTTAAGAACTTCATTGTTGATTGGAGAGAGAAGAAATGTCACTCGCAATTAACTCGTCGAACAATACTTGAGTTCTAAATTTGAACTAGGTCTCCTTGCATTCTCAAATTGGGCCTACAAAGAGGAGGACGAAGGCACAAGAAATGATACTTTTGTGCACAAGGTTTGTGAGACAAGATAGCTCATGAGTTTATGAGAGAGTCTTTGATTGTGCAGAGTTCATAACTTGTGTCCTAAGAAATAGGAGATCACAAGTGCACTATAATTTAGGAGAATTGGTTGTGCACAGGTTTTGAGGAGATGGGATCCTAAAAAATAGGAGGTGGAAAGTGCACAAGGAGATAGGAGGAATTGCACTAGGATTTAGGGGCCTCCTATGCGCTAGGAAATAGGGACCTAGTGCGTAAGGATTTAGGAGGCTTTTAGTGTGCAGAAGAGAGCAAGTTTTGCAGAGCAAGTCAAGGAGGCAGCAGAGGAACAATTGTGTGCTAGAGGACTGAGATCAATCAGTGATCAAGGCAAGTCGAGATTAATTGTATCAGCTGAGATTTGTGAGAAGAAGAAAAACGCTTTCTCAAGAGATGCATTGCTTTGTAATAGATCCAATTGCTCAAGACCAATCAATAATAGACCACAACAAAGAAGCAAGTTTTCCCTGTTGGGTTTCTTGAGAAAACAAGAGTGCCAATTTGTGTGATGTGTTTTTATATCTCTGGTGTTTTTATTCTGCTGCTTATGAAATGTTAAGAAACCTTGTATCTTGGTGAAAGTAAACTAGTTTTCAATTTTCAGTTATTCATCTAAGTAGTTGCAGAGTTTCATGGAAATTTAACATTATGTTAGTTACTCAAATTAAATCTAGATTTAAGTTAGATACTTTTTTGGGGCTATTTTAGATGGTTGTCCAAAGAGAAATTCTCCTATAATAGTCCAAATCTTAGATCTACTAAAGGCTGTCATAAAACTGGCCTAAAAAAAGATGAAATTGCAACAATAAAAAAGTAATAAACAACATGATGTTTCAGCCACTTAAAAACATTTTAATGAGTGATTTCTAGGTTTAAAAGTATAAGTAAATCTAGAATTAAAATAACATTAATTCTGAAATTTTTAGAACAAATAACAAATGCTTTTTACTCTATGGATAAAAAAATATAAACCAACAAGACAACTTTTACCAGCAAGATGATTTTCCAATCCAAAATACATGCAAAGAGCCAATACATATAAGATTCTTTAGTTAGAAACTCAAATGCAAGCTACAAAAATTTAGGTTTACCCTAAAACAAAAGTAAAAAATAAATAAACTTTGATTTTATGATTTACTAGACAAGAAAAGACTATTATTTAGTAATTTTGGGGGGCGTATAGGTTCAGCTAAGGATCCTCTTGATAAAATGTAAGTGAACCTAAGGTGATGGTTAGAGCTATCCACAACAAACCTGAACAAATCTTCCTAGTGCAATACAAACAAACTTTAGGAGGATTCAAGGAGAAGATCCTCCACTATAAATCTTTCGTTGGCTTTGAAGAGGAGAAAGAGAAGGATTAGGGACATATGTTGTGTAAATGTGAGATTTAGGTTATCGTTTGGATAAGTCATAGTCTAAGCATTTTATGAATTGATTTTTTTTAATCATTAACAGAGATATCAATGTTTTAACCTCTTACAAGAATCATTTTTCTATTTATGGAATTGCAGATATCAAATGCAACATGCAATAAAGGCATTCAACGTTGTTAAATCCATTTTTGCATTGAAAATAGCAATTTAAGCAATAGAAAGTTGCAATTTGACAAAAATGGTTGCTGGGGAAAATTTTGATTACACATATTGGAAAAGGTTGAAGATTTAATATGTTTAGCCTTTCTTCCTTTGATAGTGAATGGCCATATTTTGAGATTCTTCATCTTAATATTCTCCAAATTAATTAGATTTAAGATATCAATCATTCATGTTATTATTTTGTAGAATTTGGGATCTAGCATCTTCTCACCATTATATTATTTCAGGTTATCACCTTTTCGCATCAACTTTGTTGCCTGGTTGAGTATAGTATTATTAAATAAAAATATTATCTTGCACTTCAATCTTCCATGTATTTAGCCAAGCATAACTATCAATAATATTAATAGAAGAAAGTTAGGACTCTTCTTCATTGTTTAATTTGGCTAAGATATTAACAAACTTCCGCTATCCAACACCTCTATCTTAATACTATGGTGATACAAGAGATACCCTTACAACAATTATAGCATAAGAAAAATTAGAATGAGAGATTATTTTCATAAGAAGAACCTTCTCCCAATGCCAACACCCAAGCAATTCTACCCACTCAAATTGATTAATTCAAGTGGGAGGACATGCTTCTCTCTAAATGAAAAAAAGAAAAGGGATATATAAAGGGCTAGCGACTACTATAAAGCACTTAATTGACATTGTAGCTAAGTAACCGGATTCGTTCTATAGGGCCCACGAATCCGAATGCGTCGTGTCCGACATGATTCTCTCGAAATTCGTGTCCAAAAAATATGACACGTCGTGTCCTATTTCGACACGTCGAATCCCCCAGCGTGTCACGATTTTGGCAGTGTGTCACAATTTTGGAAATCGTGTCCTGTTTTCCAAGACTCGTTAGGAAGCGAATGTGACCTGCACGGCTATGAAAAGGTCGCATTTGGTCATTACAGCCACGCATATTTTCATTTGGCAAGCGTTTTGGCAGCTTAATGATCAAGTCTAGGCCCTAGTATTGATATGCTATTCATGGTAATGTTAAATTCTTAAAGTAAAAGTGACATTCTCCTTAATCTTCATTTTCATCCTTTTACTTAAATTTTTAACATTACCATGAAATGACTCAGGATGTTTGAGAGTGGTTCCGGCCTCATTGGGTTTCATATGGAGAAAGTAGAATTTTAGATTTCGTTCAAAATCCAGCAGACTTATCAGTTTTTCAGGATTTTAGGATTGGGGGATTGCAATGTTTCCATTGAATTTTGTCATGTATTAGGGTATGGAACTCGTATTTAATCAAGAGCACCAAACCAAGAGCTTCTAAAAATGTTGCTCCCACTCCCGCTTTCGCTCCCGCTCCCCGCTTTCTCTCCCGCTCCCAAGTAACACTATTCCTGATGATATGGGTCTGGACACTAGTGTTGAGTTGGCATTGGCCAACATGGATCTCAATTATCCAGCGCTAGAGCCTGTTAGATTTGATGACTTAGAGGGGTCATCCTCCACACAAGCAGATACAGAGGCGATTATGGATACAGGGGAGGAGGAGGATGCAGAGGAGAGCAGTGGGGACCATGATGATGAGGACATTGATGCTGATTCTGATGCTAATTAATGCCTTGAGGCTTGTATACCTGTAGTTGTTTTATATTTTCTATTTCTATTTGCCATTGGCATTGCACCAGCACTACCTATGTAACACATTTTGATTTGATGACTTAATGAGAAAACTACAGTTGTCAGTGTGTTTATCTTACTATCTTGTAGTTGTAAGTTGTCTTTCAGTTACGAGTTATGAATCATGATTTATGTGACTAGTACCACTGACATGTATTTGAATTTTGTATGTACTATGCATGCTAATAGCTATAGATGAAGATCTATGTTTGAAATCAATAAATTTGTATCATTAATTAGAATTTGTGTAAGAAATATCTAATTTTTAATATATATATATATATATATATATTAATAAAATAATATATAACGAATCCTACATGTCATGTTCTGGGGGGTCAACGTGTCCGAATCCGACACCACGAATCCGGAATCCTACAAATCCCGAATCCCCGTGTTAGGTGACTTAGCATCGTAGATATACTTGAATTTCACCAAGAGAGTCACACTCTCCTCAACTCCATCATTATTATTGGACTTACATTAAGAAAATGATTTATATCATCTCTTCAGCATATATTAGGGGCTAACTCCTTATCTCTAGATTGAGAATAATTCTATCATATCTTTGAATGACCTTACGAGCCAACTCTCTTACAGATTTTGCTCTAGTCTTTGGCTAACTCTTATAACTCTTGATCTAGTCTTGGGCAGTTAAGGTTTTTTTTCTCATGAACTTATGATTGTGTTGACCATCACATACCTTGTGACCAACATATTTATAATTTAAACAACAATGAACTTAAATTAAACAAACAACTCGTTTGTCTTGTTTGGTTTATTATGAAAATATAAAACAATGAGTTCAAAATAAACAAACATTTCATTTCTCTTCTTGAATTTATTATGAAATTGGCCATATATATTATCACATGTTTGGAAATCCTAGAGTTTGAGATCTTGAATTTTATATGAAGTTAGTTACATAGCACTATCATTTATGCAAATTGGAAGATGATACTCCCATTGTATTTCAAAAAAGTGTTTTGAATGTTATTAAGATACTCACACTATATATATTTTTTTTCCTCTCATCTAATCTTATTAAAAATCTTTAATGACTTTTACTACTTTTTCCCCATATGTTGTTTGGAGGAATTGTCCATGGGTGAGGAGGATAACAATCATTCCTCCTAATGAGTTAGACTAAACCCAATTGACAAATCACTTGTACTACTTATTATTATGTAAAAATTAAAGAGTGATTTTATTGAATAAAATATTTATTCCTTGAATCATAAACTTATAAATTTAGTAATGAGTCTAATGACACAATATCCTAATGACCATAAAATCTTCAATTGTTTTGAACAAATTTCACATTACAACACATTCACATGTATAAATATCTCAATTTAGTGAATATATATATTTTTATAAACTGTAGCAAAAACAATACTGAAATTTAGATGCTAGAATGTGAAATGTTACATTCTAACATGCATCATAAGATACCTTTTTTATTAATAATTTTCTTTATTATTTTTGTTAAGAAAAATTCTTTACTATATATAATAAAGAAAATATACTAGCATCAAAAGAAAATAGAGAGGAATAGTGAGCCCCTTGCATCATAAGATACCTTTTTTATTAATAATTTTCTTTATTATTTTTATTAAGAAAATTTCTTTACTATATATAATAATAAAAAATATACTGGCATCAAAAGAAAGTAGAGAGGAATAGTGAGCCCCTTAAGGGCAGTGCAAACACTATAGCCCCACCACCCGGGTTAGTTATGTGGTTAAGGGCCTTTCATAAAAACAAAGAAAAGGGTTTTGTAATCCCTCTTAGGTGATTAAGGCCGATTCTTCCATCAATAAAGAAACTAGATGGTGTGCACTCAACAGAAAGGTAGGCTCTCTCATAGTAAAAGAAAAAAAAACTATCGAGAAAATGGTTATGTCGGTTTTTCTTGAATGGGAGAAAGGCTATCCTATCATATCTAGATATGGCAAGAATCAGCAAATGGGTAGAACTTGGGAGGTGACCAGAACATAAATCAACATAATTATTGATATTGTTTTAAAAATGCACTAATACAAACTTTACAAAATCCATGTAGAATGCTACCCAATTCTATTTTCTACAATGACCACATAACAATGAGACATAAACCTAAGTTCAATTATTTTGACAAATTTAAAGCAAATTTCGCAATTTTTTAAAAATAAACTTTATAACATTTTTTATTTATATATATAGCCCCAAGGGTTAGCTCAAGCCACTTAGAGTTCGACGTGAAGTTGGGCATGAAGTTATGAAGTTATTTGATATTGTTGTTAGTTGTTGTTGATGATGGGTTTGACTCTCTTGGATTTTCTTAAGCTACGCCTAATAATAAGAACGGGTGGTTTGCCCAGTTTACCATCCATGAAATGTAAAAAATACTCCAAAAGTTCTTACCCTTTCATTCCAAAACAAAATTATATTCTTCTAACCTAACCCAACCTATGAAAAATTATACTAACCCACAACACATCAATTGAAAATTTCACCAATAAAATTTGGTCCCATCCTATGAAAAATTATACTAACCCACACAATTGAAAATTTCACCAATAAAATTTGGTGATGACTACCAAAACCAACCAACAATTAAGACTCAGGTGGGCGCCAGAGCTACTAATTTTTTCTCCAACGAAAACGTCGACCGGTTACAGTGTGTCTGACGCTTTAGCCGTGGCTAAAACAATCACGGCCTACGTTTACGGTAAGCTGGCTGCCCAGCTTACCCCACGTTTATGGTGAGCTGCCTGCCTGTTCATACACAGACATCTCCAATTCTGCCGCTGCCCAGCTTAACCCACGTTTACGGTAAACTGGCTGCCCAGCTTACCCCACGTTTACGGTAAGCTGGCTGCCTGTTCATATACAGACATCTCCAATTCTGCCGAACTTTTTAAGCGCACCCATTGGAAAGATATCGATTCTATAGGGAATTCGATAGAGAAATAGAAGGGAACAGGTTCCATTCCTTAAAATCAATATCTTATTCTTTCTAAATTCAATCTCCTTATGCTTTATGTGGGATTGAATGTGAAAGCACCCGCTGAACTTGATCCAGTTGATGAAGCAAATAAACCACCGACTTAATTACTATGTATTTTTACCACTTTGCGGACGCATCCGATTAAACAGCGATGGGGAAAACTACAAATGCAAAAGCATAGAAGGCAGTTAATCATCCCTAGCAGCATCAGTGGTAGAGTTCCCAGGCGCATGGGAAAGCCCAGAGTGTCTACCGACAAAACGCATGCGGCACGCTTTGGTCAAAGACCTATGGTGCCTATATGCACAAATATCTCCAATGCCGTCGAAATTATCAGGGGTGTTGGAGTTGATACTTGGCATACTTAATTCTTTTTTATTACGAAAATCGAACCCTAGATTGCATATTGGCCAAAGTTCTGTAAAATTAAACCCTGAATTGCGTGTTGGCCAAAGTTCTTTACACTCAAACGCTGAATTGCTTAAGCCCTGAACTGCGTGTGGGCCGAAGTCTATAATGTATAAATCAATCGTTCATGCAGAGTTTTTGGTGAGAAAAAAATTGGTATAGAAATATCTAATATCGTACCACAATCCTGGGGTTACCCCACAAATCTAGAAGTCACTATTGTTACAGAAAAATATATCATTGTCCATTGTCTCATATATACATATAAACAATGGACAATGATATACTTGTTACAGAAAAGTATATCATTGTCTGACAAAACCAAAAGATAATAAATACCGGTAAAAAATGCAGTGAAATGAACCCTCCAGTGAATCCGCGAGCTGTACATCCGAGTAAACGGAAATTTCTCCGATTGATCCATCGATTTTGTCTTAAATGCAAATTTATCACGTTGCCTTACACTGCAAATAACATAACATAAGGGCAGAGAACAAATCAAATGGCTGGAATACAAAATTAAACAAATCCAACACAGACTATTACACAATTAATTCAACAGAGACTATTACAAAATTAAACAAATTCAACCGAGACTATTACATACAAAAAATCAGATATACATCCAAATTAACCTGTGAAAAAACCTCCAAGAAACCCAATTCAACAGAGACTATTACAAAATTAAACAAATTCAACCGAGACTATTACATACAAAAAAGCAGATATACATCCAAATTAAGCTGTGAATAAACCTCCAAGAAACCCACTAGATAGACTGTGCGTCCATAAAAATAATAATTCCTATCATTCCTATCCATATCAATTAAAAGCTATAGCCATATTTCAGGGTCTATTACCTGCCTGTGCATCCGCGGAAACAAGAAAAGAAAGAATTCATATCGCTGATTAACCATAGAAGGCCTCCATGAATGCATTAATTCCTGCAGTCGACTCTTTCATTTTCGTCATGCCAAAACAGGGTAGAGGCTCCCATACTTCGACTCCTTCATTTTCCTCACGCCAAAACAGGGTAGAGATTTGAATTAATTTGGTGAACAGTGTGGGCAAACGATGTTCTAAAGACAGAGCATGGCTTTTTTCCCAAAAAGCTTTTCTCCGCTTAAAAGGTCATAATTCTTTCCAAACTCCCTTACTCCATAATTGTGCTCCCACTCTCCAATCCAACGGCGATTATCATCTGGCTGGCTTACACGTGAGAAAATATTTCTTCCACTACGTGTTGAACCGTTGCATTTAATTACAATAAAAATCCATCTACCCCGCGCGAGTTTTTTCTTGGTTATCTCATCAAACACCCTTGAACAGTGCCAGTCGCTTTCTCACGGCAGCACCCACAGTGAATTACAGTTTACACACCAGATAGCAATACAATTTTCTATTCGCCCTCAGGCACAGTGAATTACAATTTACACACCACATAGCAATACAATATTCTATTCGCCCTATGAAAACTGGAGCAGTAAAAACCTTTTTAACCAATGGGGTCGACTTACAAATTTAGGTGGTGCAATGTAAAACTAAGTTGGTGGTTTTTTTGAATGTAAATTACAAAAGTGGATATATAAATTTAGTAACTGTTTTTCTGGCATATATAAATTTAGTAAGTGCTTTTGGTAAAACGTAAATAAAGTTTGGTTTCTTTTGAATGTATATTATATAATTTTATTGAAAATGCACGTGACGCACATAATGTTATTGAAAATATTGAGATATGAATAACTTTTATAGAGTTTATTAATATGTTAATTTTGATTTTTTTTTGTTACAATGCAATTTATGTAAAAAGAACATATTATATTATATTATTTTTATAGTTAATAATATGGGTATTTTTATATTTAATAATATGGGTATGTATATTTATATTATTATAATAATACCAGTTTATTTGTTACTAGTATAAGTTTATCTTAACTATTTATCTAACATGAATTTCAAGAGGGATTAAATTTCTTGGTTACAAATTTATTTTAGAGTGCAAAAAGATAATGAGAAATTTTTTAGTGTTTAAATTGTATTTTTGAATGTTGTAGAGATTACATAACATGGGCATTAAGCTATTTTATCAACATGAAACATATTTTCTTGTTATTAATATATTTTTAAATATACATCAACATTAATTCATATTAAAATATTTTTATTATTTTCCCCGGGAAAAATTGTAATTTTCTATTATGTAGAAAATTACATGGTGTAGATGTCATTGGCAAGTAGTAAGTCTGTACATAAAACCCAGGTAGGGTGTACCATCATGTATCTGTAGATGTCATTGGCAAGTAGTAAGTCTGTACATAAAACCCAGGTAGGGTGTACCATCATGTATCTGTAGATGTCATTGGCAAGTAGTAAGTCTGTACATAAAACCAAGGTAGGGTGTACCATCATGTATATGTATGCATATACTTATATGTTACAAAATTTCAAAAAAACCAAAGATATGTGAGTCACTGTTTAGATGTCTAAAAAAACTATGATAAATTAGGGCCTATTAGCCCTTTGCTTATTAGCCCTTTGCTGATCCTGTTCTATATATGACTTGTGGTAGTACTGATAGGCCTGTATGTGTCTTTCCTCCTGTATCAACCATTCTCCTCTGGGATGGTGCGCTACCTCTTTAGAAAATTGATACGCAAATTTGTTGCGCTCCCTGTAAATATGAGTACATGAAATCTGATCAAAATGTGATTTTAATAACAATGCATCATCCAAAATGTTCTTGAGTGTGTGAACATGGCATGCAGTAATGCAATTGAACCAATTTATGACAATCTTAGAGTCCCCAAAGACTTGTAATTGTCGACAGTTTTGGTTTAATGCAAAGTATAATAGATGGTGAAGCGAAAGGAGCTCAGCGAAATTGTTTGTGCCAGCACCCAATCCCATACGGATGCGGAAGAAATGTGTCTCGGATAGGTGTAGTAGAATCCCCCCCCGCCAACACCCCTGTTCTTGTGCAGAGCCATCAAAGTAGGCCCAGGGATGAGCATGATCTATAACCTCCAGGATGATTGTTCGAATCATGGCATGTTGTTCCTCATCCAGTATTTCATTGTAACTGTTGCAAATTTTCAAGACAATAAGAGGCCATCTAATGTGTTTGCTGTTAAAAATGATATTGTTCCTGCAGAGCCATATGTTCCAACACATAATTAATCGGAGGTTTCGGGATTTCATGGTGGGGGCAGCAATCCACCAATTGTTCCATCGCTGATTGATATTTAGCACAGGCAGCACCTGTTCCCAAATCTGTTGAGTGATGGTGCAAGTTAGGAATAAGTGTTTGTTCGATTCCTCCTCTTGTCGACATAGAACACACCAGGATGGACCCTGGAATGATCTTTTCATGAGATTAGTGTCGGTAGGAGCCTTGTCCGTGATGATATTCCACATGAGGGGACGAGTGCGTGGTGGGCCTTTGAGTTTCCATAACATACACCACGAGCATTCCAGTGAGTTGGGTTTATGAGATGCATGGATGATGGGGTATCCATCTTTAGGAGTGTATGCCCCCCACACAACCGAAGCCCAAATCAGTCCATCCTCATCATCCCTGAGCCTCACATGAGATTCAGTTAATGCATTTGTGTAGTGCCGCCACTCCATACTCCATTGATCAGGTATACCAAGGTCATCAGCAGACATCCAAGCTTATTGATAAATGGAAGTATTCAAACTGTCCCCTATATGGGCAATGGTGGCCACACCTCTTTTGTTTAGGAATGATATCAATTCTGGAGGTAGATTGTTCATGTTGCCATAGCCAATCCTTAGATCAGCCCCGATGCGAACAACAAACCATTGCCAATTTTCCAAGTGAGCCCGCTCCTGATAATGGGGAGAGTTTGTATGACAACTTTCCATATCACCAATATTCCTTGTTTGTTCCAAGTTGGTAACTGGACCCATTCCATGATATTGTGAGGCCAAATTTATTCGTAGGTAACAACTTCTGTCCACAAGCTTTTGTGCTTCAGGAGAAGCTAACCCAATTTGGCTGCTAGTGCCTGTGCAAATGTTGGGAGATCCTTAAGGCCCCAACCCCCCCATTTTTTTGGGACTGCAATTCTACTCCATTTAACCCATGCAAAGGGTTTTCTTTCCTTGTGCCCCTTCCATAAGAAATTGCAGCATATCCTTTGAATCCGGGATAAGATACCTTGAGGAATCCAGGCAAGAGACATCTAGTAGACCGGGTGGCTTCAAGAACATATTTTATAAGCACTAGACGTCCTGCTCTAGACAGTAGTCGATGACTCCAATTGTTCAATCTTCTTTCGACCTTGGCCACTAACTAGGTCCAATCAGTTATTTTGTATCCATAAGATTTTATACAGAAGCCCAGGTATTTCAATCTATCCTCCAACTGTAATCTCTGGAAGGGAAATTTTTGATATGTTTGACGGAGTTCTTGTGGGGAGCAAGCCGAAAGGGTGATGGTGGATTTGGGTCAGTTTATTTCCATCCCCATTGCTGAGCTAAATAAACGCAGCACCTCAGAGAGAGTGTTGTAATCTTGTATGCCGCCATTGAGGAAGATAAGAATATCATCCATGAACAACAAATGTGTGAGAATGCATTGATCCGTGATCTTGAGTCCCATTAGCCTACCTGCCCTTTTTTCCGATGAGATTAGCCTGCTTAATCCTTCCATAACAATCAAGAAGAGCAATGGGGAGAGTGGGCATCCCTGTCTAAGTCCCCTCTCTGCATGAAAGAAATAGGAAGTCGATCCATTTATGAGAGTACTGAACGAGACAGATGTAATGCAGCACATGATCCATCTAATGAAAGGGATAGGGAAGCCCAAGTGAGTTAAAATCATCCTAATGTAAAGCCAACTGACTCGATCAAAGGCCTTAGAGAGATCTATTTTGAGAATGGCACCTTTCAGTTTCTTCAGCTTGATGGAATGGAGGGCTTCTTGGGCCGTGCCAATTGCTTCATGGATCTGACAGTTATGGAGAAAGGAAAATTGTTCAGAGGATATGTTGTCGGATAGGATCAGCTTGATTCAGTTTGCAATGATCTTGGCAATAATCTTGTAAAGGCAATTGTAGAGAGAGATGGGTCGAAAGTCGCTGAAGGATTGAGGGGAGTCCGTCTTGGGAATCAGGGCGATGAAAGTAGTATTTATGGCTTCATACATTCTCCCAGATGTTCTGCATTCCTCGATCACCTTGAGAAGGTCTGGGCCAATGATGTCGAAAAAGGATAGATAGAATTCCATTGACCATCCATCCGAGCCCGGACTTTTATCCTTCTTGAACCACTTCAATGTACTCTCCAGTTCCCCCATGGTTATGGGTTTGATAAGATCCTCCACAGAGTCTGGCTCCACAAATCTAGGGAAATGCCCCGCAATGCGAATAATTTATGCAAGTGTTGCACCTGGTGGGGCTTTGAAGAGCTGCTTGAAGTGTGTATTTCCCATCTGTGCTAGTTGATTATAGGTATTGGTAATATGCAAATGTTCTGCAGGCATTTGCCATATGGTATTGTTGGCCCTCCTTCCATTGGAAAATTTATGAAAGAACTTAGTATTTCCATCCCCATCTTGAAGCCATATCGCTCTGCTTTTGAGTCTCCATGTCTCTTCCCGATCCAGCAGAATCTTGGATCTCTGGGCTTCCAAGCCCGTCAAATGAATTTTAGCTTCAACTGAGGTGTACCCTCTACCATGGTCATCCGTTAGCACATCCAACTGTCGTTCAATGTCACAGAGAGTCTGTTCCTCCCTAGCCTTTTTCCCCTTGTCCAAATTATAGAGAGTCTTTTAAGATTCACCAGATTACGACAGAAACCCTCAACTACACAAGGATCATTTGATAGTGGATGGTCTCTCCAATACTCTGATACTAACCTGAGGTAATCAGGGTCCTTTAACCAGGTCGAGTTGAATTTAAAGGGCGACCTGGGCTTTCTTGATGGACCTGCCAGCTCCAAATAGATGGGGGAATGATCCAAAATCCCGCCAGAACCCACCCACTGCCTATAATTTGTGAAGGATGCTAACAAGTCTTCATGAATGAGAAAATGATCCAATCTTCTACCTAGTGTCGCATCTCCAGTCCTTTTGTTGTGCCAAGTCGGCAATTTTTTGTTCATGGGGATATCAATAAGGCGGTGCTGCTCTAGTAGCAGTTCTAGCTGGTCCGAGAGGGGGTCCAACTGAGAATGATGTCCCCAGGATTCTTCATGACCAATGGTAAAATTTAGGTCTCCGCCTAATATAGTAGAGTTGTCTATCAGGGAGTGCCCTAATATCTTATGCCAGAAATCTAGTTTGCTATGATTAGGAGCATATATATTAATAATGTGGAGATTCCTGCCCAGCTCTACAGAGAAAATGTCCATACCCGAGAACCCATGTCCACCCCAAGTAGAGATAGTTTTGATGGTACAGGGGTTTACCCTCAGAGCGATACCCCCCGAACACCCTAAGACATCCAAGGCATGAAAGCTCCATCCAGGCAGCAGAGATTGTAGGATCTGGGTTATCTGCTCAGCCATACTGAGGGTCTCTTGAAGAAAAATGATATCAGAGGGCTCATTATCCAAAGGAAGTCACTTCAGAGCTCATTTTTTGGGAGGCTTAGCTAAACCCCTACAGTTAAAAGATACCCACTTCATGGGGGAACCCTCACAAGGGTATCATGTGCTCTAAGTACCCTTTCAATAGTGTTCTGTCTGCCCAGGGCCACATCAGCCCCCGCAAGCTTGATGGCTTTAGAAATCTTAGAGGGCCTCCCCTGGGAGGGTTTGGGCTCCGCAAGTGAGGAAGAGATACCTAATCCAAACGATTCTGGGAGAACTGGGATACGAGATCGGAAGTTGTATGAATGTGATCCAGATGTAGAGGAGGATACAAGGGGTTCAAAATTTCCCAGAGAGTGTACAACCAGGGGCGTTGTGGAGAAGATAACCAAAGGGGGGTTGAGCAAACAATTGATAGGAGTGGTATTCATGCAAGGAATAGATGCAGACACATCCAAAGATATAATGAAATTACTAAAATGCAAAGTAGAGGAACATAGAGGAGCAGCAGTACCCGTAGATGGAGTAGCCACCGCAACAGTTCGGGATCTAGTCATGGGTGGGGAGATAGGCGAAACCTGGGTAGAGCACGATGGCCGAACAATGTCCCCAGCCACTTCCAATGGACTATCCAGATGTGAGGGCTGCTCATCCACTATTGGGTCTTCAGTCTGCATGTGCTTCTTACCCTTTGAAGCAGGAGGAGATGAATGTGGGCTTCATATTAAAATATTTTATTCATTTTATTCTATACAACATTAAAATATTTTATTTTAACATTTTTCTATATATATAGATATATATGAAGTTGATATCACGTGTTAAAATATTTTTGAAAAGTATAAGATTTAAACATCTTACTCACATACTTATTTTTTTACTTCTAATTACTTTACATGAAATTATATTAGGTCATATGGACAACTAATTAAATATGCATAGCATTTTTTTTTCTTTTTTATTATAGCTGACATTACTTTTCTATTTAGAGAATATTTTATTTTTATTTGAAGGTGGACAGGCATAGTTACACATCACCTCAAAACTTAGTTGTAGAATGATATTTTATTTTTATTTGAAGGTGGACAGGCATAGTTACACATCACCTCAAAACTTAATTGTAAAATGAGTCTCTCGCTTAATCATATGAATTTATATATTAATAAAATTTGAATATTTATCAAATAAAAACGTATAATTTATTTATGTAATGTTATTGATATTATAATGTGTTATGTGATATTTGCAAAACAATTTATTTTTTCAAAAAAGATGAAATTATATTATACATTGTATAATAAATATTAACTTTTGATTAACACAAGGTAAATAGCATAACTGAAAAGTAATGTTTCTATGTTTTAAAATGTTAATATTAAGAGAATTGCAACATTTTATAATAGTTAAATATTATACTTAATTGTAGTATATTTTTTTTACAAGTCGGTGTCTTTTTTGGAATGTAAATTATAAATGTCAGTGAATGTTTTTTCTCCAATGTAAATTACAACATTTGATATGTATAAAAATTTAGATAGTGTTTTTTATGAAATTTAAATTAATTTGGTATTTTTTAATTTAAATTATATATTTAAAAAAAAATATGATTTAAACGTATCTAAAGTTGAGACACATAAACTTTAGAGAGTTTTATTAATGAGTTTATTTGGGATTTTTATTAAAATGTAATTTTTATAAAGAAAAAATGTAATATGGGTTTGTATATTGATGTTATAAATAATATGAATTTGTATATTATAGTGAGTGATATTTATCAAATAAAAATGTGCAAATAGATTATACATAACTTATTAATATTATGATTTGATGTGATATTTGCAAAATAATTGATCTCTTTAATGAAGATAAAATTATATTCATACATTTTATAATAAATATCGACTTTTAATTAACACAATTTGAATAATACAGTTGAAAGGTAATGTTTTTACATTTTTGGGATGTTTTCTTTAAATATTATAGGAGAATTATAACATTTACAATAGTTAAATATAATTAACACAATTTGAATAGTACATATGAAGGGTAATGTTTTTACATTTTAAAAATATTTCTTTTAATATTATAGGAGAATTATAACATTTTGCAATAGTTAAATATTGTGCTTAAGTGCTTGAAGAATTCAAACCTAATGATCAAATGTTCAACTTCTCCAACCACAACTTGGTCCCAAACATTAAGGTCAAGAGGGGATGCACTTACCATTGCTATTCATAAGTTTTAATATTCAACAAAAATAAAACAAAATGTGTGATCTCGTTTCAAGTGTAGAGTTTAATATCAACAAGAATTGAGGTTTATAGTTAGTCTAGCAAAGTGTTATGTTTAACCCTCCCAAAAGAGGACATCATCATAGTTATATAAATGAGTTGGACATAAGCAATGAACCAAGATTTTATCTTTTATTATTATCTATTTACATCTTAATATTCATTTACATTAATAATTGTTTTTTTATCTAGTAAACATTTCTTAGGGGAGCCATGCATCTAATATTTCTTAACATAATTGCCTACACACGTATTCCATTGAGCTTCAACAATTCTCATTCAAGAGAATCTTGTACAAATAATTCTTCTATATATTGACAAAAATGACATAATTCTTAAAAGTTTAAAATTCTTGTTAAAAGAAAATCAATATTTAACTAATTGAAACTTTTGGCATGACGTAATTTGATCCATAATCTTAAAAGTTATTTAAAACAATTTCTATATGTTATTCTAAATACATAAGACATTATAAATTTTTAGAACAGTGATACTTATTCTAAATACATAATTCTAAATTCATAAGACGTCATAAATTTTTCCATGAGTTTGTGTATAAGTTTGTTCCTTTTTCTTTTGTGGACTTCTAACTTTTTTTAAGCAATCTCCTTCTTCATTCTATGGACTAGTTGAGGTTGTTAGATTATTCCTATAGAATTGTTGGAAAATGTTTGTACTCATGACAAAAGTCACACTTAAAAGATATTCTCTCATAATCAAGTTTTTAGACATGGATCTAATATCATATTTTAATTTTAATCACAAATAAGCCATTTTTATAAATCTACTTCAACAGATATTTGAGTGCATGCACATATCCATAATGGCTTCATATATGTTTATTTATTTTCCAAACATCTTTTTGTTTGGGATAAGGTTGTTCATTCCATGGTTGTAAGGGAAGAAACGTAGTGTAAGATGAATTAGTTGGGACTTCTTCTTCAAGATCAAAATCCAATGGCTCATGTTTTTGGTATAACCTATTATCTATGAGGAACAAAACCCTCCTTAAATTTTTTATCTTTGTTTAATTTTACTTTAAATAGAAATGAGAAAAAAAACATTTACCATAGTAGAAGTGATTTCTCTTTCCTTGTGTGAGTGGAAACCATTGAGCTTGAATCCATGCCTCAAAATATTTTTGGACATGATCGTACCTAATTTACTTATTTTGGCAAATAAAAGGGCATTGGTTTAAGGAATCTCACATGTAGGCACATAAGTTTGTTCCTTCTCTTTTCTTAACAAACAAAATGGTTGGTTTACTTCTTTATTATGGTTTTTTCTTTTTTTGCAATAAATTTAGTCATAGCTTTTAAGGTTTCTATTTCATAGTTTAAAGGATGGGACTAAGAAGAGAAGAAGATCAAATCATTATTCACTTATGTAAAAAGGATATAAAGAGAGTAAAAAATAATGTAACAAAATATATGAAATTTAAAAGTGGAAGTTATATTAATATACAACTACACAATATATTACTATGAATATATAGTATATAATAGTTATGATAAGTTTTATCACCTTCTAGTGAATTGCCTCGATTGTAACATTTTTGGTGGCTAGGGAAAACCCTATCCATCGATAACCTTTGAAACTTATTCAAGCACCCTTTCTGGTAATATATCTTCCTCCCCTTGTGTCAGTTGAAGGACTTGTGTACCCTTCCTAGAGAAGGGACATCAATAGCACTAGATTGTGTTTCTTGCTCACTAATGGTCTCTTTGGTTGTCCTCGCTTCCTCAAACCTATGTTGAAGGTCCAAAATCACCATGGGTGTTTTTGATAACCACAAGGAAGAACCCTATGCTTCTATGTTTATATCTTTTACTAGTGGAAAATGCTTGAAGAAGAATAAGTTTGTGAAAAGAATTGAAGCCATCCTCGAGTTGGATATGCTTCTAAATCTAATGAGGAAAGCCATAATGTTGCACGAGGAAGCTCTTATTGGGAAGTTTACTAGTCTTTGTTGCACCCTTAAGAAGTTAAAGTATGGATCTCAAAGCACCAAGTTATTGTCCCATGCCACATCTCTAATCATTATTATGGCCAAGGTTATTATTTGTTTTTATGTGACAATAAGGAGGAAAGCGATAAAATCTTCAAATAAGGTCCCTAGTTCATCAATTCCAAGGGATTATTCCTTACCAACTGGACCTTGTACTTTTATTCATACATGGAAATATCAACTATCCTAGTATGAGTGAGATTGCCACATCTCCCCATCCTTTTATAAGACAAAGATTCTCTTAAATCCATTGGAAACAATTTGGGTCATTATAGAAATTGGGCTTATCTTAAAAGGAATATTTACTCTTTTGCTAGAATTTTTGTAGAAATAGATCTAGAAAAGGGTATGCCAGAGGCAATTCAATTCAATACAAAGGGTTGGAGCTATACATAGACCCTTGATGATGAATATATTCTCTTTAGGTGTAACTCTTGCCATGATTATGGTCACTTTGCAAAAGGTTGTTAAAAAATCCAAGGAACACAACACCATTTGAAGTAGGGGCTTGTTTCTTGAAACAAAGAACATGAATCATATAAACAAGTATCTAGAAGGTGTAAGAAGCGACAACCCAAGGGATATCAGTGTGAAAAAGACCTCCCAACAAACATCATATTTAGTGTACTTGAGAAAGAAGATGAGGAAGAAATGGTGGAAATAAATAAAATTGATTCACTAGATCAAGAGGAACCCACTAGAATCGAAGCCCATGAGGACCATGAGGACGTGGTAGAGGAAATTCCAAAATCTTAGTAATTGCCTTCAATTAAAAGAGCATATATTTCAACATAAAACAATTTGAAGGCATCTACACTTGTGGTTTTGACACCCTTCGAAAAGAATATTCTAGAAGTAGTTGATCATGGATTAGAAGAAGAAAAAGATAAGGGAGAAGCAAAGAACTTTATCTCCACTTTCATTGTAGAGGTCATTAAAATGATTCGCTTCCCTATCCCTAACTTTTTTCCCCCGGGGAAAAATCGTAATTTTCTATTATGATGGAAAATTACATGTTGTAGATGCCATTGCATATGCCGTATGAGTGACCAAAGTCATCAAAAAGTAGTAAGTCTATACATAAAACCCAGGTAGGGTGTACCATCATGTATCTGTATGCATGTACATATATGTTACAAAATTTCAAAAAAACCAAACAAATTTGTGAGTCACTGTACAGATGTCTCAAAAAACTATGATAAATTAGGGCCTATCAGCCCTTTTCTGATCATGTTCTATATATGGCATGTGGTAGTACTGATAGGCATGTCCCTGTCTTTCCTCCTGTATCAACCATTCTCCTCTGGGATGGTGCACTGCCTCTTTAGAAAACTGATCCGCAAATTTGTTGCGCTCCCTGTAAATATGAGTACATGAAATCTGATCAAAATGTGATTTTAAAAACAATGCATCATCCAAAATGTTCCTGAGTGTGTGAACATGGCATGCAGTAATGCAATTGAACCAATTTATGACAATCTTAGAGTCCCCAAAGACTTGTAATTGTCGATAGTTTTGGTTTAATGCAAAGTATAATAGATGGCGAAGCGAAAGGAGCTCAACAAAATTGTTTGTGCCAGCACCCAATCCCATACGGATGCGGAAGATATGTGTCTCAGATAGGTGTAGTAGAATCCCCCCCCCACACCCCTGTTCTTGTGCAGAGCCATCAAAGTAGGCCCAGGGATGAGCATGATCTATAACCTCCGGGATGATTGTTCGAATCGTGGCAGGTTGTTCCTCATCCAGTATTTCATTGTAACTGTTGCAAATTTTCAAGACAATAAGAGGCCATCTAATGTGTTTGTTGTTAAAAATGATATTGTTCTTGCAGAGCCATATGTTCCAACATAGAATTAATGGGAGGTTTCGGGATTTCATGGTGGGGGCAGCAATCCACCAACTGTTCCACGCATCCTTTATACAATCCCCTTCCCATCGCTGATTGATATTTAGCACGGGCAACACCTGTTCCCAAATTTGCTAAGTGATGGTGCAAGTTAGGAATAAGTGTTTATTTGATTCCTCCTCTTGTCGACATAGAACACACCAGGATGGATCCTGGAAAGATCTTTTCATGAGATTAGTGTCAGTAGGAGCCTTGTCCATGATGATATTCCACATGAGGAGATGAGTGCATGGCGGGCCTTTGAGTTTCCATAACATACGCCACCAACATTCCAGTGAGTTGGGTTTATGAGTTGCATGGATGATGGGGTATCCATCTTTAGGAGTGTATGCCCCCCGCACAGCCGGAGCCCAAATCAGTTCATCCTCATCATCCCTGAGCCTCACATGAGATTCAATTAATGCATTTGTGTAGTGCCTCCACTCCATACTCCACTGATCGGGTATACCAAGATCATCAGCAGACATCCAAGCTTGTTGATAAATGGAAGTATTCAACCGGTCCCCTATATGGGCAATGGTGGCCACACCTCTTCTGTTTAGGAATGCTATCAGTTCCGAAGGTAGATTGTTCATGTTGCCGCAACCAATCCATGGATCAGCCCTGATGCGGACAGTCGAACCATTGCCAATTCGCCAAGTGAGCCCACTCCTGATAATGGGGAGAGTTTGTATGACAACTTTCCATATCACCGATATTCCTTGTTTGTTCCAAGATGGTAGTTAGACCCATTCCATGATATTGCGAGGCCAAATGTATTTATAGGTAACAACTTCTGTCCATAAGCTTTTGTGCTTCAGGAGAAGCCAACCCAATTTGGCCGCTAGTTCCTGTGCAAATGTTGGGAGATCCTTGAGGCCCCAACCCCCCCATTTTTTTGGGACTGCAATTCTGCTCCATTTAACCCATGCAAAGGGTTTTCCTTCCTTGTGCCCCTTCCATAAGAAATTGCAGCATATCCTTTGAATCCGGGATAAGATACCTTGAGGAATCCAGGCAAGAGACATCTAGTACACCAGGGTGGATTCAAGAACAGATTTTATAAGAACTAGACGCCCTACCCTAGACAGCAATCGATGACTCCAGTTGTTCAATCTTCTTTCGACCTTGGCCACTAACCAAGTCCAATTAGCTATTTTGTATCCATGAGATTTTATACGGAAGCCCAGGTATTTCAATCCATCCTCCAGTTGTAATCTCTGGAAGGGAAATTTTTGATATGCTTGACGGAGTTCCTGTGGGGAGCAAGCCGAAAGGGTGATGGTGGATTTGGGTCTGTTTATTTCCATCCCCATTGTTGAGCTAAATAAACGCAACACCTCAGAGAGAGTGTTGTAGTCTTGTATGCCACCATTGAGGAAGATAAGAATATCATCCACGAACAACAAATGTGTGAGAATGCATTGATCCGTGATCTTGAGTCCCATTAGCCTACCTGCCCTTTTTCTGATGAGATTAGCCTTCTTATTCCTTCCATAATAATCAAGAAGAGCAACAGGGAGAGTGGGCATCCCTGTCTAAGTCCCCTCTCTACATGAAATAAATAGGAAGTTGATCCATTTATGAGAGTACTGAATGAGACAGATGTAATGCAACACATGATCCATCTAATGAAAGGGATAGGGAAGCCCAGGTGAGTTAAAATCATCCTGATGTAAAGCCAATTGACTCGATCAAAGGCCTTAGAGAGATTTATTTTGAGAATGGAACCTTTCAGTTTCTTCAGCTTGACGGAATGGAGGGATTCCTGGGTCGTGCAAATTGCTTCATGGATTTGACGGTTATGGAGAAAGGCAAATTGTTCAGAGGATACATTGTCAGATATGATCAGCTTGATTCAGTTTGCAATGATCTTGGAAATAATCTTGTAAAGGTAGTTACAGAGAGAGATGGGCTGGAAGTTGCTGAAGGATTGAGGGGAGTCCGTCTTGGGAATCAGGGCAATGAAAGTAGTATTTATGGCTTCATACTTTCTCTCAGATGTTTTGAATTCCTCGAACACCTTGAGAAGGTCCAGGCCAATGATGTCGAAAAAGGATAGATAGAATTCTACTAACCATCCGTCCAGGCCCGAACTTTTATCCTTCTTGAACCACTTCAATGTACTCTCTAGTTCCCCCATTGTTACGGGTTTGATAAGATCCTCCACAAAGTTTGGCTCCACAAATCTAGGAAAATTCCCTACAATGTGAATAATTTCTGCAAGTGTTGCACCTGGTGGGGCTTTGAAGAGTTTCTTGAAGTGTGTATTTCCCATCTGTGCCAGCTGATTATAGGTATTGGCCGTCTGCCCATGTTCTGTAGGCATTTGCCATATGGTATTGTTGGCCCTCCTTCCATTGGCAAATTTATGAAAGAACTTAGTATTGTCATCCCCAGCTTGAAGCCATATCACTCTGCTTCTGAGTCTCCATGTCTCTTCCCGATCCAATAGAATCTTAGATCTTTGGGCTTCCAAGCCCGTCAAATGAATTTTAGCTTCAACTGAGGTGTACCCTTTGCCATGGTCATCTGTTAGTGCATCCAAATATCGTTCAATGTCACAGAGAGTCTGTTCCTCCCTAGCCTTTTTACCCTTTGCCCAGATTATGGAGAGTCTTTTAATATTCACCAGATTATGATATAAACCCTTAGCTACACAAGGATCATTTGATAGTGGATGGTCTCTCCAATACTTCAATACTAACCTGAGGTAATCAAGGTCCTTTAACGAGGTCGAGTTGAATTTAAAGGGCGACCTGGGCTTTCTTGATGGACCTGCTAGATCCAAATAGATGGGAGAATGATCCAAAATCCCGCCATAACCCACCCACTGCCTATAATTTGTGAAGAATGCTAACAGGTGTTCATGAATGAGAAAATGATCCAATCTTCTTCCTAGTGCTGCATCTCTAGTCGTTCTGTTGTGCCAAGTCGGCAATTTTTTGTTCCTGGGGATATCAATAAGGCGGTGCTGCTCTAGTAGTAGTTCCAGCTGGTCCGAGAGGGGGTCCAAATGAGAATGATGTCCCCAAGATTCTTCATGACCAATGGTAAAATTTAGGTCTTCGCCTAATATAGTAGAGTTGTCTATCAGGGAGTGCCCTAATCTCTTATCCCAAAAATCTAGTATTTTATGATTAGGAGCATATATATTAATAATGTGGAGATTCCTTCCCAGCTCTGCAGAGAAAATGTCCATACCCAGGAACCCATGTCCACCCCAAGCAGAGATAGTTTTGATGGTACGGGGGTTTACCCCCAGAGCGATACCCCCCGAACGCCCTAAGACATCCAAGGCATGAAATCTCCATCCAGGCAGCAGAGATTGTAGGATCCAAGTTATCTACTCAGGCATATTGAGAGTCTCTTGAAGAAAAATGATATCACAGGGCTCAAAATCCAAAATCTGCTTTAGAGCTAATTTTTTGGGAGGGCTAGCTAAGCCCCTATAGTTAAAAGATACCCACTTCATGGGGGAACCCTCACAAGGGTATCCTGTGCTCTAATTACCCTTTCAATAGTGTTCTATCTTCCCAGGGCCACCTCAGCCCCCACAAGCTTGATGACTTTAGAAATCTTAGAGGGCCTCCCTCGGGAAGGTTTGGGCTCTGCAAGTGAGGAAAAGATACCTAATCCAAACGATTTTGGGAGAACCGGGATACGAGATCGGAGGTTGTATGAATGTGATCCAATTGTAGAGGAGGATACAGGGGGGTCAAAATTTCCTAAAGAGTGTACAACCGGGGGTGTTGTGGAGAAGATAACCAAAGGGGGGTCAAGCGAACAATTGATAGGAGTGGTATTCATGCAAGGAATAGATGCAGATACAACCAGAGATAAAATGAAATTACTAAAATCCAAAGTAGAGGAACAGAGAGGAGGAGCAATACCCGTATATGGAGTAGCCGCCACAGCAGTCCGGGATCCAATCATGGGTGGGGAGACAAGCGGAACCAAGGCAGAGCACGATGGTTGAATAGTGTCCCCAGCCGCTTCTGATGGACTATCTAGACGTGAGGGCTGCTCATCCACTAGTGGGTCTTCAGTCTGCATGTGCTTCTTACCCTTTGAAGCAGGAGGAGATGAAGGCGAGACGAGCGAACATTCTTTGAACAGGTGCCCAACCTTGTGGCATCTCCTGCACCGGAAGGGAACTCCTTCATAGTCAAGGATTTGTCTGCGCGAATAATGACTCGAGTGGAGGGTTATCTTCTCCTCCAATCCTTCCCTTGTATCTAGATGAACCAGTATACGAGCCATGGTCATGTTGCCGGAGGATTCAAAGGTCTTTTCATGTTCCAGATAAGTTCCCAGTGCATTACCAATGCATTTGAAGACATCCTCCAACCAAAATTGCATAGGAAGCCCTGGTAGGTGAACCCAAATTGGCCCAGTGCCAAGCTATTCCCTTTCAGGGTCAAAAAGGGGGTTCCATCTTTTAAGCAGAACAGGTGCAAGTTCGATGTGCCAAAATCTCGAGAGGATCCAATCAGTATACTCCTCCCTGTGGAATCTGAGAGAAAACCACCCCCGCGTGAGGACTCTGATCGAGGGTAATTCTTTGAGAAGTGAACCCCATATTTCCATGGTCTAAAGTCGCAGTCACTCCACAGAGTAGTTCTGCCCTCTAACACATCCCACCAAGACCCTGTTGGTCATGTCCACCACTTCACCCATCGTAAGGTCTTCCCCCAAAGAGAGATTAATGTCCTTGTCTGTCACCTTTAAGCACCTCCCTTTCTTGACCTTGTTGGATCTAGGTGTCGTCGGGTAGTCCCGGAAGGGTCCCCTGATGCCCTGGTAAACCACCTGCAGGGATGGAGGAGTGCTCTTAGGGTTTGGGACAGGCGAGCTGAAGCAACCCGAGGGAATGAGGAAACCGTGTGGAGGGCAGTTAGGGTTTGGGATAACGCATCCAGTCGGAGAGGAAAAGTGAGGGGTTGATGTCCCAAGCTGTGAGATGCCTGAGGAGAAGGGAGTGCCGGAAGGAGCAGCAGTATGAGGAAGGTCAAGAAGCAGGGAGTCGAATGAGGGTGATGGCGGAAGGCATGCCCCGATGAGGTTGAGGGTTGCCGGGGAGAGAGGAGGACAGTCCAAACCAGAAGCGGCGTCCAGTGCAATAGAGGGAGGCAGGTGGGGAACAGATGGCCCAAAACAATTTAGGATAGGATTCTGAGCAAACAACGGGTAGAAATACAAGCCAAAGGAGTCAAAACCTGACACGGTGCGAGGGTGTCACCATATCTCCTCATAGGGAGTTGGGTCCACTGAATAGTTGACAACGTCTTCTTCCATACCGGCAGTCGAGTTGGAGGTCAAGGGATGGTAGCAGCTACGCGAAAAAGTTGGGGTCAGGCTACAAACCGTAACACAGGGAAGTCCGCAGGTAGAAGATAGGAAGGTGTTGATAGAGGGAACCCGTGAACTTACCCTAGGCCCCGAGGCGCAACATCACGGAGTCCGTTTTGTTTCCATTGTTGTATGTTGAGGGTAGATATTTTTCATTGTGTCCTCTCTCCCTCACCTATAAGGGGAAGGAAATCAAATTAAGAAAGAGGATGAAAAGAGGTGAAGTCTAAAATCATAAAGAGAAGTCAACAAACTTGGACAATATCTTGAATAGTAGAGGAAGAAATCAACATAAAAATATGACTATGTGTTCTTTATGTATATTTTTATGTGGAGAGTTTATTTGAATTTACCCATGTTAGAAATTTGTGAATTGGGATAGAAATAAAAATGGAATTATTTTCACATGATTTATAATGCAATTTATTTGTAGTTACAAAGCGTTATCTAGAAACAAGCCCAAGCTTTAGCATAACTCTTTTTTGAATGGATATATGTGTGTGTGTGTGTGTGAGGGGGGCGGGGTAAAAGAGTTTCATTTCATTATGAGCAGAAGAAAATATACATTTTGGTTTGCCCTGGTTTGCCACTAGGGAAATCGGACTAGTGGCAGAACCAAAACCTTTTATGCATCCAAAAATTTATATTGTTTCTGGAAATTAAAATTACTACAGAAAACCCAAGAGGCTTGAGGCCTGTTAACACTGGTGCCTCCAAATAACTAAAAAAACTTACATAGAGGTCATTAATAATAGAGTAGACAACGTGCCTCAACCTGCTTTAGGAGAATTTGATTCTTATACAGTAATGGGATCTTTTATAGTCCCCCGTGAGCAGTGTGAATCTAGAGGGTGGTCCATGTGGCCTTTAATCCATTATAGATGTCGATCCAATCCTTTTCTCATAAGTTGTAACTCATACAACATCATCAAAATATCTGGACGAGTTTCATTTTTTGTCGAGAAGCACTCTCCCAAGCAACATTTTCATATGCCAGTAGATATCAATATTGTGCAAGTATTGATTGAGTCTTCCTTGGTATTCCAAATAGCTAGTATCCATTCCGCGAAGCCACATGCAATATGAATGTCAGATAGGCATTCCTGCTCCATTATTATGCCACACTCTACCTCAAAAATTTCTTCATGAATTTATGGCGGGGTGTGGTCTCAGTATATACTTTTTGAGGCTTCCATGCTTTTTTGAGCTCAGAAGTTCATCTCACAATAGTAGGCAACACCCTTACGTGATTTGAATCTATGTTAAGTATTATTTGGCTACCTTAGAATGTCAAGGTCAAAACTCAGTCACAATAAGGTTAGGTCACGAGGGAAACAGATCTTGGGGAGGCTAAGAGAAGAATTTTTTAGAGATATGGACATCCAACAATGCAAGACAAGGGGGGTCGAGAGAGGGTAGGCCAAAATTGTGTCTGGTTAGGAGGTGAGATGAAATAGGGAGTGATGCACCAAGCTTTTGTAGCCTCACCTAAACCAAATTTAGGAAATAACCAAGAATTGAGAAGGGGGGGCTGAGAATACACATAAGGGAGGGACGCGAGATAGGGAGGGGTGGACCAAAGAAGTGACACGATGGAAGCCCAAGAAGGAGCCAAGCTCTATGGCTTGAGGGAAGAATTTGGAAGAAAAACAGGAAAGTCGGGGTGGAGCCTTGCTCAAAATAGAAATGTTTGTTTGATAAACATAGGCCTTGGTAGGATTAGAATTTATAACCAAATTTGAGTTTCCATACAATAGAAAACCAATGTTGGACCCTACACCCATGAACATCAGTAATAGATTGTTGTAAAAAAAAAAAAAAATCAAGAATTTAAATCTAAGTAATGCCAAATCATGTTGGACTCTAGATTGTAGGATCTCCAAAAAAAAAAATCGAGAATTCAAAGCTGACTAATGCCAAATCCTATTGGACTCTAGGTTGTAGGATCTCCACCTCCCTAAATGACGAATTCACATGATACACGGGGCCTAAAATGATACCCAAGTCCTCATCTTGAGCCCTCCACTTTCAAATCCATGCATCATCCTGAATTCCATGACCCACGACATTAACCTTTTATGAAGCATCCTGGGTTGCACACAAATTGAAATTCTCCACCACCTCTCGAACCTACTCCATTGTTAATGATATGGGAGGAGGTTTAGCCACATCTCCCACATTTATGTAGGAATTTATAGGGTAAGTTCCTCAGACAGAACACCAAAAGGACACCGCTCACAACTAGATCGCAGATCAATACACCAGTATTTTGACGTGGTTAAAACCCTCAAAGAGGGAAACAGTCCACGGCCTGAGCCAACGCGGCCACTTCAGGCAATTTATTAATAAAAGAATGAAAATTTACATATGTTTCTCTCATGCACGGATTACCCTACAAATGACCCTCCATGCGCTTTAAATAGAATTCATGGACCAATCGGGTGTCAAGCCACGGATCAAGTGTCGGTAATACAGAGGAGAGAATGAACCGTCAGATTTTAAGTTACAAAATGTAAAACGGTAAAGAAACACACTTTACCTAACTCTATACCTAACTCTACACTAGACCAAGTTGTACTTAACTATTTCCTATGTGTCGGAATATCCTAACATCCCCCCTTAAGAACAACTTGGGATAGGATTGAAGGATTTACAAATATGACACAATAGGAGAAGGAAGGAGGCACTAGAGCCTATCCCCCCTTAGTGACAACTTCCTGAACTCCAACCATAAATCGAAGTTTAGTGAACTTCGCCTCTGTGAGAGCCTTTGTGAAGATGTCTGCAACTTGATCATCTGTTGAACAATATTGCACTTCAAGAACATGGTCGTGAATGAGCTTTCTGATGAAGTGCATGTGTAGTTCAATGTGTTTGCTGCACTGATGTTGGACTGGATCTTTGCATAGTTGAATGGCACTTTGATTATCACACCAAAGTGTAGTCGGATGCTGCTACTGAAGGCCAAACTCTAACAGGATCTGACGAAGCCACAAGGCTTCCTTACTAGCTTCTACGGCACCACGATACTCTGCTTCTGCTGATGAAAGAGAAATGGCAGCTTGTTTCTTACAAGCCCATGTAATAGGTCATGAACCAAGAGTGAACACATAACCGGCAGTAAACTTCTGATCATCAGGGTCACTAGCCCAATCGGAATCAGTGAAACCAACCAATAGAGGAGCTGCTTTCAGTCACTTGTAATTCTCCTGAAGTTGATGCTACCTTATACCGTCAACTTGTAGGATTTGGTGTGATAATCAAAGTGCCATTCAGCTATGCAAAGATCCAGTCCAACATCAGCGCAGCAAACACATTGAACTGCACATGCACTTCATCAGAAAGCTCATTCACGACCATGTTCTTGAAGTGCAATATTGTTCAACAGATGATCAAGTTGCAGACATCTTCACAAAGGCTCTCACAGAGGCGAAGTTCACTAAACTTCGATTTATGGTTGGAGTTCAGGAAGTTGTCACTAAGGGGGGATAGGCTCTAGTGCCTCCTTCCTTCTCCTATTGTGTCATATTTGTAAATCCTTCAATCCTATCCCAAGTTGTTCTTAAGTATTTCCTATGTGTCGGAATATCCTAACAATTTATTCTTGATCAGACAATAATCATGCCTTCCCCCACCTTTCCCTTCCCCAACACTCGATATGGGTATTTTTGAATGAATATATAATTCTGTTTTGATTAGAAAATTAAAATAAAATATGTCACCCTCTAAAAATATATATAAAAATGATATCATTTAGAGATATATTGATACAAACTTAGTATTTATATTAAATACTAGCTCCATCTTAACTCCAAATCTACGAAGCACCTAGAGAGATCAATTATGTTGAGATGCAAACCTCTTTTAGAGTGAAAATATTTGATCCCTCTAGGCACTTGGTAGATCTGGAATTAAGATGGATCTAGGCTGGTTTAATTTTCTCCTTTAAATAGATTATATTCCACGTGAATACCATGGGTTCTCATAAAACTTGAGCTCAAGAACCACCAGTAACTTGACCAAGTCATGTTTACCTTATTATTTTAGTTTAGAGTTATTTTTATTTTATATGTTTTTTTTTACCATGTAAAAATGTTTAACATAGGGTTACTTTTATTTTTATTTTTATTTAATTTTGACCAAGTAAAAATGTTTACAAGACATTACATTACATTATGTTATAACACTTCTACCATATTGGGTTGGAGAGGAGTGAATTATAATTAAACAAGATTTTTTTTTTAAGATTAAGATTTATACAATGAGAGAGATCTTCAAATCTATTTGAAATATCAACAATGGTTCTTGTTTATTATTTTTGGTTTATGTTTTGAACCCATAACATGGTCTGTCATAAGGACAAATAGCCACATAGACAAGAACAGTAAAACCACTATTAATATAAAAAATATAGAGATAATATTAAAGACTTAAGATGTGGCTAAGTGGTTTATGTATTAATATTGATTCGACTCCTCTTATGTATCAAACTTTTTGTATTGCATATAGATTACATATGCAAAATTTGTTTTGATGATATATCTTGTGATGGATCTATTGTAGTTGCTACAACAACACCCAAAATTTTCGCACATATCACAATTTTGGGGCCCCTGTGCTTTTCAAGGTTTCAATGGTTATGACTTTGTCTTAAATGGATCAAATATTTCATGACCTAACTGCTATCAAACCCTGTAGTTGCTCAGACTTCCATGATATATATTATATGTATGCACCTTGCTTCATCTTGGTTTACATCCTTTATAATCCATAAGGGTTTGTAAATTTGTTGCTTTCATGATGCATCCTCAAGCTTCATACTCTTTATGTTATGTTATACTTAACCATAGATTCTCATTCTCCGACTTGCATCTTCAAGTTGGAAGCATCTTGTGTATTTTCTAGTCACTTTATTACATTGTCATTGCACTGCATATCAATGTCATTTTTACTCAAATACTTGAGCATTGAACCGACTGGAGGAAAATAAGTTCTTAAAGGTCTCTTTAGGAATTTTACACATTTAGTTGAAGCACGATTGCTTGAATAAGTCGAACATTCATATTGTAGTCCTCATCATTGTATTGTTCATATAAGGACTTTTCTCTAGCCAAATTTTTGGGTGCAAGGATGCAATGCAAGAATGCGCTAAGATAAATAGTCCTCATCAGGTGATGTCATGAATCTTTAATGTTTTAGGCATGCATGGAGCTTATACTATGTCAATAAGTGCCAAGGCTGCATAAGCAATCTTAAAGAATAAGCGTATCAATTGTTAGCAAGCCTAGCACACTCTTTTTCACTAGTGTGAGTGCACCTTTTAGTGACAATCAAGCACCAAGACTTAGCGCAAATCTTTGCGCTTGGTTGCATCTCAAAGTGTCACTGGTTCGCAAGTGCGTCACCATTCATTTGACTCTTTTGGATCCCAACGCACATTTCAAGCATAGTGCCTCTCCCTATCCCTAAAATCTGTGAATGTGCCCATGTGGAATTCCTCTTAAATTGGCACGCTGATGCAATACAAAGGCATAAGTTCGAATATTCTATCTTTGGAAATTGCAACAATGTTATACCTTGAATGCACATCTCTTGAGTTATGCTCGCACGTCTCATAAGATCAATCTTGAATATATATCTCTCCAAACTCTACCTACTTCTAGCATATGATTTCTAACCAAGAGCTAGCATATCACGCATTTCTAGTCTCTAGTCGTAAGCCTTACCTTTTTCCAATGCACTTGTGCCATGCACCCAACGCATTACATTTTCATATTGAAATTTATGTACATGAAACAAAAATAGAGTAGGGATTTTACTCGACTAATTAGGTATGTTTGCAATAAATGATTGTGATATTTCAGGGACATGGGATTTCTAGTGCGATGGAATTCCATCATCCATTGAAAGAATGGTACCACTGACAAAGAAAGGATTAATAGGATGAATAACAAGCTAAAATTGATGAGTCAATTTAAGTCTTAAATTTATGTCTCAAGGCTGAAAAATCCTTCAGGTCTTTCAAGATGATTACATTGAACATCCTCATGGGACGATAATTGTTATAAGTGTTATATTTTATTATCTTAGTAAAATGTGTTTATCATGCATCCCAATTACCAATTATATGTTTCAGGATTGGATCTGTGGGATAATTGTTGGTCATCTACATATAAACATCTCAAAAAAGCATGATTTTGATTAATGGAAACCATTAAAAAGTCAACTTAGTATCAAGGAAACACATGGACTTGAAAAAAATTTCAACAAGTTTCTTAAAGTGCTACGTCAAAGCTCATTTTCCTCTTGATATATTGTAAAATATTACTTTGTCATAAAATGACAAATATTAAAGCATGTAAAGGGTCAATAAGAATATCAAAAGTCATGAGAAATTTGAAAAGGTCCTAGGGAAAATGAAGAGTCAAGCAGAAGATGAAAGGTCACGAGGGAAGTCCAAGAGTCAGAGGAGGAGGTGAAATATCACCCTCATCATTTTTATAAATGTAACATCATGCCTCATTCAAAAGGACTTTTAGCACTTAAGCTGACCTAGTAATTGGATTGTTATTTTGTGCTTGAGGAGCTAAAAGCACTCACTCTTGGTAGCTTGTAGAGGGATGGATTGTGAGACTAGTGTTATGTTTGGTAGATGATATGAACTGCTCTCATCCCACTATTGGGTTTTGACGAACCTATTTTACATGTATTTGAATGGGTGACGATATTAATGAGAATTTTTTCAATTCATGCATTGATTCCCATGCATTCCTCTATTGGTTATATTAGTTGTCTGGTATTCCAATTATGTATGCATGTGTGTTTACATATTGGTTACATGTTTATGAACTAATTCATTGCATTCAACTTGTGTTTTTTCTTTGAATCTATGCTCTTCATTCAATGTTAATGTTAGTAATTGATTGTGAACTAATTTGCAGTTGATTTCTAGCACTTTCCCATTGTGTATGTCTTAGGTAGTCTCAGCTATTTGACTCTCTCTTAAGGCATGCTCTCTTTCATTACATTTTCGTTGAGTTCTTATATTATGTTCCACAAGCCATCAATGGAGATATGATCTCATCCTCATTCTTTCGACATATTACACTTTGTCTCACATTTATTTATGCATTCAATATCCAGGAGAAAAACACACACATGATGGCAGTGAGGCCTGCAAACCATATGGGAATCCTATCCCAAAAGATGTAGGGTCTAGTTGGGACTTTACACCAGGGAGATCCCCAAGTATTTGCAGAATATCCATCATTGTCAACACATTTTGGTGCTAGAAGGAGGGCCAGATGACAAGCTGAGCCCGTGAAGCGTAGTTTTCAATATTTTATCTCAAAATGGTCTCTCCCCAAATCATTATCCTGGGATTTTTTGTTAAAAGACTTGAGGTTTCGATCCTTGTGGAAATTGTCCATTTCTTATCAAAGAATAATTTTGATGGTGAAGGGGAAATCTCTACGTCTAAGCATATCTTGCGATTTCTTGATATTTGTGTTGATAAAGATGTTCATGATGACAATGTCCTATGCAAACTTTTCTTTTTCACCTTTCAAGGTCGTGTCAAATCATGGTGTAAAACCTTGTCGTATGATTATATTTATTCTTTTAAATAGTTCATTGATGAGTTTGTGTTTGTTTTTCAAGAGCCTACTGTTGAGGATTTATTTAAAGAAATTGATGAATTCAGGATGAGCCCCGATGAATTAGTGGATGATTTTTCCAAGAGATTTCTTAACATCTTCTATAAAATCCCACCGAAATATAAGGATTGGTATCATCTAATAAGAGAGTTTCCACATCTACTTAGAATTTATGAGAGGGAATATAAATCTAAATTTAATATTGACGGTAAAATATCAGAAGATACCAGTATTATGTTCCCTAATTTCATTATGTCTACTTTTGTTGTGGGTGCAAGTCAAAGGAATCCTCATATTTTAGAAGTGGAAATGGTTCCCCCTGATTTCCCTTTTCCTCCTTTGTCTTCCTCATTAATTGAACTTGATCTTGTACTAATATCCCAATGTCTATTGATAATGAATTAGGTAATGAGGAAAATTTGCATAGAAAGGGGCAGAGTTGTCTTGATTCAGAATTCCAAATAAACTTTGTTGAGATGGAGCAAGCTCAAATTGAAAATAATATTAGTAGACCATCCTTTGATTCTCATATTGATGAAATTTATGTTGATTTAGTTAATCCTCCATCTTCCCATGATGTACTCTTACCTTTGCCTCCATGCCATAACAAAGGCATTGTCTTGGGTGACAATGGATGTTCAAATGATCCCTTAGAGCATGACATGCATGATGATCCCTTGATTCCTCAGGTTGATACTAATGTGAAGGATGTGAGTTTTGAATTGGATTTAGTTGAAATGGATGTTTCTTCACCTAACTATTTTCATCTTCTTTCATCCTTAACACACTATTCATTGTACCCTAATTTATTTGATGAATCTGTTATATCAATGATGTCTTCAAATCCTTTAGATCTTTATGTTGTTGGTCTTGATTGCAATAAGGTACATGATGGTTTGGTTCCATAATTTAAAGATGAAAATTAGGAATCCAATCCTTATGATCTATTTCATCCGCATATTTCATAGATGAATAGGAAGATTCTATATCTTTGAAAGCTTAAGAAAGTCCTTTGGTTAATTCACCCTCATTCTTAATCTATGAAGAGTAACATGTGTTAAATGTCAAATTTGATCAAATTGGTGGCTTTAACTGTTTTCATCCTATTCATAATGTCTTCACTGATACCTCTAATGATAGTTGTTCACATTCAATTATTGATTTTTTTGAGCCACCAAATTTGATGATCCATCATTTGAGATTTTAGAGACTTTTCAGGATGTTGAGGCACTTCCATTTCCGCTGATGGTTATGTCAGGTACTCATGATCTTGACAAGATTCTTGAACAAGATCAAATTGTAATTTCTTCATGAGATTCTTTCCCTAGCATTATTTCACCAAATGAATCCTCATATTTGAATTCTTTGCAGAATTTTCAACCTGGCCATTTTGAATTTCATGATTGAATTGTTGTTTGGTTGGACGAGTCTTATCTGGAAAGATCTACTGCTAATAAAAAGGTTCCAGTTTTATCTTGATCTTTCTATAAATGAAAATGTGGATGAATGCACATATGTGAGATCCCTTCAGTGTGTTCAGGATCATCACTCTCATTATCAGGATAGAGTTACGGCTTGACTAGAACATTCTTCTCTGGTTAACACTTTTGCATACAGGTGTGACCTTGTTTATCATGTGCAAGTTATTCAAGTAAATCTCTTTGCTTCTGCACATTGCTTTATGTTGGTACTAATTGCGTACATCCTTTTTTTTGTAGATCGGGAGTAGCGCTATTGGCTGCATTGGACGTTTGGCTTTACATAATCCTAACCTCCTTTTCAATTAGATTAAGACTTAGGTTTAGATGAGTTTTTTTCTTCTTATTATTAGTATAGTTTTTCATGAATTTTTCTTGTGTACATAGTTGTATTTTCTTTCCATGTATTACTGTTCTTTCATGGCATTGCTATTTTTCTCACATTATGCCTTATTGTGCATTTAGCCTCATCCCAATTGCATTGTTGAGCTCATCTCATCCCGCATTCATTTCCTTGCATTATGCATTTGCTTCTCATTTGATCCATGTATTCTACATGTTATTTACAAGATTGTACATAAATGATGGGTGATAAGATTATTTTGTATATTCACTTACCATGTCCATAGTGTTGAAATCTGAACCAATGGTTGTGTGTGGTCACTCCAAGAGGCAACCTCTTGTCGACCTAGTATTGAAACCTAATCCTTGTTATCTATACATGAGTCTACTTTATTGACAAGGAAAATATGGCTTGATACTTATGGGGAACTCTAATAAGTTTGTAAGGCTTATATCCATAACCTGAAGTTTGTTTCCAGTCTGGTCCTAATGTTCCTTGTATGTTTTCATTGTCCACTTGCAAGTTAGAGATGTGACGTAGAAATATGACATGAGGGAAAACCAAGTTGGAAAATATTTTAGTTTTTGTCAAACAAGAAACAAACTCTCTTGCCCATAAAATAAGTTGGGATCCCTCTTCCGCTTCCTGAAATGAACACCTTAATAAATTATGCCAAAGTGCATCCCAAAGAAAACTAATTAAATAAAGGGTAAAGGAAGAGAAAGGCTTCTTGTGTAGAGAGGTGATGTAAGCAACTTCGCCAGGGTACTGAACAAGCCTACTAGCAATGAAGCAATGCTTGTCATTTCTTGAGTGACTCTATCGGCGTAATGAACATGCATACTAGTAGCGGAGCAACACCATAAACTTACTTTCAAATTCTGAACATCATAAACCCTCTGTCATGTTTTCTATATCATTGTTGAAGACTGACATGTGTGACCTCTTGATTTAGTGTTTAAAGAATAACAAGACCTAGCTATGGAAACATATAAATTGACTATTTATAAATGGTTAAGTAACTCAAGTGGTTCCAATGGTATTTAATTCAATACTTCCTTGCATTTATTAATAAGGGTCAGTCTATTTTTTCCCATGGAAAAATCATAATTTTCACTGATATTTGAAAATTACATGCTCGAGATGTTGGAAGCATATGTAGTAAAAGTGGTCATAAGCGACAGAATGTGTTGAACTATCCAAAAATGAGTCAATCCCAGGTATGGGAGACTGTTATGATAAATACATATGATAAGTTCTGTAATATATAGACATGAGATGTACTATAAACAAAATTAATTACATCAAAATTAATTCCAAAAATGTCATGAAATTAGAGCCTGAAGACCCTGTCCTGTTGCACATCCATGTATGGACGATGGTAGTAACAATAGTATTCCTGGTCATGTTGTTCTCTAATCAACCAGATCCCCCTTGGCTGGAGCATGGCTTCTTTGGATAACTGGTCAGAAATTTTGTTGCGCTCCTTGTATATATGATGACAAGAAATATAGTCATAATGAGTCCTCAACATCAATGCATCATCCAAAATATGTCGGAGTGTGTGTGTGTGGCATGCAGATTGTTGATTAAACCATTTTATGATAATCTATGAGTCACCAAAAATCTGTAAACGACGACAACCTTTTACAAGTGCAAAAAATAATAAGTGACGGAGGGAAATGAGTTCTGCATAGTTGTTTGTCCCAGCACCCAAACCCATCTGGATCTTATAGAAATGGGTATTAGTGATATGAAGGAGGATTCCCCCGCCACAGCCATGATGTTGTGCCGAGCCATCAAAGTATGCCCATGGAGTATCACGGTCAATAATTTATGCGGTGATGGTGCGAGCAGTAGGTGCACGGGCATCCTCTGGGATGTAATGAAATGTAGATATGAGATGTGCAGTGGCATGTGACCAACGGGGTGTAGTGTCAGTGAATATGATTTTGTTCCTCTGTAGCCAGATACACCAGCAAATCAAAATAGGTAGGTTTTGAATCCTATGAGAGTGTGCACTTGTCCACCATAGATGTCAGGCCCCCATGATGTCCACCCCATGCCAACTAGAATGTATGTGTAGTAATGTAATAACTTCAATCCAGATAGAGATAGTAAAAGGGCAAGTAAGGAATAGATGATCAATAGTTTCCAGTTCCTGTTTGCAGAGAACACACCAAGATGGACCATGAAAGGTTTGCTTTTGTAAATTATCCCCAGTAGGAACCTTATTCTGACTTCAACCTTGAAACCTACAAGCGTGCTCGTTCAAAATGATGAACCTTGGATGCAATGGCTTCTCCATGCAGGGATTCAATTGTTGAATTGAGGCTTTTGTGATCCATATCAGGAACCTTATTCCGAAGTATGCACCACATGAATAATTTGGCCCGGGGTGGTGCCTTCAGTTTCCAGATAACAGACCACCACCAATCAGATACAAGTGGTTTGTGATCTGAGAAAATATGTAGATAGCCAAATTTTGGGGAATATTTCCCATTGGGTGAGAATGCCCATATAAGTTCGTCATCCCCATCAAAAATTCTGATATGTGATTCCATGAATGAATTTGTGTATGTTTGCCAAATGGCCTGCCAGATGGGAGGGATGCCCAGAGTGTTAGATGATTTCCAGGCCTGTCTAAAGATGTTAGTGTTGCCCAGATCAGTAATATGGGCCAAGGTAGAGAAACCTATGGTCGTGAGATGGTGTATCAACTCTTGAGGAAGTTGATGTGCGTTCCCACAACCAATCCATGGGTCCAACCCAATGCATACCAGATTTCCATTACCAATTTTCCAGGTCAGTCCATCCCTGATATATGCCAATGAGTTTAGGACCGCCCTCCATACCATTGATATATTTTCTTTGTCCCAGGTAGGAAGCCTGATCCAGTCAAGGGGGTGGAGTGGGGATATATACTTCTGGGATACCACCTCTGCCCAGAGATTCCTAGAGGTGAGTACATTCCATCCCAATTTTGCAGCCAGGGCACTAGCAAATATTTCAAGATTTTTCATACCCCATCCACCCCATTTTTTGGGAAGTGCAATCTTATCCCAACTAACCCAAGCAAAAATGTGCCCTTCATGTTTTCCCCTGCAAATGAATCTACAATACAATATTTGAATTCTGCTTATAATGCCTTTTGGTATCCAAGCAAGCGACATCCAGTATACCGGGGTAGCTTCCAGTACTGATTTTATGAGAATGAGTCAGCCCGCTCTGGAGAGCCATCTATGGTGCCAAATATTTAGTCTCCTCTCGATTTTGGCCACCAACCAAACCCAATCTGCAATCTTGTAATTAGTAGGCTTTAACTGAAATCCCAAATATTTAAGGCCTTCTTCAAAATGTAGAGATGTAAAAGGGAAGTGTTGCAGTGCATAATGAATTTCATTGGGTGAGCATCTAGTAGCAGATATTGTGGACTTGAGATGATTACATTCCATACCTGTGGCAAAGAAAAAGGATCGAAAAGTAGAGGCGAATGCAGTAATATCCCCCAATGATCCATTCAGAAAGATGAGAATATCATCAACAAATAGAAGGTGGGTGAGGATGAAATTGTTTGTAATCTTGATGCCCAACAATCTGCCTTGTCTTTTTTCCGCAATAATGTGAAGACTCAGTCCTTCCATGATCAATAAGAAAAGAAGAGGTGAGAGAGGAAAACCTTGTCTGAGGCCTCTCTCAACATGAAAGAAAGATGATGTTGAGCCATTGATAAGGACACTATATGAAACATTTGTAATACAACACATAATCCATTGAATGAAAGGTAGTGGGAACCCAAGATGAGTCAATAGCATCCTTATGTAGAGCCAGTTGGTTCGGTCAAATGCCTTAGCCAAATCAATCTTGAGGACCATACCTTTGAGTTTCTTAGTTTTGATGGAATGGAGAGCCTCCTGAGCTGTGCCAACAACTTCATGGATATGTCTGTGTTCAAGAAAAGCAAATTTCTCTGGGGAAATGTGCTCAGATAGAATGGGCTTGAGTCAGTTAGCAATAATCTTATAGATACAGTTGCAAAGTGATATAGGCCTGAAATCATTGAAAGATTGAGGATCATCAGTTTTGGGGATTAGTGCAATAAAGGTAGAGTTAAAGGCATCATACATTCTCCCCCCCTTCCGACATTCTTCAATGACCTGTAGGAGATCATTCCCAAGGATGTCAAAGAAAGCAAGGTAAAATTCAATTGACCAACCATCAGGTCTAGGGCTTTTATCCTTCTTGAACCATTTTAGGGTGGCTTCCAATTCCCCCAAAGTAATTGGCAATAGAAGGCTCTCACTCGCTTCTTGGTCCACAAAACTAGGGAAAAGGCCTGCCACCTTAATGATCTCAGCAAGGTTTGCATCCTGTGAAGCATGAAACAATCTACCAAAATGGGAGGTACTGAGGGTAGCCAATTGATGAAATGTCTTTGCCTGCAGACCATCATCATCCTCCAGATGCCAGATGGTATTGATAACCCGACTCCCATTTGAAAATCAGTGATAAAACTTTGTGTTTTCGTCCCCCGCCTGTAGCCAAATGGCATGGCTCCGAAGTCGCCAGGTTTCCTCATGGTCCTTCAAAATTCTATTTCGGTCCGCTTCTAATTTGTTGAGTCATTCTTTTGCCTCAGTGGAGACAAATCCATGACCATCCCGATCCACCAGATTTTCAAGCTCTATTTCCATGTCTCTCAGTGTCTGCTCATCTTTGATTCTTTTTTCCCTGGCCCAATCAATAGATTTATGTTTAAGGGTGAGCAATTTTTTGGCAAAGACTTCAAAGACCGATTGTCCATGAGAGGGTGAATAGGTCTTCCAATGCTTTGTTACCATTTGAAGGTATCCTTCATCCTTGAGCCAGGTAGAGTTGAACTTATATGGTGCCTTTGGTTTGTGGTCTCCACAAGCGAATTCAAGGTAAATGGGTAAGTGATCAGACAATCCCCCAAATCCCACCCATTGACGATATAAAGAGAGATGGTCCAGTAGAGAGTCCTTGACCAAAAATATTTCCAGTCTCCTGGCGAGCGCTGCATCTCCAGTCCTTTTATTACGCTAGGTAGGTTGCAGATGGGCCATAGGGATATCAGATAGATGATGGTCCTCCAATAGAGACCAGAAATCATCAAATAGTGAGTCACATTGTGCATTGTGACCCCAGGATTCAACATGACCTATAGAGAAATTGAGATCTCCCCCAATAATAATATTATCAGCTTGCATATAGGTATGATTAAGGAGCTTGTGCCAGAAAGGTGCTCGATTGATACAGGGACCATATACATTGATGAGTCTCAGCTCCATCCCAAATTCAGAAGTGTAAATATCAGCCCCAATGATTCCTTCCCCTCCCCAGGTATTCAGTAGTTTTACAGACCTAGGATTGTAACCCAGATCCAGACCATCAGACCGCCCACGAATGTCCAAGGCATGAAAATGCCATCCCAGGATAATTGCCTCAAGTATGGGGGTGATCAAAGCACAGGGTGCAAGAGTTTCCTATACAAAAATAATATCCACCAATTCTGCCTCTATCAAGCGATGGAAAGCTAGTTTCTTAGCAGGACTAGCCAGCCCACGACAGTTAAAGGAGAGCCACTTAAAGGAGAACCAGAGTCAGGTGAGGCTGATCATCTAAGGACCTTGTCAATGGGAGGTTGGCGGCCATGTATCACATCCAGTCTCGCTTGGAATATGGCCTTTGACATATTGGAATGCCGACCCCTAGAAGATCTAGAGGGCAGGGTGTTTTGGAGAATTTAGCATCTACGGATAAACACTAATTCACTAGACAAGTAGTTGTGCCTAGAACAACATTTTAAAGTGTTTTAGACTTTCCTTATAAGAAATAGATAAGAAGAGAGGATAGAAGGCATACCTGTAGTTCCGCTTTCCTCTTGTCTCCATTGTATCAATTCCGTCACTCCTTCTCATACTTAAACCGCTTGAAAAGTACCCTGTCAACACAACAAAAGACGAAAACTGATCAAAGCATACGATCCATTGAATAAAAATGAAAGGAATCAGAAGCAATTCATATGTATAAGCATTATGGAAGAACACAAATATGGAGAAAGATTCAAACACTTTATTAGATAGAAGAAGGAGTTACAACCATCAATGTCTAATTCAAAGTAATTCCTCCAGCTTGGATCCCATCCACATCACATCAAAATCAAGACAAGCTTGTGGCATCACATCATTTGCTCCAAAGTCAAGTCTCATAGCAGCATTATCTCCTTACAATTCAACATAATCCAGCCCTTGATCACTTAGATGAGTGGTCAATTTATAGGAAAATGAAGGAGGTTTTGTCATTAATGCTGACATTGAATGGCTTTCCATACTTAGAATTAGTTCCATGGAGGAAGGGATGAGAGGATAGGATGATCCTTAACTCATTCCTCATCCATTTTCGAGCTCATAGGAGTTGATAAGATAGGGAAACTTCTAGATGATTCCACAAGATAAGAATATTCCCAAACCCTATGTGAATTTTGCTCATTCTTGCCCAGCGCAGGTGAAAGGAAGCGTAAGTGCTCTGCAGAGCACCCTAGCAGTGGACTTAGCTGCTCTACAACGCACCTTCATAAGGGCTTACCTGTGATGGTCCTTCTAGAGGCAATTTCTATATGTCTTCAAGTCATGAAACAATCCGGGAAGGAAGCATTCAAAGGGTTGACTTTTTTAGGGCATGAAACAAGTGATTTTAGGGATTGATGAGTCCTAAGTCACTGATCTGAATGTTGGGATTTGATGTGCCCAAATGGATCTGTATTGCAGGGGGTGACAATGTCGATACCACAATGATCACCATGAGATATACAAGCCAAGGAGTGGAGGTTGTAGTGATGACTCTAGCTAGATTCAAAGGAGAGCTCAGCAAAAGTGTTGAGGCCTAGAAATTCTGGAATGGGGGGGGGGGAGGGGGAGAAAGTATGCGAGGAAGGAGCCAGTGTGCATAAAACCGAGGGGGGACAAAATGTAGGTGCAGAAGTGCATAGTGATACACATGGAATGCATTCAGTAGAAATGTCAAAATTTAGAGAGGGTAAAGAGGAAGAAGTACCCACAATAGAGGCAGTCGCCATCGCAGCCGCACGAGATCTAGTAATACATGGGGATGGGGGGCGAACAGTGTCATGTGAGCATCACTGGCCTCTAATCATCCACCACAGGATGGTCCTCAGAATATGTAGGTCTCTTGTCACACAGGTTTGCTGTGGGAATTGCATCAGCATGTTTAGGATGAGCCATTGATGCAGAGATGGAAGCTAGAAGAGGACAGTCTTTGTATAGATGCCCAATTTTGTGGCATCTCCGACAACGATAGGGAACACCTTCATAATCTAAAATCTGAACCCTGCATGTATTCCTCCAGTGCAGTTGCATGTTCTCCTCCAGTCCCTCTCTGGTATCTAGGTGGACTAATATACATGCCATAGACATGTTCCCTATGACTATATAAGATTTATCATAGTCCAAATATCTTCCCAAAGCGTTCCCAATTCTCTTAAATATGTATTCCAACTAGAAGTGGAGAGATAATCACGGAAGAGACACCCAAATAGGTCCAGCCCCTAAGTGTTCTTGCTCTGGATCGAAAGGGGACTCCAACATTTTAGTAGAACCGGTGCAGATTCAATGTGCTAGTGTTTAGATAGTACCCAGGGGATGAACATAGGGTGTTGAAAACGTAGTGCAAACCAACCACAAGAAATAGTTACCACAGATGCTAGCTCGTTGAGAACCTGTCCCCAAATCTCCAATATCCATTGACGCAGACGAGCAGCCGAGTATGCCCTGCCTCTAACCCTACCCACCAAAACACGATCAGAGGTGTCAAGCACATCGCCCATCTAGAGGTCGTCACCAAATGTGAGGGAAATATTCTTTGACTCGGCCTTAACCCCCTTGAAATGCTTTGCCGGTCAACCCGACCTTCCAGTAGTAGGGATATTAGATGGAGCAGGGGGTGGGGCGGATCCAGAACCCAACTGTGTACCCCCAGCCAAGTTCGAGTAACAAGGAGAGGTGTCTGGAGATGGGAAGGTTCGAAATCAGTGGAAAAGGGGTGGAAGATGAGGGAATGGAGGGTGGGTGAAAATAATTCTCTAGTGCCTTGTAGGGTAGTCGAAGAGAAGTCCCAAGACAGGGAATGACAGGGGGCTCCGAGGAGAAAGAGGCAGTGGAGGGGTCCAAACAGGAAGTGAGGAACTGAATAGAAGCCGGGGAGAGTGGGGGTAAGTCCTGTTCATGAGGGAAATAAACCTCGTCAGGTACCCCGGAAAACAACAGCGAGGAGGATAGCAAACCAGTCAAATGGTTTAGCTGCTGAGCCGGAAGAGAGAAAACAGGAAAGTCCGACACCGAATAAACCTGTGGTTCACCGACCAAAGATGGGGGGATCTCCAAAGAAATGTTGGAGGATGCACCCGATAGTTGCGAGGGGAAACTGTCCAGATGGGCACCAAGGAAAGAGGGTCCTCAGTATATTCCACAATATCCTCCTTCATGTTATCCGACAGCCCGCGAGGTAACTGCCCAAGGAAATGCGCCAAAATGACAGTTGCCCAGACAGTTAGTAACGGTCTCGACACCACTGACGGAACAAGTGAACGGACATGGCGAGGGATGCAGTCAAAGGGGAGACAGGCGTGTTAACCTCAGTTTTGTGTCGATGGCTTGAGCATGATAAGGGCACCACAACCAGACGATAGGGTTTCGAGTAGCACCATCCATAAGGGTCAATCTATTGAAGGGACTAAGACAAGGAAGTTGGATTCTACTAGTGGCTCGCCATGTGTTGTAGCTACTACAACAACACCCAAAATTTTCTCCCATGCCACAAAGTTGGGCCCCCTTATGCTTTTAAAGGTTTAAATGGTTATGAATATGTCTTAAATGGATCAAATATTTCATGACCTAGTTTCTATCAAACCTTGTGGTTGCTCAGAGTTCCGTGATATATATTACATATATGCACCTTGCTTCATCTTAGTTTACATCCTTCTAAACCCTTAAGGGTTTGTAAATTTGTTGCTTTCATGATGCATCCTAAAGCTTTATAATCGTTATGTTAGGCTATACTTCACCATCGATTCTCATTCTTAGACTTAGATCTTCAAGCTAGAAGCATCTCATGTATTTTCTAGTCACTTTATTGCATTATCACCGCACTGCATATCAATGTTGTTTTTACAAAGATTCTCAAGCATTGAATTGATTGGAGGAAAATGATTGCTTAAAGGTCTATTTAGGAATTTTAAAAATAAATTTAGTTGAAGCATGACCACCTGAATAATCCCAACATTCAAGTTGTAGTCCTCATCATTGTATTGTTCATATAAGGACTTTTCTCTGCCCAAAGTTTTGGGTGCAAGGATACAATTCAAGAATGTGCTAAGATAAATAGTCATCGTAAGGCGATGTCATGAAGCTTTAATGTTTTAGGCATGCATGGAGCTTATGTCAAGGAACTAAGAAGAAGACTATGTCAATAAGCGCCAAGGCTACATAAGCAATGAAGAGCATATGGAAATACATGATTTGAAGATTATTTTGGTGAATGTTGGCAATAAAGGTTTGTGTTTTGCACCTTAAAGGAATGAGTTTCAAGAATATTTTAAGTATTTTTGCTCATCATAAGCCTATTTGAATAAGTGTTAGAAGTAATCTTAAAGAATAAGTGGATCCATTGTTAGCAAGCCTAAAACACTCTTTCTCGCCAGCATGGGTGCACGTTTTAGTGATAGTAAAGCACCAAGACTTATCACAGATCTTTGTGCTTGGTAACATATTAAAGTGTGACTGGGTCGCAAGTGTGTCACCATTCATTTGACTCTTTTATATCCTAACACATGTTTCAAGCACAAGACCTCTCCATATGCCTAAAATATGCAAATGTGCCCATGTGGCCTTCCTTTTAACATGGCGCGTCGGCGCAAAACAATGGCATAGGTCCAAAGACCCTATCTCTGGAGAGCATGGCAGCGCTATACCATGGATGGCTATAAATACAAGTCAAGTGATCTTTGTTTGGACATCATCATGATTATTCTTCTTTCTTTGTGTTTGGCTCGCACTGGTCTGAGCCTTGGTTGCAGAGGTTGATTTGTACAAGTCCGAGATTGCAAGGTTCGAGGCTCACATGTGTGTCTAGGGTTTTGGTTTCCTATCGTAGGCACGACACAGGTAGTTTTCAGTCACAACCATAGGCACACAGGCTCATGCATGCAGTTAGAAGGTTTCAACCGCATGCATATCACTCTCTACATGCGGTTGGGAACTAGGGTTTGATTTTTATAGTTGATCGAAGATTTTTTTAGTTGACCACAAAGTTCGGTGGTTGACCAAAGGCTTTTGAAGTAGGGTTTTAATTATTGACATTGTTGGGTTCATCTCATGGATTTTGTTTAGTTGATTTTGCTGGATAAGATTATGATTGAAGATATGGATCATTTTACTATCTTTTGCTGAATCATTCAATGAAAATCTAATAAGAAGAAGAATTTGAAAGGGTTTTCCCCGTAGTGGGTTTTGCCTTGGTCTCTGACCAATCCTAGTGTCTCTATGTGTGAATGATTTTCTTCTATTGTTCCTTTATGTGTCACTACCTTGATGATGATATTGTTATTTCTATATAGTTGCATATGTTGCTGAATAATGTTGTAAATCTAGATAATGTTATGATGTTGTGGGGTGAATTTAATATGTAAACAATGAAATGAAATTACCAAAGCAAAGAAAAATTTAACATGGTTTCGGAACTAGGTTGAAGAAAAGTCATTTAAGCTCACCCCTATGAAGACACCATTGATGGAAGAAAGAGAATATGGATGAGACCTGAAAGAAGGCTAAGGTTTTAAGGAAACCCTAGGAAATATGGTTATTAGGGTTTGGAAGAAACCCTGGAATAAGATGATGGCTTGAATTTTATAGTTATGGAATATTATCAACGTGAAGATGTTCAAGCACTTGTGACAGGTTTGATGTAGCACTAGATGGGATAGTCTCAATTAGGCATGGTTGTTGATGAAGTTGGATGATATATAATGAAGGCAATAATGTTATATGGACATGGACAATAATGACTCTTGAAGGTTCCTTCAAGAGGTAGATGATCACCTCTCATTGAAGATAAGTACTTTTTTTTATTTATGTTGTTCCTTTATGTCTTTATTCTCATTTAGATTTATCGATTTGATCATTGATTATACTTCCTGCATGTATATTTGAGTATTTAGATACTTCTAACCTTCCGATGAGATGTGATAAGTAGATCCTTCTTAAGGATCATCTAAGGTGTAGGAAAATATAGCCAGTGCATGAAAATAAGAGCTACAGTTTCCCATGACAAGTAAGTGATACAAAGTGCAAAGGTATATGAATGTTATAAGTTATGGATAATATATTGTTTTAGGTGCAATATTGGATGGAAAGGTAATCCCTAAGGTATGATGGGAGTTTCACCTTCATGAATAAATCATATATTCGTATGAAATTAAGTTTGATTCATGGTACATGTGATATATATTGGTGCTCTTGATATTTGGCAAGCATTTTTCATTTTAGACATGATGGATTTCCTGATCTCATAAAGAAGGCTAGCACATTGATTTTGACATATGGTAACTTGATACTATTGCTAATGCTTGATATAAGCATGATGAAAGTGTGACAATAAGATTGATTCTCTTGTTGATCTTGGTAAAGTTTAGCAAATATGACATGTGGTAGAATTAGAAGCCCTGACTTGATTATTATGATCCTTGAAGTATTAAGATACTCTTATATGACACTAACCTTTGATGAATATTTGATAACATGATGGTGACTTGTTTTGATATATTTCTAGGAGCCTGATATAGTTTGTGATCTAATAATTTTACTGTAGCATGAAAATATTATGATAGACATGTTGATAGTGATGATTGAAGAGGCTTCTTATTTAGAGGGAGAAACACTTCATGAGATTTTAACACCTAGTACTTGACTATTGAAAAAAGTATTATGGACATGAATAACCATCTGATGTTGATTGAAGAAGTTTTTTGCAAGTTTTGATTTAAGAAAATGTTTCTCCTATTCCAAGCCATAACTGTAGGGAGAAAGGCTTAAGAGTGTGGTTATAGGCCTCACAACCACATGGAAGAATGCTTATGAGTGTGGTTGTTCTTGTAGGTCACAAAAAATAAAGTCTTATGCACAAGATTAGGATCACACTAGGAGTATGAAAAACCTACACTCATGGAGAAGATGACGGAAGAGTTATATAAGCAGGGAAGTTTTTAAGAAAGCATTGTATGGTTTCTATCAAGCTCCCCAAACCTAGATAGACAATTACTAAATATTGGAAGCAATACCAATCCAAACCTCTAATATGGTCCAAGGTATGCGTTTGATTTTGGTTTTATATGCTGACGATATATTCTTGATAGGTAATGAGCCTCTGATGATCAAAGTAAGAGGGAATTAGCCTTTAAAGTTTGAAATGAAGAATCATGGCATAATGAATTACTTTATGAAGTTTGGAAAAGAAAATATATATCGTGAAGCTATTGAAGAGTTTTGGAAAGTGGAAATGCAAATCCTTTGACACTTCGATTGAATTTCAAGAAGTGATGCAAAAGATATTGTTGAACCTGTCTTGGCAACCGACAGTTGATTAAGACATTGATGTTCCTTGTGAACACCCATATAGACATATGCTTTGCAGAGAACAACTTAAGTCAATTCATGATTGAGCCGCTTCATACACATTAGGTTATCACCAAGCTCACTTCGAGATATTTGCATGGGATGATCATTTTTTGGTCTGAGATATTCCTCCTATGATATATGACTGCATGGATGTATGTAATATTCATAATAGACAATTTACAGTGATAAAAAAAACATGCAACACAATTCAACACAATTTTTTTCATTAAACATGAGGAAACCAGAAATATTCCAAACACGCCAAAATGGGACAATTTCATTATATAAATATGTTGGAGTACAAGATGAAATAGAAAGAGTGCACCTAGGCTTGCACAAGGTTAGCTACAAGCCTCGGGCGAATGCTCTCTCAATGCCCAACTACTATAGGAGCTTCCCCTGGGAAAATCTACGTTGGCCCTTATAAATTTGCACTGCCGGCTGTGCTGATACTCTTGTTTGAACCCTCCAAACTACTTAGAAAATTTTGCTAAATAATTTCTCGATTCCTTGTCGAAAACCCGGAAAAACCTAAAGGGTTTACTTTAGTTTTGATGCTCCAAAATTGACCCCAAAATACTTGACCTTCCTCCATAGGTAGGAAATCAGAACTGTAGTAGATGCAGAGTTTGTTGCACCACAAATGCCTAGAAAAATCCTCTACAATACACTCCAATCCAACCCCAACAAATCCCATCTCCTAAACCCCTTCACAAGCCACCCCACAAAAATGTCTCAATAAAGACTACGCAGTCCTTGGGCAGGATGACCCAGACCAACCTCCAGAAATTCGATTGGCTTATGTGTGATGATCTCAAACCCCACAAATACTCCTCATTTTCCTGGAAATTTATTAGAAAATGCTCCGACAACACTACAACTCCAAACTCCATCTCTTCACTCCTCCAATCACTAAGTGGCTCCAAAAATATGTCCCAACTGACCCAGAATTCGTACCACCTGTGTGGTCCTCTCTCCAACTCCAAAAACTGATGTGATAGCCTTCCTAGGGTGGCACTCGAATTCCATCGAAGAAAGGTTGAGCCTCCTCCTTGGGGATATCTTGTGCTAAACAACACTATGTAACTCTGCTAAACAACTAGAGCAACAATCGATTATAAAATTATCAAAAGGCCCAAAATTAACAAAAATGAAAAAATTGAAATCTTCTTAACAAAATTATTTAGGAAGGGACATTACAGTCCTCCCCTCCCAAATGTTGCTTGTCCCCAAGCAACTGTAAAGTTGGGTGTTGCAAAATTTTCTCACTCTCCCAAGTGGCATCCTCCTCTGGCAAATCCCTCCACTTAACCAAGTGCTCCCGGATGACCCTGTTCCTCAACTTCCTCTCCCATGTCTCCATTATGGTCTCTGTTGTCATTACTAAGTGCCCCTCATCATCTAGCGGAGGAAACTTGGTGGTTGTTGTATCTTGCTACCCCAATGCCTTTTTAGGTAAGAGACATAAAATACGTTGTGAATATGACTCTCTGTAGGTAGCTCCAGCTTGTAAGCTACTTCCCTGACCCTCCTGGTCACCCTGTATGGCCCATAGAAGCGTGGCTTGAGCTTCTCTGCCGCTTTCTTCTTAAATGAAGATTGTCGGTAAGGCTGCAAGAGGAGGTACACAATTCCCCCCACCTCAAACTGTCTCTCCACTGTGTGCCTATCAACATACATCTTTTGTTGATTTTGGGCTACCTGTAAGTTGTTCTTGAGAGCTCAGAGAATATCCTGGCTCTCTTGAAGCCAATCCTTTGCCCTTGGGACCCTGCTATCTCCAAATATCATGTTAGAAAAAGTAAGTGCACCATATCCATAGAGTGCTAAGAAAGGGGACATACCGATCGACATGTGATAAGTGGTGTTATAATAGAACTCTCCTAGATGAAGCCACTTCACCCACTCCCTCTGCTACCCCGTCACATAGTTGCATAGGTACCCTTCTAGCCACTTTTTGACTATCTTGGTCAGCCCATCGGTGTGCAGATGATAGCTGGTGCTGGGTGTGAGCTCGATCTCCACCAACCAAAACAACTCCTACCATAAATCCCCTATGAATCAATTTTCCCTGTCACTGACGATGGTGTTGGGGAGACCATGTAGTTGGAATACCTCCCGAAAGAACAACTCGACCACCTGAAAGGTTAAAGATCTTGATGAGATGGCGAAGAAATGGGTGAACTTGGTCAATCTTTCGACCACAGTGTAAATACAATCTTGGCCTTGAGCAGTTGGAAGCCCCGTGATGAAGTCCATGGACATGCTCTCCCACTTCCTCTCTAGAATGGGGAGCAACTGTAGTAAACCTGCAGGATGTGACAACTCCATCTTGTTCCTCTTACAGTCTACGCACTCATGCACGTGCCTCAGTACATATCCCTTGAGTCCAAACCATGAGAACCTTTCCTTGATGGCACAATATGTCTTAAGGAACCCAAGGTGTCCTGCTAGAGGGGAAACACGAGCTACCTAAATAATCTTTCCCTTGAGTTGAAATCCTGGCACCAAGTATATTCTGTCCTTGTAGTAAATCACGTCATCCATCACATAGAACCTGTCATCCCTGTGTGTTCCATCCAATATCTCACAAGCCTACTTGTCTTTGGAGTAGTCAACCAAAATTTGAGCCTTCCAATCATGAGTAATGTCCATCAAATATAATATTGCGGGCCTCCGGGAAAGTACATCTACTACTATGTTGTGCTTTCCCTTAACGTACTCAATCTCAAAGTTATAGGCCTAGATTTTGCTCACCCACTTCTATTGTCTCTCCTCCAATGGTTGTTGCTCCAAGAAAAATCGAAGACTGTTGTGATCAGTATTCACCTTGAACCGGTTTCCCATCAGATACTGCCTAAACTTGGCTAACATATGCATCATGGCCAACATCTCTTTGTCATAGAGAGAGTACAACTGCTCACGGGGTAACAAGTGTTTTTCTCTCGAATGCAATAGGATGGCCTCCTTGTGTCAACACAACCCCAACTCCCTCACCAGAAGCATCACACTCTAGTACAAATGGCCGTGTGAAATCCGGCAAAGCCAAAATAGGACAACTTCTCATAACCTTCTTGAGGCACTCAAAGGCCTCCTGTGCCACCTGCATCCACTCAAAAGCCCCCTTTTTTTCAAATCGGTGAGGGGTGTTGCAAGTTGTGAGAATCCTCTCATGAGCCTCCTGCAATAAGTGCAAATGCTCAGGAACCTTCTCAATTTCATCACATTCCTAGGTGTTGGTCAATCCAAGATGTCTCTGATCTTCTCCTAGTGTACCTTCACTTTGTCCTCACCAATCACATGCCCAAGGGACAACATCTTTTTCAATCCAAATTCATATTTGGACATCTTCGCATAGAACTGTTGCTCCTCTAGTATGCGAAGTACTACCTCCAAGTGCTGAAGGTGCTTGTTCGAAGTTTGGCTATATATGACTATGTCATCAAAGAAGACAAGGACAAAGCATCACAACAACCCATGAAACACGTGGTTCATACAAGACTGAAATGTAGCTGGAGCATTCGTTAGCCCAAAGGAAATCACCAAGAACTCAAAGAGTCCATAGCATCATTGAAAGGAAGTCTTGGGGATGTTCTACTCTCTCACCCAATTTGGTGATACCCCGAGTGCAAATCTATCTTAGAGAAGTATCTCGCTCCTCTAAGCTCGTCCATCAACTCATCGATGCGCAGGATGGGATATATGTTCTTCAATGTTTTCTTATTGAGGGCCTTGTAGTCAATGCACATGCAAAGTGTCTCATCCTTCTTCTTCACTAGCACCACGGAAGAAGAAAAGGGAATCTAACTAGGCTTGATGAGCCCCACTCTCATAATCTCCTGTATGACCCTCTCTATCTCATCCCGATAGGCCTTGGGGTGCCTATATGGAGTAGTGATCACCTCATGCACCCCCTCCTCCAACTCAATGGTATGCTCGAACCCACAGTCTGGTGGTCTACCCAGAGGGATCTCTCCAAACAACCCCTGGTACCTCTCCGGAAAGGATAATATTTCCGGATGCACAAGTTGTGTCAGTGTACATATCTCTGAAATCCTAAGCTCTACCGCCCACTCTATGTCCCTATGTCATAGATATGCCTCCATCTTATAAGAAAAAATTGTCTGGGATGGATAAGAGTGCATCCCTCTTAGCATTACTGGCTTCCCATCTAGGCATTAAACTCCATCTCTAACTTCTGCTAGTCAGTGGTGACCATCCCTAGTGAGTATAACCATTGTACACCCAACACTACGTTGGTGTCTAGAACATCAACTACAAAAAAGTGTTCAGTGATTGAGTAGTTCCCCATCACCACAGTCAAACCTGGGGACGTACTTCATGCACTGCATTATCCGGTCTCCTGGCACCAACACATGGAACCCCTCAAATGTCTCTGTGTGAATGCCCTTATGATCCACCATCTGGGCATCAATAAAGTTGTGGGTGACCCCACTGTCTATCAGGATTGACACTCGTTGCCCCTATACCATCCCTCTGATCCTAAGTGTCAAATAGTTTGGTACTCCCTGAAGTGAAGCAAGAACTCCCCTTGATGGGGCAAACAATCCTTCTCTATGCTGTTATGGTGGTGGTGGTCCTCCTGATGGAAGTCCTCCCTCATATCCCCGCTTTGCTCCCGTCTCGAACTCCTCATCAGGCTCACTGTCTAAATATAGCTCAATGTAGTGGGCCTTACCCTTGGTGCACTTGTGCCCGGGTGCCCAAGGCTCTAGGCACGTGAAGCACAACTTCCTCCTCTTGAGGTCTCTTTGGGTCTCCTCATCCATCTAACCATGTTCTCCATCCCTATGAGGTGGTATAGTGTCTCGATTCGCCTCTGGGGTTGTGGGTCTGGTGGGGACAAAGGATCGGGTCTTGGGCACTGTGTCAATCATATCCCAGGTCATATAGATAGCTTCCTTCAGTGATGTCAGCTTGTAGGCCCTCACCCAACCACGAAGTGGCTTTGCAAGCCCCTCCACAAATAACATGATCAATTGAGCCTCTGAGATGTCGGTCACCATCACTGCCAATCTTTGAAACTCCGTAATGTAAGCCTCTACACTTCCAGCATGCCTCAGATGGGTTAACTCCCTAAAATGCAACTCTGGGTATTTCCTCTCAAATCTCTCCAACAACCTCCAAGTGAACTCTATGTAATAAGTGATGTGTATATGTCCCAACGTGATCAACCCATGGTACCACCACTCCTGGGCATCCCCCTCCAAGTGAAGAGTAGCAAACTGAATAACACCAGTCTCCCACATCGGGTTCAGGTGGAAGTATGTGTCTAATTTCTGAAGCCAAGCTTTAGTTGATCTCTTAGATGACCCATCAAAGTTAGCTAGTGTAACCTTCCCTACTATCTTCTGCATCTCCTGGTTAGAAGGTCCCTCTCGGTAGTGTGCTCCAACCCTAGTAGTACATCTCTCCATGAAATGTATGTACTCCCCAAATGGCACCACCTGCTTAATCTGGGCATCCAACCCCTCATACTCATCAATACCAGATGCAACTGCATTGATCAAGTCTACAATAGGATTTGGCTCCCTCTCTAGTTCTGGCTCATCCATAAAGTGGGGCATAGTGGGACGACCAACCTGCCCACATTGGGGGGTGTGTAGGGGTTTATAGGTATGGTTACCCCCTCCTGCTCTGAAACCTCCATCACCATTGAGTTCCCCCTCACGTCTCTCATTCATCTGCAGCCCAATCACTTGTTCCATCATGTCCATCATGAAGTTCCCTTGCCTCAACATCTGCTGGTTGTTCCTAAAAAACTCTTCCAAAATATGTTTTGGCCCACCTTCCTAGGCTTCTTGTCATCTCCCTGATTGTCCATTTAGCCTCTAAGATGGTCCACCTCATTGTTTGAAAATAGGTCTACTTCCCCTTCTCTACCTCGACCCCTGCCTCTGCCTCTATGTTGATACACTACTCCTATAAATGGCCTTGTCATCACCTGCTCTCAAGCCCACATCTACCCAAGAACATGCTCTAATACCACTATAATATTCCTAATGGATAATTTATAGTGATAACAAAAACATGCAACACAATTTAGCACAATTTTTTTTCATTAAACACCAGGTAACCAGAAATGCTCCAAACACGCCAAAATGGGCCAATTTCATTATATAAATCTGCTAGAGTACAAGATGAAATATAAAGAGTGCACCTAGGCTTGCACAAGGAAAGCTACAAGCCTTAGGTGGATGCTCTTTCAATGCCTAACTCCTGCAGGAGCTTCCCCTACGAAAATATGTGTTGGCCCTTATAATTCTACATTGTTGGTTGTGTTCAGACCCCTATTTTACCCCTCCAAACTTCCAAAAAAATTATGGGTTTAATCTAGTTTTGACGCTCCAAAATTGACCCCAAAATACCTAGCCCTCCTCCAGAGGCAGAAAATCAGAACTGTAGTAGATGTGGAGTTCGTTGCACCACAAATTCCTAGAAAAATCCCCACAATACACTCTAATCCAACCGCTTCACAAGCCATGCCACAAAAATACCTCAGCAAAAATTGCACAATCCTTGGGCAGAATGATGCAGGCCCACCTCTAGAAATTCGACTCGCTGATGTGTGGTGATTTTAGCCCCTGAAAATCCTCCTCCTTTGCCTAGAAATCGATCAGAAAATGCTTTGGTAACACTACAGTTAAAAACTCCAGCTCTTCACTCCTATCATTGCGTGGCTTCAGAATTGCGTCCCAACTGACACCAAATTTGTACCACCTGCGTGGTTCTCTCTCCAAATCCAAAAGCTGATGTGATAGCCTTCCTAGGGTGGCACTCGAAGTCCACCGAAGAAAGGTCAAACCTTCTCCTTGGGGAGCTCTTGTGCTGAGCAACGCTATGTAAATCTGCTAAACAACTAGAACAAGAATCGATTATCGAATTATCAAAAGGCCCAAAATTGAAAAAAATGACGAAGTTGAAATCTTCTTAACAAAATTATTTAGGAATGGACATTACAATGTAATGATGTCATTTATGATCATTATTGATGAGATGAACACATATGGTTGCTACTTAAGTATGAGATCTTCCATGATATTTTAGATGAAAAGTTTGTATCTTTAAGCACGACCGAGGTTGAGCACGGTGTTGCTAACATGGCTAGTTGTGAGAGTTATTTTGAACAGGTTTTGGACGTGACAATAATAAAGAGTGGGATCTGATTGGCATAGAATCTCATATATAGTTGGGACTGATATACCTTCATTGAGTCAATGTTGTTGTACAAAACAAGCTTAGGCTTGTGGTTTTTGCCCCCATGAGAGGGAGGATGAACAAGGTATCCTTTTTGTGATATATATTTGTTCTAATATAATATTTAATTTGATGTCTTGCATGAACATGAGACTATTTCTATTGAGACATTATGATTAATTTACTCTTCAATGAGTTGTTTAAGGCAGTACCAGATATGAGTACGATGATATGTTTTTGATCTACAAAGAGTAGGAATGATCAAGAACACCGAGCCAACTCTTCCCCCCTGTATGAGCTCCTAGGGTGAGGAATTTCGATGGAGGGATATTGGGATTGAGGGATCTCTAGACAATATGGTATCAACCCTATATGTTTCCCATAGGGTCGAAGATGTTGCTACCCTATCTTGGTCTATACAGAGTATACCCCAGTTGGCATCATACCCACAAGTTGAGCTTGTTGGGAATACCACTCCCTGTCTAGCCAACAAGTTAACAGAGTGCTTGGAGGTGTACAACCCAAGATGATTATGATGTAGGTGTTCTACCACATGACTTTTGAGGGTCATTGTTGAGAAGATCAGTGGGAAATAGGATGTATGAAATATTGTTGATCGACCTAAGGTGGAAGACTTTTGCTCCCCAATGCTATGACTCTTATTGCTTCACATAGTGTGGAAGATGTTTGCTCCCATATGAGATGACTTGGAGTGAGAGTTTCCCATAGGATATTCCTCATTTTCATTGGATCTTGGGTTGAGACCAAGTTCCTTGATGTGGTTTCAGGTTGATATTTGTTCCCTGATGTTAAGCTCTATGATGTGTCCCGGGTTGTAGTATTGAGCTCCCTTTTGGCAGATGATTCTGCGTCGTAGCAACGAATCCATGATGAATAGAGGGTGGTAGCTTGGACTCCTCTCCGATGTTAATTTTTTCTTCTTTTAGATTTGAGAATGTTCGACATATGAGCAGATACAATCTAGAGAAAAGCAAGGATAAGCAGAGTTGAGTCAAGATGAGCAGTGACGACATTTGATGAAGAGATACTTGAGATAAGATATGATTTGATGGAAGGATACTTGCAATGATTACAAGATGCAGATGGAATTTCTCCGTAGTTGAGAGGGAGTGTTAATTTGGCAGCTCAGTGACAAATTCCAATAATGGGACTAGATTCCTCTTTTTGAGAGGACCAATTTTAACTATTGGAGCACTCAATTTAGACAAGGAAAAGTGTATTTTCGAAGAAAATCCCACACGTGCACAAAAGGACAGGTTGACCCAAAAGAGAAATTTGACACCCATGGATGGCTATAAATAAAATTCAAGTGACCCTCATCTAGACATCATCACCATGAACATTCTTCTTTCTTTGGGTTTGGTTCACACAGGTCTAAGGTTGGGTCTCGAAGATTGGTTCACACAGGTCTGAAATTGCAACGTCTGAGGCTCACACGTGTGTTTAGGTTTTTGGTTTCCAACAACAAGCATGACATAGGTAGTTTTCGGTCACAACTACAGGCACGCAGGATCATGCGTGTGGTTGGAGGGTTTAAACCACACACACATAAATCTTTACGTTCGGTTGGGAATTAGGGTTTAATTTTTGCAGTTCACTGAAGATTTCGTCAGTTGGCCACAACTTTTGGTAGTTGACCATAAATAGTGATAGTTGACCATAGGATTTTGAAGCAAGGTTTTGATTATTGACATTTTTTGGTTCATCTCATGGATGTTGTTTAGTTGATTTTGTTGGATAGAATTATGACTGAAGATATGGATCATTGTACTCTCTTTTGTCGAATCATTCAATGATGATCTAATAAGAAGAATAATTTGAAAGGGTTTTCCCTATAGTGGGTTTTGCCCTGGTCTCTGACCAATCCTAGTGTCTCTATGTGTGAATGATTTTCTTCTATTGTTCCTTTATGTTCTGCTACATTGATGATGATATTTTTCTTTCTCTATTGTTTCATATGTTGTTGAATAATGTTGTAAATATAGATCATGCTATGATGTTGTGGGGTGAATTTAATATGTAAATAATGAAATGCATTTATCAAAGCAAAAAACAATATAGACCTAAGAAAAAATTAACAACACGTCGCCCATTTATAGTCTCCAATCATAAGCCCTTACCTCCATCCAATGCGCTTGCGCCATTTTCCCAGCACACTGTGTTTTCACAGTGAAATTTATGCACATGAAACTGAAATAGAGGAGGGACTTTATTGAAATAATTAGGTACCTTTTGCAATAAACGATTGTGAGATTTCAGGGAGACGATATTTGTAGTGCGATGACTAAAAGAATGGTACCAATGACGAAGAAAGGAGTTGTGGGAGGAATAATATGATGCAATTAATCACTCAATTTCAGTCTTAATTTGATGTGTCAGGGTTGAAAAATCCTTCAAGTCTTTCAAGATGTTTACATTGAAAATCCTCATGGGAGGATAACTTTTATAATTGCTATATTTTATTATCTTATTAAAATGTGTTTATCATGCATCCTAATTGCTAGTTGTATGTTTCAGGATTGGATTTACGAGATAATTGATGGTCATCTACATCTAAACACTTCATGAAATCATGGTTTCGATTAGATGAAACCATCATAAAGTCAACTCAGTACCAAGGCAACCCAAGGACGTGACGAAAATGTCAACAAATTTCTTAAAGTGTTACATCAAAGCTCATTTTCCTCTTGATATATCGTAAAATATTACTTTGTCATAAAATGAAAAATATTAAATCACGTAAAGGGTCCATATGAATATCAAAAGTCACGAGGAAGTTGAAAAGGTCCTAGGGAAAATGAAGAGTCAAGCGGGAGATGAAAGGTCATGAAGGAAGTCCAAGAGTCATAGGAGGAGGTGAAAGGTCATCGTCCTCATTCTATAAATGTAACCTCATGCCTCATTTGAAAGGGGTTTTAGCACATAAGTTAGGTTAATCATTCGATTGTTATTTTGTGCTTGAGGAGCTGAAAGCACTCGCTCTTGGTAGCTTGTAGAGGGAGGGATTTTGAGGCTAGTGTTATGTTTGGGAGATGATATGAATTTCTTTCATCCCACTATTTGTTTTCAATGAGCGTATTGTACATACATTTGAATGGGTCATAGTATTAATGAGAAACTTTTCAATTCATGCATTGATTCATGTGCATTCCTCTATTGGTTATATTAGTTGTGTGGTATTCCAATTATATATGCCTATGTGTTTACATACTGGTTACATGTTTATGAACTAATTCTTTGCATGTATATTATGTGTTTTCTTTGAATCTATGTCCTTCATTCAATGTTAATATTAGTAATTGATTGTGAACTAATTTGTAGCTAATTTCTAACACTTTCTTGTTGTGTATGTCTTAGTTAGTCTTAGCTATATGGCTCTCTCCTAAGGCATGCTCTTGCTCATTATGTTGTTGTGTTCTTATATTATTCTACACAAGCCATCAATGGAGAGTTGATCTCATCCTCATTCTTTCGACATATTACACTTGGTATCACATTTATCTCTGCGTTTGATATCCAGGAGAATAACACACACACGATGGTAGTCGGGCCTGTAAACTAGATGAGACTCCTATCCCAAATGGTATAGGGTCTAGGTGGGACTTTACACTGGGGAGATCCCCTAATGTTGGCGGAATATCCAACACCGCCAACAAGATCCAAAATGTAAATGAAAAATAATAAAATATGGATATTTCAAATAGATCTAAAAATATATTATTTTATTAAAAATTATTAATATTAATATAGAAATAATAAAATTATAAATTATAAGAAAAATAAAAATAAAAATAAAATTAGTAGAACTTTATTCAATGTAGAGATAATGATATTATATTAATATAAGTAATATGCTAATGTCCATTATTGAAATAATCAAGTTTAAGATATGGTGCATTTAAACTTATCATCTATAATATAATTACTCGATTGAGTTTTATATTTAAAGAGAGAGTATTAATTTAATTTAAGGTAAAGTTTGAGGATTTTATTATATAAATGTTTTTCTCCTAGGGTTTAAATTATATACAACTGTAATTTTATAAAATATTTAAAAAAATGAATTTTCAAAAATTGCTTTTATTCCTAGCCAAAGCATCTGACTTTGGTTCAAGTGAGGGTGGTATAAAGATACTCACTTTTGGCTGGATCATTGGGAAGAAAAAGAAGAGATTATCTTGCAGAATCCAAACAGTATTAGATATATTACTGCTTCCAAATTTAAGAAGAAAATGTAGGGAAATAAAGAGCTAGAAGGAAAAAGGAAACTACAATATTATAAGAAGGTGATCAACCCCAATCTCGAAAACCAAAATTATCTAGTGTTAAGAAGAAAATGAACATTGCCAAGATTACAACTAATTCTTGTGAGCTCCATAATGAAATTGGGTGTTGGTCGATTTCCAAAATGTTGTGAGATAAAAGGGTTTGTCACCTATGTGATCCTAAAAAGGTTGAAGACGTTAAAAAACTGTCTCTTTGATTGTTCGTCTTATACTCACATTTGATATAATTTTCAAAATATTTGTCACACTACCATATCATCTTCATCCTATATTCATGTATATTTTATTTTTAAATAAAAGTTGATTTTTAATATTAAAAAACAATCATTTATAGTTAATTATAAGTATGTTCATGGTTTTTTCATGTGCTTTCTCTTGGTTTCAAAATTGGTTGTTGCTATGGGGGGATCAACTAGCTCTGCAGTTTATGTATTAATAGTGGTTGGAATCCTCTTATGTATGCAAATTTTTGTATTGAATATAGATTATGTATGCAATTTTTTGTTTTGATGATAAATCTTGTTATGGATCCAAAATGTAAACCAAAAACAATAAACACTATGGATATCAAAATATATTATTTTTATTAAAAATTATTTATATTAATATAGAAATAATAAGATTATAATTTATAATAATAAAAGAATTAATTATACAAGAACTTTATTTAATGTAGAGATAATTATATTATATTAATATAAGTAATATGCTAATTTCCATTATTGAAATAATCAAGTTTAATATAGTGCGCATTTACACTTATCATCTTTAATATGATTACTTGATTTTTAGGGAAATAAAAAGCTAGAGGGAAAAAGAAACTACAATATTGTAAGGAGGTGATCAGTCCCAATCTTGAAAACCAAAATTATCTCTTTGTCTTGACTAGTGTTAAGAAGAAAGTGAACATTTCCAAGTGTTAAGAAGAAAATGAGCATTGCCAAGATTAGAACTAAATCTCATGAGCTTAATAGTGAAATTAGGTGTTAGCCAATTCCCAAAATGCTATGGTATAAAAGAGTTATTAACCTATGTGATCCTAAAAAGGTTGAAGATGAAAATAACTTTCACTTGATTTTCCATCTTATGCTCACATTCGATCTAAGTTTCAAAATATTTGTTGTACTACCAACCTTCTTGACCTTTTAACTCAACAAAACTATGGTGGTCCAGGACCTTTTGACCTTAATCTTTCACCTTATTAAGCTTTGGTAGACCATATAGATCTTAGTGGATGTTAATCATCAGCATCATATATCTGTGTATATTTTATTTTTTAAATAAAAGTTATTTTTTAATATTAAAAAAATCGTTTATTTATAGTTAATTATAATTACGTTTAGTTTTTTCTTTTGTTCTCGCTCTTGGTTGCGAAAATGGTTTTCGCTGTGTGGGAGATTAGGCACCACCCCTGACCTCCTTCTCTTTCCCTGTCACCATCGCCAGTGACCATTGCTTTCATTGAGCTTGTGAAAACTAGATATAAGTCTGAGAAAATTAGAGTTGAGAAATTTGTTAACAAGTTGGATAGGATTTTGAAAGTACAAGTGAATCTAGGTAAATCTCGAGCAATGGTTATCAGTCTAGCTGAAAGAGGTTTGGTTGGTTGATTTATGGGGGTTTGGCCTTCTCCAATATCTCTAAGGTTGTGGGTGGAAAGAAACTGGAGACACTTGTTTAAAGGCCATATTGAATGTTCCTTTTACGGCAAATGTTTCTTCACCTTTTTATTTGAACTTAAAGAAGATCAATATCTTACATTCAGGAACGATCCTTACTTCATGGGTGCTCAAGGTCTTTAATTGGATCATTGAACCATAGATTTTAATCCTTAGAATGATGTTCCCTCAATAATTTTAGTATGGGTAAAAATTCCTCACTTACCCCTTCACTAGTGCGATGGGGATACTTTGAGAAACATCATAAATGTCATGGGAAGATACATAGATCAAGCAAAACTGAGAGATTCAATATATACATGTGCTCATATAAGTGCAAAATTGGACCTTGAGAAAGGTCTTCCAGAAGAAATTCATCTCACATTAGATAACTTCTCTTTCATTTAGCAGGTGGATTATGATCAAATCCCTTTTAAGTGTAAACAATGTCATGAGTATGGGGACTTTGCTAGGAATTTCCCTAAAATTGAGGATGCCCTCAAGGAGTATGAGGACGGGGATCAATGGAAAATACAAAAGAGAAGAAGAGGACAAACACACCAAAATCCCTAAAGGAGCTAGGTTGTCCCCCAAAGGGTCACTACTCCTTTATTTGAGTCTTCATAATGTAGGGAAAGATTCATCTCCGGGAGCTGGGAAGAAGATTTATAAACATGCAAATCAATTTGTTGTCTTGGAAAATGAAGAAGATGAAGGAGAAGCTCAGGGGGTTGAAGAACCAGATCAAACTAAAGGAGAAAAGGGAGTTGGCAAATCCCATTATGAGAATAAAGTTCCAAAACTAGAAGATGACCTTGTGTGAAATGTCTTGATGGAAGATGTAGGTTTGAAAAAGGAAGAAGATTTTGAATCTCCACATGCAGAGAAAACTAGGTTGATTTATTTGCTTCAGCTAATGAAAGTTTGAAAAATAAAATGGAAATATGTTTTGATCCCCTGAAATCTGCAAGGAAAGTGGGAAAAAAAAATCTAATTAGGAGCTCTGGTTGGCTTATGTTAAGGGAATAAAGAAAAATGAATTCAATCAATCATTAATGTTCCTTCCTTCAGACTCCCTAAAAATCAAAAGAAATATGGTTCCTATGGCCCTCATTCTGGTGGGGCTCTAAAGCTTATAGCAAATAATGAATATCATGTCTTGGAATTGGAGTGGGATGGGTAGTGGGAAAAGGAAATATGAAATCAAAATCTTAATTAGATAAGATAATCCCCATGTCCTCCTCCTCCAAGAGACGAAATTAGGGGAGCGTGAAGCTCTAACAAAATGCAGAATAATTTGGAAAGGGAGTAAAGTAGTGGTGGTAGGTTAAAAGGGAACTTTAGGGGGAGTTTTCCCTGTGTGAGGATCGTCCTTATTCAATATTATATAGGAATAAAAATCTTAGCATTGGATCGTCAATCTATTGATTAACCTCTCATCTAGGAAAATTTGCAACATAGTAAACATTTATGAGCCAAATATGTATCATGACAAGATAGAAAGTTGGAATTCTCTTTTAGGACAAAGGGAAACCCTTCTGAGCTCCAAATTCATTTTAGAAAGAGACTTTAATGTTAGAATTCACTAGTGGGAGAAGAAAGGTGGCAGTATTGTAAGAACTCAATTTCAAGACAAATGGAGGATTTGATTTCTAGTTGGATCTAGTTGATATCAAGCCTATACTCTCCAAATTTACTTGGAGCAATAAAGGGTTAGTTATGGACACATTGTTGCATGAACGAATCATTTACTAGTAGGGAGCGGTCTTTTGATTCATAAAAATTGTCCCTCTTCCTTTCATTTGGTGTGGGGTGGTTCAAATGATCACCTAGTCAAGTTTCTTTTAGAGTTGGAAGATTTGAAGGGTCCCATCCCATTATATTTTAACCCTTTGTGGGTGAGTTGTAATGATTTTAAGCCACTAGTGCATTAGGCATGGTCGAGGTTGGTTAACGATTCTCCTATCTTCATACGAGAGCAGAAAATTAAGGGCTTAAAAGAGGAAATAAAAAAATGGGCATAGGAAAGGTCCAAATCTCAGAAAGGGAGAATGAGGTGGATTAGATCTAATCTGGAGGAAATCCTTTTAGAAATGGAGGAGTTTATGGTCACTAAGGATTTTCTTGCCAAGGAGTAAAAATACTTTGAATAATTGCATAGTAAATTAAAGGGAGAAGAGGAAATTTGGAGACTAAAATCAAGAAGTTTGTGGCTGAATAGGGAGATAAAAATACTAGTTTCTTCCACAAACAATCAAAAATAAGGGAATGGAAAAATAAAATCAAGTATATGGAGCTTAATGGAGCAATTATTTTATATCTGGATGGAATAAATGATATAATTTTTAATCACTTTGAGTCCTTCTATAAAGAAGATGGAGACACTCCTCCAGATATAGTGGAATATTTTTAGGCCATATTCCCCATCTAATTTTATAATCAGACAATGCCAAGCTTTTTCTCCCTATCACAAAAGAAGAAATTTGGAAGGTGGTTTGGTCCTTCGACCTGGAAGAAGCTTATGATCTTGATGGATTCACGGGACACTTTCGTTATAATTTTTGGAACATAATTAAATATGATCTTATCAAAATCGTGGACTTCATCTAAACATTTGTTCGAATGGGGGTGCTCTCAATTCATCATTCCTTGTTGTGGTTCCAAGACATGTAAGTCACTATTATTTCTCTCGCTTCCAACTTATTTCTCTTTGTAATTTCTCATATAAGATTATTACAAAGATTAATGCTCAGAGATTCATGCCTATTCTTCCTAATCCGATCCTTGAAAATCAAGGAGGGTTCATTAATAAGAGGGTCTTAGTACATGAGGCCATACACTCAAGCAATTCTAGAGGAGACAAAGGCATGCTCATAAAGTTAGATATGGCCAATGCCTTTGATTTTCTACATCATTCTTTTCTCTTTGCTATTTTAACAAAAATGGGTTTCTCTTCTATTTTTATATCTTGAATCAATGCTTGTATTTATGGGACTCAGAATGCTTCTCTTCTTAATGGATCTATGATCGGTTTCTTTGACGCTTCTAGGTGCCTCACGAAGGGGTGCTGCCTCTCCCCCATTATTTACATTCTCATGGTTGAATCCTTAAGTAGGAAGCTGGAATCTGAATGAAGATGCCACTCCCTCCCTATAATCTGATTCTCAAAAGGTATAAAGAGCATAAATCATACCCAGTGAGTCGATGACATGATATTTCTTGGTTGTTATTCTTGTATTATAACAAGATCTTTCAAATATGTATTTGATGTTTTTTTTTGAGTCTCAAGAGGATTGATAAATGAGGGTAAAAGCCATTTGTATTCTTGAAATGTCAACAAACTATTACATGGAAGGATATTAAGAATTTTGGGGATAATAGGAATGGATGAGTGAACCAATTTTAGATATTTGGTCCTTACCCATATGTCTCAAAACATTTCATCATCCTTCTTGGTGTCATGCTATTGGCAAGTTTAAATCCAAATTTGAGTAATGGGGGTCTCATTAGCTAAATCCAGTTAGAAGATTAATTCTAGTTCAATTTATCCTTTCATCCATTACTATATTCCTGTTGTCAGCTATGTTGGCCCCCATCTTAGTCATGCAACAAATGGCTCATGAACATAGGTGGTTTCTTTGGAAAGGATGCAAGAAAAACTCTAAAAAAATTCATCTAGTGAATTGGAAGGTGGTTAGGTTTCCAAAAGCCATGGAGGGGATTAGGAATAAGAGACCCCATTGTAATGAATATAACCCAATGTACAAGATTACCATAGATGTTGTAGCATTTTGTTCCCTCCATTCCGACCATGTCCACTGGTTTCGATTTTCTCATGTAAATCATGTATCTAAAATGAGCTTTAGCTTAATGTCTTTTAATATAGTAGTTATTCTCAGTTCTTCAAAAAGAAAAACAAAAAACAAGAAAAAGTTATTTATATGTATATTTCAATAAAGTAAGAAATTATATGTGATATTATATTGGGTTTTAAAATACTATACTTCATAATTATAAGTTGTATGGAAAATAATTGATCAATTATAAATGTTTGATTGGGGAGTTTCATCCTTCCTTGAGGGATATAATAAAATATATAGATGTGAATATTTCCTCCCAAAGGGAGATCATTATACTCGAAATATTTCTAGGTGGAACTAATAGACCACACTATACTAATACCTTTGATCTACAAAAGGAACTGATTCCCTCTATAAATATTTATCACTCTTCTGGTGACTTATAGTTAGTTACTATGGCTCCTTCATCACATGGTGATAATAGATTAAAAAGAAGAAAGGGAAAAATGGGTTACTTGAAGATTATTTTCTAAAGGGCCATAAAATGCATAAACATTAATTTTGTAATTATATTATTGTAAATGCAATCTGTTGTATCATTTCTCGAAGGCAGTTTTTGGTTGTGAAACTGCATCGAGAAACCAATTCAACCAATGTTTAGGTTCACGCTGTCCCTCGAACAAGAAGGGGCTCCCTTAATGTTACGAGGCTTTTTTCTATTCATTGTCATTGGACAACAACTTATGAAGAACAAGGGCTAGATTTAGAGGTTGTTGTATAGGGTGGTTGCTTCAGGTTTCCAATCCCTACTTAACAAATAAATCCCTCTCTTGCAGAGGCCTTATCAAAGTGCCAACGTTCAACTATGACAGAATAACATAGCTTGAAATATTTTGATGGAGGAATGGAGAAGTTAGACAAGTAAATATCCTCCCTAAATATCTAATCATCTAATTAATAACTAAAGTGTGTGGAAGGATCTCCACAACAAACAACAATACATTTAAGAATTTGTATAGAAGCAACAATTTATTGATTTAGAGGGATCTACAGCGACACACTGTTACCCTGATCCACTCAATAAAGGACATAACTCTGTTGTAGGCTACCAGGGAGGTTGATACTCAAAGTGTCCCATACAACCTCAAACATATGTAGAAAGAGATATGTAATCACAAGTAAGCACTAAAACAGTAAACAATTTCTGTCATTAACTGAACCCAGAACCCTTTGATAAAATTATGAAATATTCAAGCTTGACAAAAATTTCATGGTTTTGGCCTCAAAAGGCAACCCTTTTACATTACAAACAAAACAATATATAGGAAAATTTCAATCCTAAAACAGTTACAGACTTTTAGGAAGAAAATCCTCAACAAATATTCTAACAGAAAATAAAATATTTAATTTGTTGTACGAAACCTTGGACTGTTGGAAAATCCTTTGCCTTGATATCTAGAAATTAGTTCATTGGCTGCTAATTTTGTTCCCTCAAATTTCGAACTTAATGGATTGTTGATATGAAGCCTTAACTACTTGCAATAACGGGTGAGAATAATCTTCAACCTACTAGTTTTGTTCAACTATTTGCCACTTATCTCCCTTTAAACCTGGATATTTTGCCACTTATATCCTCTAACTATTCTTTTATTATCCATGGTCAAACATTGTTCTATTTTTACCAGAGTTAATGATATCTAAAGTAGTGTTTAGTAAAGAGTCCGACTCACTTCTTTCATTTGCATTCTTTTGCCAATTTCATTCAAATAATCCCTAATATTACCATTAGGCATATTTTCATATTTTGGTAGCCTTTGAACTTCCTACCCATTGTATTTTGTGCAATAGCCAATGAGTAACCACATGCGAAAATGATGAAGCCTGGATAAAAGCTCAACTAGGAATTCGTTGTTTGTATTAGGTCTATTTCAATAGACAAATTTATTAACATCAATATTTCTTCCATTTATGGGTTGACCTTGATAAACACTTTTACTTCCTCCCATGCATCTCAATAAGATCCAACCCTTCCTTATGGACTGCAACACTTGATAATATATGAGCAACATCACATGTTTCTTTACATTTTCTCATTTGAATATCATTTGTGCCAAAACAAATGTTTCATTTGTCTAGTCACTACTATTGCTGCAAATGTGGATTTGGTGAACTAAACTCGATGCCCAGGGTATGCAAAAGATAGATGCACCACCAGATAATAAAGAACCATTATTACGTCCTCATCCAACTTTTTAATGCACAAAGTTTTATTCTCTAATGCTTGATTGGAGAATGGAAACGAGGCTAATGCTTTTGTTAAAAAATGAACATGATTTCGAGCTTTCCAAATTGGCTTGCATTCAGTATAGTTCAACTTATGTAACATTGTTATGTCTAAACTATTAACTGTAAATTACAAGAATTCTGGCCTTAAGCATCCTTTGTATCAGTCATCCATATTAGTAATTTCAAAATGAAGTGAGCCACCTATTCTTACTGCAAATGCTTGAGTCACTGATATCCACTGTCTACCTTGAGTAATCTGAAAATCAATTTTGTGCACTCTGTCTTTGTCATTTTGCAATCAACTTAGCTACCTTACGATTGTCACAAGATGGTATGATGGCGGTTTGTCACCCATTCCACTCATGTATCGCTTCATGTTTAGGACTTCAAGAAAAATAACACGCTTGTTAAGTTTGCCAAACTTTCCAAACTGAAAACTCTTGAGAGCAATGGTAAAAATGTTGGGAGCTTCATGAACAATCAATTGTTTTCTAGCCTTCACATAGCACTTGCACCTATCACATTAATACTTATTTGAGCTATCCAACTTTCAGGAGCCGTGAATTGTCCAAGTGCATCTTGGAGAGATTCAATGTTGCCTTCTAATCTTAGATAACCTGTAGTTGCTAATTGTTAAATTGGAAAAGAAATCCTGTGACAAACCAATTAAGCCACCTATTGAGTCTTTTCTTCTTGATATCTGATAAGCATAATTATTTAATCCTGTGATTGAATTCTGACTCAACTTAGAAATTTCTCTTAATAAACCTCTAATCCCATCTCCAACATCTCACACTTCATTACCAGATATAACATATTTTGGTGAAACAAAACAAATTTTTAACATAATTAATATTCTCTTCAAAAAAATATTTTGGCAAAGGACGCCAAATTGTGTTCACAGGTCCAGAAAAGTATGAAAGCAAGATTGCATAGTTAAAAGCAAAAGTTGCCCAGAAGAATTAAAAAAAGGGTACAATTTATCTCTGATTTGTATCCATTCAAGACTGCAGTTAGATTTTCTGTAATCGTTGTTTTGTCAACCCAAACATTAGAAAAAATGACAAACATGTCATTCGATGACCTATGTTCTAGATCAATGAATGTGATAGTTTCCTTTGATGTTGATGGACTTATAAGCCTAAAAAAATTAACTAGAAATTTAAGTCACCATTTAATGTTTGTGCATAAGCTCTTTGGGTTTCAAACCATTTTTTGAAGCACATTTGACTCTAACGAAGCTCATTCTCTAGCTTAGTGCCCAAAATACTTGTATAGATCAAAACTACCATAACATATCATCAACAACTTGCTTCTCAGTTTAAAATTTAGACAATAATTTCGTGTGCCGAAATGTCTGTAACAATGCTCATGCTTTGTCATGAATTTTGGTTATATACTCACCATAAAACCATCAAAATCTTCTTGTTAGCTTAAAACTTCACAGAAATTATCATGGTACACCTAATTGACATCGTTTTGAACAAAACCCATGTTCCAGATTTTGGAAATTCTTCCTCATGGTCGAAGTTCATTGTGCGAAAATTGCTACGAAATTTTGACCAACAGTTAATGCGTTGTTTATAAGCCACATATTTCCTTGGGAACAATTTCTTCGGGCTATTGTAGTAGCATGGAAAAAAATTTCATCATAAGAAGAACTATAACCATGCAAATAATGCCAATCAATAGCGATGTGGCAACCACAACCTGCTGTACAACTTTACATTGTGTCCATAATTACCAAAATATACACAAATTAAAGTTAACAAAATCCCTGAGTTCAAACATGAAATCCCATTTTCTTGCAAAAATATTTCTTCCTGAAAGACCTGTTGAGAACCCAATAGATAATGTCCTCATATTGCTTTTGTTAGACGAGTGCATGCTGCAACATAAACCTCTGTAGTTCTCTCGACCTTTGAAGAGATTTTTTTTAAAACTTCTTCTGTAATGGATCAGATCAAACAATGTTCATTATGAACTCACCATTTGTGCCTGCAATTGACAAGTGTATTGAGATATTATGGAAAGAAAAACTAAGTTGGATCTAAGTTAATTTTCTTGCATAATTTTGATCCGCAAAGGATACCCTGTTGTAGCAAATCTTTGTTATGCACATCTTTTTAACCTGCAATTAGAATCACACTAGCATTTGATGCCCTCATTCTAACAAATTTCCCTTGTTTATGTTCTGCAAAATAGCATTCCAATAAATCCTTTCCATCTATAGCTTTTTTCATTTTTGTAACACTTCTCCTGTCACTGTATTAATATTATTGATTTCTAGAAATAATGTTAGATCCCATGCCTTTAGATCTGTAGCTATATGTCCAATTGTCACTGTCCTTTGAAAATGAATTACACATACCTCTGCCTGAATGAGCTTTCTAGCTATTCATACCAAGACTTTCACTTGCCAGTGGATCTCTCGAATGACATGGTGCATGACCTCCTTCGCTAGCATTTATTTGCCTTGCAGAAACTAGTGGCCTTGGATCTTGAAGCGGTATCATATTCTTGGAATTATGATTTTTCCTGTTAAAATTGTCAAATAAGATAAGTTGCTTGTGTAGATCATAGACATAATCATTTTAAAGGTTCAGGTGTCTTAGTTGTCGCTTTTGTGCATTTTGCGACATAAATGAAGTCAAGTATGAAATCACAGATTGTTGTGGTGATTGGTGCTACAAAATTGCAGTTGAAAAGTAGCCTAATCCTATTGTTGCACTCAACCTTTGCTCAGCTGAGGGGATGGTTTTATTCTAGCTTCAAATTATGTTTGACGAGGCGAAAGGTTTAGGAGAACAACCTGTTGAGATTTCACTGATTGCCTTTGTTGTTGTGATGATGAAGCTAATGGAGGAACGGAAGCAGATGCTGCTTAAATCCATAAGCTGAATTGCAGAGGGGATCTGGTTTTCATGGGGGGTGTGGCAATTCACTCGAAGTTGCCACGTTAGAAAAATTGGGTTTTGGAAAACAGCTAATTGTGGAAGCCCTCTCCATATTAAAATTCAATCATGCCTGAGGTCCGCAATGGAACAACAACCATTGATTTCACAATTGGAACAGGGTTTTGACACACATTGCCTTTGAAATTGTCAAATAAGCAGTCACTTCACCTTGCCAGCAACGCTACCATTCTCTATGTAAATTGGCACTTGGGTATTCGCATGGCCTTTATCCCGCATGCAACAAGAAAATATAAATATTACATTTATATTGTTGATATTTCGATTCGTTGTGCAACTTGTACGGATTCTTTTGGGCTCCGCCATTCGGCTTGGTGCTTGTGTATAAAGCATTGCCTTCATTCGATAACATATATGGATAGAAAAATTAGAAATTAATTTGACAATTTTTAATAACTTTATAAAAATATAAATAAAAATAAACTTAACATAAATTAAATAATTTCTTTTTTAATAATAATATTTTTATAAAATTAGATTTTATTTTTTTTTAAATAAATTAGATAAATAATTTTATAAAAATATAAATAATAATATTTTTATAAAAATAAACTTTATTTAAAAACAAAACTATTATTAAACATGTATAAGAACCATTTTGCCAAGAAATTTTGTATATGCTTCAGAGTCTAGCTAAGGAACAAACTAACCAATTTCAAAGCATTTTCATTGAATTCACAAGACAAGAAAATGCTATAACATAATTTATACCTATATTTTTGTAAGCATTGTATGTATTTCTACTTATTTTTTTTTGTTATTGTGCTTTGGACAAAAAGAATGTGATTTTTTTTTATATTAGAAGAATTGATAATTAGGTCAGTCTCATACTCACGTGACATTCAGACTACTACCTCTATAACCTCTAGTTGTAGTTAGGCTAGTGAGACACTCACGGGTTTCAAATTGATGACCATTATTTTTTTAACAAAAACTTTTTAAATAAATTAGATAAATAATTTTATAAAAATATATATATATATATATATATATATATATATATTCTTTTTTAAATTAAACTTTATTTAAAATCAAGATTATTATTAAACATGGCCGATAAAGATGTATAAGAACCATTTTACCAAGAAAATTTGTATATGCTCGAGAGTCTAGCTAAGGAACAAACTAACCAATTTCAAAGCATTTTCATTAAATTCACAGGACGAGAAAATACTACAACATAATCTACACCTATACTCTTGTAAGCATTGTATGCACTTGAGGGACTCGAGGGCGGGTACGGTGTGGCCTGGGACTGCCTTCTGTGAGAGGAAATGGGGAATGTGCAGCAGGCTGATCTCACCATTTTCTTGTTGTTCTTAATGTGCTCGCCCCTTGGCATTTGAGGGTGGTTGCCTGATCCATTTCCCCTTGCATTTCGGTCAGTTGCCGGAGAATTTGTGGGATTTGATGTAGACGTGGGAGAGTTTTCTGTGAGAGTGAGGGGACTTGAGGGCGCCAAGGGTCTTTGTAAATGGAGGCTTCGTGGGTTTTCTGCGAACACCGAGTTTTTCTAAGGTGTTGACTTATTAGAATGGCGGTTCAGGGGGGTTTCTCTGATGCAACCTGGTTAGAGGTTGTTGAATTGGTTGCTGCTCTAGCCGAGGCAAAGATATCATATGTTGGGGGGGTCTGTTGTGGCAGCCGACAAGGAGCTCGAAGGTGCAAGAAAAAATGATTGCCTTATAAAAGCAAGTGGGAAGTTGGAGGTCATCGCGACTGTGGTCCTTCATTAAGGAGCGGTGGTGCAATCTCCTTTTCTCTAGCGGGCACTACACACAGGTGTTTCTCCTTGCATGTGCTGGTCGTTGTTACACACAACAAGGGTTTCTCAGGCCTCTCCCCTGCAACTGGGGTTCCTATGGGGTTTTCTGCCCCTGTTTCTATGCAGCCCTGTTTCTGGGCGTGATGGGTTTCTATGCAACCTAGGGTACCTGGGCAGTTTGTCCTCAGGCATTATATATTGTGGGTTTTTACCTTCTTGGGGTTTTTTCAAACCCCTTTTGATTTTCGTGGCACATTTTGGACTTATATGTGTATGTTCCATGTTGGGTTTTTTCATGGTGGGCTTGAGTGCCCTATTTTGTTTCAGCAACTTCTATGGCGAGGATTTTGGCATATTGGTTGGTTCTTGTAATGTCTTCGGCTATGGTTGTCACTTTGGATTGTATACTTGTGGGCATGTGCAATGTATTTCAGAGTTATTTTGGCATATATGCTATAAGCATGACTATGTAACATCTTTATATCTAATAAAAAGTTGTCTTTTTTTTCTTCTAAAAAAACATTGTATGCACTTGTACTTACTTTTTTTTGTTATTGTGCTTTGGGCAAAAAAAATGTGATTTTTTTTATTAGAAGAATTAACAACTAGGTCAATCTCATACTCACGTGACATTCCGACTACTACCTCTATAACCTCTTGTTGATAGTTAGATTAGTGAGACACCCACGGGTTTCAAATCGATGACCATTACACAAAAAACTCTTAATAGTGCACCCATTCATTGACTACTCTGCACATAGTGAGAAAGAATATGATTTCTTTTTATAATATAATAAAAAATCACTTTTTTCATGGAAAAAAATTACATTCAAGTATTACGAATTGAGTGAAATAACTTAGATTGCTTAAGCTATAAAGCTAATGCTCTAGTCAACTAAGTTAAAGAATAGGCAGGCATCAATTTAGGTACAATACTTCATTATGTCTTTGATAATTATTACTAGTTGAGTCCATAAAGTGTTAAAGATTGTCAAAATAAACCCAATAACCTTTGCGCTATATGTTAGCCTACATAAATCTATCTTAAATTTGAATTTGTTAAAAATTAAACGAAAAAATTATAACTCTCATTTATTTATTTTTTCAAAATAGCTTAACATTTTATAATAATTCAAAATAGTAAAATTATATATATATATATATATATATTTCAATACTTGTGTAAATAAAAATTTAGGTTACTCATTGTTTTTATAAATTGGAAAACTTGGAAGTTATATTTCATTGTTATTAGTCCCAAGGGTTAGCTTAACTGATCAAATCAGTGCCTCGCCAATCAGGGGGTCACAGGGTCAATTCTCCCCAAAGCCCTTAGGGTTAGGCCTAGCTATTGGCCATGGGGCTTGATTCCTTTCGGGGTTGATTAAACCAGATATTTGATCAACCTAGATATTTCGGTGGATGTAACAGTCAGTGACCGTGGGTGTCCATGAACCACTCCGAAAAAAATAAAAAATAAAAATCATTATTATTCATTGATAAATTGATATGATAAAATTGTAGTCATAATTTCCCAGTAAAGTTGATATGAATATAAAAATGCTATCAATTGATGGTGCTAAGCTTTTAAGTATTCAATATTTTGTATTTTCATTTGTAGATTTATTAGCTATAGTTTATATTTCATTTTTAAACTATAAATTATTAGATTTAAATAGAAATAGAAAAAATCAAATCAATAGAGGAGAAAGTTGATTCACTTTTGTTTACAAAATGCCATGAAGACAAAGCTGCTTGTTTTTTTACCAAATGCTATAGAAAAAATTGAAAAAATCAAAGGATCGTAATCTTGAAATTGATGGCAAGATTTTTAAGAGGAGAAATATGTTTTTATTTTCAATTCTTTTATGTAATTCTAAAACTATTTAAAGAGTCCATTGACCCAATGATTTAAAGTTTTTAACAAAATCACATAAATAATCCCTGTCATTCAAGTGGAAATTATGCTTTCAGAAAAATTGTAAATGGATTTTTTTTTTTCTTTTTTTCGAAGAAAAAGCAATATATTTATATTGAGGCAATATAAGCAACTCTGTTGGGATACAATAACATATGGTTCCAAGAGTCGGAAGCCAGACTGTGGAGGGTCAAAATTTTACAGATATTGTGAGTGAACCTCACCATAAAACATAGAGACAACCAAATTGACCCATTAAGCACAAAGAAATACAAAGATCCATGCTACAAGGAAGTCTAATATCTAGAAAATCAGAAGAAGGCATACAAAAAACCAAAACTGCATAGATGATACCAAAGCCTGCGAGCACTCAAGAACACTGCAGCCTCCTCGGGATCGACTCATAAAGAGCATAGATGTTCATCATAACGGACTTGAAAGGAAGCTTAGAGTCATCGAAAATCTCGTGATTCCTCCAATTCCAAACACTCCATAAAGCAATGGGAAGAATGATTCGCTTAGATTCTTCCTGCCTTCCCCACCACGCGAAAGCTGCACGAGTAGAAATAAAACCAAGGTGAGGAAAATGAAAGGAAAAAGCCAAATCATACCATATTTGTTGGGTTGCCTCGCATTTGAAGAACATATGAAAGTTTGACTCCTCATCAGCTTCACAAATCACACATCTACTAGGGCCGTGCCACCATCTCTTCCTCAGGTTTTCCCATGTTAAGTTTTTATTGTAGAAAACTAACCATGAGAAAATTATCATTTTGAGAGGGCATCGCTGTTTCCAGAACACCATCGGAAATATCTGTCTTGCAGGCATATTCTTTTTGGAAACAAGATCGAAATAGATATCTTTTACTTTTGCTGTTGAATGAGAAGGGGATAAAGACCAAACTAGGTGATCTTCTTGCCCATCACGACTGATCCCTCCTTTCCTAATAGCATCCTTGACGTTATCCCAAGTTGAAAGCAGAGCAACAGGAAGTCCAATATCATCCGCATTCTTCAAAATAGGCAGAGAGCCCCGCCATTCCGCAATGATCTTATCCCAAGTGAAAAGGCCCATTCTGTGAAGAACGGAAAGAAGATTGTGTGTGATTGGGAGGATCCCCCTGTAGCCTGCAAAAGGATCGATGCCAATAAAGATGTTCCTACCAGAGTATATCCTCCATTTTAGGTTCTTTAAGAAGTATGGCCCATTTTTCCTGAAGCTGTACCAAATGGCGGAGCCCTGTTTTATTCCCATTGAGCCGGTTCTGAACCAGTATTCCAAACTTCTTCCTTTCAAATACTTCTGGTGGATGATAGCACTCCAATGTCCATCTCCAAAGATGCCTCTCCACATAGCTTTGCAGACCAGAGCCTTGCCGAACAATCTTTGATCCATTAGACCCCAACCCCCGAGCTTTTTTGGCATCAAAATGCTTTCCATTTTGGACAGGTGTATTTTGCTGCAATCAGCCTTGGCACCCCAAATAAATTTAGCAGAGATTCTGTTCATGGAGTGAATTATGCTAGCCGGAATAGTATACAGATGAGCCCAGTAGACCGCTAATTGCATTAAGACAGATTGAGTGAGGATAACTCTGCCTCCCATAGATAAAGACCTGTGTTCCCACATCGAGACCTTCTTAAAAAATCTATCAGTTAGCCAATACCAGTTATTCTTTGAATAAGCTTTCGCTTTAAGGCGAAACCCCAAATATTTAATTCCGTCTTTCAAAGATCTTGATTCGATACTAAAGAGCTGAGATATCCAAATAATCATATCCCTGTTGGAATCATTGTGGTAAAGAAAGGATTTTGCCTTATTTATATTGAGCCCCGTCGCTCTTTGAAATCTCTCGAGGATATTTTTCAGGCAAATCCATGATGCTCTGGATAACATTGCAAAAAGAAGGACATCATCAACGAACAAATTATGCGATATGAATACCTGCTTACAAATCTTAATCGGCTCGAAAATGAGTGCTCATACCTTACAACCAAAAACCTCTCACCTCTACATACCTATCTATCTAATTCTTCAAAATACTAATAGAAAAATATAACTAATAAATCTGTAAAACAAATTTAAATACTACTGGATTAAAGACTTTAAATGTGTGTCTATTTCTAAGATAAATTTCTGAAAAACTCTTTTACAATGACAAATCATGAAATGTTTAAAATTCTTTAAAAATTTATGAAATTTTATTTTCTTTATTAAACAAAAATGTTGATACTTTTCTAGTTAATAATTACATGAGCCTTTTAAATATGTAAATAAAACTAAAATTTAAATTACTAAATTATTTAATCTTATGTCCGTTATAAAAATACTCTTTACACATATGTAAATTTGTTAATTACACATGATAAATTTGTTAATCTCTCATGAAATTATTTAATTATTTACATGATTATACACATATAAATTAAACGAAATTTCTCGGTAGAAATCACAAGAGAATTTTTTGGCCAACCCGTTTCGAACCAACAAGTGTGGTTCATCATCAGGACCAGATGAAGAGACAAACCATGACAAAGGCTTAAATAGAGAGCAATATAATATAAATTCTTAAATTTTAATAAAAGTATATATACAAAATATATATAATATAAAAAATTAACAATAAAATATAAAAAATAATATTTAAATTCAAACATTACATTTATATATTTATATATATATATATGATTTTTCAACACTTTGCAACCTAATACAAAAGAAACAAGCCAAAGTCTGTTGAAGAAAAGTACAAAGTAAAACAAAGGTAAAAGGTTAAGCTAGTTGAAAAAAATATACAATGTAAAATTATTTGAAAGAATTATCCAAAGTAATATAAAGAAGAAATGCGAAGCCGGTTGAAGAAAATATACCATGTAAAGTTCTTTAAGAGAATTTATAAGAAATTAGAGTGGAAGATGCTAGGCATGATTATGATCGGAAGGAAATAGATTAAACCCGTTGATTAAAGTGCTAAGTCTGGTTCAGATTTGATTCTATTGGCATCCAACAGGGCTCCGCCATATGGCTCAGTTTTAGAAGGGTCCAGCGATATTTTCTCAGCAATCTAAAATGGAAAATCTTCACAGGCAGAAATATTATCATAGGCTTGGACTCCTTCGTTGGATTCAGGGGAACGTTACAGTTTCCTCCCCCACTTCTTTTTTTCCTCCGCAGATCTTGCTACTTCACATGGAACCGTACCATAAAGGATTGGTGTGGCCCTTCGCCCATGCTTCAGGATGCTGATGATATTGGTCTTCCAATAGACCTGCTCCCTCTTTGGACCGATCTATCTTCCTCTCTCCAGCAGGGAGGCATACAGCGATCCTCAAATGATGACCACCTGATCTGGTCCCTTCCCTTCTCTGTCTCTCATGCAAATGTAATGGATATCTACTCTGATCTCATTTCTACAAACATTTCCTCCAAACATCGCTTTCCAGTCTTCTGGTGGAAGCTTGGATGCCCCCTCAAAGTTATCTTATTCTCCTGGTTGGTGCTTTTCAACAAGAATTTATCTTAGGACTCCTTGAGGAGGCGATCATGGCATGGCCCCAATAGATGTGCTCTCTGCAATATGGAGGAGGAGACAAACTACCACCTCTTCTTCAAATGCTCTGTCTCTCAACAAATCTGGTATGACCTTGCTCAGTTTTTTTCTTTTCAACATCTTAACTTCATCTCTGTTGATGCAGCGTTTGCCTGGTGGGGGCGCCAAAAGACTCTCCGGCCCATTCTTCCCATCACCTTATGGTCACTTTGGAGGTGGAGGAACCTAAATTTTTTTGAGGATTCTTCTTTATCTGCCAAATTTGTTCTCTCTTCCATCTCTGCTCTTTATCTTCCAATCAGCTGAATGGTGCAATGGATTTTGCTTCCTTCTGATAATGTTGTGAACATATTCATATTACATGATGGTAATCTGCTCTTCTTGGTTTGAGATGCTGCTTATCGGTAGTATTCAGGAGTTCATCCAACTCTTTCAGAACTATCTGAACATTTTGTTTATATATTCTCAATATAATATTATGATTTTCTTTCTTAAAAAAAGTTTTGATTGATAAGAAATTAAAGTGTAAATGGGAAAAACTATAAAATAAATTCACATGGAACAAACATTCGTCCCATTTAAATTTAAGAATGTATTCAAATTTTGAGTTTATTCACTCTAAAGAAAACAACAAAACCTGACAATATAATACAAAAAGTAAATTAAGCCTATAAATATTTTTTAACGAGATTTTGACCATGATATTTAATATGAACAAATTTCATGTAAAACTCAACAATTTTTAAATAAAATTCTTGAAAAACAGTTGATAACATTTGATCGGATGGATTATAATTTTGAACAATAACAAAGATTTAACAGGGTTATTCAGACCTCTAAAAATAAAATTAAATAGTTATATTAACGAATTCAACTGAACATTTACACAACCAATAGGGTTATTAAATTTTATCAATTTTCATTTGTGATATCTAAACGAACTCAACTAAAAATTTATTCAACCAAGAGGGTTAGCAAATTTTATCAATTTCAATCAAGAGAGTTAGTAAATTTTATTAATTTTCATGTGTGATATCTATGGGTTACATGATCATCTTGAAAAGGTTGTTGCCAAAAGCATGACTGCCATGAATACATGGAGTGTTCAAGGTTGGAAAACTTTATCGATGACATGGAGAGATGACAAGAAGTTTGAAATAAGGGATCCAATTTTTTTTTCAATTAAAAGTTAACAAATTATTTTTTGGATAATAATAAAAAATACTTTATTCATTTCTAAAGTTAAACATTATAATTACAATAGTCAATGTTAAACTAATAATGGTCAATAGGAAAATCGATTGCTAGAGTCATGCTTAAGGAGTACGACCAAATCACATAAACCAATCTAGATCCATCTTAACTCGAGATGTATCAAGGGTCAAGTAGGATCAAATGTCTCAAGCTCCATACCTTTTTTAGTATAATACTTGAGGAAAGGATTGCAGCTCAAGAGATTTAAATAGATCCAAAGTTAAGATGGATTTTGGCTAGTTTAAAATTTTAATATTTTAAACACTTTTTCTCTTAAATTTTTATAATGTTTTTTCAAATAACTAATAAAAAATAAAATAACTGCTTCTGCTTGGCTAAGAGCTCGTCTTCCTCGGACGTAAGGAAACAGGTTAACGGCCCAAGACCCAGAGGCATCTGGCAGGAGTGAAAGCCTGCTCCCTTACGGACCACCAGCGGGTTATTACAGATGGCGTGGTTTTCCTTGATAACGGTGATGAGTCAAATCGACATTCGCGGATAGCAGCCAGAGATGGTTGTCCTCACTGTTGGTTTGACACCTGAGTTTGATAGGTTTTGCCACCTTCGGTAAAAAAAACTAATAAAAAATAAAATTATATTTTGTTTCATTAAATAGGTAAACTTTCAAACACCAATATTTTGTAAATTATAATTATGTTTGATTAAAGAAGTTGAATATATAAATTATGAAATACTAATACTTTGTTTATTTTAAACATATCAATTTCATATTGTGCTTGCTTAAATAAGTTGAATGGTACGTAATAATACCATTGGAAATTGTGTGTTGTCAAAACCTAGAGCCCAAAAACCCCTAACGGTAAATTGATTTATTTTAACTATTACTTTCATTTAATTTAATTTATATTTCTACTTTTATGTAATTTGACCGAGTCAAAATGTTTACATAACACTATGGGATATTATAACATCTCTTCCATATTGGGCTAGAGGGCACCTCTCGGCGCAACAATTTGTTTATTTTACAGTTGTATATATGAAGTTTTAAATTATTTTATCTCAAAAAGGTAAAATAAAATCATTTATTAAATTTATTCTCTCTCTCTCTCTCTCTCTCTCTATATATATATATATATAATTTTTCATTGCAAATATCAAATGATTACATTTGAAATACTATTCTTACTATCTCTAGCTTGCCACCTAGGAAATGAGGCCAAAGGTAGAAGAATATGGAGTCTTGGGTAATTTTAACCATAATTGGTAATCCAAAACTATAAGGTGCATAGAGATAATGTTGCCCCACCATTGGAGGAACCAACAACAAGAACCAAAATGGGCAGCCTTTAGAATCTATGGCATCTAGGTTAACAAGGAAAGGAAACTAGACATATACTCTAAAAATAAGATATTAGCGACCCAAATGGGAAAATGTGACAAACAAGGATTGAAACCATGAAATATAAAAAACTTGAGCATCGGGAAGAAAATGAAGTGTCGAGGTTGAGGGGATGCTCAACCTTCCACGATGATGGAATTGGAGAGTTGGGTGATGATCCCATCTCAAGCTTGGGAAGCCTCCCTTCCACATCCAAGATGGGATTCCTAAGCTTGTCTAGTTTGTGCATGAGGTTTACGTGAATTTGTCTCCTATCCACAAGAATATTTTCCAGCAACAACTTAACATGCCAGTACATGTCCACTATATGAAGATAATGGTTCTTACGACCTTTGGAGTTACTTGTTTAGGTACCCCAAGAGATTATGCTTACCATGACCTATCAATGCAAGGTGACCTGCCTTTCCTGCTGAATTTCTGCCTCTACAAGTCAAATTTCCCCTTGGAAGTTGAGGGGTGAGGGGGTGTTCATGAAAGCTATGGGTCGAGGACTTGACACATAGTCTCACTCTCGAGCCTTTTGAAGCATCACAACCTCCACCGTTGCATCAACATCGAGTTTTCTAGTGTGTCATGGTTGTTAGAGGAAAAAAAACTTCATAGACACTGGGATGGAGCTCGGTGGGAATTTGTAAGAGCCTAGTATGGAATAATTTAACCATAATGTCATGCCAAGTAGGTTACACTAGTGGCGGGCTTAGGGAGAGTCCCTCTCCATCTGAAAAATACACCAGGGGAGGAGGGAAAGACAACGGGGTAGGAGAGTGAACCCACACTCAGGAAACCAAATGATAATCAAAACTCATGGCATACAAAGGCAACATCAGGAGGAGGCATCGAAGGAGCAACAAGAACACCAACAAGTTACCCAAGAAAAAGAGCATACAAGCTTGGCTTGAGAGATGAAACATAAGACGTGTCAAGGGGGATTTACCGCCCTCTTTGTAGGGTGAGATCCCATTAGTGTGTCATGAGAAGGTGGCATGCATGAAAATTGGGCGGTGGGAGGGCCCATTATTTCAAAACCAATCTGCATTAGTGCAACCATAATACTCCTATCCGGAGAAAATTTTATATTTACAGATAAATAAAAATGAAACTATATAATTTGAATGTGTTTTCATTAATGTCAAGGTTAGTGAGAATTCCATATGGATACATAATTGTCAAAGTTATGGTGATTCCTTGGCGGAGGCCACGAATGAAATTTGGTGTTTTCTTTGGAACGAAATTTTGGTGATTCCTTAGAATGAAATTTGGTGGTTCTTCCTTGAACAAAGTTTGGCATTTCCATGACAAGCCTACATAGACCAAAATTTGGTGTTACACTACAAGAAAAAAGGACATTGGTGAGGGTTGGGAAATGTCACTATAAGCTCATTGGTGACAGTCAAAAGAGTCTCCGTCACCAAAAACTGAACGTCACCAAGGTATAGGTGTTATCGTGACATTCAAGGTTCGTCACCAATTATGATTTATAATGACAAATAGTGACCGTCACCATTTCATATGAAAAATGGTGATAGACCTTAGCCTTCGTCACCAAAACATTGACCATCACCAAAGGTGGCGTCGCCAAAAGTATAGATTTTGTGGTGACATTCAAGGTTTGTCACAAATAATGATCATAATGATAGATAATGACCGTCACCATTTCATATGAACAAAAACGATTTATTCTGATGGAACTAATCCACGTGGATGTTGGTGGGCACCCACCTATCCCAATTATACCCCCACAACTGTCTCTTTCAGTTTTTCAGTTTCCTTAATTGCAACACAATTTACTATTTTTAGCAATTTTTCGGGGTCTGAACTTCCGGAGCCATTTTGAGGCCCTAAACGATGTTTTTTGGGAAAACCGGTAGCAACATGGACTGTGCACCGATGATGCTCTTCCCAAAGTTGTAGTCCTCGGATAGATTTTTTCTAACGAGCTATTGTGCGCATCAAACAAAGATCGTATGCCAAAGTTACGACCCTGGGAAGTTGATGTACCAATTTACCCAAAACGGGGCCCACAGTTTCACGTTTCATCTCCTAGGGTTATGTTTTTGGATGTCTAGGGTTTTCCATTGTTTCTCAACAATAAATAGACCTTTGAGCCTCATTGTAACACAGTTCAGAGGCATGTAGCCGCCACATCTCTTCTTAGAGATAAAGCTACCATCGCCCTAGCTGATTTATTTCCATTTCTGTTTGTAAACATATTTCAGTATTTTACAGTAATGAAATGAAGTATTATTTCCACTGCATTGCTGTATTTATGGTTTTCTCTGTCATTTGTTGTGTTCTTGTTTAAATCTGGATCAGTGGTATCAGAGCGGTTTGCTCTTTCTTTGTTTTTCTTTGCATGTACCCAACAAGGTCAGGATATAAGGAGTTAGGGCTTGAACTGGTCGAACCTTTGCAAGACTAGCCTCGCAAATCCCAATGGTATCCCATGGCGGATGAAAAGAAATACAAGGGGGTAGGAGATCCTATCAAAATATTGCTCGAAGAAGCCCTTAAGCGACAAAGGAACGCGATGATGGACAACTTTGCCCAGATCCTTCAACGGCTACCCAGGGGTGATGCATCGGCTTCCAACACCTACTCTGGAAACGCCACACCCTTTAATGTACAAGTTAATTTTGAAATCCCCATATTCAAGGGTTAGATAGATGCAGATGCCATAGATAAATGGTTAAATATGCTAGAAGGGTATTTTTCTGTTCATAATTTTTCCAGTCAGGAAAATATTATTTTCGCTCTTCTCAAAGCAGCCCCCCACGTCAAGGACCAGTGGGAAACCTACTGCGAGCAGAAGGATGAAAGTACGGGCTCACTATTTTTTGCCGCACCCACTTGGAATTCATTTTGGGATGCCATCAAGGAGCAGTACTAACCTGTCAAAATCTATGAGGACAAATACATAAAGTGGACCACGTTGTGGCAGGGAAGGGACCAAGATGTGCCGGAGTTCACAAACATTTTTCGTACCCTTCGCACACAGTTGGGTATTAAGGATTCTTAGCTACATTTGGTACTCAAATACCATGGCTGCCTACACAGATACATCCAGGAAGATATGGAGTTCCTGAACATATCCTCGCTTGGCACGACGTACTGATACGCTGTCAAAATCAAGTAGAAGTTTAAACAGAAGAAGCGAGAATTTGGATTTGCAAATCCGAAGACCAAAGGACAAAGCCAAGGCAGGGTGATGCAAGACAACCCGTCGAAGCCGCAAGAAAAGAGCAACACCACGAAGTTGAAGGACACATGAAAGTGGTGTGAGTTGCATAAGAGCCCCACTCATAAAAAAAATTGAGTGTCGAACCAAGCAGTCGCTGGTGGCCGAGTTGAAGGCTTCCGAATCAGATGCATGTTCCGACCCTGAGTCAGAAAGGGAAGAAGATCATTGACGCGTAGCCCAGTGCCACTGTTGCCACCGCCAAGATCCAGAAGAATGAGCTTGAAGATCCAGAGGAGGGAGAGCGTCTTTTCCACTCAAAGATGTGGGTGAAGGGTTCGCCGCTTCAATTCATTGTTGACAGTGGGAGCCAAAAGAACCTCATTTCAGCAGAGGTCGTGAAGCAGTTGGGCCTACCGACTACACCACACCTATAGAGGTACAGTATCGGGTGGCTTCACCAAGGACGAGATCTCTGAGTCTGCCAGCAGTGCTGCCTTCCCTACAGCATCAAGCCCTTCAAAGATGAGGTATTTTGTGATGTTGCACCTCTGGATGTTTGTGATGTACTATTAGGCCAGCCATACTTGTGGAGGCGACATGCTGTGTATGAGTCAAGGCTTCACACTATCATTATTTATTTGGGTAATTCATTATACATGATACTAGAGGTAGCCCCACCTATTTCCACCTCTTTGATCACTGCTAAGAAATGCAACAAACTCATCTCCCAGACTAGGAAATCCATTTTATGTGTAGTTCGCTCCCAAAGTAAGGGGAAGATCGTCGCCACATCCATGACCCCTGTGAAGGGTTCCTCCACGCAGTAGCAGATGGATACGGTCATGAAAGCAGACAGGAACACTTTCTCCTCACCCACAGGGGTACCTCACAAGTTTCAGGTGGGCAACAAAGTCTAGTTGCATCGGAAGAAAGAAAGCCTTACCAGAACCCATCAGAAGCTTAGACCACTCCAACATTGTCCTTACACCAGTACCAAGGCTGTGGGAAACAATGCTTTAGAGAAAAACATTCCCTCATTCCTTCGCCTGCACTAAGTGTTCGATGTGTACCGCCTCGACCATGCTTCCCACCATTACTACACACATTTGAGATTGCAGAACAACTAACTGGGGACCAAGTTCAGCGGATGGAAGAACTCAACGCAATGGTGACCATTGCTTCCTAAGAGGGGAGGAATGATCCAGGTGGATGTTGGTGGCCATGCACCTATCCCACTTGGAAAACCACAACTGTCTCTTTCAATTTTTCAGTTTCCTTAATTGTAGCACAATTTACTATTTTTAGCAGTTTTTCCGGTCCTGAACTTTCGAAGCTGTTTTGAGGCCCTAAATGAAGTTTTTTTGGGAAAAACCGTATCAACTTTGGACGATGATCGATGCTTCTCATCACAAAGTTGTAGTCCTTGGATAGACCATTCTAACGAGCTATTGTACGTGTCAAATGGAGATTGTATGCTAAAGTTACGACCCTAGGAAGTTGATGTACCAATTTACCCAAAACAGGGCCCACAATTTGGCGTTTCATCTCTTAGGGTTAGGTTTTTGGATGTTTAGGGTTTTCCATTGTTTCTAAACAATAAATAGGCCTTCGAGCCTCATTGTAACATAGTTCAAAGGCATGTAGCTGCCATATCTCTTCTCAGAGACAAAGCTACCATCGCCCTAGCTAGTTTATTTCCATTTCTGTTTGTAAGCATATTTCGGTATTTTACAGTAATGAAATGAAGTATTATTTCCACTGCATCGCTGTATTTATGGTTGTCTATGCAATTTTTTGCGTTCCCATTTAAATATGGATCAATGGTACCAGAGCGGTCTGCTCTTTCTTTGTTTTTCTTTGCATGTCCCCAACGAGGTCGAGATATAAGGAGTTAGGGCTTGAACTGGTCGAACCTTTGCAAGACCAGCCTCGCAAATAGCGACGGCCTCCCATGGCGTATGAAAAGAAAGATGAGGGAGCAGGAGATCCTATCAAAATCTTGCTCGAAGAAGCCCTTGAGCGACAAAGGAACGTGATGATGGACAACTTTGCCCATATCCTTCAATGGCTACCCAGGGGCAACGCATCGGCTTCCAACAACTACTCTAGAAATGCCACACCCTTTAAGGTACAAGTCAATTTTGATATCCCCATATTCGAAGGTCAGATAGATGCAGATGCCGTAGATAAATGGTTAAATCTAATAGAAGGGTATTTTTCTAATCATGATTTTTCCAGTTGGGAAAAGATTATTTTCGTTCTTCTCAAAGCAGTCGCCCACGTCAAGGACTGGTGGGAAACCTACTGGGAGCAGAAGGATGAAATTACAAGCTAAATATTTTCAGCCACACCCACTTGGAATTCATTTTGGGATACCATCAAGGAGCAGTACTACCCTGTCAAAAACTATGAGGACAAATACATAAAGTGGACCACACTGAGGCAGGGAAGGGACCAAGATGTGTTGGAGTTCACAAACATTTTTCATACCCTTCGCACATAGTTGGATATCAAGGATTCTGAGCTACATTTGGTACTCAAATACCACAGCAGCCTACACAGATACATCCAGGAAGAGATGGAGGTCCTGAACATCTCCTCGCTAGGCACGATGTACCGATACGCTGTCAAATCGAGCAGAAGTTTAAACAGAAGAAGCGAGATTTTGGATCTGCGAATCTGAAGACCAAAGGACAAAGCCAAGGTAGGGTGACCCAAGACAACCCATCGAAGCTGCAAGAAAAGAGCAACACCACGAAGTTGAAGAAGGACACGGGAAAATGGTGTGATTTCCATAAGAGCCCCACTCACAACACAAGTGAGTGTCGGACCAAGCAGTCACTCGTGGCCGAGTTGAAGGCTTCTGAATCAGATGCATGTTCCAACCCTGAGTTAGAACACAATAAGGGGAATGGAAAAGGGAAGCAGATGATTGACGTGGAGCCCAGCGCCACTGTTTCCAACGCCAATATCCAAAAGAATGAGCCCGAAGCTCCAGAGGAGGAAGAGCGTATTTTCCACTCACAGATGTGGGTGAAGGGTTCACCGCTTCAATTCATTGTTGACAGTGGGAGCCAAAAGAACCTCATTTCAGCAGAGGTCATGAAGTGGTTGGGCCTACTGACTACACCACACCCACAATCGTATAGTATCAACTGGCTTCACCAAGGATGAGATCTCCGAGTCCGCTAGCAGTGCCGCCTTCCCTACAACATCAAACCCTTCACAGATGAGGTATTGTGTGATGTTGCACCTCTGGATGTTTGTGATGTAGTATTAAGCCAACCATACTTTTGGAGGTGACATGTTGTGTATGAGTCAAGGCCTTGGGTTGTCACTATTTCTTTGGGTAATTCATTATATAGGATACCAGAGGTAGCCGCACCTACCACCACCCCTTTGATCACTCCTAAGAAATGCAGCAAAATAATCTCCCAGACTAGGAAATTCATTTTATGTCCGGTTCTCTTTGAAAGTAAGGGGAAGATCGTTGCCACATCCATGAACCCCGCGAAGGGTTCCTCCACGCATCAACAACAGCAGATGGATATGATCATGAAAGCAAACATGAACACCTTCACCTCACCCACAGGGGTACCACACAAGTTTCAGGTGGGCAACAAAGTCTAGTTGCATCGGCAAAAAGAACGCCTTAACAGAACCCATTAGAAGCTTAGACCACTCCGACATGGTCCTTACACTAGTACCAAGGCTATGGGAAACAATTCTTTGGAGCACAACATTCCCTCATTCCTTCACCTGCACCAAGTTTTCAATGTGTACTGCCCTCGACCATGCTTCCCACCATTATTGGACACATCCGAGATTGCAAAACAACTCACGAAGGACCAAGTTCAGCAGATAGAGGAACTCAACGCAATGGTGACCATTGCTTCTTAAGGGGGGAGGAATGATCCAGGTGGATGTTGGTGGCCACCCACCTATCCCACTTGGACCCCCACAACTGTCTCTTTCAGTTTTTCAGTTTCCATAATTGTAGCACAATTTATTATTTTTAGCAGTTTTTCAGGTCGTGAACTTCCAGAGCCTTTTTGAGGCCCTGAATGACGTTTCTTGGGAAAATCGGGAGCAACATGAAATTTTGACTAATGTTTCTCTTTCCAAAGTTTTAGTCCTAGGATAGATCTTTCTAACGAGCTATTGTGCATGTCAAACGAAGATCATATGCCAAAGTTATGACCTCGGGAAGTTGATGTACCAATTTACCCAAAATGGGGCCCACAGTTTGGCGTTTCATCTCCTAGGGTTAGGTTTTTGGATGTTTAGGGTTTTCCATTGTTTCTCAACAATAAATAGGTCTTTGAGCCTCATTGTAACACAATTCAGAGGCATGTAGTTGCCACATTTCTTCTCAGAGATAAAGCTACCATCGCCCTACCTGGTTTATTTCCATTTTTGTTTGTAAGCATATTTCAGTATTTTACAGTAATGAAATGAAGTATTATTTCCACTGCATTGCTGTTTTTATGGTTGTCTCTGTAATTTGTTACGTTCTCGTTTAAATCCAGATCAATGGTATCAGATCAATCTGCTCTTTCTCTATTTTTCTTTGCATGTCCCCAACGAGGTCAGGATATAATGATTTAGGGCTTGAACTGGTCGAACCTTTGCAAGACCAGCCTCACAAATCCTGATGGCCTCCCATGGCGGATGAAAATAAGGATGAGGGGGTAGGAGATCCTACCAAAATATTGCTCGAAGAAGCCCTCGAGCGACAAAGGAACGTGATGATGGACAACTTTGCCCAGATCCTTCAGCGGCTACCCAGGGGCGACGTATCGGCTTCCAACAGCTACTATGGAAATGCCACACCCTTTAAGGTACAGGTTAATTTTGAAATCCCCATATTCGAGGGCCAGGTAGATGCAGATGCCGTAGATAAATGGTTAAATCTGCTAGAAGGGTATTTTTCTGTTCATGATTTTTCCAGTCGGGAAAAGATTATTTTCGCTCTTGTCAAAGCAGCTCCCCACGTCAAGGACTGGTGGGAACCCTACTGCAAGCAGAAGGATGAAAGTATGGGCTCACTATTTTGAACCACACCCACTTCGTATTCATTTTGAGATGGCTTCAAGGAGCAGTACTACCCTGGTAAAATATATGAGGACAAATACATAAAGTGGACCACGCTGTGGCAGGGAAGGGAACAAGATGTGCCAAAGTTCACAAAAATTTTTCATACCCTTCCCACACAGTTGGGTATCAAGGATTACAAGCTACATTTGGTAATCAAATACTGCGGCTGCCTACATAGATACAGCCAGGAAGAAATGGAGTTCCTGAACATCTCCTCACTTGCCACAGTGTACCGATATGCTGTCAAAATTGAGCAGAAGTTTAAATAGAAGAAGCGAGATGTTGGATCTGTGAATCCGAAGACCAAAGGACAAAGCCAAGGCGGGGTGACCCAAGACAACTCGTTGAAGCCGCAAGAAAATAGCAACACCACGAAGTTGAAGAAGGACACAGGAAAGTGGTGTGAGTTCCATAAGAGCCCCAGTCACAACACAAGTGAGTGTCGGACCAAGCAGTCATTGGTGGCCGAGTTGAAGGCTTCCGAATGAGATGCATGTTCTTACCCTGAGTCAAAACCCGACAAGGGGAATGGCAAAGGGAAGAAAATCATTGACGTAGAGCCTAGCGCCATTGTTACCACCGCCAAGATCCAGAACAATGAGTCCGAAGATCCAGAGGAGGGAGAGCGCCTTTTCCACTCACATATGTGGGTGAAGGGTTCACCACTTCAATTCATTGTTGACAGTGGGAGCCAAAAGAACCTCATTTCAGCAGAGGTTGTGAAGCGGTTGGGCATACTAACTACACCACACTCACAGCCATACAATATCAGGTGGCTTCACCAAGGACGAGATCTCCGAGTCTTCCAGCAGTGTCGCCTTCCCTACACCATCAAGCCCTTCACAAATGAGGTATTGTGTGATGTTGCACCTCTGGATGTTTGTGATGTACTATTAGGCCAACCGTACTTGTGGAGGCGACATGCTGTGTATGAGTCAAGGCCTCATGCTGTCATTATTTCTTTGGGTAATTCATTATATAGGATACCAGAGGTAGCCCCACCTATCGCCATCTCTTTGATCACTGCTAAGAAATGCGACAAACTCATCTCCCAGACTAGGACATTGATTTTTTGTCTAGTTTGCTCCGAAAGTAAGGGGAAGATCGTCGCCACATCCATGAACCTGTGAAGGGTTCCTCCACACAGAAGCAGATGGATACAGTCATGAAATCAGACAGGAACACCTTCTCCTCACCCACAGGGGTACCACACAAGTTTCAGGTGGGCAACATAGTTTGGTTGCATCGGCAGAAAGAAAGCCTTGCCAGAACCCATCAGAAGCTTAGACCACTGCGACATGGTCCTTACACCAGTACCAAGGATGTGGGAAAAAATGCTTTGGAGCACATCATTCCCTCATTCCTTCTCCTGCACCAAGTGTTTAATGTGTACCGCCCTCGACCATGCTTCCCACCATTACTAGACACATCCGAGATTGCAGAACAACTCACTAGGGACCAAGTTCAGCAGATGGAGGAACTCAATGCAATGGTGACCATATCTTCCTAAGGGGGGAGGAATGATCCAGGTGGATGTTGGTCGCCACCCACCTATCCCACTTGGACCCCGACAACTATCTCTTTCAGTCTTTAATTTTCCTTAATTGTAGCACAATTTACTATTTTTAGCAGTTTTTTGGGTCCTGAACTTCCGGAGCCATTTTGAGGCCCTAAACGACGTTTTTTGGGAAAACTGAGAGCAACAAGATTCTTATATTGATGTTGCTCTCCCTAAAGTTGTAGTCCTCGGATAGATCTTTCTAACGAGCTATTGTGGGTATCAAATGGAGATTGTATGCCAAAGTTACGACCCCGGGAAGTTGATGTACCAATTTACCCAAAACGGGGCCCATAGTTTGGCGTTTCATCTCCTAGGGTTAGGTTTTTGGCTATTTAGAGTTTTCCATTGTTTCTAAACAATAAATAGGCCTTCGAGCCTCATTGTAACACAATTCAGAGTGATGTAGCTGCCACATCTCTTCTTAGAGATAAAGCTACCATCGCCCTAGCTGATTTATTTCCATTTATGTTTGTAAGCATATTTCAATATTTTACAGTAATGAAATGAAGTATTATTTCCACTGCATCACTATATTTATGGTTGTCTTTGTAAATTACTGCATTCCTGTTTAAATTTGGATCAGTGGTATCAAAACGGTCTGCTCTTTCTCTGTTTTTATTTGCATGTCCCCAACGAAGTCGAGATATAAGGAGTTAGGGCTTGAACTGGTCGAACCTTTGCAAGACCAGCCTCGCAAATCCCGACGACCTCCCATGATGGAAGAAAAGAAAGACGAGGGGGCAGAAGATCCTATTAAAATCTTGCTCGAAGAAGCCCTTGAGCGACAAAGGAACACGATGATGGACAACTTTTCCTAGATCCTTTAGCAGCTACCCAGGGACGATGCATCAGCTTCCATCAGCTACTCTGGAAACGCCACACCCTTTAAGGTACAAGTTAATTTTGAAATTCCCATATTTGACAGTCAGATAGATGCAGATGCCGTAGATAAATGGTTAAATCTACTAGAAGGGTATTTTTCTGTTCATGATTTTTCCAGTTGGGAAAAGATTATTTTCGATCTTCTCAAAGTAACCCCCCACATGAAGGATTGGTGGGAAACCTACTGCGAGCAGAAGGATGAAAGTATGGTCTCACTATTTTCAGCCACACCCACTTGGAATTCATTTTGGGATGCCATCAAGGCACAATACTACCCTGTCAAAAGCTATGAGGAAAAATACATAAATTGGACCACGCTGCGACAGGGAAGGGACCAAGATGTATTGGAGTTCGCAAACATTTTTATACCCTTCACACATAGTTGGGTATCAAGGATTCTAAGCTACATTTGGTACTCAAATACCGCAGCTGCTTACATAGATACATCAAGGAAGAGATGGAGTTCCTGAACATCTCCTCGCCCGGCACGGCGTACCGATACGTTGTCAAAATCAAGCAGAAGTTTAAATAGAAGAAGCGAGACTTTGAATCTGCAAATCCAAAGACCAAAGGACAAAGCCAAGGCGTGGTGACCCAAGACAATCCTTCGAAGCCACAAGAAAACAACAACACCAAGAAGTCGAAGAAGGACACAGGAAAGTGGTGTGAGTTCCATAAGAACCCAACTCACAACACAAGTGAGTGTCGGACCAAGTAGTCACTGGTGGCAGAGTTGAAGGCTTCTGAATCAGATGCATGTTCCAACCCTGAGTCAAAACCTAACAAGGGGAATGGAAAAGGGAAGTAGATCATTGACTCGGAGCCCAGTGCCACTATTGCCACCACCAAGATCGAGAAGAATGAGCCCAAAGATCCAAAGGAAGGAGAGCGTCTTTTCTACTCATAGATGTGGGTGAAGGGTTAGACGCTTCAATTCATTGTTGACAGTGGGAGCCAAAAGAACCTCATTTTAGAAGAGGTCGTGAAGCAGTTGGGCCTACCGACTACACCACACCCGTGGCTATATAGTAAAGGGTGGCTTCACGAAGGATGAGATCTCCGAGTCCGCTAGTAGTGCTGCCTTCCCTACAGAATCAAGCCCTTCACAGAGGAGGTATTGTGTGATGTTGCACCTCTGGATGTTTGTGATGTACTATTAGGCCAGCCATATTTCTGATGCGACATGCCGTGTATGAGTCAAGGCCTCCCGCTGTCATTATTTCTTTGGGTAATTCATTATACAGGATACCAGAGGTAGCCCCACCTACCGCCACCTCTTCGATCACTGCTAAGAAATGCAGCAAACTCATCTCCTAGACTAGGAAATTCATTTTCTGTCTGGTTCGCTCCAAAAGTAAGGGGAAGATCGTCGCCACATCCATGACCCCTATGAAGGGTTCTTCCATGCAACAGCAACAACAGATGGATACGTTCATGAAAGTAGAGAGGAACACCCTCTCCTCACCCACAGGGGTACCACACAAGTTTCAGGTGGGCAACAAAGTCTGGTTGCATCGGCAGAAAGAACGCCTTACTGAAACCCATCAGAAGCTCAAACCACTCCGACATGGTCCTTACACCTATACCAAGGTTGTGGGAAAAAATGCTTTGGAGCACAACATTCCCTCATTCACCTGCACCAAGTGTTCAATGTGTACCGCCCTCGACCATGCTTCCCACCATTACTGGACACATTCGAGATTGCAGAACAACTCACTAGGGACTAAGTTCAGCAGATGGAGGAACTCTACGCAATGGTGACCATTGCTTCCTAAGGGGTCAGGAATGATCCAGGTAGATGTTGGTGGCCACCCACCTATCCCACTTGGACCCCCACAACTGTCTCTTTCAGTTTTTCAATTTCCTTAATTGTAGCACAATTTACTATTTTTAGCAATTTTCGGGCCTTGGACTTTGGAGCCGTTTTGAGGCCCTAAACGATGTTTTTTGGGAAAACCAGGGGCAACTAGGGCATGGACTGATGTTTCTATACCCAAATTTGTAGTCCTCGGATAGATCTTTCTCACGAGCTATTGTGCGCGTCAAATAGAGATCGTATGCTAAAGTTACAACCTTGGGAAGTTGATTTACCAATTTACCCAAAATGGGGCCCATAGTTTGGCGTTTCATCTCCTAGGGTTAGGTTTTTGGATGTTTATGGTTTTCCATTGTTTCTCAACAATTAATAGGCCTTTGAGCCTCATTGTAACACAGTTTAGAGGCATATAGTCACCACATCTCTTCTCAGAGATAAAGCTACCATCGCCCTAGCTGGTTTATTTCCATTTATGTTTGTAAGCATATTTCAGTATTTTACAGTAATGAAATGAAGTATTATTTCTACTGCATCACTGTATTTATGGTTTTCTCTATAATTTGTTGCATTCATGTTTAAATCTGGATCAGTGGTATCAGAGTGGTCTACTCTTTCTCTACTTTCCTTTGCATGTCCCCAACGAGGTCGGGATATAAGGAGTTAGGGCTTGAACTGGTCGAACCTTTGCAAGACCAGCCTCACAAATCACGACAGCCCCCCACGGCGGATGAAAATAAAGACGAGGGGGCAGGAGATCCTATCAAAATCTTGCTCGAAGAAGCCCTTGAGTGACAAAGGAACGCGATGATGGACAACTTTGCATAGATCCTTCGGCAACTACCCAGGGGTGATGCATCGGCTTCCAACAACTACTCTGTAATGCCACACCCTTTAAGGTATAAGTTAATTTTGAAATCCCCATATTCGAGGGTCAGATAGATGCAGATGTCGTAGATAAATGGTTAAATCTACTAAAATGGTATTTTTCTATTCATGATTTTTCCAGTCAGGAAAAGATTATTTTCGCTCTTCTCAAAGCAACCCCCCACGTCAAGGACTGGTGGGAAACCTACTGTGAGCAGAAGGATGAAAGTACGGACTCACTATTTTTAGTCGCACCCACTTGGAATTCATTTTGGGATGCCATTAAGGAGCAGTACTACCCTGTCAAAAGCTATGAGGACAAATACATAAAGTGGACCACGCTACAGCAGGGAAGGGACCAAGATGTGCCGGAGTTCACAAACATTTTTCAAACCCTTTGCACATAGTTGGGTATCAAGGATTCTTAGCTACATTTGGTACTCAAATACCGTGGCTGCCTACACAGATACATCCAGGAAGAGATGCAGTTCTTGAACATCTCCTCGCTTGGCATGACGTACTGATACGCAGTCAAAATCGAGTAAAAGTTCAAACAGAAGAAGCGAGACTTTGGATCTGCGAATCTGAAGACCAAAGGACAAAGCCAAGGCGGGGTGACCCAAGGCAACTCACCGAAGCCGCAAGAAAAAAGCAACACCACAAAGTTGAAGAAGGACATAGGAAAGTGGTGTGAGTTCCATAAGAGCCCCAATCACAACACAAGTGAGTGTCGAACCAAGCAGTCGCTGGTGGCCGAGTTGAAGGCTTCCGAATCAGATGCATGTTCCAACCCTGAGTTAGAACCCAACAAGGGTAATGGAAAAGGGATGCAGATCATTGACGCGGAGCCCAGTGCCATTGTTGCCACTTCCAAGATCGAGAAGATTGAGCCTGAAGATCCAGAGGAGGGAGAGTGTCTTTTCCACTCATAGATGTGGGTGAAGGGTTCGCCGCTTCAATTCATTGTTGACAGCGGGAGCCAGAAGAACATTTCAGCAGAGGTCGTGAAGTGGTTGGGCCTACTGACGACACCACACCTGCAGCCGTACAGTATTTGGTGGCCTCACCAAGGATGAGATCTCCGAGTTCGCCAGGAGTGCCACTTTCCCTACACAATCAAGCCCTTCACATATGAGGTATTGTGTGATGTTGCACCTCTGGATGTTTGTGATGTACTATTAGGCTAGCCATACTTGTGGAGGCGACATGCTGTGTATGAGTCAAGGCCTTGCGCTGTCATTATTTCTTTGGGTGATTCATTATACAGGATACCAGAGGTAGCCCCACCTACTGCCACCTCTTTGATCACTGCTAAGAAATGCAGCAAACTCATCTCCCAGACTAGGAAATTCATTTTCTGTCTGGTTCACTCCCAAAGTAAGTGGAATATTGTCGCGACATCCATGACCCCCGAAAAGGGTTCCTCCATGCAACAGCAACAACAAATGGATATGTTCATGAAAGCAGACAGGAGCACATTATCCTCACCCACAGGGGTACCACACAAGTTTCAAGTGGGCAACAAAGTCTGGTTGCATTGGCAGAAAGAATGCCTTACCAGAAACTGTCAGAAGCTTAGACTACTTCGACATGGTCCTTCCACCAATACCAAGGTTGTGGGAAACAATGCATTGGAGCACAACATTCCCTCACTCCTTCGGTTTCACCAAGTGTTCAATCTGTACCGCCCTCGACCATGCTTCCCACCATTACTGGACACATCCGAGATTGCAGAACAACTCACTAGGGACCAAGTTCAACAAATGGAGGAACTCAACACAATGGTGACCATTACTTCCTACGGGGAGAGGAATGATCTAGGTGGATGTTGGTGGCCACCCACCTATCCCACTTGGACCCCCACAACTGTCTCTTTTAGTTTTTCAGTTTCCTTAATTGTAGCACAATTTACTATTTTTAGCAGTCTTTTCTGAACTTTCAGGGCCGTTTTGAGGCCCTAAGTGACGTTTTTTGGGAAAGCCAAGAAAAATAAGGAAGTTGCAACAATTTAGCTCTCCCCAAAGTTGTAGTCCTCAGATATATCTTTTTAACGAGCTATCGTGGGTCTCAAACGAAGATCGTATGCCAAAGTTACAACCCCGGGAAGTTGATGTAAAAATTTACCCAAAATGGGGCCCACAGTTTGGCGTTTCATCTCCTAAGGTTAGGTTTTTGGATGTTTAGGATTTTCCATTGTTTCTCAACAATAAATTGGCCTTCGAGCCTCATCGTAACATAGTTCAGAGGCATGTAGCCGCCACATCTTTTCTCAGAGATAAAGCTACCATCACCCTAGCTGGTTTATTTCCATTTTTGTTTGTAAGCATATTTCAGTATTTTACAATAATGAAACGAAGTATTATTTCCGCTGCATCGTTGTATTTATGGTTGTCTCTATAATTTTTTACATTCCTATTTAAATCCGGATAAGTGGTATCATAGCGGTCTGCTCTTTCTCTGTTTTTCTTTGCATGTCCCCAACAAAGTTGGGATATAAGGAGTTAGGGCTTGAACTGGTCGAACATTTGTAAGACCAGCCTCGCAAATCCCGATGACCTCCCATGGTGGATGAAAATAAATATGAGGGGGCAGGAGATCCTATCAAAATCTTGCTCGAAGAAGCCCTCGAGCGACAAAGGAACGCGATGATGGACAACTTTGCCCAGATCCTTCAGCGGCTACCCAGGGGCGACGCATCGGCTTCCAACACCTACTCTGGAAACGCCACACCCTTTAAGGTGCAAGTTAATTTTGAAATTCCCATATTCGAAGGTCAGATAAATGCAGATGTCGTAGATAAATGGTTAAATCTAATAGAAGGGTATTTTTATGTTCATGATTTTTCCAGTCAGGAAAACATTATTTTCTCTCTTCTCAAAGTAGCCTCGCACATCAAGGACTGGTGGAAAACCTACTGCGAGCAGAAGGATGAAAGTATGGGCTCACTATTTTCAGCCGCACCCACTTGGAATTCATTTCGGGATGCCATCAAGGAGCAGTACTACCCTGTTATGAAACCAGCTCAAGAAAAGATAGAAAAGATAGATCAACGCCTTAGAATTCAGCCTCTTCGAGGGGGCAACCTCCTTTACATTACATAAATGAACAATTCTTGGATGATACAAATGACAAAACCTCCTTTCTATATATAGGAGTCTAAGGAGTCACAATATAATCCAGCCGACCTAACAATAATAATATAAAGCCACAAAAATAACAAAAGAGGGATTCTTTGGGGCACAGAAATAACAACATGGGGGTAATAGGGGCACAACAATATAAATAAGGGGTATAACTACAATAGTAATGGGGTAATCACTAATATTATAGGGACCCAACATGCCCCTCTCCTTCAAAAAAGTGTTGTCCTCAACGCTTGAGTAGTTCCGGATACTTCTGCATAAAATTCTCATCCTCCCATGTGGAATCTTTAGCGGATAAGTTCTTCCACTTGATAATATACTCTGAAATTGATCGATTTCGTAGCTGTCGAGTTCTTGTTTCTGTGACTGCTTCCGGTTCCAATATAATTTTTCCTTCCTCGTCAAGTTCTGGAAATATTGTTTGAACTGGGAGCTTGTCACCTATAACCTTCTTTAAACATGAAACATGGAAAACTGGGTGCAATCGAGAAGCTGCAGGAAGCTCCAATTTGTATGCCATAGTACCAATCTTTTGCAACACCTTGTATGGACCATAATACTTTGGTGATAATTTATTATCCTTCTTAGCTTGCTTTAGGGACATTTGCTTATATGGTTGTAGCCGTAGGAATACCCAATCACCTACATCAAAACTTCTTTCACTGCGATGTTGATCTGCCTGTTGTTTCATTCTATTTTGTGCCAACACGAGGTTATCCTTTAAGAGTTGGAGGACTTGTTGTTGATGTTCGATGTGATGTTCCACTGCCTGAACCTTAGAATTTTCTCTTAAATATGATGTGATGGATGGTGGTTGATACCCATAAAGTGCCATAAATGGGGTCATTTTTGTTGCTGTATGGAAGGAAGTGTTATACCACCATTCAGCCAGAGGCAACCATTTGACCCATTGTGTCTGTTTATCAGATACAAAGCAACGAAGATATCCTTCCAAACATTTGTTTACTATCTCAGTTTGCCCATCAGATTGAGGATGATAAGATGAGCTATGAGCTAACTGAGTACCAAGACAAGAAAATAATTCTGTCCAAAAATTTCCAGTGAAAATGGGATCTCTGTCACTTACAATAATCTTTGGGTTTCCATGTAGCTTTTGAATTGTTTCCATAAATGCAGTAGAAACTGTACTGGCTTTAAATGGATGTGATAATGCACAAAAGTGTGCATACTTGGTAAGTCTGTCAACTACCACCATGATGACACTCTTTCCCTCAGACTTGGGTAAACCTGTGATAAAATCCATTGAAACCTCCTCCCAATGTTGGCTTGGAATGGATAAAGGTTGTAATAGACCTGGTGTCTTAATTGTTTCAACTTTATTTTGTTGGCAAACCAAACATTCCGCCACAAACTTTTGAATATCTGATTTAAGGCCATCCCAAAAAAATTCCTTTTTAACCCTGTGGTAAGTTTTTAAAAATCCTGAGTGCCCTCCTAAGGGAGAAGTGTGCAATTCCATAAGAATCTTTTGTTTTAGCTGGGAATTCTTACAGAGGTATAAGCGATCTTTGTACCATAACGAATCATTTTTCCAGCTAAATGTATCAGACGTACTGGAATCTTGTTGTAGCTTTCGAATAAGTGCCCACACTTCTTCATCATTCTTCCATTCCTCCCTTGCTTCATTTATCCAATCTGGTTGGATAATAGAAATGGCGCACAACAATGCTTCCACATCCTCATCCTTTCTTGAGAGTGCATCTGCCACCACATTTTGCTTCCCTTTTTTGTAGATGATTTCAAAGTCATAACCCAACATCTTTGTGACCCACTTTTGTTGCTCTTCAGAGGATAATCTTTGTTCTAAAAAGTATTTAAGGCTATCATGATCCGTTTTTACCTTGAAGTGTCTTCCCATTAGGTAGGGTCGCCATTTCTTAAGTGCATGGAGTATTGCCAACATTTCCTTCTCATAAATAGCTTTGCTTAAAAACTTTCCCTTGATTGGACGACTTTCAAAAGCAATGGGTCTTTCATCTTGCATTAGAACATCACCAATTCCATTTCCTGAAGCATCACATTCCACAATAAAGGTTTTTGTGAAGTCCGGTGTAGCTAAGACCGGTGCTTGGCACATTGCCTCTTTAAGATGTTCAAAGGCCTTTGTTGCTTCCGGAGTCCATGAAAATGCATCTTTCTTCAATAATGTTGTTAGAGGTGCTGCTATTCTCCCATAATTCTTAACAAACTTGCGATAATACCCTGTCAACCCAAGAAATCCTCGCAGATGCTTTATGGATGTGGGGATTTTCCATTCCTTAATGGCTTTAATTTTGCTAGGGTCTACCTTAACTCCTTCATGAGATACAATATGACCCAAATATTCCACCTCCTGGACTCCAAAGAAACATTTGGATCTTTTTGCATATAATTGTTTCTCCTCCAATAGTTGTAGCACCTTGTCAACATGTTCAACATGATCCTTCCAAGACTTGTTGTAGATTAGTATATCATCAAAAAATACTAACACAAATTTTCTAAGGAATGGTTTGAAAATTGAATTCATCAAACCTTGAAATGTTGAAGGTGCATTGGTAAGGCCAAAAGGCATGACCAAAAATTCATAATGACCCTCATGAGTTCTAAATGCCGTTTTCGGAATGTCTTCAATCTTCATTCTGATTTGATGATATCCCGAACGAAGATCCAACTTGGTGAAGTAAATTGATCCATGCAATTCATCCAGTAATTCATCAATGACAGGAATGGGAAACTTATCTTTAATAGTGAGCTTGTTGAGCTCCCTATAATCTGGACACATGCGCCATGATCCATCCTTCTTGTGCACCAATACTACTGGAGCAGAGAAAGAACTTTGACTTGGTTGAATTATACCAGCCTCTAGCATTTCTGCAACCATACGTTCAATTTCACTTTTTTGGACATAGGGATATCTGTACGGCCTGATGTTTGGAGGAACACTTCCTGGAATCAGATGAATAGCATGATCATGATCACGCATAGGTGGGAGACCTTTGGGAGTCTCAAATACCTTGGAATGATTGTCCAGGACTTTTTGGAGATCTGGAGAAATAGATGATTCCAATGTGGAAACATCTAGCGAACATAATTGTGCAATTACACCTCTTTGCTCCTTTTTTAGAAGCTTTGTCATACCATTAGAGCTGATTATCTTTCCTGGTTTCCCTGCAATACCCCTTAATTCAACTTCCTTTCCTTCCGTAGAAAATTTGATGAAAAGTTCTTGAAAATTAAAAGCTATTGTACCCAAGGATTGTAGCCATTGGACTCCTAGTACAACATCAGCACCTCCCATTGGAATGGAAAGCATTGGGCTAGTCAATACATATTCTCCCATGGATAGCTTGATATTATGGCACTTTCCAGAGCAATTTATTGTTCCTCCATTTGCAATCATCACTTGACACTCTGGTGCTGGATATAGGAAGCAATTCAATTCTTTTGCTACCTTACAATGAATAAAATTGTGGGTGCTTCCTGAATCAATCAAAACTATTACCTTTTTCTTCTTGATTTGTCCTTCTATCTTGATGGTTTGAGGAGTGGTAATTCCTGCCAATGCATTACAAGATATGGTTGGATTTATTTTTTCTTCATCTAGGCTTTGTTCCTGGAGTATATCCTCTTCTTTTGACCTTTCTTGCTCCTTTTCTTCTTCCTCTTCACAATCTATGTAGAATAATTTCTTCTCAGCACACTTATGACCTTTAGTGTATTTGCTATCACAACTGTAACAAAGCCCTTTTGCTCTTTTTTCTTCCAATTGTTGTGGTGTCAACCTTATAGGTTGTGGAAGACTAGGAGCAACAACACTTCCGTCTTTATAGTTGTGAGTGGTATGCTTCCTAGTTGCCATAATTTTGCTTTCCATTTTTCTTGCTAACCTGAATGCCTTCTCTAATGAATCAGGTTCCCAAAGGCGAACATCATGTTGGATATTATCCTTTAAAGACCCTATGAACACATCAATCCTATGCTCCTCTGGAATATCTTTTACCCTTATGTTCAATTTTTGGAACTCCTCAATGTGCTCCATTATTGAACCCTTTTGTTTGAGACTTATCAATTGGCTAAAAAAAGTGTTTCTTTTTGTATCCTCATAATGTGCTATCAATTCTTCCGTAAAAATTGCCCAAGTGATAAATTGTTTACGAGAGCAAAGCCATTGATACCATACAAACTGATTTGGTTCCAAATATAAAGTTGCCATACGTACCTTTTGTGTGTTTTGCACATTATTGAGATCGAAGAATTGCTCCATCTGTAATATCCATGTGGCAGGATCCTTGCCATCAAACTTCCTCATATCGATTTTTGGAATATGGTGAGTCTTCGATCCAACATTAGTGTCTATGGAATCATGATTAACATTTCTTTTGTTCTCATCATGAGTTTCCTTTAGTACCCTTTCACCCTTAGTGCCCATTTCTTGTAGCAACTTATTCATATTTATCTTCAATTCGTCCATGTCTGTCTTCAAATCTGTCTTCAAATCTGCCATGTCTCTCTTCGAATCATCCATCTTAGCTTCCATGCCCTTTATCTTAGATTCCACGCCATTTATCTTAGATTCTACGCCATTTATCTTAGCTTCTGTTAGCTTTTGTGAGCGTGACATGTGTTGCACTTGTTCTTGTAATTTTGATATATCATGTAGCATTTCTTCCTCTTCTTCATGAGTCATGCTAGAGCTTTCAGGTTCCTTACTAGGTGTTTTCATTTTCTTTCGGGGAATCAGTTACCGATAATAATGCTCTACTATGCCCTTTGAATTCCTTCAAAATAAATTTTCAAACCAAGCTTAAGCAAAAATTAAAAAAAAAACTACACACCTTTTTTCACTTTATAGAAGCCTGATATTGAATCTGATGTATCTCTGTAATTTCGGATCATCCAGTTCTGAAATTGCTGCCTGTAGTAGCCTTCTGCGTCCTCTTTCCAATGAAACAAGTCTGAGCCAAATTGGATTCTCCAAGGAAGAGTTATGTGAAATCTCCCACAGTGACTTGCTTTTAGACTGGTTCAATAGAGCGAACTTGTACGACATGCCACGAGTCACTGTTTCAACCTTTGAATCTGAAACACACATACAAGAAACTACAGTCCGTCCTCTTTCTGTAACTTCTTAGGAAATTTCAATCTGATCCCCAGAGAGAAAGTTATGACGATTTTCCCTAGGTCACCTGTTTTGAATGTAATTCAGGAGTCTGCAAAAAGACCAACTTCCTCAGATCATATCTCCGCAAATATCGCGCGAAAAGCTCTGAAATTCGGACCCAAGGTTCAGCGCGATTTATTCTCAAATGGGTTTTTTTTGCGACTTTTGAAACGTCACAGAAAAAAAGTTATAGCGAAAATTCCACGATGACCTGTTTGGAGCAGCGAAACCCTAGAATCCAAAGCTTTGATACCAAATGTTATGAAACCAGCTCAAGAAAAGATAGAAAAGATAGATCAATGCCTTAGAATTCAGCCTCTTCAAGGGGGAAACCTCCTTTACATTACATAAATGAACAATTCTTGGATGATACAAATGACAAAACCTCCTTTCTATATATAGGAGTCTAAGGAGTCACAATATAATCCAGCCGACCTAACAATAATAATATAAAGCCACAAAAATAACAAAAGAGGGATTCTTTGGGGCACAGAAATAACAACATGGGGGTAATAGGGGCACAACAATATAAATAAGGGGTATAACTACAATAGTAATGGGGTAATCACTAATATTATAGGGACCCAACATACCCTGTCAAAAGTTATGAGGACAAATACATAAAGTGGACCATGCTGTGGCAGGGAAGGGACCAAAATGTGCCAGAGTTCACAAACATTTTTCATACCCTTTGCACACAGTTGGGTATCAAGGATTCTTAGCTACATTTGTTACTCAAATACGTGGCTACCTACATAGATACGTCGAGGAAGAGATGGAGTTCCTGAACATCTCCTCGCTCGGCATGACATACCGATACGTTGTCAAAATCGAGCAGAATTTTAAACAGAAGAAGCGAGACTTTGGATCTACGAATCCGAAGACCAAAGGACAAAGCCAAGGCGGGATGACCCAAGACAGCCCGTCAAAGCCGCAAGAAAAGAGAAACACCACGAAGTCGAAGAAGACACAAGAAAGTGGTGTGAGTTCCATAAGAGCCCCACTCACAACACAAGTGAGTGTCAGAACAAGCAGTCGTTGGTGGCTGAGTTGAAGGCTTCCAAATTAGATGCATGTTCCGACCCTAAGGCAAAGGGAGGCAGATCATTTACATGGAGACAGATTATTGACGTGGAGCCTAGCGCCACTGTTTCCACCACTAAGATCTAGAAGAATGAGCCCGAAGATCCAGGGGAGGGAGAGCGTCTTTTCCACTCACAGATGTGGGTGAAGGGTTCGCCGCTTCAATTCATTGTTGACAGTGGGATCCAAAAGAACCTCATTTCAGAAGAGGTCATGAAGCGGTTGGGCCTACCGACTACACCACACCCGCAGTCGTACAGTATCGGGTGGCTTCACAAAGGACGAGATCTCCAAGTCCACCAGCAATGCCCCTTTCCCTACAGTATCAAGCCCTTCACAGATGAGGTATTGTGTGATGTTGCACCTCTGGATGTTTGTGATGTACTATTAGGCCAACCATACTTGTGGAGGTGACATGCTATGTATGGGTCAAGGCCTCGCACTGTCATTATTTATTTGGGTAATTCATTATATAGGATACTAGAGGTAGCCCCACCTATCGCCACCTCTTTGATCATTGCTAAGAATTGCAACAAACTCATCTCCTAGACTAGGAAATTCATTTTCTGTCTAATTCGCTCCCAAAGTAAGGGGAAGATCGTCGCCACATCCATGACACCCGTGAAGGGTTCCTCCACGCAGCAGTAACAGCAGATGGATACATTCATGAAAGTAGAGAGGAACACCCTCTCCTCACCCACAGGGGTACCACACAAGTTTCAGGTGGGCAACAAAGTCTGGTTGCATCGGCAGAAAGAACGCCTTACCGAAACCCATCAGAAGCTCAAACCACTTCGACATGGTCCTTACACCAATACCAAGGCTGTGGGGAAAAATGCTTTGGAGCACAACATTCCCTCATTCCTTTGCCTACACCAAGTGTTCAATGTGTACCGCCCTCGACCATGCTTTCCACCATTACTGGACACATTCGAGATTGCAGAACAGCTCACTAGGGACTAAGTTCAACAGATGGAGGAACTCAATGCAATGTTGACCATTGCTTCCTAAGGGGGGAGGAATGATCCAGGTGGATGTTGGTGGCCACCCACCTATCCCACTTGGACCCCCACAACTGTCTCTTTCAGTTTCCTTAATTGTAGCACAATTTACTATTTTTAGTAGTTTTTTATGGTCCTAAACTTCTGGAGCCATTTTGAGGCCCTAAACGACGTTTTTTTTGGAAAACCAAGAGAAACAAGGGGAATGGACTGATGTTGCTCTTCCCAAAGTTGTACTGCTCAGATACGCGTCAAACGAAGATCGTATGCCAATGTTACGACCCCGGGAATTTGATGTACCAATTTACCCAAAATGGGGCCCACAGTTTGACATTTCATCTCCTAGGGTTAGGTTTTTGGATGTTTAGAATTTTCCATTGTTTCTCGACAATAAATAGGCCTTCGAGCCTCATTGTAATACAGTTCAGAGGCATGTAGCCGCCACATCTCTTCTCAGAGATAAAGCTACCATCGCCCTAGCTGGTTTATTTCCATTTCTGTTTGTAAGCATATTTCAATATTTTACAGTAATGAAATAGTATTATTTCCTTTGCATCACTGTATTTATGGTTGTCTCTGTAACTTGTTGCGTTCCTATCTAAATCCGGATCAGGAACTTTCATGATTGTCACTATATATATATGGCGAATTTTGTTGATCGTCACCCTTTCATATTTTGAAGAGGGTCAAAAAATGTCATCAAAAGCTCATTGGTGATAGTTAAAAGAGTCAACGTCACCAAAAATTGAATGTCACCAAAGGATGCATCACCAAGAGTATAGGTGTTGTGGTGACATTCAAGGTTTGTCATGAATAATGATTATAATGACAGATAGTGATTGTCACCATTTCATATGAACAACGACGATTTATGGCAATGGGCCTTTCATGGTCGTCATTATTGATGCATATATATGGTGGTGGTCGTTGACCGTCACCATTTCATATTTTGGTGAGGGTCGATAAATATCACCATAAATTCATCAACGACTGCCACCATTTCATATTTTGGTGAGGGTCGATAAATATCACCATAAAATCATTGGTGATCGTCAAAGAGCTTCCATCACCAAAAAATGGTCATAACCATTCGATATGAATATCAGGGCACAATGGAATCGAACCACCAACCTCCTGCTTGTAAAGCAAGTGCTCTTCCATTGAGCTAGCACCCTTTAAATAATTAGACTTAAAAAAATTAAACCTTGAAACTTTATAAATTGTAAATTATACAACTTTCAATAAATTATAAAACTTTGTAAAGTCTTGGCAAATCTTTTACTAAACAAGCAAAATAACATCAAAGTTGCAGGTCCCTACCTAATGGTTATGGAAGTTATGAAAAGTGGGTGGAGGGAAAAATAGTTACGTATAAGATACTCAATATGTTCAGTTGAATATTCAATTAGAAGTGAAACTTTGAAGACATTTATAGTTTATAAATGACCTATAATTATCAAACCTAAAATCCACATCCACACCAAAAATTGATTTCCCACCTTGTGATCATGTAAATCTATTGTGACGGCATAAGAATCTGCCTCTAAAAGACTGATTTGCATGCCAAAAAGTAGAAAATTGTGAGTATATATGATGCAATTATGAATAATGAGCTATATACTTGAATCCCACTATCTATGGGGTCTAGAAAATTAGTAGGGTGTGCTTCTCATTATTAATTAATTCAAGATTTCAAAATACAATGATCAATAACAATGATCCTAAAATGTAACCACTAAACAAAAGTTAAAATTGTAAACACAAAGTTTGGCTAATATCCATTACACCAACAAAATATCTAAGGGGCATTCAAACACTTCCAAATCCACACCAAGCACAAGTATCCATAGATGCAATTGCATGGATATAAGAAAAGCACTCTCTACCTCTTAATGGTAACTATGCCCTCCCATAAGTAGGTAAACTAGAAAATGGGTGTAAAGACAAGAACATCAAAGCAAAAAGAACTGCACAATACAAAAATACACTTCATCTCCCCTCTACCTTTATAGAATAGATCTAGGGGAATAACAAAAAGGTCCATAGAGAATAGGATTATAGTGGGAAAAGTAAATATCATAAGCAAAAAAATAACCAACAATGAAATCTACTAATTTGAACATGTGTCGACATGTATTCAAATATTATAGGAAACAAAAGAACCCAGCATGATTGATTATACACTTGATAAAATGGCATTTAATTCTTTAGTAAAAAGGAAGAAAATCCCAACCTCTTTTCTATTGTCCTCCAGAATAAATCCTCTATGTATGTCATTGGGGTTTTGTGCTACACTCTATGCTTACTCTCCAACATTAAAACAAGAGTGGTTGCAGAGGAAGCAAATCCCGGCCAACTTAATTTTGTAGGCCAGTATACTACACTGCTGGTGCTTTCTATACTTCGTCTTCGAAACTCCTAATCAAGTAAAAGAAGAGGCTTTCAGGCAAAGGCACCTGAAGAAACAATGCTATCATCAACAACATAAACACGGTCTAGCCCTTTATTCCATAGTCGTGTAAGCCATTGATTCTTTTGAAAAAAATTGTAGCAATAAATGATGCAAAAAAGGGTGTGGATCAAAATATAATGAACTAGAATTAAGGAAAAATGGGTTTTATTGATATCTGAAATGCAATATTGCATCAAGAGCTCCAATATCACATCTCCAAATTGTAATAATATTGTTTTTCATTCATGGCTGACAATAGTTGAGGTGTTAATAACATTGTTGATCTGTGTTATAGTGCCTCATATTTGAGACAATTTACAGAAACGCTTCCCACCCAGTTTTGTGAAGATTATAGTAAAACATAATAAGCAACATTAATGAAATTCAAATAATATTCATGAACATAAAGCAACACACAGTACATAAACATCACAATTACATATTATTAGGAAGTTCAGTGTAAAAGCGACACAAAGTCTACAAACGTCACAATTACAAATTATTAGGAAGTTCAATGTAAAAGCAACATAGTCTATAAACCATAGAATATAAGGCAGACATTTATCAAAACAACAAATATGAAAAAGGAATGAAGTAAAAAGCCTACCTTGTATAGCAAATAAAAAAAAAAAAACATATAAACATGCATGGATTAAATAATGCAATAAAACAAAAAAGAAGACTCCAATCAAAGTAAGGCCTCCTCAAATTATGAAATGTTTAGCATACTTGATAGGCCTACAACTAAGATTGTTCTCCAAGAATTGAATGCATAATGTATAGGAATGTTGTCTATAGCAGCGTCACTTGACTCGCTCTTAGCTGGCTTTAGCTTCTATATGAGAGAAACATCAATAGGAGGCAAGAAGCTAAACCAGACAAAAATTGAAGAGAAGAACAGGTGGCCAATCTGGACAATTGGGCAGCCACATGTAGTAGAGGGCTCACGAAATCATGGTGAAACTCATTCGGTTTGATCCATCATCGTAGGTAAATGCCACTTTCTATCAATTATGCCACCTTCTATCATCAAGATTGAGCCTTATTTACCTAACATACACTAGTCCATAAATTAGCTATGTTGTTTTTTTATGGTTCACACACGAACCAAAGTTGTGTCACTAAAAACCATTGTACTCTATTTTCACTAATTCATCATGTAATTTGATGAATGCCAACTATAGATTATGAAACAAAAATTACACACCACTGAATGATTATAAATAAAACTTAACAAAATGAAAATAGATCAGCATAAATGAAATGAATTAAAATACATATATTTTACTTCTACTCTAATGGGTCATGGGCCCTCTGTTGGTACCATCCTATGACCTCCTTTTTCCTCCTAAAACGTATCATTTGCCTACTTCTTTCCATCATATATCTCTTAGAACCCTTGGAAATTGATTAGTTAATAGTCCTATAGTTATTAAAATGCATTGAAATTGATTTAGGAGTTTTATGTTAAAGAATTAGGGATTTTTGGTAAAATGGCTACAGGAAGTTCCAACATCCTGTAATTGGTTCATTGTTTGACATGTGGCATGACAGCTAGGCTAGAACGAAGGGTAGGGATGAAAAGTAGAATGTCCAAGCATGGACGAATACCTATCCTACAACAGAATTGACCTTCCTACATGCGCGGTCAACAATGGTCAAAGTATAGCATGTTGGCGACAAAGGCAGCAACAACAAAGCATTCTAAATTGATTTAGTTTTGTTCCTTTTTGAAATCAGTTTAGGATAGAAACATTTTAAAAATCTCGACATGATAAAAGAGGCAACAACCATATCATGAATGTACATTCGTTTTCGAAATGTAAGGGTTGTAAACACATATGTAAATACAGTCCTGTGTAATCAATGCATGGGTAATCGTTGTATCGTTTGAAACAGAGTTTGAACTTAATATCAAGAACACAGTTACAGTTACGATCTTTGTCTTGTTGCGTTGATTTGATAATCGGTTGAACATAGTTACAGTTACGATCTTTGTCTTGTTGCGTTGATTTGATAATCGGTTGAACATAGTCCAGTATACCTCTGGAACGCGGACGGGCCCTGTGTTAAACTGGTATACTGTTATTTCCTTTTCATTTGCAACTTAGGGTATTACATGACATGCACAGTAATTAGAATTGGTTGTTGATTTCAATCGAATGCGTATGGTTTATGTTTATGAGATCGCTTGAACAGTTCATCACTGGGATCGTGAATCGTATCCTGTAAGGGATTCGATCCTCTGTTGTCCTCTAAAGCAATGTTATGAACTCTGCTTTCATTTCAAAGTATGTTTATAATTTCCAGATGTCTTTAGCTTGCATGAATATTAGTGAATGCTGAGTATTTGTTAAACAGGGGTTTCGTGCATGGTGTCTCTGTAAGGAGATTGAAATCTTGGTTTGAAGTGATACACAGTGTTTTAATTTGATAAATGAATTGAGTGACAACGTGGTAATTAGGTAGATTAACTGAGTGACCTAGGTGTTTGGGTGATAGGTAACATACCTCAGTCTTCCGTAAAGAAGTCCTGTGACCTACCATCATAACCACTTAGCTAATAATCCTTTATGTCTATATACTTTAGACACATGCCTCTAAGTCTACGCATCCTGGTCGATAATAAATATAGCCTAGTCTAGCACCCTAGATAGGACACTACATTTTGGCACCGTTGCCGGGGAGGCGTACTTAAAGGATTTAAAAAGAAAAAAAATTCAATAAACAAAAACAAACAAAAACACAGTTAGAAATCATGTTCATTTATGCCTAGATTTAGAGACAGTCAGGGTAGATTCGTAAAAACCCCCCACCATCTAAAAACTAACCCATCATCATCAGGAGCAGACTCTTTAGGGAATACAACACCAGCTGAGGAAGTCATCCAAGCATTAGAAGAAAAACAAAAGTCAGGACAGAGACTTACTCTCATCGAAAGGCAAACTTTATTCACACATAAATCACAAAAGAAGCACTTTCCTAGATCTTCCACACAAGGAGAAAGTAGCACAGTGACCGAACAATCTTTCTTTAATCTCCTCTTTCAAAAAAGTGACACTGACACAGAGAGACCTATTAGAATGGCTGAGGAAGGAGCTGGATCAGTACCACATCAAGGACAGGGAGATGAAGAGGAGTCAAATTTTAAGTTTCCTATACATGAACCATAAGAAGATGATGAGATCAAAATGAAAAACATACCCCCATCCGTGCTACCAAACTTCTATGGTATGGCTTCGGAAGATCCAGACTCATTCTTGTTCGAGTTTGACATTGTATGTCGAACATATGGCTATACAGATGATGCCCATAGGCTTAGACTCTTCCCAGCGACATTAAAGGCATCAGCCTTAAGATGGTTCATGAGGCTTGGTGAGCATGCTATAGTTGATTGGGATGGCATGAGGAGAATATTTCTAAGGAAATATCAGCCTTATTGTAGATCCAAAGATTCTAAAGATGATATCTTTAGAATGAGCCAACAAGAGGATGAAACCTTAGAGGAATATTTAGAACGGTTTGTCTACAACTTACAAAAATCCAAACACCGAACTATGCCTCTTGATATGATCCGCACAATATTCTTGAAAGGTATCCGAGAGGAATACATGGATGATCTTAACTTGATGGGCAAAGGTGACATTTCTGCCTTACCCTTTGAAGAAATCACTGAGTTGTGCGAAAAGTATTCAAGGAGCAAAGCTAAAATGGGAAAAAGAACCCTGTCATCCAAAGTCACAAAATCTGCCTCTGCAAGTGTCACAAGGGCTGAAATAGGGAATCTTTTAGAAGAGTTTAAGACAGATCTGTTAAGCACCCTAGGGAACCAAATTGACACTTTAAAAGCTAAGAAGAAACAAGAAGATGAAGATCAGATAATGGCTATCTTCTGCCCAAAATGCCGGAAGAAACATGCATTAAAAGACTGCCCACTAGAAAACATCCAAGTTTGTGCTTTCTGTACTCAACATCATGATATGTTTAACTGTCCTAAAGTTAAGGTTTTGCAGAACTGTAATATGGCAGCCAATTCAGAGATGGAAAACGTGTATTACATGGGCACAAAGAGACCATGGCAGCCAAGGCCAGCACTTCAAGGTATGTTTCCAAATCAAAATTTGCAATTTCCTATAAATGATCAAATGTATGCACAGAACTCATGGAATGTACCCATGCCATGGCAGCACCAAAACCAACCACAGCAACAATGGAGACCGTCTCAACAGTACTCTCAATCTTATCATACATATCCTCAATCATACCCACCATATTCACAACCATATCAACAATACCAACAGTCGTATTCATCACATTCTCAACCATATCAGCAGTATCCTCAGCAAGTTGTTTATCAGCCTCAACCTACTCAACAAGCACTGCCTGCTCCTCCACCAATAAATCCACCACAACTGCAATTTCCAGCTAACTCACAACCTCCCAGACCCACTCAAATTCCTGCTCAAACTGTCCCAAATCCAAATAATAGAGCAGAGAGGCCAGCCTACAATGTAGAAGAGGGAACCTCATATTCCACACTACCCTTGCAAAATATCAACTTGAGGTCTGGTAGGGTACTCCACAAAGATTCTCCAATAACAGATAAGCAAGAAGAAAACACACAAAATGAAAATGAAATGACAAATCAAAGAAAACCAAACGATGATACCAAAGATAAGCAGATTCAACCACTACATCCACCTTTTCCAGACCGATTGGTCCAAATAAAACCTCCACTGTCTATACCACAGTTTGATGTCTTAGATGAACTCAAGAATGTCTACATAAAAATTCCACTGCTGCAAGCTATAAAAGACATTCCCATCTATACTAAAGCCATCAAAGACATATGCCTCAAGAAGCCTGCTAGAAAAAGGATTGATCCTCAAACCATTCATGTTATAGGACATTTAGCAGGCCTTATGACCAATACCATCTCCATGGAAAAGTATGTTGATCCTGGCATTCCCAAAGTGACCACCAGCATTAACAACATACAAATTCCAAACACTTTGATAGATCTTGGGGCCGCAATCAATGTCATGACTCTTGAAACCATGAGAACACTCCAGCTCATAAATTTGCAACATACAACGATTGTTCTAGAACTAGCTGATAGGTCTAAAGTGATTCCTGAAGGGATTTTGGAGGACATAATTGTCTCACTGGACTCTTGGGAGTATCCAGTGGATTTCTTAGTTCTTCAACCCAAATCCAATTTAGGAGGTCACCCTATCATCCTTGGTAGACCATGGTTAGCGACTGCTGATGCATTCATAGGATGTCGATCGAGCAACATGATCATTTCCAGAGGGACCGAAAGAAAACAACTCACTCTTTATCCATCGGCACAATCACCAACAGTAACACACAATTTGTGGTTTGATGATAAATTCAATGATCAAGAAGAAGTACAATATGTTTTTAGCATTGACCAAATCTATGATTTCCAAGAGCAAGACAATAATGATTTGGTAGAATTATTCCTTTCTCAACCTGATATGTCCGAAAATTTGAGAAATGACCAATATCATGCTGCAGATGTACTTTTGGCCTAAAACTTTCAGGAAACATGCACCATTCAATCTTTGAAAACCACATTTCACGACATTTTTCCAGTTCAATCCATCACCAACACACAGAGTCAGATCATAGAGATTAGTCCAGGGAAAACTCTGATCATAGGCAATCACCTAGACTCATCTCAGCAAGAGAAATTGATTTGACTATTGAGAAAATACCAGAAAGCCTTTACTTGGGACTACACCGATATGCATGGGATTCACCCCGACACATGCACTCACCATATTTATACAGATAGCACCATTAAACCAGTGAGGCAACCACAGAGAAGAATGAACCCCATGCTCCAAGATATTGTCAGAGAAGAATTGCAAAAACTTTTGAGAGTTAATTTCATATATCCTATTTCTGACAGTCAGTGGGTATCCCCATTGGTTATAGTGCCCAAGAAAAATGGTAAGTGGCGCATTTGTGTTGATTACAGACAGCTGAACAAAGCAACGCTTAAAGATTATTTCCCACTACCATTTATTGACCAAGTGTTAGACACCCTAGCTGGGAAATCATCATTTTCTTTTCTTGATGGTTTCAGTGGCTACAACCAGATCAGGATAGCCTCAGAAGACCAGGACAAAACCACATTCACCTGTCCTTGGGGCACTTATGCTTACAATGTTTTGCCATTTGGACTTTGCAATGCTCCAGCTACATTTCAGAGAGTTGTGTTAGCTATTTTCGCTGATTTAATTCATGATTGTGTTGAAGTTTACATGGATGATTTTTCAGTATATGGCAATTCATTTGATCATGCATTAGAGAACCTTGAGAGAGTTTTGAAAATATGTATTGAAGCTAATCTGTCCCTCAGCAATGAAAAGTGCTTTATGATGTTAAACGAAGGGATAGTATTAGGCCACTATATTTCTTTTCAAGGCATCAAAGTTGACCCAGCAAAGATCCAGATCATTGTTGATTTGCCAATTCCACAGAATCAAAGAGAGGTAAGAAGTTTCCTTGGGTATGCAAGCTATTACAGAAGGTTTATTGAACATTTTAGTAAACTAGCTTTACCTTTGTTTAAACTTCTAACCAAAGATGTACTTTTCAACTGGAATGAGAACTGCCAACAAGCATTCGAACTACTCAAAAAGAAGTTATCAACCGCACCAGTCTTGAGAGGACCTAATTGGAGCCTACCATTCCATATCTTTACAGATGCCTCTGACACTGCAGTGGGTGCCTCATTAGGCAAAAAAGAAGAATCTTGTAATTATGCCATTTATTTCATTAGCAAAAATCTAACACCTGCAGAGTTAAACTACACAGTCACAAAAAAGGAAACACTTGCCATCATATATGCTGTGAATAAATTCCGACATTATATAACTGGTTATGAGGTCTTTGTACATACTGATCATTCTGCCATTAGACATTTAATGAATAAACCAATAACTAGTGGCAGAGTTACTAGATGGTTATTATTGTTACAGGAATTTAACATCACAGTGTTAGATAGACCAGGCAAAGAGAACCAGGTGGCAGATTTTCTTTCTAGACTGAAAAATCCAGGTGAGGTTGTTCCGGTTGAAGATTCTTTTCCAGATGAAAATTTATTTGCAATTTCTATAGTAAATCCTTGGTATGCTGATTTGGCCAATTATTTGTCTACAGGAAGGACACCTCCACACTTTACTGCAAAGGAAAAGAAGAGACTAGTCAAACAAAGTGCTAGATATTCATGGCTTAATGGCGATTTATTTTACACTGGTTATGATATGATCATTAGAAGATGTGTAAGAAATGATGAGGTAATTGATATTTTAAAATCTTGCCATGATGAACCGTGTGGTGGGCATTTTGCAGCTAAGCGGACAACATTCAAAGTTCTTACTCTTGGATACTACTGGCCATCCATTTTCAAGGATGCCAAGAAGTATGTAAAGAGTTGTGACAGCTGCCAAAGAATGGGCAGGCCAACAGCTACAGATGAGATGCCCCTTCAGCCCCAAGTTCACCTAGAGCCATTTGACAAATGGGCTCTAGACTTTACAGGACCCATTAACCAAACCTCCAATGGTAAGAAGTACATCTTAGTATGTACTGATTACGTCACAAAGTGGGCTGAAGCAAAAGCACTGGTTAGAGCCACCGAACACACAATGGTAAATTTCCTTTTTGAAGAGATTTTTGTAAGGTATGGAGTACCAAGGGAAATAGTGACTGATCAAGGTACTCAATTCACCTCAAAGCTAGTGAAGGACATCACAGACAAATACCAAATCAAGCATAGGAAAAGTACCCCTTACCATCCACAAGCCAATGGGCAGGTGGAATCCACAAACAAAACTTTGGAAGGGATCATTACTAAAACTGTGGCAATGAACAGGAAGAATTGGGAAGAGAAGCTCAAAGATGCACTCTGGGCTTACAGAATTACGTGGAAGGATACTACAGGATTTACACCATATCAGTTGGTGTATGGCAAAGAGGTAATTCTTCCTATTGAGTTTCAAATACATACTTTTAAACTGGCTGCAGATTTGCAAATTGACTTGGACCAAGCACAACAAGAAAGAATTCAGCAGTTAAACCAGCTGGATGAAATGAGGCAGCAAGCAGAGGAAACCACAATCCTCATGCAAAAACAAAGGAAGCAGTGGCATGATGCACATATCAAGAAGAAGCAGTTCAAGGAAGGTGACTGGGCTTTACTTTTTGACTCTAAATTCAGAGATCATAAAGCCAAGTTTACCACCCATTGGATGGGCCCATACCAAATTATTCAGGCTTACGACAATGGTTCAATCAAGCTCAAATCTATTGATGGAGAAGGTCATTCCTTTACTGTCAATGGTCATCGCCTGAAACTATACACTAAGCCCATCAACAAGCAAGATTTTCTCCAAACAGTATCTCAACAAAGAGAGGTTGAGATATTGCAGCCCTCAGCTGCAGTATCCCTGCCTTAGTTCATTTCCTTTCAATTTAGAAATTCAAAAAAAAAAAAAAAACAAAAACAAAAACAAAAACACAAAACAAAAACTAAAAATATATATATATATATATATATAAAATATATATATAATAACAATGGGTTAGATGTGAAAACCAGCTTCTGGCACACTCTAACCCCGAATTCTTACTTGAAAACCAATTCGTTGGCGGGTAAGAATTCTCTTTCTTTTGTTCACTGTTTGATTTATCCACTGAGTAATGACTTGAGGACAAGTCAAAACTTTAGTCGGGGAGAGAAACATCAGAATTTTGTTCTCTTATCTCTCCATTGTAAATTCTTAAAGATTTCTTATCTCATCTCCTCACTGTACATCTTCAAAGCAATTTGTTCCAGCATTCCAGATTTCAATAAATAAGTTGTTTTGTCATTGTTTTATTTCAGAGGGACCTGGTTATAAACATTATGCAGGGGGACCTATTCTGTCCAGAAGAACATGCTACCAACACCAGCAGTAATGGGACCTGTTTAAAGACACATAGAAGGGACCTGTTAAGAGATTGTTACTTCAGGGCTACTTCAACAAAGTTTCATCAAGTTTCTACAAGGATTCACAGGTTGTTGGGCACCAAGACTCCATCAAAAACCCAAGCTCAAGGAACCTGTATACATATAAGGAGCTGCATGAACATCTTCAAGATTTCAGAGGGACCTGTTGCATTCGAATCTATTCAGGCGACCTGTGATGAACAACAAAGAATAGTCAGCAATGCCAACACCAATGCCAATCTTACTCAGCATGTCAATGCAACAATAACCAACAAAAGTGTAATATGTTCCTTATTCCTAACATTTAATTTCTTAGATTAATTTTTAATGTTAATTTTAATGACTGTGACTGTTATGATCGATTTCAAGGGCACTACATTTTCCATCATCCCTTATCTCACTGTCATACCCCAACTTATTTCATATTTCTAAATCCATTACCCCTTTTCATATCAACCTTGTTATGCCAACCGCACCCTACAGTCATACCAACATCTTCCATTTGGCTGAGTACCAATAGAAACAGGACACGTGGTGGATTGTGTTTAAAAAAAAAAGAAGGGAAGGAAACAAATGTTAAAGCGGGCCTATTCATTATTTCCACACGGCCGAATCATGATTCCACCACCCGACGTAGCCAAATGATTCAGAGGACTCCCTGAAATCATACCCTAGTATTGCATATACGCTTCCAGCGCTCCTATGATGACATCTATACAAGCGGTACAACCATTCCTCTGTTCCAAAGGATGAATACGCTATGAAGTAAGTATAGTGGTTATTTCACCATCATTCTCAGTTATTTTACGCTAGCATTTGACTCCCGTGACTTCCACAGTAAGGATTGAAAGCAGTGAGCGCCACAACGAGGGAAATATAACCATTTGGTTTCGACAAGGATTGAAAGCAGTGAGCGCCACAAGAGGGGAATATAACCATTCGGTTTCGACTCCCACCAAAGTCACAAGACAGTCGACCGACCGAGCATCATACTGGATATTAAGGGAGCGACACACCAGGTAACAAATTGAAATTTCTTTGTTGAAATTGCTAGAGCACGACCCTCTGCCAAAATGACCAATAGGGTCGAGCCGAGCATGTTTGACAGTTCTCAATATCATGAAGATTGCATTTCGATTCTCAGAGAGACACAGTGGTTACCCTTTTTAGAGAAATTTCATGGAAGTAATGAAGAGGTTACCAAACAATTCGCCTTCACATTCAATGGAGAGAAATCCCTGATAGGTAACTTCTCATTCAGGGTTTCAGAGGACACCATAGCCCAGTCAATAGGGATTAGCCCAGAAGGGGAGAAGTACTTTAAAACAAAGCAATTTAAAGAGAAATCGTGGACTCAATTTATGTCTAGATCTAGAGTCTCATCAGTTAACTGGAAGAAAGGTGTTCCAAGGAGTTGGTTGATGCATCCTTGGGATGAGATGGTCTATATTCTCCAAAAATTCGTAACCTGCGAAGGCCGTTATAGTATTGTCTATCTATACCATATTAAGTTACTGCTACACTTGAAAAGGCAATGTGTTATCAGCTTGCCATATTTTCTATTACAAAGCTTAACCAAGATGTCGAAGACCATTCAAAAGCAGAAGGGAAATGAGGACAAGAGCCTATATCACTTTGGCTTAATTAAAATTCTTATTGAGCATGAATTGCAGAGAAGAGGGAAACCGTGGAAGGAGTTCTTAGCTGCTAATCAAATTAAAGATGAGGAAGACAAAGAAGAACTGTAGGAGAACTCAGGTTTCATGAAGGATATCGATGAAGAGATCCCAGTATCCAAAGCCAGCAAGGTACCTCCACCTATGAGCAGCATAAGGACTAGGAAAATGAGAAAAGAAGATGCTCAGAAGGCAGAGCAAGATAAAATTTTCACCACTTATTCAAGAAGAACAAGGAGAGCACCGAAAGCCCAGTTACAAGAAGACCAGCTTGAATCCAATGCACCTATACCAATGGATATTGAAAGTAGTGACCACTCACCACCAGGACCAGGAGCTGATATAGAAGTTGAAAGCCATAACAGGCAAGAAAAAGGTTCACCACCTCCCATTAAGAAACAGAAGAAACTGGAGAAACAAATTGAGAAATTGAAAGAAGAACTCATGGAGGCTAATATGTTAGAAAAGGTTATCAAGAAAGAAAATGAGATGCTCCGAGCGCAGAGTAAAGAGACTCAGCAGAAGAATGAAAAGTTAAGGGAGCGAATCAGTGAACTTGAGGCTGAGCAAACGGATATTTGTAAATGGGCCACCAAGTGGTACAACCAGAAGAAGACCCTCAAAGAAAAATACAAAAGATTAAAGCAGGAGCTCCATGGTCAGAAAGATGCCCAGGTGAAAAAGAATGTGGACACATTGCTAAAGGCAGCAGAGATCCAGGCAGGGACAGAGTTCAAGGGAAGCACTTCGGGGTTAGCATGAGGACATGCTAATTCATTAAGTCGGGGAGAGATGTTGGTACCATCCTATGACCTCCTTTTTCCTCCTAAAACGTATCATTTGCCTACTTCTTTCCATCATATATATCTTAGAACCCTTGGAAATTGATTAGTTAATAGTCCTATAGTTATTAAAATGCATTGAAATTGATTTAGGAGTTTTATGTTAAAGAATTAGGGATTTTTGGTAAAATGGCTATAGGAAGTTCCAACATCCTGTAATTGGTTCATTGTTTGACATGTGGCATGACAGTTGGGCTAGAAAGAAGGGTAGGGATGAAAAGTAGAATGTCCAAGCATGGACGAATACCTATCCTACAGCAGAATCGACCTTCCTACATGCGCGGTCAACAATGGTCAAAGTATAGCATGTTGGCGACAAAGGCAACAACAACAAAGCATTCTAAATTGATTTAGTTTTGTTCCTTTTTGAAATCAGTTTAGGATAGAAACATTTTAAAAATCTCGACATGATAAAAGCGGCAACAACCATATCATGAATGTACATTCATTTTCGAAATGTAAGGGTTGTAAACACATATGTAAATACAGTCCTGTGTAATCAATGCATGGGTAATCGTTATATCGTTTGAAACAGAGTTTGAACTTAATATCAAGAACACAATTACAGTTACAATCTTTGTCTTGTTGCGTTGATTTGATAATCGGTTGAACACAGTTACAGTTACGATCTTTGTCTTGTTGCGTTGATTTGATAATCGGTTGAACACAGTCCAGTATACCTCTGGAACGCGGACGGGCCCTGCGTTAAACTGGTATACTGTTATTTCCTTTTCATTTGCAACTTAGGGTATTACATGACATGCACAGTAATTAGAATTGGTTGTTGATTTCAATCGAATGCGTATGGTTTATGTTTATGAGATCGCTTGAACAGTTCATCACTGGGATCGTGAATCGTATCCTGTAAGGGATTCGATCCTCTGTTGTCCTCTAAAGCAATGTTATGAACTCTGCTTTCATTTCAAAGTATGTTTATAATTTCCAGATGTCTTTAGCTTGCATGAATATTAGTGAATGCTGAGTATTTGTTAAACAGGGGTTTCGTGCATGGTGTCTCTGTAAGGAGATTGAAATCTTGGTTTGAAGTGATACACAGTGTTTTAATTTGATAAATGAATTGAGTGACAGTGTGGTAATTAGGTAGATTAACTGAGTGACCTAGGTGTTTGGGTGATAGGTAACATACCTCAGTCTTCCATAAAGAAGTCCTGTGACCTACCATCATAACCACTTAGCTAATAATCCTTTATGTCTATATACTTTAGACGCATGCCTCTAAGTCTACGCATCCTGGTCGATAATAAATATAGCCTAGTCTAGCACCCTAGATAGGACACTACACCCTCTATACAAGCAAAGCAAACCAATGTTTTTTTAATGTATATGGAGATATCCATGCCCCACTTAAATAAGGAGTACATTACATAATAAAAATTAATTAATATAAGTTACATTAAATTATTATTTTATTTTTAAATAATTAAAATGAAAATGAGAAATAATGTTATTGATATTTAAAAAAAAAGTTTTCAATACATCATTCTTTAATTAATCTCCGATTCTAGTTTTCTACTTCTCAAAAAAAACATTTATAATACACTAAGTCTTCTCCTTTTACAAAGAGATTAATTCAACAAACTCCATAATTATTTTTTCCTAAAAATAAGATCTAACAGTAGAAATAAGATCTAGTTCCATTTTAATCATAAATAATCTCAACTTAATAGAACTATATTAAATAACCAAAATATACATAGAAATAGTTTATACTCCCAAATTTAATTAATTGTTATCCAACCTCAATTAATAACAATTTTTATCATATCAATATTAATTGGAAAATAATTCCAACTAATATAATAATAATTATTTCTAATTTATCATTTATTTATTGAAAATGTGTAGTTTAGCGTATATTACATAATTCCCACAAATTGGATGATAATGGAAATACAGTTTCATATATAGCGCAATCAAAACATATGTTTGTTCTCATCACCTCCCCTAACTAATTGTCCCACAACAATCAATTACACTTTCTAGATATAGTACTTCATTAACCAATCACACACACTTGATATAGTAATACTACAACAAACAATCATATATTTCTAGATAACATGCTTTGAAATAATTTGTTACTTTACAATTTCTTTTTCTTTGATATTTGATTAAGTTTCACCAATAATTTCTCAATTTCTTTCTCTTATTTATTTTTCTACATGATAAATATTATTATAAATGGCTCTTACTACACTACAAAATATTTTTTTAAAATATTTAATTAATTCACATACCCTAATTTAGTTTACCAACACTATTCTATATAACATTAATTTAATTAACTATAGTTTTTATCTTCTGTTGACGTTACTAAAATCTCATAAACTAGTGATTTGGAAGAAATCAAGGCAATTATCTTCTGTTGTCGTTACTAAAACCTTATAAACTACTGACTTGGATGAAACCAATCCCAAACATCTTTCTATTTTTGATACATTATTAGCTATGATTTCCTTGTTGATCTATTAATCTCATACCACAAATCTACCATTCCGTCTCAACAAGCATTGAATAATAAAGGACCAATGTCATCCAAGTGTAGGCTTATTAATAGTGCGTTGAGGATTTTATATGTTAACTTATATTAGATTCCAACGTTATGAAAGGATACATTGCCTCGAAGTATAAAAAGGGTATTTTGCTACTTGCGATGATGACATTTGGGTATATTAATTTGGCGTTGGTTACCAACTCCATAAATTTGTCTTGGTGATAGATTTCTTGTCAGAATCTAGTAAAAAAAAATCAAAATAAAAATCATAATGTTGAAGTGTTTGAATCATTTTTTTGATGGTGGAAATAGATTCAACACCATCAAAAACCCCTAGGTACCCAAAATCCCGAAGTTTGATAGCTGTAACCCAGATTTTAAAAAATTTCTACTATATTTTGTCATAATCCTGCCAAATTTTCTATTATTTTTTGGGCTAATTTGTGGATTCTTTAGACTAAGGTTATTAATTTTTGACATTTGTAGCTCAATACTTGCTTGTCATGGAAACATGACTTTGTTCTTTGTGCATTCTTGTCATGTAAATTTCAATTCAACTATTACAGTCAATTACAACAATGACCTAAAGACTTTAAATCGCCATTAATAATTACTCTAATTGCATTATTAATAATTACTTTAATTACAATAGTTACTCTAATTGCATCATAAGTTTCAAAAAAGAAACCATCATCTCATGAGGATAAAATGGCCTAGAAACTTGAAAATAGAAGCACAGTGTCCAAATATAAATAAATCAAAGCACATAGTCTCATTAGTCCTAAGAAAAATTGAAAATCTTTCTATTAACAAAAGCACCATCCAAACTTTATCAAATTCTGAGTGTGTTTTTTAATTTGATATGTTCTGCAACCTCTACATTTCTAACGCCTGCTCCTTGTGTGGCCAACGTCATTCTCTGTCTATCAACCTAGTTCTATTGAACTTACAAGATGTCAATGGATCCTAACAGAGAGTATTGTCCCAACACTTATATCATAGGACAAACTCAAATGTTATTTATCGTTTTAAGTTTCATTGCCCCAATTACATGACGAGCTTCATAGTCGAATGAAATAGAGGAAGAAACTATCAGAGTGAAAAAAAAATCAACCCACATTGGCCTTGCTCAATCTAGAAGCTTCATATGGTGGAGACCAAGAGTTCTTCTTGACATCCAAGAGGTAGAAAAGAGCACAGAGCCCAATGACTCCAAGGATCCAAGTTACACGTTTCTTCTTGGATTCTAACTAGTGTAACTTGAGAGAGCTACTGTACTCCTTCCCCATTCTTCATTTCTGCAAAAACACCCAAATACTAAGCATAAATACCTTCAAATAAATATCAATTCCTAAATATCAATCTACTTCAATTTTACTGTATAAGATAAGATAAGATAATTATATTTATGTCCAACTAATGACCATAAAGTGGGTCAAAGGGACTATTGAGTACAATGATGTCCATAAAATGCGGGAGAACCAAACGGTCTCCTATAAAAAATACAATGCATGAATATAAAAGGTACAATGCAAGAACATAATAGATACACTATGTGGAATGCCCCGAAGAAGAATATCCAGGGGCTAATGGGTTTGAGGATCAGACCCATCTCTCCTAACATCCAAGGCTGACTGAAGAGCACTGAAAAAAATTCCACAAAGTTTGCTAGCCTAATGAAGAGTCAGTGGGAGGTGCGAACTATCCACTAACTCGTTGTCTGGGGGAGTTTGTGCACTGTTAAGGTCTAAGGTCTGGAGGACCTAGTCCGTCTCCCAGGGATGGATCTGAGACGGTTTAGCTGTTGAGGTTTCGTGTGGCAGGCTGAGGTCCCATGGATTCTCACTGGTCTAGAGTCTAGATATGAAACGATATCAATCGTTCTCTTTGTGCCCCTGTCTAAAGGTAGTACCCTGAAAAATGTCGTGATCCTCTGTGTGGGGTCTAGTCTGATGGAAGGTTGAAGAATATGCGCTTGTAACCTGAGAGCCTCTTGCACATAAAAAAAAAACATCTTTGATCGGGACACCTGAAAAAGTTTGTGAGGGTCTTAGAGTCTCTAAACAAGCAATGGAACCTTCCTCTGATCTCGTAGTAGATATGGAATCCAAAAATGAAGTTCACTTTGGTCTTTACTTCCTATAAATGACATACTTGGTAGATTTTGTCTGGTCTATCAATTTGGTGGTTCGTCTCTACCCGAAGTCTATGAGAACGTACTTTAAACTGGCCTAGAGGAATGCAAAGAGCATGCATCCAGTGGTGAAACGTATACTGGGGTCGAATAATGAGCCCGTCTCTCAAATCCAAGAAGTGCTTAGTGTAAAAGGCCATCTTTGGGTGCAACCCTCCCGGAGGATTGACCCAGGTGACTTGGACGAACTGCCTGTAGATGTCCTCCTTGATGATCTTGTTCAACTCTTGTCTAGTAGGTAGAAGGTGACCAGGAGCATCCAAGCAATATCAGAAAGGAGGGAGACGATCCAATTGAATGCCCATTGACTCTAAGAGATTTGAAACTCTTGTAAACCAACATCTAGCCCAACTTGATGGAGTAGAACAAGCAATAGTCTCAGAAGAGTAATATGCCAAGTAAGGGTAATGGTCCCTACTCTTTATTGAGTCTGAAAATCCCTAGACACAATGCAAGAATGAGACCAAACTGAAGACTGTCTCAAGCTGAAAGGGCTGAGCTCCAAACTCTGCAAGGATGATGTGCTGAGGTATTGTTTGTTTTCATCTAATGATGCAGTGGAGAAGAAGAGTCTGGACTCTCTCAACTGAATCCCAATCCGACTCAAGTAAAGACGGTCCCCAAATCTCTAAGCCATATAAAACAGTGGGATGGACCAAGGGGTCCATCAGGATCATCTTGGATGAGATGTCCTGGAAGTGATGTAGAAAGCATTGTCTCTTGAGAAGGGCTAAGGATCCATATCCTTGGTTGATCTAAGGCTAAAGCGTTGGTTGAAAACTGAAGTAGGGACATGAGAATAGCACCCCCAAGTATGTATACATGTTGGTGATCTCAACCTCATCCCCTATGAATAGGAAGTGAAGGTCCGAAGTTTTCTTCACTCGATTGAAGATCATAACCTTGGTTTTACCCAGGTTGACCATCAACTGTCGAAGGTCGCAAAATAGAGCTAAGGCATCTAACTACCCCTATAATCCTTCTGGAGATGAGGAGAGGAGGACCACATTGTCAACAAAGAGTAGAATAGATATCATGACCTAGTGAATAAGGCAACCATCAGTATCCTGGATATGCTCGTGTAGAAAAACCTCCAACTCATCAATATAGATCCTAAACAAGGTAGGAGACATTGGATAACCCTGTTTAACCCCAATAGTGCTTCGGATGAAATTAGACATCCCATGAACCATGTGAAGACGACCAAGGATAGACTCATATAGGTTCATAATAGCTGTCAATAGGGTCACCGAGATGCCAATATATCTGAGTCTCTAGAGTAAGGTGTTGTAACATAAATAGTGCTGATAAGTTAGATATTTATAAAATAAGGTATGAAAAAATGAAAAGACAAAAAATATAATAAAAGAATGAAAATATGAAAATTTGTGAAAAATATGAAAAGAAACCCCATCAAAAGAAAAACAAATGTACAAGTGAGCAAGCTTAAATGCCACTTGAAATAAATCTTGTTTGAATCATACAGTAAAATCATGATCAAACATGTTTAAATTTATGTTTTAGGATTAGAAAATAATTCAACCAAATTGTTTAATCTTGGTTGAAATTAGAAGAAAGGATAGATTAGAGGAAAAAGTGACCTAAGCATTTAATCTTGGTCAATTGTATATTTGTAATAGAATAGGGTTAGGAGTTTCTTTAGGAAATAAAAGGCATGCTTGATCAAATGCGCCTTTAGGATTATAATTATGCTTTGATAGATTTATTTTAGTTAAAAATAAACTAATCATGTCATTTAAACATGATTAGCACTATGTAATAAGCTTTAAACTTGAGTTTATTTTCCGTCGGGAAATGATTTGATGTCTTGTCATTTTGCGATATCCAAAGTGCACTTATTGACGGCCATGAACCAATTCGCACCCACCCATCCTATTTCACGTTAACATCAAGGGGGGGGGGAGGTGGGGGGGGTTCGAAAAATGACATTGCTTTTTGCGGGCCTCCCTCAACGTGGCACTCTCTCATGAGTTCGCACCCCCTTCATTCTAAACCACTTCCCATCACCTCTGCCCCCCCCCCACAAAATCCATTATTTTCTCTTTCGCTCCCACCAACGGTTAACACATCACTTCCCGTGCATTCCCTCCGCTAATCATATTCTGCCACTTGTCCATATCCATTACTACATTCCCGTTATCATTTTCCCATTACACCCTTGTTCGTTACCATGTTCCTATTATCCATTAATGCTCCTAAATCCTGTTTGGTAATGGTTCCATCCTAATGGTAATCGATCAAGGCCTATAAAAACACTTTGACACATTTCGCGTGGCTCCCCTAGCTACTTTGATCACTGTTCTAAATTTGCAGGTATTGTTCAAAGTTTCCACACTCTTGCTATCAACACCTATCAAATTTCGGTAATACAGAGCCCAGACACCCTTGACATAGATTTATTTGTCTATCCAGGTACCTGTTAAAGCCAAATTTTGTCCTCTGACATTCTTTCTCTTTCAAATTCCACAGTCATGGCACCAAAGGGAAAAGCCCAGTCTTCTAGTAGTAAATCCAAAACCGATGACAACCCTAAGACTTTTGCTACTCTAGACTTAGATCATATGCCCTTAGCTGACCAATACTTTAAGATTGCTGACACCAAGTGTGAATTCGACTTGTTCGAATTACATCACTGGTTAAAGCAAAATTATCTTGATCAACAAGATGACATTAACCTTTGGGAATCATTATTGCCTATGTTTATCTTTCCTCAGACCCATTATTTCCCCGATCTGGTCATGTGGTGTCAAGCCAGGTATAATCCACTGCAAAGAACCATTGTGGCTCAAAATGGAGACATTCTGGTCTCCATTACACCAGAAACCATAAACCAGATGATGTTGATTCCTCATAATGACTCCCTTAGCCATTTTTCTGCAGTTGTTCTAATGGACCTATATCATAAGTTAACCTTTCCTTAGAGAGCTCAAATTTTTGAGATTTTTCTCCCATAAGACTCTCAACTTCCTAAGAAAAATCCCCCTTACCCAGCTTCCATGTTCCTTGAGAAAGTGTTGATGGTGCTAGACCCGCCAATATGTCATGGGATCTCCTTGATAAGAAGTCCTAGGTAGACCTCAAACTGTTTGGTGTAGGAGTCCCAGCAGTGGGTCGTACGGTATCGCCTTGACCGCAGTTGCGCGCAGAGGCAGGGAATATATCCATGTTGGTAGTAAGGGTGTGACATATGCAACAATTCAAGGAAGGTGCATGAACGATTCTAACAACATGAAGAGTGAGGTGAGTGCGCCCCTTGGAAACCTGTGGAAGAACGTGGCTAAGAAGGGAACACATGAGAAAATATGCATCACAAACTGGAAAGCAAGTAAGCTAGCAATCCAAAGTGATGGTTAAACCAACAACACATTTAAGTAAGATTCATACATAATTATACAGAAAAAGTCCATACATGCATGCGTAAGCAAACAGATACATATATCATTAGAGTAAACAAGTTAGCTAAAATACAATAACAACATATGCATGAAACGTGTTAGCTCTATTATATTAAGAAGTGAAAGTTCCAATCATACAATACAACCATAACCAACCACTAGTCCTGACAACGGAACATTACAGTCACTGTCGCCTACTCCTCCAAAGAGATATACTAGCTCTACACTGTGGAGAAGCCAAGGCTCGTTACAATACTCTCCAAGCTTTCTCTAAGATACTCCTATCGGAAGCTTGGCTGACCAAAAGCCTCTACAATGAGTTATGAGGGACTATATATAAAAAAGGGTGGGGTGACCCTTGACATTCCCCTTTGTGACTGTTCACATACCCTCATGACTCTTCAACTACTCTATCATTGTTACATCCAACTATCGACACTTGAACTTCCACTTGACAAGACGTTACATAAAATCTGCACATGTACCCATGTGAGACAAAATAGGCTTGATCAAGCCATGCAAGACATCACTATGACTCGGACAACTGTTGGAAGACCATCTCTTCGACATCCTCATGATGGTTGATGGTGGCGAAATGATGCCAAGCTCGGTAGTCTGCAATGGTATCCATATACTCTGTGGTGACATCTTTCTGGAAACAAACTCTTGCCTTTGTTGCATCTGGGTACACTCTCTAGCTCCTCTGTCCAAATCATCTAATAACATGCGCATTATTGTCTTGAGTGAGGGCAGACCAATGACATACTGATGCATGGTGTCTGCACTGATCGCCAAGTTTTCATTGGTGGCTATGCGCATCAACTCGTCAAAGTACGAGTCAAGCTCCAGTCGGACTTGTGCCTTTGTCTTTGCCTCGGCGAGAGTCTAATAGATGGGATTGCATGTGTGCGCACAACAACATCCATTCTTCTAAATACCCGTGCATGGGAAGACTGCAAACTAGTGATGAGTTGCAGGAGTTCTTCATAGTTCCATATTTGACTCCGGATGTGTGCCTTCAGCTCGACTGCTTTGGGCTTCATCATCTTGGGAAAGTGTAATGGGGCTACATTATATCTCATTATCCATGTTTGCATGTGATCGACAACAATATGCAAGTTTGACAAGATACGTGCTCTCCTAGCACATCATTGCTGCCAATCGTTGAGATGGACAACTGCCTTATGCATGGTACCAAATCTGGAATACAATGCCTGCATGACTATCTCAAGGGACGATACTTCATCCAATATCGCCTTCTTCAACTCTACTCGGGCAGATGTTGTAACCAGTTCTCCTCCCTGCTTTTTCATTTGTAACTCCTTAGCCATTCACTCGTTCTCTACTATCAAGAAGTGAACACTCGAGCTAGTGGCTTTAGCATATGCTCTGGTATCATCAACCAATGTTGTTGGATTCTTGCACAAGTTAGAAATGACCACTCGTTTCTCAAAATGTGCAGGAGATGTGTTGTCATCTAAAGTAGGCACTCTGCATGATTGCACAACTCTATCTTGTGACTCGTCAAATGATATGTTGTGCATCTCTTCTTTCAGATGGTCTCCAAGGATCTCAGTGTCTCCTTGGTCGCTTGGGACTTGCTCTGCTTCTGGATCCGGTGAAGCTGGTGGGTCAACCTCTTGGTGGTAAGGCATGAGGTCAATGTCTTTCTCTAACTCTGGTTGCTCCATCTTCGTATCCATCTGTTCAAGTGCTCATTCAATCTCTTGAGCGAAGTCCTGCTCCTACGACTGCCCACCCTATTTGCTTTGTGCCAACTGTTTGGATGAGTCTACTACCTATACGGGCGCAATTTCATCTATATGTGCATGTTGTGCCCCTTGCTATGTCTGTCCCTGCTGTGCTTCCTTCTCCTATCTAAGCAGCTCCTATTCCTTCCGGAGTTGCTCCTTCAACTCATGCAACTCCTTCACTGTTTCCTCCATCTTTTGTTTTTCTCTCTACTTTTGCGCGATCCTTTTGTCGCGTTGTTGCCTCTTCGCCTCTATTGCCAAAGTTTCTTTCTGCACAAGTGGGTCTACTCTAAACTTGCAGCTTTGTTCTGCCTCTACGTTGAAGATAATATTTATCTTGCCTTTGTCGCACACCGATATGTTTACCTCTGCTGCTGTTGCTGGTGGTGCTCTCCTGGATGCTGCTTCACATTTCTTTGCTAACCATTCCAAAGTGATGTTGACCGGTTCATTGGTCATGGAGAGGCTGTGACAATACCTCCGTGGGTCTTCCTCAGCCTAATGACACACCCCGTGGATCCACGGAAACTGTACTCTCGCGCAGTGATCCTTCACAAAACAATGCGGGTCATACAGATTAAAGCTTCTGGTGCCGAAAGGATATTTCTTGAGCTCTTCTATTTTGGCATCTACATGCTTGAGATTTCATATCTCGTACAACCTGATCCGCAATGAAAGAGTGGGCCAAGGTGCCTTCTTCTTCCGGTGCAATCTAGTTGATAGTCCTGCCGAGATGTGGTATGATACTTCTTGCATGACGAGCTTGTCCATGGAAAAATTCAGCAAAACATGTGGAGGCTTCTCCACGTTGTACATCTGTATGAAGGTGCCAAGGGGTGAGGCATACCAATCTGTTATGTCGATCAGTGCCTCCATTGCTGCCTTCGACATGCAAGGTGGATCATGCTCAAATATCATCTTGTACACTGGGGTGACAAAATTATCTGACAGTTGTGTGATGACTCCTCGAAAGTTGCATTCGGAAAATAGTCTACAATAAGTGTTCATAGAGGTTTATGCTGGCGTCCATGCCCACTTCAAGCCCGTGAACTCCTAACGGGAACATATTGCATCCAATATGTAAGCGAACATGTAGATTTTTGCTTGTTGACCTTTGGGCGGCTGCCAAGCTCCTGTTACCTGTTCCTTCAACCCGTGAGCCAACATGTCAGACCAATTGCATGCTTTGCCTTCACTATCCAGTTGGTCCAATGCGATCACCCAATTTTGTGGGAAGGTCTTTGTGCTCTCTTGGCCATACAAGCGGCATGCAAAGACGACCAAGTACTGATACACCTTCTGCAGTATCTTTGTCTTCTAAATATGGTTGGGTGTCATCCTGAATTTGGCTTGCTCCTTCACCCAGTTCTTCAAGATATCCTTGGAGTTGGCATTGTTGCTGGGTATGCTGAAGGGTGTCTCCATGGTGATCAATGGATTCAACAAGTGGTACATCTGTTGATAATCCTATGCCCTGAAGGTAGCAATCTGTTACTTGCTCAAGGTCATTGTCTCAGGATTAGTGAGCGAGACGATCCAATGTATCATGTCTACGCATGGAAACACGGGAGACCTGCATGAAATCCGATACAAGCCGGACTTATGAATGTTCACATAGACTTGGAGGTCTTCGAGATCTTCCCCAAATATGCTCGAGATTGCATCATTGACCTCTTGCCATTTCAACTTGATGTCTTTGTCTATGATCAGCTTGGTGTGTTTGTATATCAGAAAACTCATAGACACTTGCTCAACTGCTGCTCCAGTTGCGCTTCCATCAGTGTCCTTTGACCCTGATCTCATGGAGGCCATTGATCCTAAACTGCTGAGAGACGGATGATCACCTACTATATTTGGAGACATGGCAATAAATATGTCAGTTAAAACCAAAGAAAATTTGAGGATTGATATGGAACATACTTAGGGAATTGCTAGCAAGGATTGTGCAATTTTCACTGGGAGGTTGGGAGAGTGAATGCCAGAACTACACAAAAGGCAGTCTAGACTATCAGGAGGTTGGCAAGTGATGCAGGCCCAGGGACTACATTGCACAATTTTCTGGGCCAACAGTCGTTGCCTCTCATAATTGCACAAAGCAAGACTGTAGGGCACTGACCTGCCAGATTTGCGCATTTTTTGGGAGGAAGGCGGAGCCTTCCTTCTCAGAATTGTGCAATGTTGTCCGGGCAAGGTAGAGTCCGACCAAGGTTTCCCAGACTTGCCGACAGGCAACTGAAAGAAAATGAAGAGGTGAATGCATGGCGATACTCATTGTAAGCAGAAGTGAATGATCATTCATGCAAACAGTGAATTTAAGATTTAGAAAATGGAACAACATGCATGTGTGTGAAACAAGTCGCCGAATCAGCGATCGTTCGTGAAAAATAGTGTCATGAGATGCAAATGAAAACTAAAACAATTCTTGTACATGCTAACATGCATGCAAATGACAACAAGCATTCACAGAAATCAAGCAGATAACACTCACACAAGCTAGAACACAAAAAGCGACAGAAATGCTGCAAAAGACAAGTTAAGCAGATTTACTTGGAAATAGCTGAGCTATATGTGTTGAAGACCCTTAGATGTGTTGTGAGATGTCAGAGCTCCAAAATCAATGTGAAGACTGAGCTCTGAAGTGTCAAATAAATAAGTTTGAGGCTCATGACGCTCATGCCACAAATCTAGGAAAAAGCAACACTTGGAGGAAAGTTTCTAAAACGATCTTTGCACGTAACCTCCAGCTGCTAAAACTAGATCCCTAAAATCTAGGGATGCTTTTTTCATGTTGCTTCTTGCTATTTCGGGAAAAAGCGACCCATGCATGCAAGTCAAGTTTTCTTGATCTCTAGTGGAACTGGTCAACCTGAATGCCCATGCAACAGCCTGCTTGACTGAGAGAGATTTTTTCGTAATTTCTGGGAGGAAGCTGGGCTGGATGTCCAAAGGGATTGCAAAATTTATGGGAGGAGCAACTGACTACTGCCTAGAATTTCCCAATTTCTAGGATGAACTGCACTGTTGGGCCAGATTGCGCAATTTTCCAGAGGAAGGTTGCTTGACATGATTGTGCAATTTCTGAGCCTAGCATGATGCCAGTCAGATTTGTGCAATTTCTGGAGGGAAGGATGGTTCCCCTCCAGAATTGCGCAATTTTCTGAGGGAGCTGCTTGGCCAGCAGCTGGACCAAGTCCGGAGTAGTACCCTATGAGGGGAGTGAAGCAAGTTAGCATACATAGGCTGGGAAGCTGCTGAAAAACCCATGAGGCTTATGTAATTGATAGTGCGACACATGCTGCTAAGGATGGTTGGTAGGGAGGCTCCAAAACGAAGCCAAGGCAAAATTTTGGAGGGTGGTTGTAGCCGCTACAACAAAAATCCAAGCAAATAATTGCCCTAGTTTCTTGCATTTTAGGGTATCCATTAGACCAATGGGTAAATGATCCTATCTTAGGTTTTCTATCCCTTTTCTCCATTGAGCATAAGCCAACAGTCATGTATAAGTTTAACCAATTTTTGGTTGATAATATGCATGAACAAATGATGAAAATTACTATTGAAGGCATATTCAATTATGCATCTATACTAGTCTACATGTTTCTTTTTCAGCAGGGAGACAAGTTTCCTATAAACCTACATAGGCAAGATGATCAAGGCATCAATCAAGCAGTGACACAATGGACCTCGTTAGTTAGAAGAAACTCAACTGAGTTTAAGTTTGCAGAATTCATTGACAGTTTTGTTCATACAGTTGCAGGGCTTCTTAGTAGTCAGGATGAGCCTAGGATTAGTGCAGAAATCAAAAGGGTTTTACACTTGAGTGAGCAGACAAAGACTGGAGACTGGTATTTATACCAGAATTACACAGAAATAAGAGTATATGGATGTGAGTTGGCTCCATACAAGTTGCCAAAGTATGTTCCAATGAGAATTTTCTCTCTGGAATATATAAGACAGATGATAAACATGGATGAAATCCATTTTGTTTCAGGGAAAAGGAAATCACAATTCAGGATCAAAACTCAAGTAGGACCATTCATATGCAATACTAGAACAACAGGTGATGAAGCAGATTCGATCCTCAAGCAGTTCAAATTTCAGCCTAGTTTCACCTGGTCATATGATCCATTCAGTATTATTTCTAATCTGAGGGTGGAGCTTAAAACTACACCTTATAATCATACCCCCAGGCCAGAAATTGAGAAATTTATGAATCAAGACCAGTGGGAGGAGAATACACTTCAAGAAGCAGAAGAGCAAACTTTGTCTACAACTACCCTTCACACTCCTATACCTCAAGACAAAAAGGGGAAAAGGCAAAGAGAAGAACCCTCATCTCTAGCCTGTACAGAAATAAGTGCTCAAGAGTTTATTATTCAGCAGAAGAAGCAGAAGACACAGCTCCCAGATGTGACCATTCAAAATGAGGAAGAGTAGCAGACTATTGTCATGAGTGGTTTAAAGTTTTCTACAGATTCGAAAGAACACCTCCATGACAGTCCATCCTCTTCGGCCTCACAGAATCCTACAGACAAGTCACAATCAACATAATTGGCTGAACTAGATGACCCCAATATCTTCAGCAAGTTTTTGCAAATTAAGCAGAAGAATGAAACCCTAAAGGCCAACACCTATGCTCAGTTTTGGAAGCAGACTTCTACCTCCTAGCACAGGTTGTTAACAACATTTGACAGTGAAAAAGGAAGAATGCAAATGGCATTCTTACAGGCTCAAGTGCCATCTCCAAAAACTTTTGCAGATTATAAGAAAACCATTTTCTCATTTGATACAAAATTAATACATCCTATTGATCAAATGGATATGCATAGACAATTTGGAGAAATGATTTTCTCCACCATGACAAATACTTCCATAGAGATTTCAAAGTTAAGGACATATCTTTCAAATGTCCAAACTCAGTTGAAATTGGAGAATATTTATTCATTAGAAAAGGACACCATAATTAAAACATTAGAAGATTTGGTGATTAAGCTGGGATTTAATCCCGGTGATGTCAAAGCAACGGAGGAGATCATAAAAAAAAGAATCCATATATTGCAGCACTTAGAAAATAGTTGAAATTTCCTTCTATAGAAGATCCATTGGCAAAAGAGATTGAAGAAGGTTAACAACATAAGAAATACATGCTCAAACTGATCCATGAATAAAGTATACAAATGAAGGAGATGGAGGAACAGATTGAGAAAATCCTTAAAGAAAAATAAGAGGTTGCACAGTTAATTATAGCTCCAGTGACAACCATACCCATCACAGTGGCAGATACAACAGGAGATTCGACATCAACACCTGAAGATTTAAATAAAGTTGTGCAGGACTTGTCTCTTCAGAGACAAGAAAATGACAGGCTCCAACAAAAGCTCAAACATGTAGAAGCTCAAAAGATTAAAAATGATTCTCTTTTGGTAGAAGAAATGCAGAAATCTCACCAACTGGCCAAGAAGATTGACCAATTGGAAAATCAATCATTAATGGCTCACACCTTGGCCCAAGCCAAGGAAAGGATCTGGGTAGATATCAATCATGCCATAACTGAGGTTTGTCCATCTATCCAGATTATATTTGAGAAAGAAGAGTTAATCGATAGATGCAGAACAACATTGGGACAAAAACCAGCAGAGGCCACTTCCATGATCAGAATCTTGAATTCAAAGACCAGGTTAGAGTTGGAACAGATTCAGATTGTAGATAGAACAGAGACCATTCTAGAGATCAAAAAGGTATTACAGAAAAGGAATTTAATGACCCAATTGGAGACCAAGTCTCAAGCTCTGGAAAATATTGTCCAGAGATTTCACACTAAATTCAATTTACTAAATCAAAGAGGATTGCTAGGGCTAGTAGCACCAAATGATAGACTTATCAGCTTGGAATATTACTGTGAGAAGCTTTACAACATTTCCACAGATACATCAAAGTTTGCAGGTATTAAGGGGCATGTCACAGGGAAAGCATTTATTGAAGCATTAGAGTTTGATTTAACTATCAAACATGAAATCAAGCATATCTTCATCAACAAGCCCACTTTCGAGAAGTATACTGAGGTAGATGAGGTATATAGAAAGCTAATAAATCTTTCTATACCAACTGATGAAATATGGGATGAATTATGTGATACCATTGAGTAAAAAGTTTTATCTCCAACAGACAGACAACAAGACAAAATTTTGGGGGCCAAGTCATCAACAACTTCCTCGAAGATAGTGCCAACATCTCAACAGTTTAAGCAGTTCTATATTTTTGTACTATTTTTGTAAATTAGTTCAGATGTTTCTAGAGTCTTATATTTTTGTATAAATAAACAATAACTCGATGTATTAAGGGTTGAACCCTTGCATGACCTTTCTAAAGTAGAATTGTATCAGACTAAATTAACTTCACATTAATGAAAGGATTTCGGATTTACTTCAAACAACTTGTCTCTTTGTGAGTTTGTCTTAATGTTTTCACTTCAGCTTTGTTATTATACATGTATTTAAGTTTTTTGAATATAATTGGGTAAGAGAAAACTAAATATCAGTCTATCTTAAACCCCCGTGAAGTTATAATCTAGTTTAGGGAATAGTTTATTGGACTGTCTATCTTTATAAGCTCCTCTACATTTATAATTTGTCAACCATCTTCATAAGGTTAAATACATTTTGTTAGGTTGTAAACATTGTTTACTTGCTTGCTTCCATATGATTAGCTAAAATTCAGTTTGGATATTTGGGAAATCATAGTTTCTTTCAATTCTGCCTTTCCATACACTATAAATCAAAACATTGTTTAGAGGTAAAGAATCAACCCTTTCATAATATGCAATACTAATAAAGTTTAAGCACCTGCCTTAATTTGCTCACCACATTGGTCATCCAAATTTTTTTTAAATAAACAAAATATTTTAGATGCTTTGGCATAATTAATTAACCTAGAATTATCTTAGTGGACAACAACAGATTGGAGTCGTTGTCGGGGAACAAAAATTGATATATTTTTCCAGGGACAACGATAAAAATATTCCTTTAAGGTGAATAAAGGAATAGTAGGTTAAAATCTTTCATGTGGCAACTTCACAAACCCAAACTGGCTCCTTCAAGACATACCAGGTCCCATTCTGACTTTGAAATTGTCTCTCCATTATCTGATCCAAAGAGACTAGTAAGAGAAGCCTCTTTAAGAAGGAGAATTGAGGCTTCTTCCTATTTTTCTATACCTTTGCAACCTGATGATATTTCAACATTTGATCCCTTTAGGTCTGTGCCATCTCCATTAGATTTGGTTGATTTAACAAGTGGGGTTTTAGAACTACTATCCAAAGGAGTTGATCTGCAGTCAACTCTTTTAGTCCATTCATTGGAATCATATAAAATTCCTGAAATACTTTCAGATTCACCCAAGTCAGAAGAAGAATTGGATGTACATTTACTTGAGTTAAAACCTACTGATTTTATCTCCCCCACTCATTATACTTTTCCATCTACTTCTGCCCAACCTGAGGAAACTTTTTCTGTATATTCAAATCCTTTGTTTGAAAACAAAGAAGAAGTTGAAATAGAGGTCCAAAAGTTAGTTATCAAAACACCTTTTAAAACTTTAAGAGATCCTCCACCCTCTTTTCCTCCTCCACCTACTTTTACACCTCCATCTTCACCTACAACTTCATCATCCTCTTCATCATCATCTACCACATCTTCTACTGATTCATCTTCATCTTCAAATATGGCTGCTTTTCGACCTATTATTCAAGCTAGGTATGTTGCTTTACAACTTCCTAATATACTCAATAATTTTCCTGATGGGTATTTAAAACACCTACCAAGGTTTAATGGAGAAACTAGTTTGTTTGTTGAAGATCATTTAGCTGCCTTCTTGGATTTTGCTGATAACATAAACATAAAACATGAAGATGTATATATGAGACTGTTTGTTTAATCACTAGAATGGAATGTTAGTTTTCGGTTTAGACATCTAAGAGATGATTCTATTCGATCTTGGAATGAATTAACTACCATATTTAAGAATTAGTGGGGGGTTAAGAAGGATCCTGTTTACTTTCTCACAGAATTTGAAGAATTGAAAAGAAACCATGGTGATCCAGTGGCAAATTTCACAAAAAGATTCAATAAACTTTATCATAAGCTGCCGCCTGATTGTAAACCACCAGTAGGAATAACCAAAGTTAATTTTTCTAAAGCATTTGAAGATGATTTTGTAGCTATGCTTAGGGAAAGGACATCTCATAACCTAGAAGACATGCAAACAAATGTTATAGAAGTTGAAGCCAATAAGTCAGCATCAACTAAACTTAAAGCTATAACAGAAAAATCTGAGAGGAAAATCAAAGCCAAGGAAGAAGGTTCTTCCTCAAAAACTAAAAATGAAGATCAAAATATAGATGAAATCACTTCATTACTTAGAAACCTTTCAAATAGAATTTCAAAAATAGAAACTCAGCCTAGAACAATTCAACAAACTGCTGCTAGACCTCAAACTCAATTTAGGAGAGCTCCCCAAACCCAAATCTTACAAAGACAAAACTTTGATCAACAAATTCAACCTCCATTGATGATTGATGATCAGCAACCTGAAGACACTAGCCCTTTGATTATTGAGGATATAAATAATCTTGATCATTCATCTGTACAAAATTCTATTGTCTCTCTTCCTTTAAATCAATCTTCTCAACAAGATCAAGAAGACTCACAAGTTTCAAAGTATCATGCATTTTCTGAGTTTTTAATTGTGGAGATATGACTTAAGACCTAGGTCAGGGCCTGGTAGACCTCCCAAAAATCCCATTGTAAATGAACCACAAATCAAATCTACCAAATCTCAAACAAGAACAATCCAACCATTGAATCAGTCAAATGAAACAACTTCAATTGATAAAACTGCTTTAATCACTTTCAATGTTGAAAAAGAATTAGAAAGAGTCAAAACACCCATTCCTTTATCTGAACTTTCAAAAAATCCAGGATATAAAAATCAAGTTTCTAAATGGATCCAATCATCCAGTGTTGATGCTGAAGGAGATGTAATAAGCTTACAAGATGAAAAACCTTCAGTAGTCTTTGGTCCCAACTCAGATATGATTGATGAAAATGTACCAACTTTATATGTAACTCTAAAAGTTTAGATTCTAGAGCTTCCCATAATCTGATGCCAAATGTAATCATGGACCAGCTTCAATTAGAGGTTACCAGAACTTATCATGATCTATATACTTTTGACTCCAAGAAAGTACCCTGTCTTGGACTTATAAAGGATCTAGTGGTCACTTTAGCTCAAATCCCTGTTAAGAGTGTGGTATTAGACATTGTAGTCATTGATATCCCTCCTAAATTTGGCATGTTATTATCAAGATCCTGTTGTGCCAAATTAGGAGGAAGTCTTCAAATGGACATGTCTTATGCTACCATTCCTGTATATGGAGGTGAGCATCTCAGATTATACAGAGAAGTAAGATTCATGAATATTGTTTGCAAATCAGATCAAGCAAGAAATCATCCCATTTATGCAGTAGATCAAGACTTTGGATGTTTTGAATTATCATCAAATAACTTACAAAACACTCAGCTTAGCATTGAAAACATTGTAGAGAAACCAAAGACCATTAAGACTGATATTTGGAGATTATACTTTGATGGTTCTTGCTCAAAGGAAGGAGTTGGAGCTGGTATTGTACTAGTTTCACCAGACAAAGAGAATATAACTCAATCCTATAAGCTTGAATTTGATGTGACAAATAATGTAGCAGAGTATGAAGCCTTCCTTCTAGGATTGGAATTAGCCAAAAGTCTTAAAGTGCAAAATCTAAGTGTATTTAGTGACTCAGAGCTCATTGTCAAACAAGTAAGGAATCTTTGTCAAAAAAAGCATCCTAGACTTAGATCTTATAGAAATGAGGTATGGGATTCAGTGGATAATTTCTTTCAAGCATTTAACATCACTGTTATTCCAAGGGATGAAAATATTCATGCAGACTCTTTAGCTGTTTCAGCTAGTTCTTTTAAAATTCCTAATCAAATGCTTGTGCAATATCAAATTCAAGTTAAGTATAGACCATCAATTCCTGACAATCTTAAACATTGGCAAATATTTGATGATGATGAGCAGTTGAAATCCTTTTTGCAAGTAATTGATGAATTTTCAGCCTTACAAATTGAAGAAGAACAACTGGATAATAATGAGTCGAATAAGGAAGATCAAACTTCACAATTTGACTCAAGAATTGTTGATCATAGTATTATTCAGTTATCTAACAATTTCATTCCTAAGGGCTTGGTTCCTCTTGAAAATCTGTTTGACCATAACGATGTTCCTAAAAATCCATTATCAAATTCACCTGAAGAAGATATAGAAGAATGTAATATTGGAACTTTAGAAGAAATCAGAAATATTAAAATCTTTGCATCCTTGCCAATGGAAGTGAAAGATAAATATTTAGCTCTCCTTAAAGCTTATAAAGATGTTTTTGCTTGGTCTTATAGTGAGTTGAAGACATATGATACAACTCTCATTGAGCATAAAATTCCTTTAAAACCATAAGCTAAACCTTTTAAGCAAAAGTTAAGGAGAATTAATCCCGTCCTTCTCCCTACCATTGAAAAAGAACTCAAAAAGATACTTGATGCCAAGATCATAGTTCCATTGAGATATTCTAACTAGGTAAACCCTTGCTTTTAATATTATTTTATTATATTATATTATTATTTAATTAATAAATTGCGACTATTTCGATAATAAATAATTATTTATTACATAACAGCTAGTTTTTAACTAGATAATTTTTTTTCACCAACGGCTAATTCTGAATGGCTAACACTGAAAAATGATGCATCTATGCTATTTATTCTCTCAGATTGATTTATTTCTCACCTTGTCCTAAGGATGGACCACATTATTTGGTTCGAAATGTCGACCCAATCCTTACGATGTGATTAATCCAGAAGACTATTCTCTAAATTGATAGATCACAAAAGTCTTAGATCTAACGATATTTGATTGTTTGCACTAGATGCATTGATTTTAGTGTAGATTTTGATTTCTAATCCTATTTGATTGCTTGCACTAGATGCATTGATTTTAGTGTAGACATTTTTTAATTTTATTTGATTGCTTGCACTAGATGCATTGATTTCAATGTAGATGTTGATTTCTAATTCTATTTGATTGCTTGCACTAGATGCATTGATTTCGGTGTAGGTGGTGATTTCTAATCCTATTTGATTGCTTGCACTAGATGCACTGATTTCAATGTAGATGTTTATTTCTAATTCTGTTTGATTGCTTGCACTAGATGCATTGATTTCAGTGTAGATTTTGATTTCTAATCGTATTTGATTGCTTACACTAGATGCATTGATTTTAATATAGATGTTGATTTTTAATCTTATTTGATTGCCTGCACTAGACACATTTATTTTAGTGTATATGTTTATTTCTAATCTTATTTATTTCTTGCATTAGATTCATTGATTTAAGCGTAGATGTTCTCTAATCTTATTTGATTGCGTGCATTAGATGCATTGATTTCAGTGTAGATGATCATTTCTGATTTGTTGTAACTCAATGTATGATTGTACATTAACTTAAAGTGATTGGATTAACCATGCGCATTGATTTCAGTGTAAGAAAAAAATGATTGACAATGTGCATTGATTTTTGTGTTATAGTAATTCAACCTATTAATATTGGAGAGCAAGAGAGACAAGTATGATTTTTACTACAATAGTTCAAGTTAAAGAAATGAATGCCTCACGATGTCAACTATCATTTTCATATAATCGATATGAAAAGATGGAAAAACTAACAAATAATGTAAATATTTTGTAAATATGACCACTCATTAAAAAAAAATCAAAATTACATTATTTCTTGACTTTTGCAAAACAAACTATAGATTAAAAAAATCATCAAAATATTTTGAAGGAAATAAATTATTTCAATCATTAGCAATGAAACAAATGATTTCAAGAGTAATCTTGATGTAGCAAATAATTAAAACTACTCTTCAAGATATGTTTAGTAATACGTGGAGGGACACAATATTAAGAATTATTAATTGTCAAAAGTTGCAATACCTAAAATTAAATGAAGTAAATGTTCAGTATCAATCCTCTTGCAAATTATTGACAAGATTGTCTCTCTTATTCATCACCAACTAACTACTCTTCAAGATATATGTAGTAATACTTGGAGGAACACTATTAAGAATTATTAATTGTCAAAAGCCGCAATACCTAAAATTAAATGAAGTAAATGTTCACTATCAATCTTCTTGCAAATTATTGACAAAATTGTCTGTCTTATTCATCACCAACTAATTACTAACAAACAATTACATACACATATAGAAATATAACACAATAATTGTAACATTCACAAACATTACCATCCAAATCCAAACACATAAACACACAAACCACTAAGAATGATATAGTCATGTCAAACAAAGAAAACATAATGTAAATTTCAAAGTATGAAGTTTATCTCAAACATATACATAATAATAATAATCTAAAAATGTGTCATTGTTGCCCTCAACTGGAACCAACCTAGATCCATCTAACTCTGGATCTATCATGCGTCGAGAGGGATCAAATCCCTCGAGGTGCAAACCAAATTCCACACTCCAAAAAGAAGGTTTGCACCTCGAGGGATTTGATCCCTCTCGACACATGATAGATCTAGAGTTAGATAGATCTTGGCAGGTATTAATTTGAATACACTACAAAGTATTCAAAGTATGCTAAATAATGCATTTATTTTAGATATTGTCCAATTTGAGATATTTTGTGGGTGTATTGAAGCTAAGAAAATCCCATGGCCCATTTCATACATTGTAAAATACAAACAAATTATCTTATTTGCATGCTCAAAGTACAATAATTTTAATTTGCAAAAATAAAATTCATGAATTCATGAATAGATAACATGCCTTGAAATTGTTTGAAATAATTTGCTACTTTACAATTTCCTCTTCTATATTTGATTAAGTTCCACCAATAACTTCTCAATTTCTTTCTCTTATCTATTTTCTACATGGTAGTTATTATTATGGGTGGCTCTTACTGCACCACAACATATTTCTTTTAGATTTCTAATTAATTCACACATCCTAGGTTAATTTACCAGCACTATTCTATACAAGACTAATTTAATCCAACAATCCACTAATTACTCATGAATTCATTAAACATGTTTCGTATTTAGTGAAATTGATTTATAACCAAATTTTGTCTTTTTATGTAAAATTGCATCTTAAGGCATCTTGTTGTCTCTACTTTTATGTATATATGCTTTCCATGTATGCAAAAATACTATATTCAAATCTTAACAAGGGAAGTAGTCTTCAATTTTCCAAAACTATTTGGAAAAATAAATATAAGAGTTGAAGAAGAATCTAGTTTTATTTTATTTGAAAAGAATCTCAACTTGATAAAACTATACTACACTAGCATAGATCCATCTTAAGTCCGGATCTACGAAGGGCCAATAAGAATCAAATTTACCAAGATGCAAACCTTTTTTTGAGTGCAAAACATGAGAAAAAGTTTGCACAAATTTGATTTTTCTGAATGCTTAGTACATCCGAAGTTAAGATGGACCTATGGCATTATATTCTGCCAAGGCACTATGTGGTGTAAAGGTTACCAGTTAGAAATTCTGTGGGGAAAAATCTAGCCATGCTAAGGGTTGGTGTAACCCAGGTGCCCTAGGTAACAACAGGTAACAACTACTCAAGCCATGGAAAACTAGGTAACAACTACTCAAGCCACAGGTTAAGTGTGCCAATCATCTAAGGACTCACATAACCTAGCCAAAAAACTAATTTTCAAACATTTGATTAGACAGTAGCTTGAAGGTATTATTGCAACATTCACTTAATATAATGTTATGGAACCAGCTCACAAAAAGATAGAAAAGAGAGATCCACGCCTTAGAATTCAGCCTCTTTGAGGGGGCAACCTCCTTTACATTACATAAATGAACAATTCTTGGATGATACAAATGAAAATAACTCCTTTCTATATATAGGAGTCTAAGGGGTTATAACATAATCAGAGCCTACATAACAATAATAATGTAAGGGCACAATAATAACAATAGTGGGCTTCTATGGGGCATAAGAGTAATAATATGGGCACCACATGGGTACATCAATATAATAAGTGGGTTGTACTAATAACAATAAGGGGTTACACTAGTAGTATAGGGGCCTAACATGCCCCTCTCCTTCAAAAAGTGTTGTCCTCAACACTTGAGTAGTTCTTGATGCTTCTGTATAAAATTCTTGTCCTCCCATGTGGAATATTCAGCGGGTAAGTTCTTCCACTTGATGAGATACTCTGAAATTGATCGATTTCGTAGCTGTCGGGTTCTTTTTTCTGTGACTGCTCCAGGTTCCAATATGATTTTTCCTTCCTCTTCAATTTCTGGCAATATTGTTTGAATTGGGATCTTTTGCAACTTTTGAATAACTGGCCATATTTCTTCGTCCTTCTTCCATTCATCCCTTGCTTCGTTTATCCAATCTGGTTGGATAATATAAATAGCACAAAACAATGCTTCCACATCCTCATCCTTGAAGAGTCTTCCCATTCGGTAAGGTTGCCATTTTTTAAGTGCATGTAGTATTGCCAACATTTCCTTCTCATAAATAGCTTGCTTGAGATGTAGCGGTAAAAATAACCAATCACCTACATCAAAACATTTTTCACTACGATGTTGATCTACCTGTTGTTTCGTTTGATTTTGCACCGAAGTGGCTTTATCCTTTAAAAGTTGGAGAACTTGTTGTTGATTCTCGATGTGATCTTTCACTGCTTGAACCTTTTTCTTCTTGATATGCCCTTCTATCTCTAGAGGTTGAGGATTGGTAATTTCTTCCAATCCTTTACAAGATATGGTCGGATTCATTTCTTGATGCTTGATGTGATCTTTCACTTCTTGAACATTTTTCTTCTTGATATGTCCTTCTATCTTGATAGTTTGAGGAGTGGTAATTTCAAACAATGAATTACAAGATATGGTTGGATTCATTTCTTCTTTATCGATGTGATCTTTCACTTCTTGCACCTTTTTCTTCTTGATATGTCCTTCTATCTTGAGAGTTTGAGGAGTGGATGTAGTCTGATTCGTTTCTTCTTTCTCTGGGGTGGGGTCCTGGCGTATATTTTCTTCTTTTGATGTTTCTTGATCCTTTTCTTCCTCCTCTTCATATTCTATGTAAAATAATTTCTTCTCAGCACACTTATGACCTTTAGTGCATTTTCTATCACAATTGTAACAAAGCCCTTTTTCTCTTTTTTCTTCCAATTGTTGTGGTGTAACCCTTGTAGGTTGTGGAAGGCTAGGAGAAACAACACTTCCATCTTTATAGTTGTGAGGGGTACGCTTCCTGGTTTCCATAATTTTGCTTTCCACTATGTCACAAAGCCCTTTTACTCTTTCCAATTGTTGTGGTGTTGCTCTAAAGAAGGTGTTTCTCTTTGTATCCTCATAATGTGCTATCATTTCCTCCGTGAAAATTGACCACGTAACAAGTTGTTTACGAGAACAAAGCCCTTTGTACCATAAAAATTGGTCTGGTTATAAATATGAAGATGCAATACATACCTTTTGTAACAATTGTACACCATGTAGATCAAAATATTGCTCCATCTGAAGTATCCAATTTACCGGATCCTTGCCATCAAACTTCCTCATCTTGCTTTTTCTTGATTTTAGGAGCTCAACCTTGAAACGACTGTACCTCTGTACTTTTGGATCTTTAAGTTCTGAAATTGCAACTTGTAGTATCCTTCTGTGTCCTCTTTCCAATGCCACTAGTCTGATCGAAATTGGATTCTCCAAGAAAGAGTTATGCACAATCTCCCGCAGTGACCTGGTTGTAGACTAGTTCAGTAGAGCGAACTTGTATGAAGTGCCACGTGTCACTGTTTCCAGATTTAACTCTAAAAATATATATAAACAAAAACTACAGTTCGTCCTCTTTCTGTACCTTCTTTCGAAATTTCAATCCGATGCTCAGAAAGAAAGTTATGACGATTTTCCCCAGGTCACCTGTTTGGAATGTAATTCAGGAGTCTGAAAAAGACCAACTTCCTCAGATCATATCTCCAAAAATATCGTGCGAAAAGATCTGAAATTCAGACCCAAGGTTCAGCGCGATTTCTTCTCAAATGGGTTTTTTTTGTGACTTCTGAAACGTCACAGAAAAAAAGTTATAGCGAAAATGCCACGATGACCTGTTTGGAGCAGCGAAACCCTAGAATCCAAAGCTCTGATACCAAATGTTATGGAACCAGCTCACAAAAAGATAGAAAAGAGAGATCCACGCCTTAGAATTCAGCCTCTTCGAGGGGGCAACCTCCTTTACATTACATAAATGAACAATTCTTGGATGATACAAATGAAAATAACTCCTTTCTATATATAGGAGTCTAAGGGGTTATAACATAATCAGAGCCTACATAACAATAGTAATGTAAGGGCACAATAATAACAATAGTGGGCTTCTATGGGGCACAAGAGTAATAATATGGGCACCACATGGGTACATCAATATAATAAGTGGGTTGTACTAATAACAATAAGGGGTTACACTAGTAGTATAGGGGCCTAACATATAATGCCACGTGGATAATTGTTTCACTTATTTTATACCATAATTTATGGATATGGTTGCAATATTCAAGCATTATTTTTAGATATTTGTGAGGGATTTTTTAGGTAAATAACATATTTACCATCAGATACTTCCCACCATAATTTAAGGAAGTCTCCATAAAAAATGGATAGGATTAAGATGTAAATAAATATACTTACTAGGAGTTTACATAAATATACTTCCCAAAGTTACTTGCCACCTTTGTTTATGTTTTTCTCAACACTTATGTAGGAGTAAAATTGTAAATGTGCAGACTTATTAGTGGGTACTACCCACCAAAATTAATCCAAGTCCTTGTGCATAAACAATTAATTTATCCACTCCAAATCTGAATTTCTTAATTCCTACCAATGCAAGACTTTATAATTTGATTTGCTTATTTACCACTATTAAATTAGCATTAGCCAGTGTAGGTTATAATTTTTTATGCAATTTTTCTCATAGTATAATTTATGTGGCAAGCAAAACAATACATTCCAAGGAAAGCAAAGAAGTTTTTTATAAGGCAAAGGGAGAGGTCAATATGAGGCAAGTAAAGAAGACAAATTTGAGGAAGATGAAGGATGAATCATTGACAAAGTTTCTAGGTCTATCTAGAGAAAAATTGTGTTTTTCTTGAGAGAGGAAGAGGGTTGAAATTTCGTCCTAGAAAAGCATACTAGACCGAGTTAATTGGGCATCTTGATGATTTGATCTAAAGGTAATGGATTGAGTTTGACCTAGCTTTAGTATTGGTCAATTTGACCTTGTACATGGCTTGATGTATCTCTTTCCAACTTAATGATTTCTATAAGAAGAAGGGTTATTGGGGTTTTCCCAAGGTAAACTATTGTGTTATTGTGTGGTTGTCTCTTTATTATCCTACTGGTATTTTTTTTACTGTTGACATTCTCTGTGCAATTACTTTATGATGGATAATAAATGAAAGAAAAGATTAACCCAAGATAAGATCATAATAAGTAATTTTCTGTTTAGAGGATCCTTTAAAAATCAATATGGTATCAGAGTTATGGGTGAAAGTGCATCCTCATAAAAGAAGCCCTAAATCTTAGATAGAATGGTTTTCCTCTATGTTGATTATACCCCTACTTATGGAACCTTGATAGAAGGAAAGAAAACAATGTAGTCAAAGCAATTTTACATCAATGAAGAAGCCATAGTCCAAAATTATCACATGGCCGAAAATCTTAGAAACTAGTTACAGAGGGGCCGAAAAACTTAGAAGCAAGTTGGAGGGGGGTCGAAAATCTTAAAGGCTTGTTACAAGGGCTGAGAATCCTTAGGATATCTGAAGAAACCTCAGTCCTCAGGCCAAGAATAACTTCATATTAGAAGTCCTCAAATCCAAAGGCATGTCCAACAGATAAAGAGCCTCAAGAAAATGATCAAAGCAACCAATTGAGAAGTTAGCATCTTGTTTAAGGTTAAGAAAATTAGAAGAGTCCATGATCCATTCTTCAATTGTGATAAATATTGGTCTTAATGTATTTCAATAAACTAAGGGTTATATCAATTTGAAATCCAAATATCTCAGGACCATTGATAAAGGCCAAGTAACTTCACAATAACCATACATGAATCTCGAAATGATTTTGTGAATTGATCAAAGTCTCACAAAGAAAAGTCTTGAGCACAAATCCTGTGATGTTTTTATTATATCATAAGTATTCTAAGGTCAAGAAATCTCAGATAGGACTCAGAAATCTGAAATTCCTAAGTATAGTTATAGGAGACTAAGAATAACCTTGGTTGGCTAAGGATCATGACCTTAGTGACCAAGATAACTACAATGAAAAAGTGTTTCATGGAGTCGAGTGTTTCATGACAAAAAATCAGTGTGTTTCATGGAGTCGAGTGTTTCATGACAAAAAATCAGTGTGTTTCATGAATTCAAGTCACTTAAGGAGTTGATAATGTCAAAGTGGTTCATGAACCTCATTCTTCTTAAAGATTTGATATGATACTAGATACTATACATATTGCCTAATCCAAATGTCTTTGGAAGCATATTAAAGTGATGATCAAACACGAATATGACATCTGGAAAGGAAGGCATATAGAATCTATAAGTCGTAAGCTTGACGCTCAAAGTATGAGGTATGTATTATCATAATAATTTTGTTCTTATTTCTCAAAGAGCTCTGTCAATAAAGACCAACTATAGCTCTAGTTGTAAGTTCATTTAAAGTTCTTTTTGGAACTAGTGACTTCTAGTTCAAATGATCTCAATATGTCATAAAGGTTTGTGCAAAATATGCCACTCTTTAATTAGAAGATTGAATCAATGATTTGAAATCATTCCCTTACAAATAAAATGGTGCAAAGTCTAGATGCTAGATATATCGTGATATGTATAATGAAGCAATCACATATTGGAATTATCTCAAAGAAAGATAAAACCAACACTAAAAAATGAAGTGTGATTTAACAAAGTTGTTCTTTCTTGAAGATATTACATTGTGATTAGAAGCAGTGTATTGGAGCTACAAGATTAAAAGGTATTAATATCATATGTTGTCACAAACCTTGTATTGTAAACTTTCCCTAGAAATATGCATTGCATATGCTGGTGACAATGCATGACTCATATGTAGTTATGAATGGTTAGTACTAGATAAGGAGAAGGATCACTGTTATGAAGGATGCTTGATTTCAGCGGAAAAGAGGCCAAGTCCCTTTTCAGTTTAAAGGCTCTCTCTCTTGACAAGGTCAAACTATTTGCAACAAACCAAAAACATAAATGGCATGATAGAGGTTCTTGAATAAATATGTTTTAAGCCTTTAAAGAATTGATATGTGTTGCTTGCACGGTACTTGGATCCATTCCTTACACATTGAAATGAAGAACATGATATTGTTACTACAACAATGATTATGAGAAAGCAAAGTTGTTTGGACCAAGCACAACCAATGAAAAAAACATCCTTGATAAAATTGATGATAGTGATGAGTTACAATAGGACAAATCTAGGGTTTTTACATTTAAATATGAAATTTAAAATCCATGGTTTGTAAACCCTAGTATGAAAAATGGTTTGAACAAGAAATCCCTAGGGTTTATGGACAAAACCCTAGGATTGGACATTTTCGCTGAAAGTAGAAACCATAGCTTTTGCAAGGAAGGAATGGCATCAAGATGATGATGTGGATAAGGTTAATAAAGGTGCAAGATGGATGCAAGGAGACTAAATATCAAGAGGGAGCTGATATTTTCTCAAAAGATAAGTATTTTATACCTCTTATTTGATTATTACTATTGTTGCTTATTTTACTAGTAATTAGTCTCTTGTCTTTGAATTCTTTGCTTGGTTGTAATTGTTCTTCCATGGCCTCCTAGTGAGGATTGTAGGTGCATATTAAAGGTTGCTCAAATTTCAATTGGTAGGAGGTGGAAGAACAAAGCAAAGTTGTGACAAGAGTAATATCCTAGAAATAGAGATTTACTAGATGAGATCTGGACTCAAAGGGAGAAGAAAAATCGACAAGATTGAAGTATGCCTTGATCTATACCTGATCCATTATTCCTATGATACCAACATTATCCAAGATATTTTATTTGGGTGATGTTAGCATAATTGCATGAAAGAGCATGTAAAAACCATATGTGCAAATATTTGAAGAGGCAACATAAAGCAGATCACACAAAAGTTTGATAACAGAGTTTGTTCAGCGTGGACTATGTCTCCGGGCCCTGCTTCAATATTGGGAGGCTGCTTCATTCATATCATAAAAAAGAAAGGCAAGTACATGGAAAATACATCATTATACCTCCATTCCTGGAAGTGAATTGAAGTTCCACTACTCAAAACACAACAATCACAACACCAACAGGTCTATCTCGTCCTCCTGAAAATTTTGACTGTAAACATGACCTACTTATGAATGGTGCATTTATATCTCAAACTTTATGCCCAACAATAACTAAATATGTGGGTTTCTGCCATGACCCCTGAGATATGCTTATCAAATGCAAAAAAAGACTGCACCATTACGATCCGTGAAAAATTCTGGTTAAAATGAGTACAAAGTTGCCTATATTCTTCCACTGGAATTTTTGGACCCCCCTAGGGAATCATTTAGATTCCTCATAGCATCAAAAAGGAATATTCCTACAAAATATTACCTGGAATCTATTTTGAAATCTGCGCCCATGCCAAGGTTCTGCTTCAGAGCATTATTTCGCTCTGAGCTTCTTCCTCCTCCACTCATCCCCTTATTAGAAAATGAGTGAGTTATTTTATAGGAGGGCAGGCGTTATTTACAACGCGCCAGCGTAGCACTCTAGTTGGAGAACATTGGTCAAGGCATAGGTTGGTGGGGAGGTCATGAGTTCCAATGCGTTTGTGACCCATTTTATAGCAAAACACATTTTAATATAGAAAACAATCCATCGAGACCTATCATTGACTATCAGGTTGGTATTGAATCGTTGGCCATACTAAAATGGTTAGCCACATAACCATGTGGCCATCATCCGTATAAATTTAAATTGTTAGTTATAAAAATAACCACCATTTGCCAATTCTAAATTCCCACCAGTTGATGCCAGGGTTGTCGACTATCCATTGCAACAAGTGAGTTTAGGCATGCATTTATAACAATTTTACCGCCAAAATTTGAAATTTATGCTGACAAACCAATCATTGTTAGGGATGGGTTTGACTGCCCAGTTAACCGTTTAACATATGTTTTTAAATTAGACCATCGATAAACAATTTACAAACCTGTTATTGACTATTATCGCCAATATTAATTCAATCGTTTGCATTTTCAGACCACTGGTTGTAAGTTGGGTTGGGGTTTGGGTTAGCGCTAATTATCAACCACTAAGTTTAACATATAAAAAAATCAGCCCATCGATATAACATTCGTTGCAACCATTGTCTCGTCAATTGTATACTTTTAACATGCGCCAAAACCGCCGCTTAATTTAACCTTTGCCATTTTGGTTTGAAACTGTTCATTTAACCATTGCTAAAATTGTGACCCTGAGTTGGTTGGTTCGTGGACTGACTGGGCCAATTGGCTACCCACAGGGTGCCACATGGTATCATATCATTGGGCCACATGGCCCCATACGATTTCCCATAACCTTGACACTAATTTTAATGGGGTGCCCTTAATTTTGGCGGTTCTGCGAAATGTAGCGATGCTGCCAATTTTATTTGGAAGTCTCGCTAATTTTAGTTGAATTCCACCTAATTTAGTTGGACTTCCAAGGTTGTTGAAGCTCCAATTTTAACTGGGTACCTACTAAATTTATCCGTTAGCCAACTTTGACCATAACTTTGACTGGTTGTAACCTCCACATATAGAGTCGGATTGAGGCATCATTTCTGTCGTTGGAAAGAGCGCAACGAACTTTTTGATTTGGTCCTAGTTTCGATGAGATATAACGACTTTGATTTTTGATCCATTAGGGATCCACCTGGATCATTCCTCCCCAATGAAGGACTTTTTCTCCTCCAAAAGTATAAACAATACTCCAATCTCAATATACAAACAAATGTCTCTGAAATGCCACACTTTCTTCTCCTCCACCTTGGTACTTTGGAGCCAGAAGTGATGAAATCGACACCTATATCCATATGCAAATTTGTAGCTACCAATACATGTCCAACTTGCAAGATCCAAAATAAGATCATACATGCCAAGAGTTCATAACACACTCATGGTCATGTTTACAACAAAAACCGTACCCCATGCTATTTAACTAAAAGGCCAAAATATCATTATGTTGCATTCATAAGTGATGTTATACACCTCATCACTTTTACAAACATTTTTGCAACATGTGATTTATAATGGTGGCCATACTCAACTACTTAAAAAGGCTACCCATCTCTTACCTAACAAGGCTAATGGGATTACATCTTGTAATTGTCTTCTTTGTTGAACTGCTTCTTCAGTTAGTTCCTTCATAGGTGTTTCCTTATGCTCCCTGCACTTCTTTGGGCATAACTTTGGATGGAGCTTCCAACATGTGGCTCTATGATGTCCACCTTTGTTGCAATGGATGCAATGATTTTTCTTCCTCTAGACTTTCCTGATCTTCTTTCTCCCCCGATGTGGAGAGAGATCCTTATGTCGTGACGCCTTCCTGGTCGACATAGCCTTCCCCAAATGACTGCCTCTGGTGCAAGTATAGCAAAGAGAGCTTGCCTTAACTCTTCCTTTGGAATGCACATTATCACTGGAAGGTTGGGATGTATTTTTCCTTATCTCAAACTTGTTGCCTGAAGAATCTCCTGTCTCTTCATTTTTGACATAGCCCAATCCTGCATATTGAGGTAGTTCCATCACTTGGATGGGATTCACAATGCCTTGGCCATTCACATCTAGGCCCTTTCCTTGATACCCCATCTTCTTCATTAGCTTTGAACCAATGCTTGTAGTGTACTAATCAAAAGCACCAAAATAATCATCATAATGAGATCATGAAACTTAAGAATTACAAACACTATTTACCTCAGTTACCGATTTGGGAGTGGGTGATGATGGCTTTGCTAAGCCTTCGCTGCACTTCAACTTTTCCAAGGCCACATCTATGGCTTGTAACTGAAGTTGCAATCCCTGCTTCTCCTCTTCTGCTTATTGTAGTAGTCTCCTCAATTCAACATTCTATGCTTGAATGCAGATACAATTAATGGTACACTGACTACGATGAGCTTTAGGGTTTGAGCGCTCTCCGTGACCTCCCCTCGCGCTTCTGTTTTAAGCCTTTGGTGCCTTGACCGCCATGGCGGATTTGCAACAGCATCCTGGCGCCCACTCCTTCAAGGATATGGTCTCTAGTCGGTTGCCAAACCAGGCTTCCTTGTTCACCAAGTTTTTCTCCAACTCCGCCTTCTCCATGCCACTAGGAGGAAACTCTAACAAAGAAGAAACAACACATCCATAGCAAAAAGAGCTGCCTCAGAGGAACATAGATACAATGAAAAGGATAACCAAGGATACTCGGGCAGAAAATGTAAGGTCGAGACACACCCTTCACTGCTAATGTAAATCCTTCAAAAACTCAAGAGTACCCATAGGATCAGGGGAAAAAGACTAAGAATAATTGCAACCCCAAAGCCAAGAAAATCCAAGAATTGGAAATCCAGGACCTCTGGGTAGTAGTATATAGAGAATACATGCAACAACATGCAGTAATATGCAAGTTCATGGGCATCTGGTCAACTGAAAGAGTCCTGAACTGGTGGATTCAAAGAAAGTTGACACCCAAAGGGGAGATCAGACTTCAGTTTGGCTCCAAAGGATTCTTTACAGTTATCTTTGAGCAAAATATTTGAAGGAGGACCCTATTTCTACAATTCAACTAGTTTATACATGAGATTTTGGAGGGAGAACTTCGCACCAGGAAAAGAGGAGTTTACGAGGGTTCCAGTTTGGGTACGCCTCTACTCCTTACCAACTAATTATTGGGATCCTTTAGTGTTAAAAGGTATATGAGACCAGCTAGGGGAGTACATCAAAATGTCTAAAGGCACCAGAACGGGTCACTATGTTTCCTACGCCCAAATTTGCGTATATATAGATGTCTCTAGTGCCTTGCCAGAAGCAATTAAATTAATCTTCAGGGATGAAGTCTGGCTGCAAAGTATAGACTATGAACATATTCCCTTCCGATGCAGAAAGTGTCATGAGCATGGGCATCTCTTTCGAGACTATCCAATGAATAAAACCCCTCAATCGCAAGAGCAAGAAAGTAAATGAAAAGATAGCGAAGGATTTACTAAAGTCATCTCCAGGAACAAGAACAATAAGAAAAAGGCTATCCCCAAGAAGAACCAATTTAAAGAAGTAGGCCAGAACCAGTTCAATGTATTGAACAACACCCAGGATCAAATGGATCCTAACAAATTGATAGGAGATGAAGCAGGTGAGGAAGAAATGATCTTAGTAGACAACGAATACGATGACAGAGATACAGGTTATACCAACAGAGGAATGGAGAATACGTAAGAGGATACATAAATGGAGCGAATATAAATAGAGGAAACACTAGAGGAAAACACCATAGAGGAGGGTTTGGAGGGGGTAGACCTTGCAACAATTGCTGAGGAATGGAAACAAAAAGGATTAAATGCCATATCAGAACAATAGTTACAAAAAATCAAAGGAGCTTATCTCCTCCAGGAAGAATTAAAACTCAAATCTCACCATCCAGCACAACAAAGAACAATTTCAAAGGGAATATTAGCAAATATTCCAGTAGAAGGAATCAACCTGAAAGGCTCAAGCAGAAAGCATGTTTGAAAGACCACTAGTCAACGCCTCGAGGAACTGGGCACCAAATTAATCAACGAAGGAAAGGTAAAGGCTCTGGCTCTATACCCATCTCCATGTCAATGAATTGCATCTCTTGGAATATTAGGGGACTGAATAGTCCTGGGAAGAAACGTATCTTAAAAAACATAATCATGTCTAATCATCCTGACATCCTGCTAATTCAAGAAACTAAACTTGAATCGACTCACCCCCCCTCCTTCTCAACTCTTGCTTCAAGCCATACAACTCCTTGGCCAACACGGCTACAGGTACGGCGGGGGGCATAATGACCTTTTGGAAAAACTCCAAATTTGACCTCATATCCTCTTTGGCCACTCATCATTCCATAACAGTGATCCTGAGAATCATAGGTACCAACGAGAGAATTTGCATAACTAATATTTATGCCCTGCACAAGGTGACAGACCGTATCAAAATGCTCCAAAACATCTCCAATCTCCTTGACCCTCTTCACCATCCTCTCAAAATCATAGCAAGTGATTTTAATATGATAACTAACTTGTCTGAGAAGAAATGAGGTATCTGGAAGCTTGATAAGGACTTTGAGGCTTTCCTCACCACCATTGAAAACCTCAACCTCATCGACATTCCCACCAACAATGGCATTTTCACCTGGAATAACAGAAGAGGAGGAGACCGTCAAATTGCCTCCCATTTAGACCGCTTCCTTTTATCTGAGGCAACTTATCTTACCTCTTGGGAAACGAAGGTGAGAATCCTACCGCAAGCAAGCTCTGATCACTGGCCAATCTCTCTCAAGATTCAAATTTCCAATGGTTCGAAAAATAAGCCTTTCAGATTCGAGGCCTTCTAGTTGGATCACCAAGACTTCATGGAAAAAATGAAACAATGGTGGACTTACACTCCCATCAGAATTGGAAACAAAATGTACACTTTCCAACAAAAGTTAAAACATATCAAAGAGGAAATAAAAAAATGGAACAGAGAAACATTTGGAAACATCATCACGGATAAAAAAAAAACTAGAGCATCAATTGGAACTTCTCCAACAAAACATAATTGAAGAAGGGCTAATGGAGAATAGTAAGCAAGAGGAACAAAGACTACAACAAAGCTGGGAGGAAAGAGCCATCCAGGAAGAAAAGTTGTGGCAACAAAAATCCAGAATAAATTGGCTGAAATGTGGGGAAAGGAACACAACTTTTTTCCATAAAACAATGATACAACATAGGAGAAACAACAAAATTCTGGCTTTGAAGAACCAAGATGGTCATCTCATTCACTCTCAAGAGGAGTTGGAAATAGAGCTCAATCACTATTTCAGCTCTCTTCTCAAAGAGCCAAGGAATGACTAGGATCAGGACATTAAAAAAATCACCAAGCATATCCCCAAAATCCTCACAGAGGATCATAACAAAATGATCCTAAGGAAAGTCTCCCTCCAGGAAGTGGAAGATGTGGTCATGGGAATGCCCAATGGCAAAGCACCAAGTCCGGATGGTTTCACCATTGATTTCTACAAAGCTTGCTGGCCTATCATCAATTTGGAAGTGCATGCCCTTGTGGAAGAATCTCGAATTCAGAAGTCTATCCTTAAAGCCCTTAACTCCACCTTCCCCGAACAAATTAGGCCCATAGCCCTCTGCAATGTCATCTACAAAATAATCTCCAAAGTTCTCACCAGTCAAATTAAAGTCATACTCCCTCTCCTCATCTCCCATCAACAGTCTAACTATGTGGAAGGAAGGAAAATCATGGACAATATCATCCTCTCTCATGAGCTTATCCACTTTCTTAAATCCCAAAAAAAGCTTGGTATGATGATTCAGCTAGAGACAGGTCCTGGCAGCGTTTGGGTTCCACAAAGACAACATCAATGTTGAAATTAGCAACAAGAAATGCTGATAGAATTGCTAAAAATAGCACTGCTATAAACAGAATTTCGGGATATATTCCAATTTTAGTTAGTCCCTGAACTAAAATTGAGAATTAAAATTCGAATTTGATCTTAGCAACTGTCTAAAAAATAATTAATTAATTCATCTTCAGTTAATTAGTTGGAGAAAATCAAACATGAAGTCTATGTGAAGACATGCAACAATTTCCTCTTTGATTGAGGAAGTTATCCCTTGATTAAGGAGATCAGGATGAGTTGTACTTTGAATTGTAATTAGTTAGCTCAGTTAACTGAGTTAAGTCTAGTTAAATTAGTTCCAATAGTTTGTGGAACTGATTGTGAGTTCAGTTAGTCAATGCATGCATGTAACTACTGCACTTTAGACAACTGAATATTCTCTCATAAATAACTCGTGCATGTTAGTTCAGTAAGAGACCCAGTTGAGATTAGATGATGGGACAGTGTACTATCGGTTGCAGGAATATTCCATTGAGGATATCTCTTGCATGCAGAAGGAATTCATTCCTTGGAGATTCCACAGTTACTTATGAGTTTGGTGAGTTGTGTGAGATGTTAATTCACACAGGTGGCAGCCATAGGACCCAAGACAAACTGCACAAGGAAATAGGAGGCTTGGAGGACTGAAGGAAGGCATATGTTGTGTCTATTCAGTCTATGAGCAACATTGAGGGATTGTACTGAGAGCTGGATAGCTTGTGAGCTAAAGCTTTGTGTAATCCAGACATATTTCCACTTGTATGATAATAGAGAGATCGGAGTTTTTAGATGAGGCTTTCCCTAGAGTATTCTTCTATGTTCATGTGTGATTGATTTCTCATTCTCTGTTATATGTGTTCTATTTGATCTTGCTCAAATTCGATTAAGATTCTGCAAGTCTGTTTGTAGAAGTAGATCAAGTATTTTGCTTTAGTATATTGCATTATCAGGTGATCTACAGTGGGAAATTCTACATGGTATCAGAGCAAATGTGATCAAAGCAAAGGAAAATATACAAAGAAGGGAGAAGTTTGAAGTTCTTGATTATAGAATTTGAATTCTTATCACATCTCAAATTTCACCAATGGCGTTCAACAGTTTGAGACTCGACTATGCCCTTGATGGCAACTCGAATTATATAGCCTGGAAGGATCGCATGGAAGCAATATTAGAGGGCAATGGTTTGAAGGACTTCATTGATCAAGAAGTCCCCAAGCCAACAACTACTAATGCCTAAGAATTGGCGGAATGGAAGAAATGTGTGGCTAGAGTGAGGAGGATCCTTCTGTGTTACACAGTAATTTGTCACCGTTGGTCACCGTCCCTATCGCCCCGTTTCCATACATTGGAAGATGCATTCCGGGACCTGTGAGCAGTGACATAACCCAAAAACACTTGCATTATGTTCCCCTGAGTATGTACTTCATGTTCCCTGAAGACACCTTCTGCAAATTATCCCTGAAAAGTGCTCTTTTTCCATTGGCGCAGGTCCATAGTAGCTTACCCGCGCCAATCACTGAGATCCTCAAAAGAGGGCGCGACCATTGGCGCTCTGTCACAGAACAACACCCGCACCAGCCCAGTTTAGTAATGATTTTTGCCAAAAGCACGCCCATATGATTTTTTCCTTTCAGATCACGAAGCCTTTTGAGGGAAAAATCCAGTGGATAGAGGTCGAGAGTCATCATCTATCCTTGACAACTATCCACAGTAGCTTTTCCGAGATAATGCCAATCCACAATGGGTGTCCTGGTTCATCGAATCTTTCTACCCTCTCCATCTATAAATATTTGTCCTCATGCATTAGACAAGCTAGTGCTAGTTGTTGAGTTCTTGCGTTCTTGGAGGAATGCTAGTTGTGATTATCATGAGTGATAATGAAGCATAGAGAGGTTATGCTGCCGGAGAGGAGATACATTGCAAGACACATATAGTTGCTCGCCCAGCCAGAGGAGAGGTTCAACGTCAGAACCTTGGTTGTAACTTTTCCTGTCTATTATTAATTAATGAGCGATTGCTATTATAGTTCCAATCTCATTGTCTATTATAGTGATGTGTTGATTTATTTCCTTTCTGACTGAAATATAGTTGTGCCTTGGTAGATTTTATGTTGGTATCTGTTTCTTCCTTTGCATGTGCAGGTGTTCGTTTATGATCTGCTGGAGCGAGGGAGCGGGAATATCAACTCTGTTTCGACCATAGCATTGGATTCCAGGTTGGTCTTCTTAATTCACCTTTGATGCATAACTAGGAACTTGCGTGGCAGCGTGGTTTGATTGTGGCTAGTTCTGTTTTAGGCTAGTGGGATCGCCTCTGTCCGCAGAGGGGATTTACCTACCCAACAATTTGGCGACTCCGCTGGGGAGAAGCTATTCAGAGTTTGTCTTGCATGTTGATTTTCTCTTGCTTGCTTGAGTAAATGAGCTTCCTGCGTCAGTTTTGAGTTTATTCTTTACTGTCTGATCCATCTGAGCACTGTCAGCCCACCCTGAGGTCGTGTTATTTATTTTTCTAGCCGGCAAGCTTAATTGGCGCGGTTATTACTCTAACAGTCGCGCCTGTTGGCGCATGTTGCTCAAAAGCAACTCGCGCCAATCCTTTGGTAGCGCAAGTTGCAGGCTGACAGTCGCGCCAGCCCTGTAAATTTTGCCTGTGTGTGGGTGGAAAGCTCTTTCAGCCTCTTTTTATATCTCTTACAGCCTCTGGAAGTGTGTTGAACCTCTGTTTGACTGGTTTTAGCCTTTATCCTTCAGTTGTTTGCTTATTTCTATTGTTTTCGTCTCAGCCCTAGAACATCTAGTGACTTTGCATGTTTAGCCTTCTGTGGGAAGTTTCGGTCTCTTGATTATCCAGTCAACTTGTTGGTTGTGTTCCGCACCTATCCAGTGATCTGTTAAAGCTTGATCTTCTATGCTCTGAGTGATTCACTTCTAGCCTCTTTGGATTTTACTTGACTTCATTCGAACTTAGATTACATGGTTCATTGAAAGTCTTTGTGTTTTTCCTTGCTTGCATAGTTCATTTTGGTGTTTCAGAATTGGTTCTATTTCATTGAGTGAACTTGGATTGTGCATATCTCTTAAGATTTGTTTACATGCATTATGCCATTTTAAAAAATCAAAAAACAAAAGAGCTTTTTGCATTATATTAGTTAGCATTTATTGCTATTTGTCTCTTTTAAAAAGAAAAAGAAAAAGAAACTTTTATTTCTTGTTATTAGCTGCATTAGGATCTTTGTTGTTTGCTGAGTGATCATTTCGTTTGTGTAAAGATCTCAACCCTCCTGTAGATAGAATTCATCGAATCAAATGATATAGTTTTGGCATATAGTTTGCATTTAAGAAGTTTTTGAGATATCACATACGGTAGGACCAAAAAACTGAAACATAATCGAAGATAAACTTTAAAATAAACTCAATGAACATAACAACGCATTGGAACATAACGCAAATACTCTAGAGGTCTAGGTTAGAGATGTGTTCCGGCGTCTTTAAACCTGGTAGTTTATCGTCGAGTGGTTGGGTGATTCCTCCACGGTGAAACGATAGGTGCCAATACGGACTGAGCTCCCACGTACCGTCGCGTATATACGGGAGACCCCACTAGGCTATTATCCTTTATCCATAGGAAGCCGAGTCTGCCGCCTTACAAGCCGTAATTCACTGAACACAGCATTCGGGAAGATTGACTGCAGTACGGGAAGTCCTTGGTTTTCATCTGATTGCCAAGGTGTATAAGCAGTTTTACGGATTGTTTGGTAAACCTTTTACCTAGAGTCTCCAGAGTAGTCACTTTTGATCCTTTTCGGACTCCTTAAAGGAAAAGGTGCCTGTGAGCGTCTTGTCACTTCGTGCTCATTAAATATTCGAAGGAGACTAGAGTCATCTTTTATCCTTTTCTCGACTCTTAAAATATGAAAAGGTCAAGTTCAGTGTCTTAAAATTTATTGGCCACGATAACATCTACCCAATTAGATTTTGTTTGCGTTAGCTTGAGTAGGTTTATTTCTCGTTCAATGGCAGCCTTCTCGGCGCCCACCGGCCAAGGTATTCCTCCTGATGGGAACCCTCGTCCATTTCCTTATGTTGGAAATGTCGGTGTTCAGTATATCGCAACATTGTCTTTGCCTGGGTTGACCATTGGTTTACCCGTATGGTTGTTTTCAAACTCGGTGGTCTCGAGTGTGATAACTCCTGTTCCGCCACCACCTCCTCCACCCGAACAACACCATATTGATTCTAAGGTGGACCCCTCCCCTTCGCCCATTGTTGCGTCCTCATCTTCTACTTCGCCTGGTGAAACTTTGGATTTCAGTAACCAGGTGGCTAAGAAGAAGAAGAAGAAGACCAAAAAGAAGAAGTCTCCTAAGGGAAAGGTCGCATCTACCACGAAAATATCTGAAGTAGAACCACCTTCTGCTCCTCCGCGGAAGGCTAAGTCTCCTTGTCGATTATGCAAGGAGGACCATTTTCTTTCTGATTGTCCTGGTATTCCCAGGATCCTAGATATATGGTCCCGTGACCCGACTCGCCCCTTGTCGTCACAGATCGAAGATACCTTATCACTTGGTAAGAGAAAAGGGAAGGTTCGTTTCCCTTGTCGACTTTGTGAAGGTAATCATCTCCTTCGCCTTTGTCCACTTATGGATGAAGCCTCCCGTCTTTTGGAAAGTCTGTCAGCTCCCTTACCCCAACTACCCGCTGGATATCAGCGTCTTTTTGCAACTGCAGATCATCTCTCCGTTAACCAAGTGATCAAACATGATTCCTCTTTGGTCCAGCCTTCTCTTCCCGAACCTAGCTATGCTCCGCCTGTTCCAGACCAGTCCCTGGTCGGAACGAATGTTGATTTACATTCATCATCTATGCACCACTTTATCATCAAGGACGAACCACCCGAGTCCAAACCAAACGAAAGTCCAAAGTTCCAGATTACAGTTGACCCGGTCTTTCAAAAGGTCCAGCTTACAAGCGACCCGGTTTTGCCTACAGAAGTTCCATCCTTAGATGATCTTACATCTGAATCCAAACCAGACAAAAGTCAAAGGGTCCAGCTTACAAGTGACCCGGTTTTGCCTTCAGAAGTTCCATCCTCAGATGATATTATCACTGCAAAGAATGAAGACCCCACCGTCCAAATTCTATTCATCAACATAGACTCTAATGATCAAGTGAGCATCCCTCTCATTCCTTCGCAACAGGAAGAAAGTCCATCAGAATCATATCCGGCCGTTTATCCAGTCCCACCTCCAAGCAACCTAGTTGTTTCCTTCAATTGGGATCAACTAGGCAATCCTCGGTTACCAGCCTCCATACCATTTCGAATTATAGTCCAAGTCTACCGAATGGTTATGGCCGGTACAATTATTGATGAGGGATCTCCTGTGAGTATCCTTTCTTCAACAGCTTGGGAAGCACTTGGTTCGCCACTGCTTCTGCCTGAGATGAGAAACCTTACAGGTTTCCATCGAGAAACCACTCGACCTTTAGGAATTCTTCCCAATGTACCTATCACATTAGAAGGGAAGACTGTTCAAATGGGCGTCATGGTAGTCCAAGGTCCGTTAGATTACAATTTACTCCTTGGACGAGACTATATTTATCGCATACGTGCAATTGTGTCCTCACTCTTCAAAGTGATGTGTTTTCCGCACGAAGGAAGGACGATCAGGATCGTAGACCAACTTTCGTTCCCCGGTTCACACTTCACATATAGTCATCTACCATTCCTAAATGGTCTTATTTCCACAGGAAATGCCTCAACATCCACTCCATCATTCTGATGACGGCAGCTGACCCGGGCGCATGACTGAAGCCCGGGGGGCATGCATCCTCCTTCAAAGTCGAGTCTTTCCAAGTGAACCTTCATTCCATCCACTCCGTGAATGCCATGAAGCTTGGGGGGCATGTACCTCGATTTGCATTATCATGCTGGGGGCATGCAAATTTATAACAAGCATGGTTTTTTCGTTTCAAGCTTGTGTAAAAATGAACCCATACCTGATTTACATCCCGTGATTGCCATTTATCTGCTAAATTCTGCTAGATGAGCCTTGGTTGTTCCATTCCATCGCCACCATCTCTTTGGCCGATCATATGCTTTCACTTGGTTGTTTTCCTTTCCTGAGGAACCGCAGCGATGAGTGGTTGTATTAGACAGCCTCTTGACCATTACATGTTTTGAGCAGTTCCACCATTACCGGAACCAGTTGCTACCCTTTATACCACTCGTTCCTCTAGGACGAGTCGCCTTTAAGCTCTTTTCTGACTCGTAAAATATGAAAAGATTGCCGAGTATTTTTCCTTTTTGACTCGTTAAAGAAAATAAAAATGAAGGTCTGCTTTCAGCTCTTTTCTGACCATTTAAAGAGGAAAAGATTGCCGAGTCGCTCCTCTTGACTCGTTAAATGTTAATAAGGGGCGGTCGTTTTAAGTTCTTTTTGTTGACCGTTAAAACATAAAAATATTACCGGGTTTTTGTCGTTTCAAACTCGTTAATGGTTACAAAACGATGTGGTTTTGATCACTTTTTTACTTTTTCAGGACGAAATCACTATTTATGAAAAGTACTCCTCGATCGTAACGATCGGGCAGTTCTTTCGGGCATTATTTTATACTTTTCGGGCCCGAGAGACACAACTTTACGAAAAAGGACACCCCTGGAGTTTCCTTTTCGTTGTCTTTTCAAACTCTCTAAACATGAAAAGACGCCGAGTTCTTCCTTTGTCAGACTCGTTAAAACCTGATGACATCGGATTTTGTCGAAATGACGCACCACAAGCATATGCTATCCCCATCAAGCTTGTTAAAAATAACTGGGGTACTCGCCAGAAATGGTGGGGGAAAAGAAAATTTTGGAACCATAATTATTATCGTGTCGGCAGTATGTCGCTCTTGAACATGGCACTTTTCTGCTTTCGTGTCCAGGGTGGGGACATCTCATCTTATTTTTCACTTGCCTCCGTGGGATTGGGTAATCCTATTTGACCTCTCATCTGCTCATTGCCTCGTCATTATGACCTCTGATCCGTCGATGTCAAATACTGCCAATTCCATTAATGTGCCGCCGATATGTTCAAGAGAAGTTGACCTCTGCAAAGAAACAACCTCCCTCTGATAGTTCGTACAATCTTGATTCACAATATTATCTCTCTGTCTCGTGTCGATGATGTGGGAAACATTATGGCCCACCTTCGATCAAGGTCACTTCCTGTCGACTTCAGCTCATTATCCAGGAAGTTGATCTAGAGACTCCCTTCCGGTGCCTTGGAGCCTGCATGCCTCAATGGCAGGTTCTTCGTGTTCGACGTGAGGTTTTCATCATTGGCCTCCAATCGAATGATTCTACGGGTGTTCGACTTCAGATCATTATTTCGCACGCCGTAGATTGTACCTATAGTACCTTGAGGGCCATTGTCATTATTGGTGGTACCTCTCGCGTCTGTTAACAGTTTCCACTATTGACTGGTAATCAGACGATGTTCATGCATGTTCGACTTCAGCTCATATATTCACATGCTTGAACTTGTACTCTTGTTCGGGTCGAGATGGAGCGCAAGACCCTGGATTGTGTCTGTTGTAATCCAGGCGTGATTTTTGATACATGACTCATTCACTGGATGGCTGCGACCATACCTGAGTCAATTCATTGATCCTAACCAGATGGCTGCGTCCATACTATGGATCTAGATTATTTATGTACTCTCTTATGGATGGCTGCGACCATACCACGTACATCATGTAATTGAACTATCAGTCGTGTCTCTTAATGCAGATCCTCGGCGACAGCTATATATGTGTTCTTGTGTGTTCTTGTAAAGCATTTCACCCCTCTCTCTACCTCTCGGACTTCATGCTTTAAGGGGCATCTGTTACACAGTAATTTGTCACCGTCCTTATCGCCCCATTTCCATACATTGGAAGACGCATTCCGGGACCTGTGAGCAGTGACATAACCCAAAAACTCTTGCATTATGTTCCCCTGAGTATGTACTTCATGTTCCCTGAAGACACCTTCTGCAAATTATCCCTGAAAAGTGCTCTTTTTCCATTGGCGCAGGTCCATAGTAGCTTACCCGCGCCAATCACTGAGATCCTCAAAAGAGGGCGCGACCATTGGCGCTCTGTCACAGAACAACACCCGCGCCAGCCCAGTTTAGTAATGATTTTTGCCAAAAGCACGCCCATATGATTTTTTCCTTTCAGATCACGAAGCCTTTTGAGGGAAAAATCCAGTGGATAGAGGTCGAGAGTCATCATCTATCCTTGACAACTATCCACAATAGCTTTTCCGAGATAATGCCAATCCACAATGGGTGTCCTGGTTCATCGAATCTTTCTACCCTCTCCATCTATAAATATTTGTCCTCATGCATTAGACAAGCTAGTGCTAGTTGTTGAGTTGTTGAGTTCTTGGAGGAATGCTAGTTGTGATTATCATGAGTGATAATGAAGCATAGAGAGGTTATGCTGCCGGAGAGGAGATACATTGCAAGACACATATAGTTGCTCGCCCAGCCAGAGGAGAGGTTCAACGTCAGAGCCTTGGTTGTAACTTTTCCTGTCTATTATTAATTAATGAGCGACTGCTATTATAGTTCCAATCTCATTGTCTATTATAGTGATGTGTTGATTTATTTCCTTTCTGACTGAAATATAGTTGTGCCTTGGTAGATTTTATGTTGGTATCTGTTTCTTCCTTTGCATGTGCAGGTGTCCGTTTATGATCTGCTGGAGCGAGGGAGTGGGAATATCAACTCTTTTTCGACCATAGCGTTGGATTCCAGGTTGGTCTTCTTAATTCACCTTTGATGCATAACTAGGAACTTGCGTGGCAGCGTGGTTTGATTGTGGCTAGTTCTGTTTTAGGCTAGTGGGATCGCCTCTGTCCGTAGAGGGGATTTACCTACCCAACATTCTGGAGGGAGTTCGAGACCACATAGTCTCGAGTCTCCATGGGAAGGAGACATCGTTTTCAATGTGGAAAACATTGAATGATCTATATCAGAACAGCAGCGATCAGAGGAAGCTGGCGCTGAAAGACAAGCTTCGGAAAATCAAGTGTGAAAAGGGCGACACGATCTATACATATCTGAACAAGCTCACCACCTGCAGGGATGAGCTTGGAAGTGTAGGGATCATGACAACCGATGATGACATGGTGAGGCTTGCTCTCCTCGGTCTTCCTAAGAGCTGGCATAGTTACCAAGACTCGGTAAATGGAAGAGAGAAACTGCTAGATTGGGAATGACTTTGATCAAATCCGGTGCAGGAGGGGATAAGGAGAAGCACCAGAGATGGATCTTCATCAAAGCAAGATGATGAAGAAAATCTAGCCTGAGTGAGTAAGGCTAGGAAAGGGAAAGGGAAGGCGTCCCATTTCAAATCGAGTTCTTCCCATGGTGGGAAGAAGATTGACAAATCAAAAGTGAGATGCTTTCATTGTCATGAGGTGGGCCATTATGCTACGAATTGTCCACAAAAGAAATCCAAGAAGGGATCCTCGGAGGGATCAGATGGTGAGGCATTGGCCTCACAGTTCGAATTGGATTTCACCCTCATCGCATGTATGGTTTCATCGATGATAGGGTGTGTTTGGTACCTGGACAGTGGAGCTTCATTCCTCATGACCGGCGACAAGAATCTTTTCAGTACCTTGGAGGAGAAGGATCTCCAGATGCGCATCGAGATGGGCGATGATGGAAAGTACCATGTTTCAGGTGAAGGTACAGTTGTGTTTCAGAGGGAGCATGGAGCTCCTCTCACCCTGACTGATGTAAAGTATGTGCCTGGTCTGAAGAAGAATCTTGTGTCCATCGCTATGCTGGAAGACAAAGGTTACGATGTAGTCTTTAGTAAAGGAAAGGCATTCCTAAGGCATATCGACACTGGATAGACCAAGAGGATTGGGATTCGAGTTAAGAATCTCTACAAGCTGGAGGTAGACGACTGTGCTGCATTGAGTTCGAAAGTAGAGTTGGTGCAGAGTAAAGATGTTGGCGAGCTATGGCATAGAAGATTGGGACACTTGCACCATGAGGCCTTGAAGATCATGCAATAGATTTCTACCAGACTTCCCAAGGGAAAACTGGAGCAATTAGATACATGCAAAGGTTGTACCTTGGGTAAGTATGCAAAATCTTCCTTTCAGGATCGAGACAGGAGAGCTGGAGTAATCCTGGAGCGAGTTCATATAGAAATGTGTGGACCATTCTCTATAGCCTCCACCACTAAACAAAGGTACTATGTTATTTTTATTGATGATTTTTCTCGTAGATGTTGGATCTACTTTATGCAGAAGAAGGATCAAACCTTCTCAAGGTTTTGTGAGTTCAAAGCGTTCGCATAGAAAGAATCTGGAAAGAAAATAAGGGCCTTGCGAAGCGACAATGATGGAGAGTATGTCTCCCAACAATTTAAGGACTTCTGCGCAGCAAAAGGAATTAAACGGGAGTTAACGACACCCCATAACCCACAGCAGAGTGGGGTGGCCGAAAGGAAGAACAGATAGATTGTGAGAGCAGCTCGGGCGATGCTGCATGACCAAAGCCTATCACTTCATTTGTGGGATGAGGCATGCAATACGACAATATACTTGCAAAACAGAAGCCCGCATCGTATACTGGGAATGAAGACACGAGTGGAGGCTTTTTCCGGGAAGAGACCAGATGTGAGTCACTTCAGGATCTTTGGATCATCGGTTTATTGCCATGTGACCAAAGATGCCTGGAAGAAGCTAGATCCAACAGCTGAGTTGGGGATACTTGTGGGGTACACAGAGACACCCCACAACTATCGGGTGTTCTTTCTTATTAGTCAGAGGACAGTGGTACGGGGAGATCTGAAGTTCGACGAGAAGAAATCCATGCAAGTATCGCTTGAGAGGGAGCTCAAGTTGCATGCAGAGGAGGAACTTTTAGTTCCTAAGGAGGAGGAGCCTCAGACTGATGAGGAGCGGCCACATGCAGAGGATCCGGTTGTGGAGACATCCACTCATGTAGAGTCTTATAGAGATGGGCTGAAACGCTCAAGGGAAGCTGACAAGTTGGTGTTGGATGCGAGAGAGAATGTAGGACAACCATCTTCTCAACGCAGACAGAGACGGTCACCCGAGCGGTACACTGGTTACATGGTCCTGGTTGGGGAGTGTGTAGAGATCGAACCTTCTTCATTCGAGGAAGCAGTGCAACAACTAGTCTAGGTTGATGCTATGGTGGAGGAGTACGACTCCATCGTTCAGAACTGTGTTTGGGATGTTGTCCCAAGACCGGAGGACAAGTCAGTGGTGAGTTCCCGATGGCTTTATAAGGTAAAGCAAGCAGCTGATGGCAGTGTTGAGAAACATAAGGCAAGGTTTGTTGCCCGTGGTTTCTCACAAGTCGAGGGGATCAACTACGATGAGACTTTTTCTCCTGTGGCAAGGTACTCAACTATTAGATCGATGTTGGCACTATCAACACAGATGGGTTGGAAGATCCATCAGATGGATGTGAAGATTGCGTTCCTCAATGGAAAGATTGAAGAAGAGGTGTACATTGAACAGCCACAAGGATTTGAGACCTTCGATCGTGAGTCGCATGTGTGCCGACTCAAGAGAGCTTTGTACGGACTGAAACAAGCACCTTGTGCTTGGTACACCAGGATCAACAGCTATTTCACTGGGTTGGGCTTCACAAAGAGTGAAGCGGATGCGAACCTTTACCATAACATGTTAGAAGGTAAGCCATTGATCATTGTTCTTTATGTTGATGATCTGATATTGACAGGTGATGATCAGTTGATCAAGTCTTGCAAGGAGGAACTTGCAAGAGTGTTCGAGATGAAAGACATGGGTCTTATGCACTACTTTTTAGGCATGGAAGTGTGGCAGAAGGATGGGGAAGTGTTTGTGTCTCAAGGCAAGTATGCCAATGAAATACTCAGGCGATTCCAAATGGAGAAGTGCAAGCCCATGTAGACTCCTCTAGCTGGTAACTGGAGGAAGGAGGATGCTACTTCAGGTGAGGTAGTAGCTGCTACTGTTTATCGACAGCTTGTGCATTCATCGATGTATTTAGTGAACACACGACCAGATTTGTGCTTTACGGTGAACCAACTGAGTCAAGCTATGGTTCAGCCTACCAAGTTGTTTTGGAAGGCAGTGAAGCATGTGATGAGATACCTCAGAGGAACATCTCTATATGGATTGTGGTACAAATGGACAAAGGGAATGAAGCTTCAGGGCTTCACAGATGCAGATTGGGCAGGGAGTCCATCAGACCGGAAGAGCACTTCAGGAGGAATTTTCAACCTTGGTTCAGTTGCACTTTCTTGGTACAGTAGGAAACAAAGGTCAGTTGCACTTAGCTCAGCAGAGGTTGAATACATGGCTACCAGTCAAGTAGCATGTGAGGCTATTGGATGCGGAAAATTCTAGTTGGATTCTTTGATCAAAGGATGGATCCAACTGTGATCTATTGCAATAATCAGAGTTGTATCAAACTCTCTGAGAATCTAGTATTTCATGACAGGTCCAAGCACATCGATAACCGGTATCATCATCTTCAAGACTGTGTGGTGAAGAGGATCATGTTGTTGTTGTATGTTTCGACCGAGGAACAGGATGTAGATATCTTGACTAAGGCATTGTCAAGATGCAAGTTAAATTTCCACAAAGACAGGATTGGGGTGACAGATAATCCCTTTCTTATTGAGAGTGAGTGTTGAAAATAGCAACAAGAAATGCTAAATATAGAAGTGCTAAAGATAACACCGCTATAAATAGCATTTTGGGATACATTCTAATTTCAGTTAGTCCCTAGACTAAAATTGAGACTAAAATTCGAATCTGATCTTAGCAGTTGTTTGAAACATAATTAATTAATTCATATTCTGTTAATTAGTTGGAGAAAATCAGACATGAAGTCTATGTGAAGACATGCAACAGTTTCCCCTTTGATTTAGGAAGTTTTCCCTTGATTAAGGAGATCAGGATGAGTTATACTTTGAGTTGTAATTAGTTAGCTCAGTTAACTGAGTTAAGTCTAGTTAGATTAGTTCCAACAGTTTGTGGAACTGATTGTGAGTTCAGTTAGTTAATGCATGCATCCATGTAACTACTGAACTTCTCTCATAAATAACTCATGCATGTCAGTTTAGTCAAAGACCCAGTTGAGATCAGATGATGGGACAATGTACTATCAATTGCAGGAATATTCCATTGAGGATGTCTCTTGCACGCAGAAGGAATTCATTCCTTGGAGATTTCATAGTTACTTTTGAGTTTGGTGAGTTGTGTGAGAGGTTAATTCACACAGGTGGCAGCCAGAGGACCAAGGAGAAAATGCACGAGGAAATAGGAGGCTTGGAGGACTGAAGGAAGGCATATGTTGTGTCTATTCAGTCTATGAGCAGCATTGAGGGATTGTACTGAGAGCTGGATAGCTTGTTAGCTAAAGCTTTGTGTAATTCAGACATATTTCCACTTGTATGATAATAGAGAGATCGGGGTTTTTAGCTGAGGCTTTCCCTAGATTATTCTTCTGTGTTCATGTGTGATTGATTTCTCATTCTCTGTTATATGTGTTTTATTTGATCTTGCTCAAAATCGATTAAGCTTCCGCAAGTTTGTTTGTAGAAGTAGATCAAGTATTTTGCTTTAGTATATTGCATTATCAGGTGATCTACAGTGGGAAATTATACACGGTATCGGAGCAAAGGTGATGAAAGCGGAACACATAACAGAAAGAAGGGAGAAGTTCGAAGTTTGAAGTTATTGATTATAGAAGTTGAATTTTTATCACATCTCAAATTTCACCAATGGCGTTCAACGATTTGAGACTCGAGTATGCCCTTGATGGCAACTCGAATTATATAGCCTGGAAGAACCGCATGGAAGTGGTATTAAAGGACAACTGTTTGAAGGACTTCATTGATTAAGAAGTCCCCAATGCAGCATCTTCTAATGCCCAAGAATTTGCGGAATGGAAGAAATGTGTGGCTAGAGCGAGGAGGATCCTTCTAGAGGGAGTTCGAGACCACATAGTCTCAAGTCTCCATGGGAAGGAGACACTGTTTTCAATGTGGAAAACATTGAAGGATCTGTATTAGAACAACAGCGATCAGAGGAAGCTGGCACTGAAAGACAAGCTTTGGAAAATCAAGTGTGAAAAGGGCGACACGATCTCTACATATTTGAACAAACTCACCACCTGCAGGGATGAGCTTGGAAGTGTAGAGATCATGACAGCCGATGATGACATGGTGAGTCTTGCTCTCCTCAGTCTTCCTAAGAGCTGGCATAGCTACCAAGACTCGGTAAATGGAAGAGAGAAACTGCCAAATTGGGAATGTCTTTGGTTAGATCTGATGCAGGAGGGGATAAGGAGAAGCACCAGAGATAGATCTTCATCAAAGCAAGATGATGAAGAAAATCTAGCCTTAGTGAGTAAGGCTAGGAAAGGGAAAGGGAAGGCGTCCCATTTCAAATCGAGTTCTTCCCATGGTGAGAAGAATATTGACAAATCAAAAGTGAGATGCTTCGATTGTCATGAGGTGGGCCATTATGCTACGAATTGTCCACAGAATAAATCCAAGAAGGGATCCTCGAAGGGATTAGATGGTGAGGCATTGGCCTCACAATTTGAATTGGATTTCACCCTCATCGCATGTATGGCTTCATTGGTGGTAGGGTGTGTTTGGTACCTGGACAATGGAGCTTCATTCCACATGACCAATGACAAGAATCTTTTCAGTCCCTTGAAGGAGAAGGGCCTCCAGATGCGCATCGAGATGGGCGATGATGGAAAATACTGTGTTTTAGGTGAAGGTACAGTTGTGTTTCAGAGGGAGCATGGAGCTCTTCTCAACTTGATTGATGTAAAGTATGTGCCTGGTCTGAAGAAGATACTAGTGTTTGTTGCTATGCTGGAAGACAAAGGCTATGATGTAGTCTTTAGTAAAGGAAAGGCATTCCTGAGGCATATCGACACTGGACAGACCAAGAGGATTGGGATTCGAGTTAAGAATCTCTACAAGTTGGAGGTAGATGACTGTGTTTCATTGAGTTCCAAAGCAGAGTTGGTGCAGAGCCAAGATGTTGGTGAGCTATGGCATATAATATTGGGCCACTTACACCATGGGGCCTTGAAGATCATGCAACAGATTTCTACCAGACTTCCCAAGGGAAAATTGGAGCAAGTGGATACATGCAAAGGTTGTACCTTGGGTAAGTATGCAAAATCTTCCTTTCAGGATCGAGACAGTAGAGCTGGAGCAATCCTGGAGCGAGTTCATACAGATGTGTGTGGACCATTCTCTATAGCCTCTACCACTAAACAAAGGTACTATGTTATTTTTATTAATGATTTTTCTCGTAGATGTTGGATCTACTTTATGCAGAAGAAGGATCAAACCTTCTCAAAGTTTTGTGAGTTTAAAGCCTTCGCATAGAAAGAATCTGGAAAGAAAATAAGGGCCTTGCGAAGCGACAATGGTGGAGAGTATGTCTCCCAACAATTTAAGGACTTCTGTACAACAAAAGGAATTAAACGGGAGTTAATGACACCCCATAACCCACAACAGAATGGGGTGGCCGAAAGGAAGAACAAATTGATTGTGGGAGCAACTCGGGCGATGCTGCATGACCAAAGCCTATCACTTCATTTGTGGGCTGAGGCATGAAATACAACAATATAATTGAAAAACAGAAGCCTGCATCGTATATTGGGAATGAAGACACCAATGGAGGCATTTTCTGGGAAGAGACCAGATGTGAGTCACTTCAGGATCTTTGGATCATCGGTTTATTTCCATGTGACTAATGATGCCTAGAAGAAGCTAGATCCAACAACTGAGTTGGGGATACATGTGGGGTACACTGATACACCCCACAACTATCGGGTGTTCTTGCCTACCAGTCAGAGGACAGTGGTACGTGGAGATCTGAAGTTCGACGAGAAGAAATCCATGCGAGTATCGCTTGAGAGGGAGCTCAAGTTGCATGTAGAGGAGGAACTTTTAGTTCTTAAGGAGGAGGAGCCTCAGACTGATGCGGAGCAGCCACATGCAGAGGATCCAGGAGTGGAGACATCCACTCATGCAGATTCTTCCAGAGATGGGCGGAAACGCTCAAGGGAAGCTGACAAGTTGATGCTGGATGCAAGAGAGAATGTAGGACAACCATCTTCTCAGTGCAGACAGAGACGGTCACCCAAGCGGTACACTGGTTACATGGCCCCGGTTGGGGAGTGTGTAGAGACCGAACCTTCTTCATTCGAGGAAGCAATGCAACAACCAGTCTGGGTTGATGCTATGGTGGAGGAGTATGACTCCATCGTTCAAAACTGTGTTTGGGATGTTGTCCCAAGAGCGGAGGACAAGTCAGTGGTGAGTTCCCAATGGATTTATAAGGTAAAGCAAGCAGCTGATGGCAGTGTTGAGAAACATAAGGCAAGGTTTGTTGCCTATGGTTTCTCACAAGTCGAGGGAATCAACTACGATGAGACTTTTGCTTCTGTGGCAAGGTACTCAACTATTAGATCAATGTTGGCACTATCAACACAGATGGGTTGGAAGATCCATCAAATGGATGTGAAGACTGCGTTCCTCAATGGAAAGATTGAGGAAGAGGTGTACATTGAACAACCAGAAGGATTTGAGACCTTCGATCGTGAGTCGCATGTGTGCCGACTCATGAGAGCTTTGTACGGACTGAAACAAGCACCTCGTGCTTGGTACACTAGGATCAACAGCTATTTCACCAGGTTGGGCTTCACAAAGAGTGAAGCGGATGCGAACCTTTACCATATCATGTTAGAAGGTAAGCCATTGATCATTGTTCTTTATGTTGATGATCTGATATTGACAAGCGATGATCAGTTGATCAAGTCTTGCAAGGAGGACCTTGCAAGAGAGTTCAAGATGAAAGACATGCCTCTTATGCACTAATTTTTAGGCATGGAAGTGTGGCAGAAGGATGGGGAAGTGTTTGTGTCTCAAGGCAAGTATGCCAATGAGATACTCAGGCGATTCCAAATGGAGAAGTGCAAGCCCATGCAGACTCCTCTAGCTGGTAAATGGAGGAAGGAGGATGCTACTTCAGGTGAGGTAGTAGTTGCTACTGTTTATCAATAGCTTGTGGGTTCATTCATGTATTTAGTGAACACACGACAAGATTTGTGCTTTACGGTGAACCAACTGAGTCAAGCTATGGTTCAGCCTACTAAGATGTTTTGGAAGGCAGCAAAGCATGTGCTGAGATACCTCAGAGGCACATCTCTGTATGGAATGTGGTACAAATGGACAAAGGGAATGAAGCTTCAGGGCTTCACAGATTTAGATTGGGCAGGGAGTCCATGAGACTAGAAGAGCACTTCAGGAGGAATTTTCAACCTTGGTTCATCTGCACTTTCTTGGTACATCAGGAAATAGGTGTCAGTGGCACTTAGCTCAGTAGAGGTTGAATACATGGCTGCCAGTCAAGCAACATGTGAGGCCATTTGGATGCGGAAAATTCTAGTTGGATTCTTTGGTCAAAGGATGGATCCAATTGTGATCTATTGCGATAATCAGAGTTGTATCAAACTCTCTGAGAATCTAGTATTTCATGACAGGTCCAAGCACATCGATATCCGGTGTCATCATCTTCGAGACTGTGTGGTGAAGAGGATCATGTTGTTGCTGTATGTTTCGGCCGAGGAACATGATGCAGATATCTTGACTAAGGCATTGTCAAGATGCAAGTTCGAGTTCCACAAAGACAGGATTGGGGTGACAGATAATCCCTTTCTTGTTGAGAGGGAGTGTTGAAAATAGCAACAAGAAATGCTAAATATAGAAGTGCTAAAGATAACACTACTATAAATAGCATTTCGGGATACATTCTAATTTTAGTTAGTCCCTAAACTAAAATTGAGAACTAAAATTCGAATTTGATCGTAGCAGTTGTTTGAAACATAATTAATTAATTCATATTCAATTAATTGGTTGGAGAAAATCAGACATGAAGTCTATGTGAAGACATGCAACAGTTTCCCCTTTGATTGAGGAAGTTATCCCTTGATTAAGGAGATCATGATGAGTTATACTTTGACTTGTAATTAGTTAGCTCAGTTAACTGAGTTAAGTCTAGCTAGATTAGTTCCAACAGTTTGTGGAACTGATTGTGAGTTCAGTTAGTTAATGCATGCATCCATGTATTTACTGCACTTCTCTCATAAATAACTCATGCATGTCAGTTCAGTCAAAGACCCAGTTGAGATCAGATGATGGGACAATGTACTATCAGTTGCAGGAATATTCCATTGAGGATATCTCTTGCACGCAGAAGGAAATCATTCCTTGGAGATTGCATAGTTACTTTTGAGTTTGGTGAGTTGTGTGAGAGGTTAATTCACACAAGTGGCAGCCAAAGGACCAAGGAGAAAATGCACAAGGAAATAGGAGGCTTGGAGGACTGAAGGAAGGCATATGTTGTGTTTATTCAGTCTATGAGCAGCATTGAGGGATTGTACTGAGAGATGGATAGCTTGTGAGCTAAAGCTTTGTGTAATCCAGACATATTTCCACTTGTATGATAATACAGAGATCGGGGTTTTTAGCTGAGGCTTTCCCCAGAGTATTCTTCTGTGTTCATGTGTGATTGATTTCTCATTCTCTGTTATATGTGTTTTATTTGATCTTGCTCAAAATCGATTAAGCTTCCGCAAGTTTGTTTGTAGAAGTAGATCAAGTATTTTGCTTTAGTATATTGCATTATCAGGTGATCTACAGTGGGAAATTCTACATGGTATCGGAGCAAAGGTAATGAAAGCGGAGAATAGTATACAAAGAAGGGAGAAGTTCGAAGTTCGAAGTTCTTAATTATAGAATTCGAATTCTTATCACATCTCAAATTTCATCAATGGCATTCAACGATTTGAGACTCGAGTATGCCCTTCATGGCAACTCAAATTATATAGCCTGGAAGAACCGCATGGAAGTGGTATTAGAGGACAATGGTTTGAAGGACTTCATTGATTAAGAAGTCCCCGAGCCAGCATCTGCTAATGCCCAAGAATTTGCGGAATGGAAGAAATGTGTGGCTAGTGCGAGGAGGATCCTTCTGGAGGGAGTTCGAGACCACATAGTCTCGAGTCTCCATGGGAAGGAGACACTGTTTTCAATGTGGAAAACATTGAAGGATCCATATCAGAACAACATTGATCAGAGGAAGTTGGCGATGAAAGACAAGCTTCGGAAAATCAAGTGTGAAAATGGCGACATGATCTCTACATATCTGAACAAGCTCACCACCTGCAGGGATGAGCTTGGAAGTGTAGGGATCACGATAGTCGATGATGACATCGTGAGTCTTGCCCTCCTCGGTCTTCCTAAGAGCTGGCATAGCTACCAAGACTCGGTAAATGGAAGAGAGAAACTACCAGATTGGGAATTAATTTGGTCAGATCTGATGCAGGAGGGGATCAGGAGAAGCACCAGAGATGGATCTTCATCAAAGCAAGATGATGAAGAAAATCTAGCCTTAGTGAGTAAGGCTAGGAAAGGGAAAGGGAAGGCGTCCCATTTAGAATCGAGTTCTTCCCATGGTGGGAAGAAGATTGACAAATCAAAAGTGAGATGCTTTCATTGTCATAAGGTGGGCCATTATGCTACGAATTGTCCACAGAATAAATCCAAGAAGGGATCCTCGAAGGGATCAGATGGCGAGGCACTGGCCTCACAGTTCGAATTGGATTTCAACCTCATCGCATGTATGGCTTCATTGGTGGTAGGGTGTGTTTGGTACCTGGACAATGGAGCTTCATTCCACATGACTAACGACAAGAATCTTTTCAGTACCTTGGAGGAGAAGGACCTCTAGATGCACATCGAGATGGGCGATGATGGAAAATACCGTGTTTCAGGTGAAGGTACAGTTGTGTTTCAGAGGGAGCATAGAGCTCTTCTCACCTTGACTGATGCAAAGTTTGTGCCTGGTCTGAAGAAGAATCTTGTGTCCGTCGCTATGCTGGAAGACAAAGGCTATGATGTATTCTTTAGTAAAGGAAAGGCATTCCTGAGGCATATCGGCACTGGAAAGACCAAGAGGATTAGATTCAAGTTAAGAATCTCTACAAGCTGGAGGTAGACGACTGTGCTGCATTGAGTTCCAAAGTAGAGTTGGTGCAGAGCCAAGATGTTGGCGAGCTATGGCATAGAATATTGGGCCATTTGCACCATGGCGCCTTGAAGATCATGCAGCAGATTTCTACCAAACTTCCCAAGGGAAAATTGGAGCAAGTGGATACATGCAAAGGTTGTACCTTGGGTAAGTATGCAAAATCTTCCTTTCAGGATCGAGACAGGAGAGCTGGAGCAATCCTGGAGCGAGTTCATACAGATGTGTGTGGACCATTCTCTATAGCCTCCACCACTAAACAAAGGTACTATATTATTTTTATTAATGATTTTTCTCGTAGATGTTGGATCTACTTTATGCAGAAGAAGGATCAAACCTTCTCAAGGTTTTGTGAGTTCAAAGCCTTCGCATAGAAATAATTTGGAAAGAAAATAAGGGCCTTGCGAAGCGACAATGGTGGAGAGTATGTCTCCCAACAATTTAAGGACTTATGCGTAGCAGAAGGAATTAAACTGGAGTTAACGACACCCCATAACCCACAGAAAAATGGGGTGGCCAAAAGGAAGAACAAATCGATTGTGGGAGCAGATCGGGCGATGCTGCATGACCAAAGCCTATCACTTCATTTGTGGGCTGATGCATGCAATACGACAATATACTTGCAAAACAGAATCCCGCATCGTATATTGGGAATGAAGACACGAGTGGAGGCTTTTTTCCAGGAAGAGACTAGATGTGAGTCACTTTAGGATCTTTGGATCATCGGTTTATTGCCATGTGACCAAAGATGCCTGGAAGAAGCTAGATCCAACAGCTGAGTTGGGGATACTTGTGGGGTACACTGATACACCCCACAACTATCGGGTGTTCTTTCCTACCAGTCAGAGGACAGTGGTACGCGGAGATCTGAAGTTTGACGAGAGGAAATCCATGCGAGTATCGCTTGAGAGGGAGCTCAAGTTGCATGTAGAGTAGGAACTTTTAGTTCCTAAGGAGGAGGAACCTCAGACTAATGCGGAGCAGCCACATGCAGAGGATCCGAGAGTGGAGACATCCACTCATGCAGAGTCTTCTAGAGATGGGCGGAAACGCTCAAGGGAAGCTGACAAGTTGATGCTGGATGCGAGAGAGAATGTAGGACAACCATCTTCTCAGCAGAGACAGAGATGGTTACCCGAGCGGTACATTGGTTACATGGCCTTGGTTGGAGAGTGTGTAGAGACCGAACCTTCTTCATTCAAGGAAGCAGTGCAAAAACCAGTCTGGGTTGATGCTATGGTGGAGGAGTACAATTGCATCGTTCAGAACTGTGTTTGGGATGCTGTCCCAAGACCGGAGGACAAGTCAGTGGTGAGTTCCCGATGGCTTTATAAGGTAAAGCAAACAACTGATGGCAGTGTTGAGAAACATAAGGCAAGGTTTGTTGCCCGTGGTTTCTCACAAGTTGAGGGGATCAACTACGATGAGAATTTTCTCCTGCGGCAAGGTACTCAATTATCAGATCGATGTTGGCACTATCAACACAGATGGTTTGGAAGATCCATCAGATGCATGTGAAGACTGCGTTCCTCAATGGAAAGATTGAAGAAGAGGTGTACATTGAGCAACCAAAAGGATTTGAGACCTTTGATCGTGAGTCGCATGTGTGCTGACTCAAGAGAGCTTTGTACGGACTGAAACAAGCACCTCGTGCTTGGCACACCAGGATCAACAGCTATTTCACCAGGTTGGGCTTCACAAAGAGTGAAGCAGATGCGAACCTTTACCATATCATGTTAGAAGGTAAGCCATTGATCATTGTTCTTTATGTTGATGATCTGATATTGACAGGTGATCATCAGTTGATCAAGTCTTGCAAGGAGGACCTTGCAAGAGAGTTCGAGATGAAAGACATGGGTTTTATGCACTACTTTTTAGGCATGGAAGTGTGGCAGAAGGATGGGGAAGTGTTTGTGTCTCAAGGTAAGTATGCCAATGAGATACTCAGTGTTGGCATTATGTTTCAAGTGTTGTCCTTGATGGCAACTCACTCAGAGGTTGGTACAGGTGCTCAGAGGTTGGTACAGGTGATGGCAACTTAATCAGAGGACAGATCTCAGTACAGCAGGACAAGAAAGAGATATACGCAGGTTCAGCAAGGAGAATCCGCGTGTACACGCAGGTTGGCTTCAGAAAAAGCGCGTGTATGTGGAAAAGTATCTTTGGTCCGTGGTAGTTAGACCTTGGAAGTTGTGCCTATGGTTTTGGACCATAATGTCTCGACGGACGTGTTGATCCCTAGTTTCGAGGTTGATGGTATTGTGTTTCTATGGTTTTGGCTCTTGGTATTGAACAAGGCCTAAGGCTATATAAGGAGAAGATCACTAGGCAAAGAGGCATGGATTGTGAGTGTCTGACACAGTGAGAGGATCTGGTATTGCTGGTTATCTGTTCGGGACGCTTGGTAAGGGTCAGATCTGACAACGAAGGCAGAAGTAATCATTTCTAGATCTGCATGCGGGTTGCCTTTGGAGAAAGCGCGTATACACGCGGTTTTGGTACAGTGAAGTAGCGTATGCATGATAAGGGTTAATATTTCAGGTTGTTGCTGATTCTGGTGGTTGTTGCAGAGTTCTGGATTCTGGTTTGGGTTCTGTGTTCTTGATGACAGGGTTTCAGTGATTCGGTATTGGGTTGTTTAATGAATTATGATGCAAGTATAAGTTGATGATTGTATTGCGGTAATGTTTGCTTTGTACTCTTGGATCCAGTCTGAAAATTGATGAAACGTGGTCCCTGAAGGTTGTAGGGTCAGCACCTACGTACTAGTAAATGGATCAGCTAGTACAAGAGCTGAGGGGGTTGTAACTCCCTTCTAGAAGTAGTTGGAAAACGAGAGAGGGTTGTAGCCTGCGTACTGGTAAAGGACTGCACCAATACATTGTAAAAGAAGTTTCTCATTAAAGAAGAAAGAGACGAATTGCAGCAGGTGGTTTTCACCCACATTGGGTTTCCACCTTATATCATGGTGTTCATGTGTGTGGCTCTTGTGTGATGTTCTGTTCTGTTATACTGCGCCTGTTTACTGTTAAATTGCTTAATAATGTTCTGATGCATTTACTGAAGATTAAGCTAACTGAATTATAAGATCTCTGGGTATACGCTAGTTGCATTAGACACAGTCGCGTGTACACGCGGGTTCACTTATCTGAAGTCGCGTATATGTTTCTGAGTATGAAATTGAAAAGTTTTATCTGATCTGATAATACTGATTCACCCCCCCCTCTCAGTATTATTTCCAACAATTGGTATCAGAGCAGGTCCTTCAGAGGAAGCTTGATTGCTTGAAGGAAAAGATCCATCAAAATGGCTAATCCAGAAAGAGAGGCACACATCAGGCCACCAGTCTTTGACGGGAACAATTTTACTCACTGGAAGATAAGAACCACTGCATATCTACAGTCTCTTGGAGCAGAAGCTTGGGGAATCGTAGAAGGAGGATACAAATTCCCATCAGCAACTCCTACAGATCCAGCAGAGAAAAAGCAATATGAGCTCAATGCCAAAGTAGTTACTGTCCTATTGAGTACTTTGACTCAATCAGAATTTATGAAGATCATGCATCTCAAATCAGCGAAGGAAATATGGGACAAAATCGTTACAAGCTACGAAGGAGATGATCAGGTAAAAATAGCAAAGCTTCAAACTCTCAGAATCCGGTATGAAACTCTTAAGATGCGAAGTAATGAAAGCATAGCTAATTATTTCCTGCGTATGGATGAGATTGTGAATTGTATGAGGGATCTGGGTGAAGAATTTGAGGAAGTTGTCTTAGTTCAAAAGGTTTTGAGATCTCTGTCTACTAAATTTGATTCTAAAGTATCTGCCATAGAAGAAAAGGAGAATGTGCAGAAAATTACCATGTCACAGCTTCACGGGATCTTAACTGCTTTTGAAATGCGACAAGAGGTACCACCAGAGGCCGCGTTCGAAGTGTCAGAGGAAGAAGATGAGGTAAATTTTGTCAAGAATCTTGAACGGGGAACTGGACGGTTCAAAGATAAGCTACCTTTCAAATGTTTTCTATGTGGTAGAGTTGGTCACTATGCTGCTAGATGTCCTCATAACAAAGGAAAGATATATGAAGAAGATGGTAGAAGCTATTATACCCATATTAAAAGTACATTAAATGATAGTGAAGATATTAGAAGTCTCATGGCACATAAGAAGAAGAATGCTTCATCCAATAATAGCGAGGATATTAAAAGTCTCATGGCACATGAAGAGAAGAATGCAGAAACTGAAGAAGTTGCCAAATTAAAAGAACAATTGGAGACAGAAACCAGGGTAAGGGAGAAATTGCAGGATATAGCAAAAGATCAGAGCACAACTATTCAGAGACTTGAATCAAAGATCCTCTCTCTAAAAGAAGATCTTGAAGATCAAAAACATGAAGTGATCAAACTAAAGCGACAAGTGGAAGAAGGGAGAAAAGTTGAAGAAGACCTAAGGAAGCAGTATCTGAAAAAGGAAGAAAAACATCAAGTTGAGGTAAATATCTTGAAAGGTAAACTAGAGGAAAAGGATAAGCTCTTACGATTTCAAGATAGTTCTAAAGTCTTGGATGATATTCTTAATAGTCAAAGATCTCCTGCTATCAAGACTGGTCTTGGTTTTCATGAATATGTTGAAGGTGAATCTAGTTCACAAGGTGAGGCAAGAAACTCTAATGAGAAATCTGAAATGCTCAAGGAACAACCAAGGAAAGAAATTCCTCAAGGAAGATCCTTTACTCCTAACTATGGACGTGATAGACGATTATTTCCTCCGCTGAATAATGTTGAATGTTATGTATGTCATAATCTTGGACATGTTGCAGCCAGATGCAGAAGTAGAATGGTTCAAGAAAGATCATCGCATCCCAGGTATTTCAGAGGGTATTGCTTTGCCTGCAATGCATATGGACACAAAGCAATTGATTGTGATAGAAGGAACATGAAAAATATAAGGTGTTATACATGCAACAACTATGGGCATAAAGCAAGGGAATGCAGGAGCAGATTTCAAAATTCAAGACAAGGGGACCATACATCATCACAGTTGCAGGAATTGAAGAAGACAGAGACAGAAAGGTGTGGGATAACTCAGTCAGCTGACATAACAGACACAGGGGAATCTGAAAGTGATGAAATTCAGTATTCCATCCTGCATACGCTGATATAATGAAGACAAGTCGCGTATATACGCGAGTTACAGGCTGCAAAGTCGCGTATATGGAGAAAGGGCAGCAGAACAGACCCAAGTTCAGTCATGGTTGGCTCAGGCTCAGGGGGAGCAGAACAGACTCAGGAAATGGTTCAGACATGGTTGGCTCACACTCAGGGGGAGAATATTCTTCAAATAATTCATTGTTGGCACTATGGTTAGAAGTTGATGATACATCTTGTTGTTTGATCAAAGGAATGGTATTGCAGGCTGATGCTTATGATACAGATTTGAATGGCTGGTCTTAGAACTTGCATCTGCTCAAGGGGAGCGTGGATAGATTGGTACACTTTGGCATATACAAAGGGGGAGCCAAATCAGAAACTTCAGCATGTACTCAGGGGGAGCATGGACAGCAGTATGGACAATAGAAGGTATACCAAAGAAGAGCATATCTTGGTACGCCCTTTGCCCTTGATGTCAAAGGGGGAGAGTAACTTGGTGTGGTGGTTGCCATCAAGTCCAAAGGGGGAGATTGTTGGCATTATGTTTCAAGTGTTGTCCTTGATGGCAACTCACTCAGAGGTTGGTACAGGTGCTCAGAGGTTGGTACAGGTGATGGCAACTTAATCAGAGGACAGATCTCAGTACAGCAGGACAAGAAAGAGATATACGCAGGTTCAGCAAGGAGAATCCGCGTGTACACGCAGGCTGGCTTCAGAAAAAGCGCGTGTATGTGGAAAAGTATCTTTGGTCCGTGGTAGTTAGACCTTGGAAGTTGTGCCTATGGTTTTGGACCATAATGTCTCGACGGACGTGTTGATCCCTAGTTTCGAGGTTGATGGTATTGTGTTTCTATGGTTTTGGCTCTTGGTATTGAACAAGGCCTAAGGCTATATAAGGAGAAGATCACTAGGCAAAGAGGCATGGATTGTGAGTGTCTGACACAGTGAGAGGATCTGGTATTGCTGGTTATCTGTTCGGGACGCTTGGTAAGGGTCGGATCTGACAGCGAAGGCAGAAGTAATCATTTCTAGATCTGCACACGGGTTGCCTTTGGAGAAAGCGCGTATACACGCGGTTTTGGTACAGTGAAGTAGCGTATGCATGATAAGGGTTAATATTTCAGGTTGCTGCTGATTCTGGTGGTTGTTGCAGAGTTCTGGATTCTGGTTTGGGTTCTGTGTTCTTGATGACAGGGTTTCAGTGATTCGGTATTGGGTTGTTTAATGAATTATGATACAAGTATAAGTTGATGATTGTATTGCGGTAATGTTTGCTTTGTACTCTTGGATCCAGTCTGAAAATTGATGAAACATGGTCCCTGAAGGTTGTAGGGTCAGCACCTACGTACTAGTAAATGGATAAGCTAGTACAAGAGCTGAGGGGGTTGTAACTCCCTTCCAAAAGTAGTTGGAAAACGAGAGAGGGTTGTAGCCCTCTGCAGGTTGTAGCCTGCGTACTGGTAAAGGACTGCACCAGTACATTGTAAAAGAAGTTTCTCATTAAAGAAGAAAGAGACGAATTGCAGCAGGTGGTTTTCACCCACATTGGGTTTCCACCTTATATCATGGTGTTCATGTGTGTGGCTCTTGTGTGATGTTCTGTTCTGTTATACTGCGCCTGTTTACTGTTAAATTGCTTAATAATGTTCTGATGCATTTACTGAAGATTAAGCTAACTGAATTATAAGATCTCTGGGTATACGCTAGTTGCATTAGACACAGTCGCGTGTACACGCGGGTTCACTTATCTGAAGTCGCGTATATGTTTCTGAGTATGAAATTGAAAAGTTTTATCTGATCTGATAATACTGATTCACCCCCCCCTCTCAGTATTATTTCCAACACTCAGGCGATTCCAAATTGAGAAGTACAAGCCCATGCAGACTCCTCTAGCTGGTAATTGGAGGAAGGAGGATGCTACTTCAGGTGAGGTAGTAGCTGCTATTGTTTATCGACAACTTGTGGGTTCATTAATGTATTTAGTGAACACACGACCAAATTTGTGCTTTATGGTGAACCAACTGAGTCAAGCTATGGTTCAACCTACCAAGCTGTTTTGGAAGGCAGTGAAGCATTGGTTGAGATACCTCATAGGCACATCTTTGTATGGGTTGTGGTACAAATGGAAAAAGGGAATGAAGCTTCAGGGCTTCACAGATGCAGATTGGGCAGGGAGTCCATGAAACCAGAAGAGCACTGCAGGAGGAATTTTCAACCTTGGTTCAACTGCAGTTTCTTAGTACAATAGGAAACAGAGGTCAGTTGCACTTAGCACAGTAGAGTTTGAATACATGGCTGCCAGTAAAGCAGCATGTGAGGCCATTTGGATGCGGAAAATTCTAGTTGGATTCTTTGGTCAAAGGATGGATCCAATTGTGATCTATTGCGATAATCAGAGTTGTATCAAACTCTCTGAGAATCTAGTATTTCATGACAGGTCCAAGCACATTGATATCCGGTGTCATCATCTTCGAGACGTGTGGTGAAGAGGATCATGTTGTTGATGTATGTTTCGGCCGAGGAACATGATGCAGATATCTTGACTAAGGCATTGTCAAGATGCAAGTTCGAGTTCCACAAAGACAGGATTGGGGTGACAGATAATCCCTTTCTTGTTGAGAGGGAGTGTTGAAAATAGCAACAAGAAATGCTAAATATAGAAGTGCTAAAGATAACACTGCTATAAATAGCATTTCGGGATACATTCTAATTTTAGTTAGTCCCTAAACTAAAATTGAGAACTAAAATTCGAATTTGATCGTAGTAGCTGTTTGAAACATAATTAATTAATTCATATTCAGTTAATTGGTTGGAGAAAATCAGACATGAAGTCTATGTGAAGACATGCAACAGATTCCCCTTTGATTGAGGAAGTTATCCCTTGATTAAGGAGATCATGATGAGTTATATTTTGACTTGTAATTAGTTAGCTCAGTTAACTGAGTTAAGTCTAGCTAGATTAGTTCCAACAGTTTGTGGAACTGATTGTGAGTTCAGTTAGTTAATGCATGCATCCATGCATTTACTGCACTTCTCTCATAAATAACTCATGCATGTCAGTTTAGTCAAAGACCCAGTTGAGATCAGATGATGGGACAATATACTATCAGTTGCAAGAATATTCCATTGAGGATATCTCTTGCACGCAGAAGGAATTCATTCCTTGGAGATTGCATAGTTACTTTTGAGTTTGGTGAGTTGTGTGAGAGGTTAATTCACACAGGTGGCAGCCAGAGGACCCAAGAGAAAATGCGCAAGGAAATAGGAGGCTTGGAGGACTTGTTAGTGTCGGTCTTGAAAGCCCTCCATCAGCGATCAAAACTCTTTGCATTTGCATTAGTAGGTGTCTCATCAGTGTCAAATTTTGCATCCCGTTAGGCATGCCATAACCCTGATGGAGGAGCTGGTCTATTTATACCCCTCTTGGCTTTGCTGGATCAGGTTATATCAGTCATTTAGTTTTTTCAAGAATGTCTTGTTTTGTCTTGAGGTCAAAGTCCTAGGTCTAGGGTTTTGGTCATTTATTTCTGCAAGGTCAGGTCTTTGAAAATTCATGAGTGCTCAGCAAGCCAGAGGGAGGATTGTAAACATGTTTCTTCGATATTTTGATCTTGTACAGTGAACTTTCACCTTGGATTTAAAAACTCTGTTTTTAAAGCCAAGGTCATTTTCTCAGTTTTTTGTAAATAAGTGATGAAATTTCAAAACTCTTCAGCGGACAAAATGCAACCCTGGTCCCCTTGCCAAAGTCCCTCAGATGATCTACCTGCAAAAAGAATCAAGTCAAAGCACTCAATGAGTCAAATTCAGGATAAAGGAAACCAAAAATCAGTGTTATAAAGTGTCAAAAGAAAAAACATTAGAAAGTGGGTTTGTAAATGAAATTTTTTCAAATGAGACTTATAAAAGCCCAAATTCCCTCCTTTCACTCTCATTGTGCATTCTAACGCTTGCAAGAGAGATAGAGAGAGTGATTGAGAGAAAGGAGCGAAAGAGAAGCAATTTTGGGCAGCAGAGAGGGGCGCGACCCGTCGAACCAGGTGCGCGACCCGTTGGGTGGTGCGCGACCCGTTGAGAGCTATTCCGCAGTTCAAAAAAGCAACGTGCGCGACCCGTTGGGAGGGGCGCGACCCGTTGGGCGGCCTGCGCGACCTGTTGAACTGTTTTGCTGCAAACTTCAAACAAAATTACCCAATCTTTCTCCAAGCCACAAATTTGTTCGAGGTAGGTGGTCTAATCTTAAAAAAGCTTGTTGGTTATGAATGGTGGATGTCTTGAAAATGTTTGAATGATCAAATCATGCAAGTGAAAAGACATTATATGGCTGCAAGGTTAATGAGCAAACTGTGCTAGGGTTTATGTTGTTTCAAGCTATTTTTTCCCTTTGGTTTGTTTCCCTCCTTTCCCTTTCACTCACCCTTATATGTTCATCTCCTTTCCCATATTATTTTACAAATGAAATGCAAATCTTTCCCCATCTCTAATGACTAAAAATGTAAGCCCTACCCCTTTCCCAAAGCATACAAAACCCTAATTTCCCTTTACCATATACATGTGTAAACAAAGGAAAAATTCATGTGAAAACAAAAGAAAATGTTGATGAATATATCAGCAGGTTTTGTGTATGGTTTCCATATTTCCCCTATTAATACATGTATGCATATTCCCATGTTCACTTTCATACATGTTTTTTCCCATATGTAATGATCTTTGCAAATGATTTCCCAATTACAAATATGTGTTCCTATATGCATAATGATTTGCAAAATTTCCCTTAAAAATTCCCTGTAATATTTATATATTCCCATTCCTTGTTAAAAGATCCCTCCCCTAACATTTCCCTCATGTCTTTTTCCCCTTGAAACAGCATAGAGTTCAACACTTTTTGCAGGCAGAGACAGCAGTTCAGTTTGTCCACTTTGCTCCTAAACCATGTCAGAAACTGAAACTTATGAGCAAAGTGATGACCATTCATCATCTACAGAGGCTGAGGTACAGAGGAGGCCTCGTAAGGGTGGTAAGGGTGGACATCATAAGCGAGAGGAGCCCACCTCTTTGGCAGAATTACAGGCCTGTCTTATGGCAGTCACTTGTTTTCGGTACATGTCTTGTTATGAGTTCTGTGAGAGGATTTCTCGGATTCAGCACCATAGAGAGTTGGCCCGCTTGTTTGTTTTACACCTCCATGATGGACATGTCACTCTGGCAGGGGTGAACTTTACATTGACACCCGAGGTGATCTCACAGGCTACAGGGATACCGAATGTGGGTGAGGTGTGGCCTAAGCGCAGGTTGCTAGATTTTGTTCACTTTGAGCCCTATGTCCGGCCACCATTCGTGAGACATTTGGCGGGTGTTTTTCCATTCAGATTTCTCCGGAGCGAGTATGCTCCCATCATGAGGCTTATTATGCATTATTTTACCTGTGAGGGCAGATTTTCACAGGTGTACTCATATCACATTCGCCTTTTGATGCATTTCACCCGAGTGAGGATGATGAACATCCCGGTCTTCTTCTTGCATAACATTCAGAGGATGGTGCCCATGTTGCAGAAGAAGACCCCGGCCCAGCAGTACAGGAGCTTATGTCATTATGGTTTGATTCAGCTCATAGTCTCACATCAGTTGACTCAGCAGGGCATCTCATGGGAGGAGTTCATCTCCCGTGAGTTTTTCACAGCACCACCCCAGCCACATCCCGAGGTCATTCATGAGGAGGGGGGACCGTCTCAGCAGCCTGATATTCCGGTCACTCGACATGTCAGCTCCACACCTCTGGTCACCTATCAGAAAGGCCCAAGGGCCTTATTTGCAGCAGCTAGGCGAGTACTATCTCCACAGCAGGTGGAAGGGGTCTCACCTTCATCTTCAGCTCAGCGAGTGTTATCTCCACATCAGGTGGAAGGGGCCTCGTTTCTTCACCAACACAGGTACTACAGAGGGGCAAAGAGCCCATGATTCATGAGGGTCCGGTGATTGATCTTGAGGCCAGTTCTCCTAGCCAAGAGGCGAAGGAGATCATTCAACATCTCAGGGCTGAAAATGATGTTTTGCAGAGGAGACTTGAGGGTGCCCAATGGACTATCACTTACTTGGAGCAGTGGAACAAACAATTGGAGGAGGAAAAAGCACTTGATGAGCTATGGAGGATTCGTAGCGACCGAGTCTTGAACCGTAGAAGACCCGGTGATCCATTGCCTGCTGACCGAGAGTCTATGCTCATTCAGGAGAATGCCTGCTTGGAGAGGCTGTTGGCTAAGGCCAACCAAGAGAAAAAGCTCCTGAGAAACATGAAGAATCACTATTAGGCAAGGATGCATGTATGCAAGGCCAAAATGAAAATGTTCCAAAGGAGGTTGTCCGAGGCTCTTAGGCGGAGAAAGAAGACCAATCCACTTCGTATCTTGGCTGAGGCATCCCTCAAAGATCATGGCACTCACTAGCTCAGCCACAGCACAAATCCCAAAAAAATTTTGAGAAGTTTTGGGTAATTTTGGCATTTTTTGGAAATTTACAGGTTTTGGCTCCTCAACGGGTCTCACCCCCGATGAGACCCTTTGTCATGGCAACTTCTTTTTGCAAAAACTCAGCATTTCTAGATTTTTTATGCAAAGTTACATATGCCTATGGATGGACTTGAGTTTTTATGGAGTTTTGGGCCTCCAGAAGGTCAAAATACATGCAAAATTTGACTTTCTGCCCCTTTTTTGAGTTGCAGAAAGCTGTCTTGGGAGAATTAGGTTTTGATAGGGAAAATGACCTCCAAATCCAAAAATTCCAGTTGGGTTAGAAAGTAGACTCAGAGACCTTTCCAACGAGCTATCCTGCACCTAATTCTGACACCTGGAAGTGCTCCAAACAGAGCTGCAAAGGGGCGCGACCCGTTGAGAAAAGGGGCGCGACCTGTTGAGCAGAATTTGCCAGATTTGACCAGTTCAGCCCAGAAAACGCAGATTTGACTCTTTTTGACTTTTTGAGGTTAATGATGGTCCTCTTGGGTGAAATTGTGACACTTTTTAGATACTTTTACTCTTGTTTAACACTTCTAGAAGATTCTTTTATGTAAAGGGTAAAAATTGAATGTATGAACTGGTTTCCAAGTTTATAGAGGCAAGTTGTTTTGACTGCCTATTTTGTAGTGCTTAGTTTAGAAGTGGTTCAAACAGCTCCTAGGATAGTGAGCTTGACCCATAGAGGCAGGGAAAGAGGTTAGATCATCTATATTATGTACTCTCTTGCTCATTTTCATGGTTGGACTCTTGAGGGAGAAGCTATCATTGTATTATTTCACTTGTATCTCTGCAATTTTTGGCAAGGAAGACCAGGGTTTTGCAGTCATCTTTGGGATTCTTGTGGACTCATGTGTTGATGGTGTGTTTCTCCATTTTATTGTAAGCTTTTTTATGTGATTCATTTCCTTTCTATACTTCTGCATATTAAACAAATGAAGTGTTAAAGTAAGAATTCATGCTTGCCATGCTCTGCTTTTAAGTTTGTTTAATTTCAATGTTTTCTACTATCTAAAGAGAATTCAAAGTCATTGTTTGCTCTCTTTAGCTTTCTTATCTTTCATTCTTGACCATCCACTTCAGTCAAAGGCATCAGCACTGTCTCCTACCTCGCCCCAAGGAACCCCCTGCAGAAACTGTGTCCAATCCCCGCACCCAAAATTGCAATTCCTCAATTTGCCACCAAAAACCCAAAAAACCCCAAAATCAATTTTTCTGATCAGTTTACTAGCCTAATATCAGTGTTACCTTGTTGGTCATCTCATCCCATTGAAGATCTACCGAGATTGACCGGAGAGAGCCTTCTCCTGCCCCGTAGGGCTAGCTACGAGGCTAAATGGTTTGATGTTGCCTTGAGGTTTACCTTTCTCAGCCTGAGGTGAAATTTCAAGAGCTAACAGGACTGAAGGAAGGCATATGTTGTGTCTATTCAGTCTATGAACAGCATTGAGGGATTGTACTGAGAGATGGATAGCTTGTGAGCTAAAGCTTTGTGTAATCCAGACATATTTCCACTTGTATGATAATAAAGAGATCGGGGTTTTTAGCTAAGGCTTTCCCCAGTATTCTTCTGTGTTCATGTGTGATTGATTTCTCATTCTCTGTTATATGTGTTTTATTTGATCTTGCTCAAAATCGATTAAGCTTCCGCAAGTTTGTTTGTAGAAGTAGATCAAGTATTTTGCTTTAGTATATTGCATTATCAGGTGATCTACAGTGGGAAATTCTACATGGTATCGGAGCAAAGGTGATCAAAGCGGAGAACAGTATACAAAGAAGGGAGAAGTTCGAAGTTTGAAGTTCATGATTATAGAATTCAAATTCTTATCACATCTCAAATTTCACCAATGGCGTTCAACGGTTTGAGACTCGAGTATGCCCTTGATGGCAGCTCGAATTATATAGCCTGGAAGGATCGCATGGAAGCAGTATTAGAGGACAATGGTTTGAAGGACTTCATTGATTAAGAAGTCCCCAAGCCAGCATCTGCTAATGCCCAAGAATTTGCGGAATGGAAGAAATGTGTGGCTAGAGCAAGGAGGATCCTTCTGGAGGGAGTTCGAGACCACATATTCTCGAGTCTCCATGGGAAGGAGACACCATTTTCAATGTGGAAAAGTTTGAACGATCTATATCATAATAGCAGCGATCAGAGGAAGCTGGCGCTGAAACACAAGCTTCGGAAAATCAAGTGTGAAAAGGGTGACACGATCTCTACATATCTGAACAAGCTCACCACCTGTAGGGATGAGATTGGAATTGTAGGGATCACGACAGCCGATGATGACATGGTGAGTCTTGCTCTCCTCGGTCTTCCTAAGAGTTGGCATAGCTACCAAGACTCGGTAAATGGAAGAGAGAAACTGCCAGATTGGGAATGACTTTGGTCAGATCTGATGCAGGAGGGGATAAGGAGAAGCAGAAGAGATGGATCTTCATCAAAGCAAGATGATGAAGAAAATCTAGCCTTAGTGAGTAAGGCTAGGAAAGGGAAAGGGAAGGCGTCCCATTTCAAATTGAGTTCTTCCCGTGGTGGGAAGAAGATTGACAAATCAAAAGTGATATGCTTTCATTGTCATGAGGTGGGCCATTATGCTACGAATTGTCCACAGAATAAATCCAATAAGGGATCAGATGGCGAGGCACTGGCATCACAGTTTGAATTGGATTTCACCCTCATTGCATGTATGGCTTCATTGGTGGTAGGGTGTGTTTGATACCTGGACAGTGGAGCTTCATTCCACATGATCAACGACAAGAATCTTTTCAGTGCCTTGGAGGAGAAGGACCTCCAGATGCGCATCGAGATGGGCAATGATGGAAAATACCGTGTTTTAGGTGAAGGTACGGTTGTGTTTCAGAGGGAGCATGGAGCTCTTTTCACCTTGACTGATGTAAAGTATGTGCCTGGTCTGAAGAAGAATCTTGTGTCCGTCGCTATGTTGGAAGATAAAGGCTATGATGTAGTCTTTAGTAAAGGAAAGGCATTCCTGAGGCATATTGGCACTGGACAGACCAAGAGGATTGGGATTCGAGTTAAGAATATCTACAAGCTGGAGGTATATGACTGTGCTGTATTGAGTTCCAAAGCAGAGTTGGTGCAGAGCCAAGATGTTGGCGAGCTATGGCATAGAAGATTGGGCCACTTGCACCATGGGTCCTTGAAGATCATGCAAGAGATTTCTACTGGACTTCCCAAGGGAAAATTGGAGCAAGTGGATACATGCAAAGGTTGTACCTTGGTTAAGTATGCAAAATATTCCTTTCAAGATCGAGACAGGAGAGTTGGAGCAATCTAGAGCGAGTTCATACAGATGTGTGTGGACCATTCTCTACAGCCTCCACCACTAAACAAAGGTACTATGTTATTTTTATTGATGATTTTTCTCGTAGATGTTGGATCTAGTTTATGCAGAAGAAGGATCAAACCTTCTCAAGGTTTTGTGAGTTCAAAGCCTTGGCAGAGAAAGAATCTGGAAAGAAAATAAGGGCCTTGTGAAGCAACAATGGTGGAGAGTATGTCTTCCAATAGTTTACGGACTTCTGGGCAGCTGAAGGAATTAAACGGGAGTTAACAACAGCCCATAACCCACAACAGAATGGGGTGGCCGAAAGAAAGAACAAATCGATCGTGGGAGAAGCTCGGGCAATGCTGCATGACCAAAGCTTACCACTTCAATTGTGGACTAAGGCATGGAATGTAACAGTATACTTGCAGAACAGAAGCCTGCATCGTATACTGGGAATGAAGACACCAGTGGAGGCTTTTTCTAGGAAGAGACCAGATGTGAGTCACTTTAGGATCTTTGGATCATTGGTTTATTGCCATGTGACCAAAGATGTCTCGAAGAAACTAGATCCAACAGCTGAGTTGGGGATACTTGTGGGGTACACTGATACACCCCACAACTATTGGGTGTTCTTGTCTACCAGTCAGAGGACATTGGTATGCAGAGATCTGAAGTTCGATGAGCATAAATCCATGCGAATATCACTTGAGAGGGAGCTCAAGTTATATGCAGAAGAGGAACTTTTTGTTCCTAAGGAGGAGGAGCCTCAAACTGATGGGGAGTAGCCGCATGCAGAGGATCCGGGAGTGGAGACATCCACTCATGCAAAGTCTTCGAGAGATGGGTAGAAACACTCAAGGGAAGCTGACAAGTTGATGCTGGATGCGAAAGAGAATATGGGACAACCATCTTCTCAGCGCAAACAGAGGAGGTCACCCGAGCGATACACTGGTTACATGGCCTTGGTTGGGGAGTGTGTAGAGACCGAACCTTCTTCATTCGAGGAAGCAGTGCAATAACCAGTCTGGGTTGATGCTATGGTGGAGGCGTACGACTCCATCATTGAGAACTATGTTTGGGATGTTGTCCCAAGACCGGAGGACAAGTCAGTGGTGAGTTCCCGATGGCTTTACAAGGTAAAGCAAGCAGCTGATGGCAATGTTGAGAAACATAAGGCAAGCTTTGTTGCCTGTGGTTTCTCACAGGTCGAGGGGATCGACTACGATGAGAATTTTTCTCTTGTGGCAAGGTAATCATCTATCAGATCAATGTTGGCACTATCAACACAGATGGGTTGGAAGATCCATTAGATGCATGTGAAGACTGCGTTCCTCAATGACAAGATTGAGGAAGAGGTGCACATTGAGCAACTAAAAGGATTTGAGACCTTCGATCGTGAGTCGCATGTGTTCTGACTCAAGAGAGCTCTGTACGGGTTGAAGCAAGAACCTCGTGCTTGGTACACCAGGATCGATAGCTATTTCACTAGGTTGGGCGATGTGAACCTTTACCACATCATGTTAGAAGGTAAGTCATTGATCATTGTTCTTTATGTTGATGATCTGATATTGACAGGTGATGATCAGTTGATCAAGTCTTGCTAGGAGGACCTTGCAAGAGAGTTCGAGATGAAAGACATGGGTCTTATGCACTACTTTTTAGGCATGGAAGTGTGGCAGAAGGATGGGGAAGTGTTTGTGTCTCAAGGCAAGTATGCCAATGAGATACTCAGGCGATTCCACATGGCGAACTGCAATCCCATGCAGACTCCTCTAGCTGGTAACTGGAGGAAGGAGGATGCTACTTCAGGTGAGGTAGTAGTTGCTATTGTTTAGCGGCAGCTTGTGGGTTCATTGATGTATTTAGTGAACACATGACTAGATTTGTGCTTTGCGGTGAACCAACTGAGTCAAGCTATGGTTCAACCTACCAAGCTATTTTGGAAGGCAGCAAAGCATGTGTTGAGATACCTCAAAGGCACATCTCAGTATGGATTGTGGTACAGATGGATAGAAGGAGTGAAGCTTCAAGGCTTCACAGAAGCATATTGGGTAGGGAGTCCATCAGACCGGAAGAGCACATCAGGAGGAATTTTCAATCTTGCTTCAGTTGCAGTTTCTTGGTATAGCAGGAAATAGAGGTCATTTGCACTTAGCTCAGCAGAGGATGAATACATGGCTGCCAGTCAAGTAGCATGTGCGACCATTTGGATGCGGAAAATTATAGTTGGATTGTTTGGTCAGAGGATGGATCCAACTGTGATCTATTGCGATAATCAAAGTTGTATCAAACTCTCTGAGATTCCAGTATTTAATGACGGGTCCAAGCACATCGATATCCGGTATCATCATCTTCGAGATTGTGTGGTGAAGAGGATCATGTTGTTGCTGTCTGTTTCGACCGAGGAATAGGATGTGGATATTTTAATTAAGGCATTGTCAAAATGCAAGTTTGAGTTCCACAGAGACAGGATCGGGGTGACAGATAATCCATTTCTTGTTGAGAGGGAGTGTTGAAAATAGCAACAAGAAATGCTAAATATAGGAGTGCTAAAAATAACATTGATATAAATAGCATTTCGGGATACATTCCAATTTTAGTTAGTCCCTGAACTAAAATTGAGAATTAAAATTCGAATTTGATCTTAGCAGCTATTTGAAAAATAATTAATTAATTCATCTTCAGTTACTTAGTTGGAGAAAATCAAACATGAAGTCTATGTGAAGACATGCAACAGTTTCCCCTTTGATTGAGGAAGTTATCCCTTGATTAAGGAGATCATGATGAGTTGTACTTTGAGTTGTAATTAGTTAGCTCAGTTAACTGAGTTAAGTCCAGTTAGATTAGTTCCAACAATTTGTGGAACTAATTGTGAGTTCAGTTAGTTAATGCATGCATGCATGTAACTACTACACTTCAGATAACTGAATATTCTCTCATAAATAACTCATGCATGTCAGTTCAGTCAGAGACCCAGTTGAGATCAGATGATGGGACAATGTACTATCAGTTGCAGGAATATTCCATTGAGGATATCTCTTGCATGCAGAAGGAATTCATTCCTTGGAGATTGCGTAGTTACTTCTGAGTTTGGTGAGTTGTGTGAGAGGTTAATTCACACAGGTGGCAGCCAGAGGACCCAGGAGAAATTGTGCAAGGAAATAGGAGGCTTGCAGGACTGAAGGAAGGCATATGTTGTGTCTATTCAGTTTATGAGCAGCATTGAAGGATTGTACTGAGAGCTAGATGGCTTGTGAGCTAAAGCTTTATGTAGTCCGGACATATTTCCACTTGTATGATAATATAAAGATCGCGGATTTTAGCTGAGGCTTTCCCAAGAGTATTCTTCTATGTTCATGTGTGATTGATTTCTCATTCTCTGTTATATGTGTTCTATTTGATCTTGCTCAAAATCGATTAAGCTTCCGCAAGTTTGTTTGTAGAAGTAGATCAAGTATTTTACTTTAGTATATTGCATTATCAGGTGATCTACAGTGGGAAATTCTACAATCAAGTGGATCATGGATATGGTCTCGGGAGATTTTTTCTCCATTCTCATGAATGGATCCCCTTCGCAACCCTTTAATCCTTCCAGGGGTATTAAGCAAGGGGATCCAATCTCTCCCTTCCTCTTTGTTATAATGGTTGAAGGGCTAAGTCGCTCTATCTCTACTGCCTTGCAAGATAATAAGCTCTCTGGTCTCCAGCCCCATGCCTCTGCTCCCCCATCAACGCACCAACAATTTGTGGATGATACCCTTCTCATGGGCCTCCCATCTATCAAAGAAGCCTCCTCTTTCATGTCCATTATGTCGGACTTCTCTGTTGCATCTAGAACCTCCATCAACCCCGTGAAATCCAAGTTGTTCTTCTTTAACACTCCGCTGCCCATTTGCAGGAACATCGCCAGACTCCTAGCCATTCCCATTAGTACCCTCCCCTCCACTTACCTTGGTGTTCCCCTTACAAATAGGCCTCTCTCTCGGGCCACTTGGGAGGACCTGATTAACAAGATGGAGAAAAGAATTTCCAACTGGACCTTCAAATCTCTCAATCTGGCAGGTCATCTTATCTTGGTCAAATCTATTTTACAGGCCATCCCACTCTACTTGTACTCGGCTCTGGCAGCCCCAAAAGTGATTTCAAACAAAATCAGAAACCTTCAGAGGAACTTCTTATGGATAGGTGCAGAGGTAAAATAGAATGGGCTTTGGTGGCATGGGAAAAAATTTGCAAGCCCAAAAAAGATGGTGGCCTTGGTCTTAGAGACATAGACCTCCTAGGAAAGGCCCTGGGAGCCAAAAACTTATGGAGATGGATTGCAAACCCCAACTCCCCTTGGGGAATCCTATGGAAAGAAAAGTATACCCCCTCCCTCTCGCAAGAGAAAATTATCAGGCTAAATGGAAATATCAAAGGTTCAGTCATCTAGAACCAAGCGTGGGAGAACAGGGATATCATTCAAAATCATAGTTTTTGGGAAATAGGCAACGGAAACAAGGCTCTTTTTTGGGAGGACACCTAGCAACAAAGGCTGGAACTTGATCAAGATCATTATCACCAAATCAAGGTTGATATGCAAAACAGAGGGAAGATCAAAGTCAGCCAGTACTGGAAAACGAGTGACAAAAAGGATAGATGGAGAATTTGGATGGAACAAGAGGATTGGACTCCCCATATGAATCCCCAAGCCTGGTCAGACCTCTCATCAGAACTACAAAAAAGACAAATCCTCCTTGACTCTGTCGAGGATCAACTCAGATGGGGGAAAAACTTAGTAGGACATTTCAATTTAAAAGAAGCCTATAGATACATAGCCAAGCAAGATCAACTTCAACCAGAACCGAAGTGGAACTCAATCTGGGACAGGAAGCACTGGCTGAAAATATCTATCTTTCTATGGTTAGTCATGCATAGAAAGATTTTAACGTGGGACAATCTAAGAAGAAAAGGCTTTATTGGCCCATCGAGATGCCCTCTCTGCCAGCAAGAAGAAGAAACCCCCAATCATCTGTTAAATGTATGCCCATTCGCGTCCAATTTATGGGATTGGATTTCACTGGTCTTCAACAGCTCTGATCGGGACCCCTCCTCTATTCAAAGTACCATCGCGAATTGGAGATCTGTCTTCTCCTCACATCCTCTGGTTAACCACGCATGGAATTTAATTCCTGGTCTGATCTGTTGGGCTTTGTGGAAGGAGTGCAACGCAAGAATATTTCGTGGCATCTCCACCCAGGAGGAAATCATAATCTCGAAGATCAAAAGTGCAATCCGGGAAACAATGACCTCTCTACCCACTCAGACTGTCAAAGCCTCTCCCACCACCTATGAAGAGAGAATTCTCTCAATGCTGGACCTCCTTTAAATTAAGGTCCACGAAGTCACCCCCTCTTTAGGCTTGAAAATAATAATAAAAAACACCTGGAGGTCGCCACAGATTGGGACTTTCAAGCTCAACTATGATGGTGTAGCTAAGGGGAATTCGGGCCCAACTGGTTTTGGAGGAATCTTCAGAAACTGTAAAGGAGAGATAATCTGGATATATGAGGGAAATATAGGTTTAGCCACAAATAATGTCGCAGATTGTAGAAGGAGATTCCACATTAGCCACTCATATTGGCAAAAAACTTTAGCAGGTCATCGAGGTGGACAAAATTTCAGAAAAATGGTGCCTAAACAAAATAATACAACGGATCAAGCAGAGAATTGACAACATGGCAGGCCTCCACTTTCAAGCAATCAGAAGGAAGGGAAATAAACTTGCGGAAAAACTGACGAATGAAGGTACGACTGGTACCATATGCCTGAAGTCCTGAGCATGGTAGGAATTGGAGGAAGGTGAACTCTGTCGGCAATGTGCATCAATCAATGACGAAGATAACCACTCTACTGAACAATAATTATTCGTGTACCCTTCATCATTTCAAGGTCGATTCTATGTTCTGTAGGAAGGACAGGTGTATGGCGCACACACATACTCATCCTTGGCTTTCTTGATTCTAGCGCCCGCGATGCCACCTCCCCTCTCCCTTGTGTGACCGCCGCCTCCCAGTCACATCCTCTCTGCTCAGACATTCCTCCATCATCGTGCATCAGAACTTCGCATGCTTCCCCTTCCCGCCCCTTCTCCCTGCTCCTAACCTCCCACCATCACCCGACTTCTATATATTTTCCCCTCCCCCTTCTCCCCCTCATTATTCTCTCTACCTTTATCCCTCTCCATTGGTCCTTCGCACTTTGGTTCCCCTCGCTCCCTAGCCCTATTGCTTCTCTCATGGCCCTGAAGAATTGCTCCACCCCTGGTTCCAGTCAAGGAGGTGCGCGCAGTTGCACAACCTCCCGCTGGTAGTCCCTGGGTTCGGCCCCCACCACTCGCGCAGAGACCTCTGCAAGGTGCGCAGCTCTATGCTATGTAGTGGTGGTAAATCTTGAAACTCAACAACGCATTTCCGAATTAGAAGCCCAAGCAAATGATCTCCATAGAGAGGTCACTACTGAGGAAGTCGACACCGACTTTGCCTGGATTCCAGACCCTGCCTTCACCCGAGCGCGCGAAAACCTCTACATGCGAACTATTGAAACATGGTGGCAAATGAAAACCATCATGGGGTTAGCAATGCAAGAGCAGGAGGAGCGCACCAAGGCACTGGAAACAAAGATTGACTGGCTGACTAAGAAGTTTGTGATGTATGTCGAAGCCATCCACCATTGTAGATTCATTACTTGGGACGCACCGCAATACATAGTTATCAAGAAGAAGTCGATGACGAAGGTCCATTCGACTGCTGAAGGATCCCCAAGCATCAAGAAAGAGGCCGCTCGGGCCTCCACAAGTCAATAGAAAACCACTACGTAGCAAGAGGGAAGCTCTCTGTTATACTCTTAACCTGCAAGATGATACCAGAATACCAAATATGCGAAGAAATATACCCAAAACATAGAACGGTGAGAAATAACAAGAAGTATTTTATTATTCAAAAAGCAATGTTCACTTGCCTCTTCGAGGGGGAAACCTCCAATAGAGTAGAGCTCGATTACAAAATAAGACACAATGTTCCTCGAGGAGAGTCTCTATCCTTTATATAGGATTCATACATGCAATACCATGGGGCAATACCATGGTTCTTATTAATACCATGGCCCATTTGCAACTAACTATGGTCCCTTCATTAAATGCGGGTTAACCACTTACAATTATTAATATGGGATTTATTGACTCTTTACTTAACTATAACTATGACTCGATCCTATTACATAAATAAGGGCGTTAGGGTGGGACCTTGACACTCTCAAGAGACTCCCATTCGTCTGGATGAGGATCTGGTAACCATCAACCAGGAGTGACTTCGTCAACCTCCTTTTTGTTTTTCTTCCTCCGTGGAGGGCTGTCTGTCGTGGAGAAAAACGACTCTTGCCTTGTCGGCCTCGCTACGGTTTTCTTCTCTTCTCTCGGTTTCTATACTCTCAGTTTTGAGAATGTTGTAAAGAGGGTTCCTCTCGGTTTCCACCTTTGGACTTAGAACCCACTTTTTTCATGGTTGCACTGTAAAAAAGACAAATCCATGGCCATTTCAAGGATTTCGGTTGGGTCTTGTGTCAGGCTCTCTCTCCCACACAACCCAAATTATGTAATATGTCAGTTTCCACAGTAATATATTTTATCTTATTCACAAAAAAAGGCATTCTATTCTTGAATGCTCTAGTTGATCTCCTCAAGTTATTGGAGCCATGCAGTCCTTGGTGCTCTTCTCATCTTTGGTGCAACACCTATTGCAATCTTTGTCTCATTGCCTGAATCAGAACCCAAGTCAATTGGTCCATCACCTGCAATCCCAATAGCTATGATATTCATCTCATTTCCTGAATCAGAACCTAGGTTAATTTGTCCAACACATGCAATCCCAACAGTTATGACCTTCATCTCATCATCTAAATCAGGATTTAGGTCATGTTGCACTGTAGCAATAGTTTTTTTCTTCCCTTTTCTGTCTTTCCTCTTTGGCTTCAATTATGGATGTAGTTTCTAGCAATGCTCATCATCATAACCTTCTTTCCTGTAATGAGTGCAAGAGGGATTTGCTTCCTTTTTCCTTGTTGTCACTTCCTTCTTTGCATGGTTGCCTTGTTCATACATTCCCTTGCTTTCAAGGTGAATGGCTTTCACACTAGCCACATCAAGAGTAGAGGGTTCAAACAACAACAAATAATGTTGAAGGTAATTATGTAAAGAACCAATATATTTCATCAAAGTATCAGGTGAATCTAAAGGAATGCCCAATGCCAAAGCTTGCTTCCTAAATTCTTATGTGAAACTTTGAACATCTTGACCTTTTCCTTGTCTCAAATATTTCCATTCTATCATGGCTTTTTGCCAATATCCCAATGGATAAAATTGTCCTTTTAAAGCATAAACAAATTTAGACCAAGAAGAAAGGAGTTTACCCACATGCTTGCTACCTTTCTGAATTTTTCTCTCCCACCATATAAGAGTTGTGCCTCCCAGTCAAAGAAATTCTAACTGGATCTTTGCTTCATCCTCTTCGATGTGTTGTATGCAGCAATACATTTCAACTGTCTAATCCAATTGTTTAAATTTTCTGCATTAAATTCTCCATTAAACATAGGCAAATCAAAATTTACATCCAACTTAAAAGAAGGCTTTTTAGAAGCATTTCTATGTTGATGATTAGAATGATGAGAATGATATGATGAAGAAGAAGAACATTCACTTGAAGATGGAGATGGAGGTTCAGGAGGTTCTCCTCTATTTCCTTGATTTACCGAAGCATTATCCTCTGATTTATCTTCCTTCTTTGACAATTTCTTCTCATAACTTGCAATTTATCTACCTTATTTGCCATGGTGTAGAAAGCTTTACGGAAAGCTTACTCTTCCTCGTCACGAACATCATTGTCTATCATTTTCCTTCTTTGTGTTGCACGTCTAGTCTCTGGGTCAAATGACTTAAGTTTTCCTTCTCCCTTTTTAAGCTTATCCCTGCTTATCCTGCACACTCAGAATTCACATCAGCAAGAAGACTGCTCTTATACCAAACTTGATCCGGTATTCCTCTGATACTAGCATTATCCAAGATCTTTTCTTTGGGTGATGTTAGTAGAATTGCATTAAAAGGCATGTAAAAACCATATGTGCAAATACTTAAAGAAGAAGCAACACAAAGGAGATCATAAAGATAATGCACACAAAATTTTGATGATGGAGTTCGTCTAATGTGTACTACGTCTCCGGGCCCTGTTCTAATAGTGGGGATGTCAATTCATTCATCTCATCAAAAATAAATGAAAGTACATGGAGAATACATCATTATACCTCCATTCCTGGGAGTGATTTGAAGTTCCACTGCTCAAAACACAACATTCATATCACTAGTAGGTTCGTCTCATCCTCGTGAGACTTTTGACAACAAACATGACCTACTTTTGAAAGTTGCATTGCTATCTCAAACTACATGCCCAACAATTAGTGAAGATTATGGTTTCTACCATGACCCCTGAGATCTGCTACTCAAATGACAAAACTGACTGCACCATTGCAATTCTTGCAAAATTCTAGTTAAAATGAGAATGAAGTTGGCTATATTCTACCACTGTCATTTTTGGAACCCCTAGGGAATATTTAGATTCCTCATAGCATCAAAAAAGAATATTCCTACAAAATATTCCAACAATATTCCTATAAAATATTCCCTAGAATTTGTTTCGAAATATGGGTCCATGGCAGGGTTCCACTTCAAGGTTCTAGACCCTCTTGGTTTAATGACCCACACATTGTTTTGCTTCGACCTTGTTCCTCCTTCGCTCAGCCCCTGATTGGAAAATAAGCGAGATATTTATATGAGGGAGGGCATTATTTACGATGCACCGGTATGGCTCTCCGATTCGCTGACATCAGTCAAGGCATAGGCCAACAAGGAGGTTGCGGGTTCCAACCCACACACAACCCATTTTGAAACAAAACACATTTTAATATAGAAAACAACCCATCAAGACCTGTCATTGACTATCGGGTTGGTATTGAACCGTTGGCCATACAAGAAGGGTTAGCCACATAATCGTTCGCTTGTCGCCTATATAAATTTAAACTGTCAGTTATAAAACTAACCATCGTCGGCCAATTTTTAACTCTCGTCGGTTGGTGACAGGGATGCCGACTATGTCGTTGCCGTCGGTGACTCGAGGCATGCGGTTATAACAATTTTATCGCTGAACATTGAAATATATGGTGACAAACCAATCACTATTGGGGTGGGGTTTAACCTCCTGGTTAACCGTTTGTCATATGTTTTTAAATTAGACCGTCGATAAACAATTTACAAACCCGTTGTTGACTGTTATCAAGGATTGGATGCTAAACTAGGGAAAATCGTAGCATCTATAGTTTTATCTTCTATTGTCGGTACTAAAACCTCATAAACTAGTGACTTAGATGAAACCAAGGCAATATAATTAGGACACCATGGATTTGCTATTGAATGTGAAGATCTTAGAACAATCCTAACCATATTTCTATTTCTGATACATTCTTAGCTATGATTTCCTTGTTGATTTATTAATCTCATACCACAAATCTACCATTATGTCTCAATAAGCATTGAATAATAAAGGGCCAATGCCATCCAACTTAGCTATGATTTCCTTGTTGATTTATTAATCTCATACCGCAAATGTACCATTATGTTTCAATAAGCATTGAATAATAAAGGGCCAATGCCATCCAACTGTAGGCTTATTGACAGTGGGTTAAGAATTTTATATGTTAACTTATATTATATTCCAACGTTATGAAAGGAGACATTGCCTCAAAGTGTAAAAAATGTATTTTGCTACTTGTGATGATGGCACTTGGGTATATTAATTTGGCGTTGTCTACCGATGCCACAAATTTGTCCAGGTGGAATATTTCTTTCTAGAATCCAGTGAAAAAAAATTCAAAAAATCAGAATGTTGGAGTGTTTGAATTGTTTTTTGATAGTGGAAATAGATTCAACACTATCGAGAACCCCTTGGGCACCCAAAATATCGAAGTTTGACCGCTGTAACTTAGATTTTCAAAAAATTCTGCCGAATTTTGTCATAATCTTGCTAAAATTTCCATTATTTTCCGGGCTAATTTGTGAGTTCTTTAGACTGAACTTATTAATTTTGGTAGCTCAAAACCTTCTTTTCATGCAAACAAGACTTTGTTCTTTGTGCATTCTTGTCATGTAAATTTCAATGTGGTTATTACAATGAATTACAACAATGGCGTAGAGACTTTAAACCGCCCTTAGTAATTACTTTAATTACAATAATTACTCTAATTGCATCATAAGTTTCAAAAAAGAAACCAAGATAAAATGGCCTGAAACTTTAAAGTAGAAGCATAGTGTCCAAAAATAAATAAATCAAAGCACATAGTCTTCTTAGTCCGAACAAAATTGGAAATCTTTCTATTAACAAAAGCACCATCCAATTATCTATTCACCATGTGGTTAAAAAAAACAAAAGCACCATCCAAACTTTGTCAAATTCTGAATGTGTTTTTTAATTTGATATGTTTTGCAACCTCTGCGTTTTGAAGGCCGCCTCCTTGTGTGGGCAGCGTCATTCACTTTCTATCAACGTAGTTCTACCTATTCACCATGTGGTTAAAAAAAAAAAAAAAAAAAACACCATCCAAACTTTGTCAAATTCTGAATGTGTTTTTTAATTTGATATGTTCTGCAACCTCTGCATTTCTAAGGCCTCCTCCTCGTGTGGGCAGCGTCATTCGCTGTCTATCAACCTAGTTCTATTGAACTTACAAGATCTCAGTGGATCCTGACAGAGGGTATACTCGCAGCACTTATATCATAGGACGGACTCAAATATTATTTATCTTTTCAAGTCCCATTGCCCCCATAGTCTAAGGAAATAGAGGAAGAAACTATCAAAGTCACAAAAAGTACAACCCACATTAGCCTTGCACAATATAGAAGCTTCATATGGTGGAGACCAAGAGTTCTGCCCTGCACCCAAGAGGCAGAAAAGAGTACAGAGCCCAACGATTCCAAGGATCTAAGTTTCATGTTTTTTCTTGGATTCTAACTAGCGTAACCCGGGAGAGCTACTGAACTCCTTCCCCATTCTTCTTTTCTGCAAGACACCCAAGTATTAAGCATAAATACCTTGAAATAAATACCGATAAAGACCTAGAGATTCATAAATATCAGTCTACTTCAATTTTACTGTATTGTTTTACTGTATATAAGTTTTCTAGCATACATATGTGTTTAGCATGCTAGTCAGCCGCTTGAACGGCGAGAGATATCGGGATTATTCTAATAATGGTAAATTAGGGAAGAAATGGAATCAAGCTACGTAGTGAGCTCTAGACCATAGCGTTCACCTAACTAACCTTATCACTAAAAGTTCCATGTATTGAATTGAAGCAGACATATCATGCTACATGACAAAACAAACCTTTCAATTTCTGAAACCAAATAAATCCATGATAGTCACAAACTCTAAAACGAAAATACATATGTTAAAGAAACAACAAATCCGGCAATGAGTTCACCTTTACATATCTATATATCTAGATATTGAAAATACGCGTCCTAAATACTTAAAATCTGGGGTTAACAATATGATTATATGTTAGGCTGTGTCTTTTAGCAAATGCCCCAGAGGGCTAGAGATTCTGCTGCAGTCCTCTCTTGGGCTTGAGCCTGCAAAGGTTGACAAAACACCATGTTAAGATGGTGTTTCTTAATCAATTTATATAGAGTTATTGTATACCATCAAGGGTGTAAGTTCTTGTCAAATTTGAAAATAGATGTTTTGTTCCATACTTTTTTTAGCTGCTTATTCTACAACCTAGTGTGAAGCTATGTGTAAGTATAGCTGTGCTCAATTTGGTGGAATTGAGAAATATAAAAAGAATATTTTTTAAATAGAAAAATATGCTATTCATGTTTAATTAGTTGTCTATATGGCCTAATATAATTTCATGTAATAGTATAACTTATCTAACTTATTGACAAAATGAACATTTTTTTTTCTGGTTAATTTTAATCAAAATCTGGTAGAATTTTTTAAAAAGTTGAGTTGAAGTTGTTTAATCTCAGTGTTCCACTTATGCATTCAAAAATATATTTTAAACAACAAAAAATCACAATCTTGCTTGAGATTGAATCACCACGATTCTCGTGAAAAAATAATTTTCTCTATGAATTAAATTACGCCAAAAAATATATATGAGCAAGATATTTAAACCTTGTACTTTAAAAAAATATTTTAATGTTGTATAGAAGAAAAATATCATTGTGGGTTATGAATAAAATATTTTAATATGAATTAATATTAACATATACTTAAAAATATATTCATAACAAAAAATACATTTTAATGTGCATTGATAAAATGACTTAATGCACGTGTTATGTAATCTCCATTCAAATTACAATTTAAACAATGAAAAATTACACATTGTTTTTTGCATTGTAAAACAAGTTTGCACATGAAGAAATTTGATCATATGTGCTTAAGATAGATCTATGTTGATTACTTAACTTCAAGATCTCCTCACATCAATGGCCGCCTGCTTGATCCCCATTTCAATTTCTGCAGTATTCAAGCGCATAGTCTAACTAAGTTTCAAATTTGCCAGGAAAATAATGGAAATTCCGGCACTATTTGGATAAAACCTAGCAAAAATGTTTGGAAATCTGGGTTACAGCTGTCAAGTTTCAAGATGATTTTGTGCCCTCCAAAGGGTTTTTGATGGTCCTGAATACATTTCCACCATCAAAAACAGAATTCAAACACTCCTACCATCAGATTTTTTGAGAAATTTGCCAGGAAAATAATGGAAATTCCGGCACTATTTGGATAAAACCTAGCAAAAATGTTTGGAAATCTGGGTTACAACTGTCAAGTTTCAAGATGATTTTGTGCCCTCCAAAGGGTTTTTAATGGTCCTGAATACATTTCCACCATCAAAAACAGAATTCAAACACTCCTACCATCAGATTTTTTGAGAAAAAAATAGCCGGATTCCAACTAATTTTTGCGGTCCAGGCAAATTTGACGCTGGGTAGACAATGCCAATGAAAAAGAATGAGAGAGGTGACATGGATGTTACAGTGACGAATAAGCCTCCTGCTTGATCCCCTATTTCAATAAGGACTTGTCTAAGTAGGTGGCAATTTCACCAGGATGGCAATTCTCTCCCTAAAATCCAACAATTTTTTCTTCAATTTTTTTGTAATTAACAATGTTTGAATTATGGAAATAGATTCAATGACTCAATAACCTCAACCCCTAAAATTCTGAAATTTGCCGATTGTAACTTGGATTTCCAAAAAAATATGCCAGTCAAGTGCCATAAAACCATTATTTGCCGGGCAAAATCGTCAAGTCATGGAAGTTTGAGTTGCAGTTGCGGTTCGAAGAAGATTGGTTTTGCAAAGTAAAACACATGATGAGGATTCAGAGAGTCAGCATGGGAGCCGGGAGGTAAAATGGAAATTTGAAATGGGTGCGGAGCGAACTTAGTCAACGTCATAGTTCGAACGAACATGGAAACTGACACCGTTTGGAGCAACAGTTCGCCAAAAATATGAATGACAGAAATCGGGTGGATGTGCTGGGAACGGGTCAACCTGAAAGGTGCATATCATTGGCCCTTTAGCTTACGCCTAATGAAATGGATGCGGGTGGAGCAAAGAGGTCGGCCATACGATTGGAAGGTCCGACGGGTATTGTCACGCCCCCAATTTTTTTTTTTTTTTTGGGCGGGTGCGGCACCGCCTAGGCAATCAAGATGCTTGAGCCTTACGGACTACGCCTTCAATTCATAACCATTATGAACTTATAATATTAACATATGAAGAACCATTCACAATATGCGATAATTATAACAATAATTCCAACATATCAACAAGAATCAACAACAATATAGTAATGAACTTCTTTTTATTATATCGTAATGTTTTTACAAACGGGAGGGCGACCGCCCGTGCACACCCGCACGGCGGTCCGCCGAGACTCCTCTGAAAATACAATACACGATATACAATTGGGAGGGCGACCGCCCGTGCACACCCGCACGATGGTCCGCCAAGACTCCTTTGAAAATCCAATACACAATATACAACCGGGAGGGCGACCGCCCGTGCACACCTGCACGGCGGTCCGCCGAGACTCCCTTAAGACCCAATATAGAATATACAGCGAACCGATATCATGTGACTGTGTTATAACATGCGGACGCACCACAGCTCACCGTTAACCTTTCCGGAGTCCACCCGCGGTTCCACCGACCCGGCGTTGAGCGGGCGGGCACACCGTGTACAACCCGGACCCGACTCCAACCCGGTCACCGACGCTATCGCTATGCCCCGGCGCACCACCGTAACCGATATCTGAACCTGTTGCCTTTGCCCGGCTCGGCGGGCTCATCCACAATCTCTTCGATCGAACTGCGCCTTTTCGCACTGTTCCTTGTGCTTGAGAGCGATGTAAGACCGATTGAGCGATGGCCCAACTGTTTTGCAGGTCGCCTAACTTATATGCCTCCAAGGTGGGCGTATCCTTCTTCGGCCGACGCTACAAATTATGACAATTCGCCACTGTTCGTCTTAATTCATCGTCGGCCCGCCCACCAATGCATTATTCCAAAGGTCGGCCCGAATCATAAGGCAAGTCGCCTTATAAGGTGGGCGAGCTCCCCACTACTTGCGCATTTTTACCATTGCCTTTCGTGGTTCGCTCGTCCTCATGTTCTTGCTGTTTCAAGTGTTGGAGGGGCGCGCGCCCGGACAGAGCCGCGGGTCGCCACACCGCACTCCCGTGCAGAGCCGCAGGTCGCCACATTCTCCCCCACCAGAAGTCATTGTCGTCCCGACAATTCCTGCTCTCCTCCTCAATTTCCTATCATACCGTGCAATCTTATCCTTCCATCTCCAAAGTGAATCCTCCGTCTCCCAGCTCTCCTCCTCCGGTGCATCCTTCCATCTGCAAAGGAATTCCCGTCGTCTGTGGCAACCAACACCAGTAGTCCTGAGACTCACAATCTTCTCCAACTCTAGTCCTGGTCTGTCCACAATCCCAGCTGGTCCTCTCGTCGGTTCAACTCTCTCTGGATGGTCTGAATCAAGTCGACACCTCTTCAACTGGCTCACATGAAAAACTGGGTGTTTCATGTTCATATGGTGTGGAAGCTCTAGCTCGTAAGCAACTTCCCCCACTTTCTTCTTTACTCGGAATGGTCCCTCATACTTCCGTGTCAGTTTGCTCGTCGTCCCTTTGGCTGGCTGAAACTGCTCCCCGGTAATCCTGAGAAACACCATGTCCCCCTCACCAAAGTGTGCTTCCCGTCTCCCACGGTCAGCATACTTTTTCATCCTCCTTGCAGCATCGTGCAAGCGCAACCGTGCTAACTCCAAGGTCTCCTCCCAAGCCTTCATGAACCTCTTCGCATGAGGGCTCCTCAAGAAACCTCCCGTCACTACGGTATGTGGTGTAACTGGCATCTGCCCATTTACCAACTCAAATGGACTATACCCTGTTGCGGAACTCTTTTGAATATTGTAACTAAACTGAGCAATATCCAAGAGTTCGGGCCAATTCTTCTGATCAGCTGTCACATAGTGTCGCAAGTAGTCCTCTAGCAATGCGTTGATCCTCTCGGTTTGCCCATCTGTCTGCGGATGGTAACTCGAACTCATCAACAATTCTGTCCCGACTAACTTGAACAATGTTGTCCAAAATCTCCCTGTAAATCGTGGATCTCTATCCGACACAATACTCAACGGCATCCCCCAATACTTCACTATGTTCTTAAAGAACAATTCCGCTGTCCGCTCAGCCCCACAAGGTATCTTTGTAGGAACAAAGACGGCATACTTGGAAAAACGGTCAACCACAACCATAATTCCATTATACCCCTGAACCTGTGGTAGCTGAGTGATGAAGTCCATTGAGACACTCATCCATGGTCTCTCCGGAATCGGCAAAGGCTGCAACAGACCTCCTGATCTCTGATTATCCGATTTGTCCTGCTGACAAATGATGCACGTGTGTACATACTCCTCCACATCCTCTCTCATCTTTTCCCAAAAGAAACCCCTCTCCAACAATGACAAGGAACGACGTTGTCCTGGGTGTCCAGCCCACGGAGAATCGTGGCATTCCTTCAAAAGGTGTCTCCTGAGTCCTGATGACTTTGGAACATAGAGTCGGTTCCCAAAGAACAAGAACCCATCTCGTAGGAAGAATCTCCGTGTCTTCCCCTCCTTTACCTGCTTCACTATATTCTGTGCCAAAGTATCGGTTTCAATGCTTTCCTTGATCTTGTTCTGCATCTCTTCTGACATCTGAACTCGACTTCTACCCCTAGTGGCCCGGTCCTCTCCTTCCTCCAATGCTGCCAGTTGTCCTTTCCTGCTAAGGGCATCTGCTACCGCATTGTGTCTCCCCGGTCTATACTCGATAGTCATGTCGAATTCTGCCAAGAAATCTTGCCACCGAGCTTGTTTTGCCGAAAGCTTCGGTTGTGATGCAAAATAACTCGCTGCAACGTTGTCTGTCTTGACAACAAACGGCTTCCCGATCAGGTAATGCCTCCACACATGAAGACAGTGGATGATAGCAGTCATCTCCTTCTCATGAACCGGATACCTTTGTTCTCTATCCTGCAACTTCCGACTCTCGTACGCCACCGGATGTCCATCCTGCATGAGAACTCCTCCTATAGCAAAATCTGAAGCATCAGTGTGTACCTCAAATGGTCTCTCGAAGTCAGGTAACTTCAGTACCGGAGCTGTGACCATCCTCTTCTTCAAATCATCAAATGCCTCCTGACATTTGTTCGTCCAACTCCACCTCTTGTCCTTCTTCAATAGGTCTGTCAGTGCCGATGTCACCTTGGAGTACCCCTCTACGAACTTTCGTTGGTAGTTGGTCATGCCCAAGAACACCCTCATCTCATGGACATTCTTTGGTTCAACCCAGTCTTCGATTGCCTTCACTCTGCTTGGCTCCATCCGTATGCATCCTTGACCAACAATATGTCCAAGGAACGGAATCTCAGTCTGGGCGAACACACACTTAGACTTTTTCAAGAACAACTGATTTGTCCTCAGTGCCTCGAACACCATTGCCAAGTGTTTCTTGTGATCTTCCATGTTGTCACTGAACACCACTATATCGTCCAAGTATACCACTACGAACGAATCCAAGTATGGTCGTAGGACATCATTCATCAAAGTGCAAAATGTAGCAGGAGCATTGCACAACCCGAACGGCATAACAAGGAACTCAAAACTACCATACCTTGTTACTATCGCGGTCTTCTTCTCGTCTCCTTCAGCTATCCGCACCTGATAATATCCATGCCTCAAGTCTAGCTTGGAAAACACCCGTGCCTTCGCAAGCTTGTCAAAGCAATCAGCAGCCAATGGCAAGGGATATCTGTTCCTTACCGTCTGTTTGTTTAATGCACGGTAATCACAGCACATCCGCAACTCATTTGAGTCCTTCTTCCGCTGGAACAATACCGGGGCTCCATAAGGGGATCTTGAAGGCCTAATGAAACCCGCCTCAGTTAACTCCTTTAACTGGCGTTTCAATTCCTCCAATTCAGGTCCCGACAATCGATAAGGTGCCTTGGCCGGGGGTTGCTTCCCTGGCTCAAGCTCAATGCTGTGGTCTACTGCACGTCTTGGTGGAAGTTTTTTTGGAAGCTCATCAGGCATCAAATCTGCATACTTAGTAAGTACTTCGGATATTTCGGCTGGAACAGGTGTCCCTACCCCATCACCTTCAACATCCTTGAACATCACCGCATATGTCTCCATATTCGAGTCCCTCATAGCCTTCTCCAAACTTAGTGCCGAAATATGCTGCACCTTGACTTCCTTCCTTTGTCCCTGAGTGGGCAAAGTCCATGTCTGTGACTGTCCAACCAGCACCACCTCATCACAGAAAGGCACAACAATAGCCTTGTTGCCTTTCAAGAAATCCTGCCCAAGTATCATCTCGAAGTCGTTCATCTCCATCACCGTGAAGTCCAACCGACCCTTCCAATCTTTTATCTGTACAGGTACATCATGTACCAACCCCGCCACCTTAGCTCTAGAGTTCACTGCCTTGACCTCCATATTTGATGGGGTGATTGTCAGCCCAGCCTCTTTTGCTAACCGTGTCGTCATAAAATTATGTGTGGCACCTGTGTCCACCAGGGCTTGAATGGTCTTGCCATGAACCATCAAGTCCACGAACCCCAGACGGTTCATCCATGATTTTTCCATGGTCTTGTCAACTTCACCTGTCATGAGCAACCCTGCTCGATCAGGTTCTATCACTTCTTTTTCGCCACGAGCAACCTTTGCTCTGATACCACCTGTCACGCCCCCAATTCTTTTTTTTTTTTGGGCGGGTGCGGCACCGCCTAGGCAATCAAGATGCTTGAGCCTTACGGACTACGCCTTCAATTCATAACCATTATGAACTTATAATATTACCATATGAAGAACCATTCACAATATGCGATAATTATAACAATAATTCCAACATATCAACAAGAATCAACAGCAATATAGTAATGAACTTCTTTTTATTATATCGTAATGTTTTTTTTACAATCAGGAGGGCGACCGCCCGTGCACACCCGCACGGCGGTCCGCCGAGACTCCTCTGAAAATACAATACACGATATACAATTGGGAGGGCGACCGCCCATGCACACCCGCACGACGGTCCGCCAAGACTCCTCTGAAAATCCAATACACAATATACAATCGGGAGGGCGACCGCCCGTGCACACCTGCACGGCGGTCCGAAAACGGGTACAAAACGGGTGGTGTTTGGTGGGCAACTTGTACAAAACGGGTTTAAACTTCCTTGAAAAGGGGTGTGTGTGTTCTGGTAAGTCTATGAATGAGTCCATCTCAACCACCTGTCTTTCAGTTATCCTAATCTTCCCTCCAACTTTTCCCATTATTGCTTGCTCTGCTTTTATATCCGTATAGCCTGCAGCGTTTATATTCTACCTCTGCCCTACCTACTGCTTTTGTTTTCATAATCTACTGTGCTCTGCACCAAGAGAGCTAGCAATGGATCTGGTGAACAGAACTGCCCATGACGCCATAGCAAGCAGGGCCATTAATCTCATCGAACAAATACATAGTGTTACTCAGTTGGATGACCGTTGGCTTTTGGAAACAGCGTTAAATCAAATGACCAGACTCTTGCACGATATCAGCTCTCAAATCCAACAACAGCAAACGGCGCCCCCAGAGGCTGTGGTTACTTGTGTGAATGGTTATTTGGAAAGGATGGAAGATCAAGTCAGATGGGCGAGGCTTTTGACCCGTCCCACACAAAGGCCACAGCAATGTTTCGATTGCTTCCTTCGCAAGCCCAAACTCTCTGAACAACTGTTCGAATGGAAGACACATGTGAATAGGCTCTTACAAGATGGTGATGAGCTCTTTAAAGTGATCAAAAACCCTACAACAGACTTGGTAGAGTTTGAAACGGACTTGATAGAGACGGGGATTAAACATGGCGAGGTGCTTGTAGAGCGCTGGTTAAGGGAAGCTCCCCATGTTCGCATAATTGGTGTATGTGGCGACGCTGGCTTTGGGAAAACTAGATTGCTCCACTAGAATGTCTACAGCACCTACAAGGTTAGTGACTTCTTTGATGTTGTGATTTGGGTTACAGTCGGTCAATCGGGTATTCTAGAGGTGCAGGATTGTATTGTTCGGACAGTTAATTTAGATCTAGGAATTCACCATTCTAATAATGAAATGGGGAGGTCTGTGATGAGGACAAAACTTTTAGAATATTTTAAGGCCAAGAAATTTCTTCTGATTTTTGATGACTTGTGGAGTCCACTGGATCTCAATGAATTGGGCGTGGAATTTGGCAATGGCAAAGGAAGCAAATTCATATGCTCTAGTCGCTTGAGGGATGTGATTGAAGAAATGGGGGCAAACAATTCTATATATATACAACCTCTGACCCGCGATGAATCTTGGGAGTTGTTTCGCAATGTCGCTTTCAAAGACGACAATCCTCCACAGGATTTGGAGCATATTGCCAGAAAATTTTCCGATGGGTGCAAAGGTTTACCGTTAGCCATACAGGTAATAGCTGCAACAATGAGGGCCAACACCTCTGTAAATGAGTGGAATCTTGCTTTAAGGCAAATGCAAGCACCGATTGATCATATTTTTCCAGCTGCTTATCGTAGCATTGATGCGTACTTGTATCAGATATTGAGATGGAGTTATGAGAGATTACCCGATGCAAACTTCAAAAGTTGTTTCCTGTATTGTGCCATGTTTCCGAGAGGGGAAGAAATTGAGGTGGAGAAGATGGTGGGCATGTGGGTTGCTGAAGGTCTTGTCAAGAGCATCAACACCGCCCACAGCTATATAAAGTTACTTATAGATCGTTGTTTCTTCCAGGTAACACACATTCCGCATGGAAGAATCTTCTTGAAAACTAACAATACTCTCCGTGATCTGGCCATTTATATTGGATGGAGGGAGGAACATTGTATATTCATGGCCGGTCAACGGTTTCAAAATTTCCCCATCCAGATCGCGGGGAATGATTGGAAAAGAATATCATATTACAGCAATAATATTAAATATCTACCTGAAAAGAGATTGCAATTGAAATGCACGAAACTTGTGAGTCTAATTCTGGGAGGAAATAAGGAATTGAGAGAAGTCCCCCAGTCTTTTTTATCCAACTTCCTTGAGGATCTCTCCGAGGACATAGGCCATCTTTCAAGCCTTAAGTTTTTAAATTTGTCAGGATGTTCTGAGCTAAAATCGTTGCCTCAGGCCATAGGACTTCTTTCTCAACTTCAATTCTTAAATATGTTGGGATGTTCTAAACTAACATCAATACCATATGTAATATATGAACTCAAAGATCTTAGGTATTTTCAATATAATATTTTGTTATAAATCAGCATAGATCTATTTTAAATATGGATCTAACATAAGTCTAAGAGGATCTAATTTCTTCACATTTTTATTTAAATATTTTTTATTTTTTATTTTGGCGGATATGAGCAAAATTTCAACTTTGATGCCAAAGGGATATTTTGATCAACATGAGCAAAATTTCAACTTTGATGACAGACAGACCAGATTACATTTCAACTTTGATGACAGACAAACAAGATTACACATCATACTGACTTAGAATGAGAAACTCCCCTCAATAAAAATGCATTGCAATTTTAAAATAAGAAATTATCAAATATAAAATTATTAATAATTTATTGCATATTTCTTTTCTTCTTTTTATTATTGTTATTAAAATTCGCATATATCTGATAGGGAAAAAAGTTAACATGAAGAAAATAAAGATTCATACAATGGAAATGTTATTTAATACATTGAAAATTATATATATATCATAATGAAGTGGGCGTATATAAATATGATAACTTGATTTTGGAGTAATTTAAAATTATTTTTATTTGATTAAGTATTAGCTTTTATAAAAGGTAAGGAAATAGGCCGAAGGTATAAGATTTAAAGAGTTATTTAGTAAAAGCAAAAACAAAAACAAGTTCTTTATAGATTATTAATGAATTATTTTTTTCCAGGTTACATGAATTTTTTTGAATAACAATATCAATCAATTCAGAGTTATTTAGTAAGGGTAAAAACTTGCCTCTTACAAGACTATCAATGAATTATTCTATTCTAGTTATATAGATTTTTTTGAATAACAATATTAATCAATTGAGAGTTATTTAGTAAGAGTAAAAACTTGCCTCTTACAAGACCATCAATGAATTATTCTATTCTAAGTTATACAGATTTTTTTAATAGCAATATTAATCAATTGAAAGTTATTTAGTAAGAATAAAAACTTGCTTCTTAGGGAGACCATCAATAAATTATTCTATTCCAAATTATATAGATTTTCTTGAATAACAATATTAATTAATTGACTCAATGAACAACAACCAATAATAACTATCTCACGGTTGATTGACAACTAAATTATGATTATTTTTTCGATGTATTATTTATTTTCAATCCGTAAAACCAGATACATGAGACGCTGCCATGTTCATAAAAGTCACAATGTGTAAAATCATAATGCTTTATCTGTATTTTGCATATATGTTTGATTTGCAATTGCTACACGTTATGGACATGCTTGGTATAAAACATAATTTCATCGGAGAAGAATTTGGTATAAAACATGCTGTTTGAAATTTGGATGGCCTTCGACTGTCTTGATTGCATATTCTTGTACTTTAAAATGATACACTGCATTGACTCTGACCAAATGTGATATTTCGAACGACAGGAGACATACATACTGGCATACACAAAACAGGGCTTAACAACAGAGTCAGTTGCACCCGCTAAATAGGAATATAATCAGTGACCCCTGCCAGCTAGTTTGTCCAATTTTCAGAATTCGTGAAGGCACGTTCTATGGTTTGAGTCTTGACCATGATTCCAAAGACAGATATGCCCCGAATTTAGTAGGCAATGATTAGCACAATTTAGTGATCATTTTTTTCCTAAAAGTTCTATAGTCACTGGCAAAAACAACTTAGACACTAGCACCAAAAAATGGACGACGATGGTAGTCCGAAATTCTGAGCTCTTATCATTCTGAGAACTCAATTTCCCACTATTTCCTTCTTAGAAGATTCATTTTACAACATTTATGATTTTAAAGCAAATGACTGTGGTATCGTTGTTTCACATTGATTTTTGGCCTTACGAATAAGAATAGAGAATTCATATTCTATTTCATAGCTTTTTAATTTCATTGAGATCTTAAATTTATGATACTGTCTTATTAAACACAGTTTCTATACAGATTGACAAAATTGAAAATATTCATGGTAACTGAGTGGATGGAAAATTTGGACATGAAAATTTAGAACGTAAGAAAATTTTACATGAGAAAATATAGATTAACACTTTGACAGGATTGATGGATGACAATATTGTTGGCAGTATTATTCTATAAGCTCATTAATTTTAAAAGAATTTGGTAGGGATACAAACCTTGAACCAAGGGCGAAAAAATGAAAGAATTTAGATGTGCTTCGTCAAAGGAGGAGGCTCACAGTGATTACAAGCATCAATTTTTAGTAAATTTGGTAAATCTTCTTTCTTGACTTCCTGCCTCAATTTTAAATTGTATTATCAGATCACCATGTCTAGCATGCTGGAAACATGGTTCCCCTCCCCCCAAATCTGGCAGGAAATGGCTCTGCATTGGGATCCGTTCGAGACCTGCCAGTGGAAACGTATCTTGTTCTGTTGGACTCCATGTGCAGCCCATTGCAATCCATCTTGTTTCTTGGATTCCATCTTGTTCAGTTGGACTCTATGTGCAGCCCATTGGACTCTATTAACACTTTGATAGGTGGACTCCATGTGCGGCTCATTGTTTGGACATCATGCTTCAGGATATTGGCATAATTGAGTGGGTGAAGAGGTGTGAAGAAGCAAAATCCATCACTAGGTACATCTACAACCACTCATGGGTTTTGAACTTGATGAGGAAACACACCGAGGGCAAAGAGCTTGTTTGGTCAGCCATTACATGAATTGCAACAAAATTTCTTTTGTTGCAATCCCTTATTTAGCAAAACACCAACATGAGGAAGATGTTTTCTTGTGATGAACGGAATGCATCTCACTGGACCAGAAAGGCTGAAAGTAAACATGCGGTTGATAAAGTGTTTGAAAGAATTTTTTTGCAAAAAGGAAAAGAGATATTGTTGTTTAGTGAGTCTCTTGTGAGGGTGTTGCGGATGGTTGATAAACATGCCATGGGCATTATTATGAAGATAAAAGACAGAAGTATCTTCCTCTATGAAGAACCATTGATGAAAGATGAAACAAACAACTCCAAAGACCTTTACAAGTAGTTGGATACTACTTAAACCCAAGGTATGCAATTTCAATTTTCAATGTTTATAAGTTATGTTATTCATTGGAAAAGCTTTGGCAAATATTCAAAATCACTTGATGAATATTTTGTTTTTTTTTTTTTTTTTTAAATTTGAATGTACCATTACGCAAACGATTTTGAGGCAGATGGGGAGGTAAAACAAGGATTATATAGATGCATTGAGCGCATCGTCCCAAATCCAAAAATTCAAGACCAAATACATAAGAAGCTCTTGAATTTCAATGAGAGCGTTGGTACCTTTGGGATGTCTATGGCTATAGGAACCAGAGCAAAGGATCCACCAAGTAAGAAATGTCAAAGTTTTCAAATTATATTACTCATTACAAGAGTTGAGTCCAAGTTTCAAAGTCATTTTCTAATACTTCTTTGTCTTCAACTCTTATTGCAGCCTATTGGTGGCAACAATTTGGTAGCTAGTGCCCTTATTTGCAAAAATTGCATTCGGATATTGAGCTAGACATGTAGTGCTTCAAGGTGTGAAAGGAATTGGATCATTTTTTAGTGTATACATACCAAGAAGAGAAACCATTAGGAGCAACAACGATTGAATGACATGGTTTATGTGTAGTACATCCTTAGGTTGAGACACAACTAGTTGTTGAACAAGACCCTTGAGTCACGCAACATAGTTTTGTGTGACTTCGATCCATCATCATAATGGGTTGTGGAGAGTAAGACATCAACATTTGACAATGAAGACCTTTCTTTGTTGGACTTGGACCCCACCTCCACAGGGAGAAATATCACAAGCTTCTAGGCCAGGGCAATCAAGCCGGAATCCCATTGCAAAGAATGAGAATGAGGAGGATAATGATTCTGATTGTCAAAGCACACACTAAAATACACAACAGATGATAAGCATGGAATACATTCATTACTCCAATAGTACACATATTAATACATTGTGTGACCCGTGGTTTTCATCTTCCAAGAGGTATCTTGGACTTTTATGACTATTGGAATTCCTAATGGATTAGGTGTCCAACATCCCCCCTTAATCCGAAGGGGTGTGTATGTGAGTCCAAGAAGAGAGCTGAAATACAAAGGTGTATAGCAGCTAATGGCTGGATGTGCTCTCTGAATTGGTGGTTTAAGGAAGACCACAAACCAAATGAAGTGGTAGAAATCAAAGTCTTCTACTAGTGGTGATTTAAGGCTAACCAACAACTTTGGAACTTGGCTCGAAGCAGTTCGTAGAACAATTCCAAATCTGGCTAGAAGTTGAAGTCTTTTGTAAAGTGGAAGTGCTCCCTAATGATGATTTAAAGATGACCATAAACTGACGAAATGGGTAGTAGACGCTGAAGTCTTCTATCGGTGGTGGTTTAAGGCTGGCCACCAACCATATCATGCTCATGGAACATGAATATGTCTCTATCTACAACTTTGACTCTCGCACTGGATGACTTTGGCAGTTGGCTCTGGTTCAAGCTATGGCTCAAGCTCACTTGATATATCTTTGAAGCTAGTAGTTGACCATAAATTCCCCCCTGTCAAATACAAGGTGAGAAGATGAAGATATCTCCACTGTAAGATGTGTCAATACTCGAGAATGAACTCTGAGGTATGACCGATATATCTTCTTGGCTATTGAAGACCATTGCCAAGAAGTGATCCATCCAAGGTGAATCTTTGCTCTTGCAAGAGTCTTATGTCTGGAACATTTGTCTGAATGATGACTATGTTTTCCACAATGCTCACAAGGATGAAGATCAAAACACTGATCTTTCACATGGACAACTTAATCACACTGTTGGCATTTGACAATCTGAAGCGGATGTGTATGTGGAGTAGGCGAAGATGAGTTGTCTTGGAGAAACCCAACACTTTGAAACTGGATGGGGTTAGAGTAGTTTGGAATGTGAAAGGTCACATCCTTTTCATATCCAAGGTCGGTTATGTGTTTGTTGTTAATGACTTCTTCCCAAGGTCTGATGATGGGCTTGGGAAGTGCAAGCGAACTTCTGCATCAACCTCTGCATCTTCATGTGAATATGCTCCTGAAGTGGCCTTACTGATTTGATCAAGTGTTTGTTGTTGATGGGAGTCTTTCTCTAACTCCAAAAGATAATTGTTTTGAAAAAGAGCCAATTCAAAATGGTGACTCTTCTGTTCTAGTTCATGATCATCTCATTGGAGTTGAGATTCAAGTTGCAACAACTCAATCTTGTCTTGTGCATTTTGTATACAGGTTCAAATATTAATGAGAGAGGCCTTGCCGATTTTGATTGTGTTATCAACAATAGAGAATGTTCAATAACTCTAATGTTCTATCAAGTCTAGCCATTTTCCCAAGCTCGGAAAATCATAAGATAATGACGAAAAAATAGATACCAACTTGGTCTCTTGGAACATAAAAATTTAAAAAAGACACGAATCAAGGCATTGCAGACTAGCAAAGAAACTATTGGCTTGCTAAGCAAAAACAACCTTTGTAATGAATGCAAATAGGGAAACTTGTCTTTCATGGGAAGTGTTGGTACCTTTTCTTATGGAAAATCCCAGTCACAAGGGAAATAGATGTCCTTTTGAAGACTTGAGAGAGCTACTCCACAACACTAGCATCGTTGCTAGCAATGACAAGAATATTTACAACATCAATGTTAAATTATGGTATGTTCTATGCTTAGAGCAATTTACTTAGTTTTTTTTTTATTAGCCACACATTAGCAATCACATATATATTAAGTAAAGTGCAAATAGAACATTAAATGATCAACCGAAAACAAGCCAAGACAAGAGACACAAGATGTGGCAGCTAGCCAGGGACAAACCCCAATTTGGGGAAACCCTTTGATCAAATCTTCTTTTATCTTCAATAGTTCAGCAGAGAGAAATAGTACAAAATCTGAATTCTGTAATTTTATATCAGCAACAACAAACCCTAGATCAGCAAAGTCAAACTTGGTCAAACTAGCTGAAATTGACCTCTAAAATACTTGGTCAATTTCTGGTCAACTTGTCCTCGAACAGCCTGAAGAAACAACCCTAGAACAGCCCCAAAAGTTCAATCAAAGTGCAGATTTCTGAAGTCAACTGCAGCCCTAAACTAGGGCAATCAATATCGGTCAAACCAGAGGTCAGATCACCTCGATTTTTGTGCCAAAAATTGCGACCTGCCTAGGAGAGGCAACCACACCCAATCCGCACTTCTTGGAAGGTCAATGCTGGTCAAAGATGACTTGCTGTCCTTTTTCTGTGTCCTCTTTGCCCTAGGACGTCTTCCTTTTAGCCACACGTGAGAGAGAGAGAGAGAGACTCTTTTCTGCGCAGGAGAGAGAGAGAGATGTGTGTGAGAGTGAAGTGTCCAAATGAGGAGAATGCTCCTTGTATTTATATGCAAAACGTTGAGGTTGAATAGACATGATTGTTGGGCTTCTGAGCCTACATAAGTTGTTGGCCGACCTTGACAATTTGTCCATAATCAAAATAAATTCATATCTTCATAAATACTTATCGGAATCGGATGATCTTTAGATCAATCCTACACCTCTCGACGAGAGGAATCTAGGAAAAATATCAGCAACCATAAATAAGGTGACCCACATGGAGTTTGGCCCTAGTTGCCAATTTTAACACTCCCTCTCAACTAGGGAGAACTTCATCTGCAATCTGTCGGACCGTCACTGCTGTCCATCCATCAAATGCACTGTCCTGTACAACTTGACCCTGCTCTGCTTTGCTTTGCTCGAACTATGAAGAAGAAGAAATGATCGAGGATGTATCATACCATCCTCCACTGACCGGAAGTCAGTCTCAGAGTGTGTACCGCTCTCACTGATTCCAGATCAGTATCATTGATCCCAGATCAATGGAGGTCATCCTAGCATAGGGAGTACGATAGATACAACGATGCGTCCATCGATAGAACTACTATGGTCCCTATCCTCATTTCCCTTCTCATTGATCAGATGAGAGGTACTTCCCATGAGACCCAGATTGCATGGGTAGGATGCCTCGACAGGAGAACTAATCATCTTGTCCACAGGAGAACGAATCATCATGTCTAGTGGATGCCATGGAGAACTAATCATCTTGGCCTACAGGAGAACTAATCATCCTTCTCCACAATCGCCACAGAGAACGAATCATCCTGGCTCACAGGAGAACTAATCATCCTGTGCCACAGTCGCCACGAGGTGTCACAGGGGAAGGTTGAACCTTTACCCTGTACATAGTGCACCACCAGGGGATGGTGAGTCGCCCTGTGGTCACATGTCGCTCCAAGAAGTACCCCGCGCCCCCTTGGAGCTCCCAAAGCTCAATACATCATACTCGACCCTCATAAGAGGGTCTTTGAACGACACCAAGTCGTTCTCAGAAAGTCAAGAATTTGACCTTTCCTAGGGGCTTTGTCAGAATGTCGGCGACCTGTTCATCTGTACCGATATGTTGGAGCCTTATTGCTCCTCGCTGCACCATATCTCGAATATAGTGGTACCTGATATCGATATGCTTGGAGCGATCATGAAATACGAGATTTTCTGATAAACGGATCTCGCTCTGGTTGTCACATAGAATCATGGTGGTATCCAATGTAAATCCAAACAGCTCACTGAAGAGCTTTCACAACCAGACTGCCTCACAGGAGGCCATGCTAGCAGCAATGTACTCTGCCTCGGCGGTGCTCAAAGCCACCGACTTCTGCTTCCTGCTCATCTAGGATATCGAGGCAGATCCCAAAGAGAAACAACACCCAGAAGTGCTCTTTCGGTCCACCACACTGCCTGCCCAATTAGCATCAGTATACCCAAGTAGTCTCACATCTCTGGCAGTGTATCTCAACCCATGAGTGATTGTGCCACGAAGATATCTCAACAGATTCTTGGCACCAATCCAATGTGAGTGGCGAGGCTCAACCATATGTTGACTCAAAGTGTTGACTGCAAAACATATATCCGGATGGGAGTTCACCAAGAACATTAATGCTCCGACGAGTTGTCGATGACTCGATACTTGGTAGCATTTCGTAAAACGGGTCCGGCAGCACTACCACTTAACTTCTTGAAGTCAAGCTCCATTGGGTTAGTTACGGGCTTGCAGTCCACCATACCGAATCTTTCCAATATCTTCACCACATATTTTCCTTGAGATAGGAAAATCTCCCCTGGTTTCTGCCAGACTTCCAGTCCTAGGAAATAGTGCATGAGTCCTAGGTCTTTCATCTTGAACTCATAAGCCAACTCCCTCTTACATTCGTGAATGAGAGGGTCTGCACTTGTTAGAAAGAGGTCGTCAACACAAAGCACCAGTATGAGAGGCTTGTCATCTATAACCTTAAAGTAAAGGTTAGGGTCAACTTCAATTCTAGTGAATCCCAACTTCATCAAGTAGCTATTGATTCTCTCATACCATGCTCGGGGTGCTTGCTTTAGCCCATAGAGGGCCTTCTTCAACCTGCACACATGAGATTCTTGATCATAAATCTCAAATCCTTCGGGTTGCTCCACATAGACCTCCTCTTTGATCGAACCATGTAAGAATGCAGTCTTGACATCCATCTGATGTAGGTTCCATCCTTGCGAAGCAGCAAGGGCTATGATTGAGTAGATGGTGGTATATCGGGCAATAGGTGCAAATATTTCGTCATAGTCTGTACCCTCCTTCTGGGAGAAGCCCCGAGCGACAAAACGAGCCTTATACTTTTCCGTACTTCCATCAAATACATGCTTTATCTTGTAAAGCCATTTTGAAGTGACAACGGCTTTGTCCTGGGGTCTGGGGACCACATCCCAGACATCGTTTTTCATAATGGACTCATATTCCTCGGTCATAGCAGCCTTCCATACTTGATGCTTGACGGAATCTGTGAAGGATGAAGGCTCATTTTGGATGATCGTGCTCACATGATGGTCAGGTATCCCTGTTACCTGTTCGGCTTTTTACTTTCACGGAAGGTTCCTCTGGGTGCAATGTGTCCTTCAGCATCATCAAGTGTCCCCCTAAGCCATGAAGGCCTCTTCCTGGAAGAGGAAGGCTCTTGCGGAGGAGGATCAATAGGATCCATAGGTTCTTCCACATCAGGCATCGTCTCATCTTCTTTTTCCTTCGGTTCCCTGGTGTCAGCTTCTTTAGATCCTCTTAGAGTAGGAAGATTGTCTACTTTGCTAAGAGCCATATCTTCGTCAAAAGTGACATCATGGCTAATCTCGACTTCTCTTTGACCAACCACATAGATTCTATAGCCCTTAGTATTTTCGCTATAGCCCACGAAGATTCCTTTCTTTCCAGATGCACCCAATTTATTCCTTTTCTCCTTCGGCACATGAAAATATACAGGGCTTCCAAAAATTCTAAAATGAGATACGTCAGGTTTCTTACCAGTGAACATCTCTTCGGGAGTCTTGGAACCCAATGCTTGATGAGGGCATTGGTTTTGTACATATACGACGGTGTTTGCAGCTTCGGCCCATAAAAACTTTGAAAGTCTTTGATCATGGAGCATAGCACGGACAACTTCCACAATCATACGGTTCTTCCTTTCTGCCACACCATTCTGCTCAAGAGTATATGGTGTAGTAGTCTCCCTCTTAATGCCAGCCTCATTGCAAAAGTCATGAAACTCATTGGATTCATATTCAGTCCCATTATCAGTCCTTAAGGTCTTGATCTTCTTCTCGATTTGATTCTCGATCAAGGCTTTGAAGTGTCGAAACCAGGAGAACACTTCATCCTTCTTTTTCAAGAAGTATATCCAAGTCTTGCGAGAATAATCATCTGTAAAAGTGAGGTAATATGAATATCCTCCCAAGGAGTTCACAGGCATCATACCAGATATGTCTGAGTGAACCAACTGCAATATATCGAAGGTCTTGCTTTGGCTTGAGGGGAATGGTCCCCTTTTGAGCTTTCCTTCAGCACATCCTGGGGGAATGGTCCCCTTTTGAGCTTTCCTTCAGCACATCCTGGACATACACCTTCTTGTTCTACTCGGAATTCGGGCATCCCTGTCACCATTTGTCTCACATCGGGTAGAGCTTTATAATGAAGGTAAGCAAACCTCCGATGCCATAGTTCGGACTGAAGAGATGTGTCACAAGACATGACACCTAGCGGACTTCCTCTGACCTGATATAATGAATCAACTCGAAACCCAAGAGTGAAGGCATCTTTAATATTCTTTTTCCATACACGTACCTTGCCATCGCTGAAGGCTACCTTGTAGCCTTTGTCTTCCATAGCCGAAATGGACACCAGGTTCTTTTTGAGATCAGGTACATATAATACATCTTGTAGGTGGATTGTATTACCCTGATTCAATTGAAGAGTGACATTTCCTACGCCTTTCATGGGATATTTTGAATTATCTCCAAGAACAATTTCAAGGTTGGTTTCCTTCTCTATCAGATTATAGAGAGCTTCTTTGTAACCAGTGAAGTGCCTTGAGGCACCACTATCAATAAGCCAATTTCCAAGCGAGTCTGGGGGAGCAGAGGTAGATAGAGCTGCTGGTAGATAATATTCATCTTGCTTATTGTTAACGATGTTAGATTCATACCTGGAATTTCTTGCCTTCTTGAATGGTTGTCCTCTTCCTTGATTTCCGGCACTTCTTTTGCCTTTGCCATTCCTTTGATTGCCTTGAGAGGGATTTTGATCATCATCCCGATGTGAGTCCCTTTTATCAGGGCACTCCCTTGCATAGTGACCTGTTTTATTGCAATTGTAACATCGTCCTTTTATTCCACCCTTTGGTCCAGCCTTTCCTTTGAATTTAGCCCCGGAATTGTTTCTTCTTTTAGCATGAGAAGAAAAGGCATCGGGATGACCTTTAAGTATGGGCATTTCTTTCTCTTCCATCCTTGTTTCTTCTTGAATGCATCTCGCCATTAATTCCTCAAATCCAGGAATTACATTATTGTTGAGAAGAGTAGTCCTGAATATATACCATTCAGATGGTAGTCCTAAAAGAGTTGAGTGTCATTTCCCTGTCAGGAATTACTTCCCCAATAGATATGAGATCGTTCTCGATCTCGATGATCCTTAAGAAATATGCTTGCATACTTTCATCTTTGCCCTTCTTAATTTCTTTCAACTTATTTCTAAGAAACAAGACTTGATTTGCATCATTAACTTTAAATAAACTCACTAGTCTATTGTAGATTTCCTTGGAGGTGTTCAGCTCGAAAACATAGGCCACCAAGCGTTTGTCGATAGAGTCTCGGATGATCTTCCTTGCTTTGACTTCTCCCTTGGTCCATTTGTTCCTAGCAGCAGCGGATGCATTTGATGGAGGCTCAACAATTCCGCCTCTCACATGGTCCAATACTTCCTGCTCTTCTAATGTTAGATCGAGAGACATCTTCCATCCGTGATAGTCAGACTTCTCACGGAGTTTGTCTTCAGCAGGGAAGTGTGTTGAGGACCCCATGTTTTAAGACTGTCTGCCAATCCTTCTCTTCGGTGATTGCTCTTGCTCTTGCTTGGGCTTTGTCTTCACCTCAGCTCTGATACCATGTTAAATTATGGTATGTTCTATGCTTAGAGCAATTTACTTATTTTTCTTTTTATTAGCCACAGATTAGCAATCACATATACATTAAGTAAAGTGCAGATAGAACATTAAATGATCAATCGAAAACAAGCCAAGACAAGAGACACAAGATGTGGCAGCTAGCCAGGGACAAACCCCAATTTGGGGAACCCTTTGATCAAATTTTCTTTTATCTTCAATAGTTCAGTAGAGAGAAATAGTATAAAATCTGAATTCTGTAATTTTATATCAGCAACAGCAAACCCTAGATCAGCAAAGTCAAACTTGGTCAAACTAGCTGAAATTGACCTCTAAAATACTTGGTCAATTTCTAGTCAACTTGTCCTCGAACAGCCTGAAGAAACAACCCTAGAACAGCCCCAAAAGTTCAGTCAAAGTGCAGATTTCTGAAGTCAACTGCAGCCCTAAACTAGGGCAGTCAATATCGGTCAAACCAGAGGTCAGATCACCTTGATTTTTGTGCCAAAAATTGCGGCCTGCCTAGGAGAGGCAACCACACCCAATCCGCACTTCTTGGAAGGTCAACGCTGGTCAAAGATGACTTGCTGTCCTATTTCTGCGTCCTCTTTGCCCTAGGACGTCTTCCTTTCAGCCACACGTGTGAGAGAGAGAGAGAGAGACTCTTTTCTGCGCAGGAGAGAGAGAGAGATGTGTGTGAGTGAAGTTTCCAAATGAGGAGAATGCTCCTTGTATTTATATGCAAAACGTTGAGGTTGAATAGACATGACTGTTGTTGGGCTTCTGAGCCTACATAAGTTGTTGGTCGACCTTGACAATTTGTACATAATCAAAATAAATTCATATCTTCATAAATACTTATCAGAATCGGATGATCTTTAGATCAATCCTACACCTCTCGATGAGAGGAATCTAGGAAAAATATCAGTGGCCATAAATAAGGTGACCCACATGGAGTTTGGCCCTAGTTGCCAATTTTAACAATCAAAAATCAACTTGCAGGTTTATATCAAAAACCTGTCCCTACCCATCACAATCTATGCAATTTAGTAAAATTTCACCAACTCCTAGCTCTTCAACTGCTTTTGCAAGTTTATATGTTCCAAGAGGCCGACTAGTCAAATCAACTTTGATGCATAATACCCACTACTCGATCTCAATATCTCCTTCTAATTCTTTCAATTGGGAAAGATTCAACTGTTCCTCATGGCATATAGACATATATTCCATGCATTACTTGTATATATTATTATATTTCAGCTACACATGGAATACTTGGAAAATTCAACCCAAATTCTATATTGCATTCAAATAGTGGTTTGAACTAATGCAAGATTCTTGCTCAATATGAACCCCACAATAGATCACTTAATATTCCTTGTTAAGGTCCCATATCTCATCTTTGTTCACAAGGACCTAAATAATATTAAAAAGGAAACAAATTAAAGTACATCTATAGGCAATGGTGGGAGCTAAAAAGAGGTTACTTTGCAGCCTGGTTGGGCTTGAAGTTTTGCTCATTGATGCCGTTGAGAATTATATGAATGTTTTCAGTGGGAATCTGATAAATGTTCAGCAAGACATCACTTGCACAGTCACTGATGGGCATATGCTGCCTATAGAATTCATATTTCTCCACACAATTCTAGGTGTACTAGGATGGGCCACCACGCTTCGACTGCACAACAATAGAAAATGACAAAGTCACATTCCTCCACACTTACGATAAGTGTGATTGATAACAAAGAAGGAATCTCATGGGTGACGAAGGAAAAGGAACAACATGCAAATTACTTTGGTTCGATTTATATGTTCATTGACATGGTCTTCGAGCTCCCCTTCAAACGTTACAAGAACCACAATTTCATCATGCACAGATGGGAGGAGCTCATCTACAATCACAAGAACTGGAACGACCTTAACACTGGCAGCTTTTTGCTTCATAACTACTAGTGGCCACTCGACATCCTGGACGCATGGGCGCCTATGGGACCCAAATGGAAAACCCCTCTCAATGGCGAGAAACTGCTTACACGCTCGCTTATTGGCCAGCTTGGGTTTGAAGCCGACAACTAGCCAACATTGGTGTATTTGATAATCACACAGAGGGAAAAAAAGAGGCCACAAACCCATGGACACAGAGCAACGCACAAGAGACTTGAGACTTGAGTTTGCAAATGGGCACACAAATGAGGCTTCTCACACCACATAAACCCTTGTTCACACCAGCAAAGAGGAAAGGGGTGAGAACACAATCAAGACTGAGTCTCAGAATGAGGAAATAAGCGCCAAGGAGAGGAAACAAACACTAGAATGGAGATGTTGCGGATTCGTATGAGAACCTTTGGCCTCAAACACTATGCCACTAACACAGATATAGGAGACAGCTCAAGCGCATAGTGAATCCATTGAGAAGTAAAGAGAGATGTGGGCGACTCAAAGAAGAGTTAGGTCCCCAACTTTGGTGGGCACCAAACTAGTGGAGCATGCCAAAGCATCGAGCAAAGAGAAGCCTGATAAGTAGGCGCACAATGGATAAATAGTAGAAGTTGATGGAGCATTAAGTTTCCCTGAGAGCAGAGACAGGCATGACAAGCAAGCACACAGTGGAGCATTAAGGAGACCAAGCATTACAACTTGTGCACAGGGAAGAATCTGGAGCTCACAACAAGTCGCAGAGACAGGGGCGATAGAGAATCATTATATCAAAGCTGACAGGCTAGCCATAAAACCTTCATGAATTTACCAAACTCTTGCAACACATTTTGGAAAAAAGAACAAGTTCAATGTTTCCTCTCATCCTCAACCTTCACGGAGTCGTGGCATAGTAGCAATATAACACAAAATCTGCCCTCAGTGCAACAAAACCAAAGACAAATTTGAGACTCAACACAAATGTCTCGTGGAAAATGGCTTGGCTAGAAATTACATTGACATGATAACACACAACCTTAGGAGATTGATAGATAATGGCCTTCACGTTAGTTTTGTCAAAATTATCTCTATGGGGAGTTACAACAAACAAAGTTTTGACATCTGAGAGAAATGGCCGCGGAGAGGGCTAAAGGAATGCTAGGCTTGAGTAACGCAAATCTGAGACATAGCAAGACTTAGCAGGTGGTGTAGGAGTTACATTGCCCTGCATCCAAACTTAGCTCTGACAAGCTCAGGATGGCAGAGGCATTATGAGCCAAACTAGCTCTAACACCACTGTCAGAGCACACACTAAAATACATAGCAGATGGTAAGCATGGAATGCATTCATCACTCAAATGGTACACATATTAATACATTGTGTAACCCTTGGTTTTCATCTTCCAAGAGGTTTCTTGGACTTCTATGACTATTGGCATTCCTCCAGACCAACCCTAACAAATTAGGTATTCAACATTGATAATATCCAATAGTACTAGTAGCTGTAGCATTGTAGTGCTATGCTTATTTTTGGACTCTAGAAGCCATTTAGGGCCTCTTTCTTGATGTATTTTGATTTAGGCTCCAAAGATGTATTGTTACTAAGTGCTTTTTTGGTTATATGCACTCTTACTTGCTATATAAATGTAAACTTTTGCATATTTGTGTATAAATGGTTTGGATTCATATGGATGCACATGAATATATATGTTTTTCTCTAAAATTTGAATATTTTATGTATTTTTTAGTCAACTGGTCTTTTGTTCAGTTTTTTTCCGATTCTGGTCCGGTTCCCAATTTCAGGGTCGACCAGTTCGGTGACTGGTTCAGTTCTGATAACATTGGTCTGCATCAGAAAAAAAACCCACAAGTTAATCCTCACATAATTACATAATTTTGTTCCTTAGGGGAATTTTTTCAGAATAAACCTATGGCAAAGTTGGTTTTTTGCCTCTTCAATTTTAAATCAGTGGCCTAACTGTTTTTTTCTGATAATAGTACAACTGTGCACAATTATCTCTTGAATGGAAATTGAGATATGGTATTAAATCTCTTCCCAGAGTCATTTTCTTAAATGAGTGCAACCTAGCAACACTGTGCACCAATAATATACTGCACCTTTTGTTGCTATTTACCTTAACATTAGCACATACCCATCGATTATTCACAATCACAAATTAAATGATGTAGCACTTACCTGTGTTCATTGGATTTTGTGCAGAATGTGGAAAAACTACTGGACTGCCCAATTTCTGTTTTGCCTGGCATTATAGTTATTATGGTATTATGGACACTTGTCCAATATCTGTTTTGCCTGGAATTATAGTTACTATGGTATTATGGACACTTCGCAAGAAAGGGCCCGAATAGCCAGTTAATAAAGCCCATACAGCACAGATGACACAAATAAATTGCAAGTAAATGCATTCAACTATGGCTGTTGTGGATTCACCTATAGAGGAGAGGCACCATCCCTCTGACCTACGAGTAACTTAGCAGAGAACAGTTTCTAGGTGAAACAATCGTTACAAACTTACCAGAAATGTATAATAATTTCCCAACAATAAAAGGTATTAAAGGCATTTGCAAGTATGGAAGCAACCTTCCTCGTTTTCTAAATAGCTGGTTGCACTATATGATGGGGACTGGTGGACAATGGAATGAGTTTTTAGAACAGCAGGAAGGTACCACAGAAATTTTCAGGAGACAGGTAGACGAGGATAGAAAAAAATACTAGAAAACCAGAATGTTGAAAAACTAAAACAAATCTTAGAACGTAGGTCCATAGTACAACTCCATAAAAGTTCTTATTCTTAATTAAAGCTAAAAAGCTTTTATCAATTGCTTGATGGCCATCTTTACCCTTCAATTATACAGAGGTCTTACTTAACTATTTTATTTTTTGGAGTTTTTTTTTTTTTAAATCCAGTGAAAGACTAATTTTTTGTCATTTGAAATACATTTTTGAATACATAAATGGATTTAGCACCCTCACACTTTTGGGGCACCTGAAATTTTCAGCAATCACAACTCAAACTTGTTATTCCAACAAATCCCTCCTAAAATTTAGTTAAATTTAACCTGAAAATATGGCCAAAAAAAACCTCAAAATATAACTATGGCTTATACAGATTGGTACTCTGGCTTATAAGGAATGTCACATCTGGAAAATTGCTTCACATTTTCACGCTTCAAAGCTTTTAAAATAGTAAGATAATAGTAATTACTACACAATACTAAAAGGTTAAGTGTAGACCGTGGAGCATGGGATAGAGCTCACAACCAGTTGATACTCCAGGTGAAATCTCAGAAATTTATCATCAGTTTTCCACCATATCTGCAGAATGCCTGAGATTTTCCCTCATAACCAATATTTATATCTGCAACTAGTAACTGTTAATCCCCAAAAAACCTTAGTTGGGGTAGGTATTCTTAAGTGTTGTATATATGACCAATAAACATGATTTATGTTCACTGACCAATATTTCTACTTGCCGTGCACGTCCGGTAGTAAGAATGTCGAGCCAGCAAGCCAGAGTATCCAAAAAGGGAGAGTCGGGAATGGAATAATGCGAGGTCTTAGTTAAACAGGTTTGTTTCCATTGAGCTTCCTTCTTTTTCCCAGTCAATGTTCAATATTAGACTCCATTTCCGATGTTGGCCTGAATTATTTATGATGCCCATATCAAAGCCAAAAGGAAGGAGCCTAACTAAACAGCAGCAAACGAGATATTCTCATAACTAATATTTATGTCTGCAACCAGCACCTGTCAATTACCAAAAAACTTAGTTGGGGGTAGGTATTCTTAACTGTATTGTATGTATGACCAACAAACATGACTAATATTCACTGACATCTTGTTAAACCTGAGGAATCACCACCAACTGTTCATCTTCTCTTCTTGCCTTAGACTGAAATAGCTTGTCCAATAGTTTTATTAGGGCATCATAGTCATAACCCTTTTCATATTTCACTTTAGAATCTCATTAATCATCAGAAACTACACGCAAACAGATTTTTATTCATCCTAACACTTACGTAATTCAAAATACGTTACACCAGTGGATATTATTCAACAATAGTGTACTTCTGTGAAACAAGGTAGCTAAAACCTATATGCTCACCACACCCGGTAGAGACTAAAATGGAAGAATGAAATATTGTTAGAAGACTTTAACAAATACTGATGCTATAACCTGGACAACCATCTCTTATTTGTTTAAGTTTTACCAAAAACACAGTACAAGAGTGATGTATCAACCTTGTTTGAATGAATGATAAGACTGCTGCTTTTGTCTTTAGGATAGAAGTTGTGCAGAGAAACAGCAAAAAGATTATGGATGGCAGTATGGCCAGGCATGGTTGCACCATAAAACCTTTGAACAAAAGTTAATTGTCAATATACTCCCAATTGTTTAACCCATTGCAATGAGGTGGTACTTTGTTCCCTATTTTAATGTTCTATCTTTAGTGAATACTACAATATGGGTGCACATGCATTTTACGTCTAATGAAAGAGATACAAATGCAGCAAGTGGATTAAAAAAAATAAGCATCCATCATGAACATCATAAGCTTCTAGAACTCAGATGAAGCACAAAATACAACCTGTAAACTTTAAGCCTCCTCTAGTTTTAGTGTGCTCACTTTCTCTATTATTGCAGTCCCAACCGACCACTTCTTCCTCCCAGGTGTGGTGCAGGATTCTTTCTTAGTTCCAGTCCCGCAACCCCATGTTAGCCAGTATCTATGTATTCGGTGGTCCTTCAATGTCCTTGCCCTCACTCGCTTTTGTTCCTTGCCCTTGTTAGGTTAGGCAAGTCACTTGCCAGAGCTAGGGCTACAGATCCTCTAGTAGGATGTATTCTTATGGTTTTTTATCAGGCAGAACAACTGGCTGTCATTCACTGCTCTCATACTGGTCAATGCCTCGCTATCCATTCGTTGCCTTCAGCTTTTGACTGCCAGCCTGCCTTCCTCTCCCTATTGATTCACCCTTATCAGTCAAGTGAGACCTACCCTTCCTCGTTATTGGATTGGGTTTCTTTCAAAAGAGAGCAAGTGCATAAAACTGCTTAAATTGGCATTTGTATGCGTATAATCACCACTTGAACCCATTGAAGGTGTCTTACATCATTCCCTAATTTCATCAACCATTAGCACCCATTTGCCTTCATTTATCAAAACCTTTTTCGCTGCATTCTGGCATCCCGACATCCCCACCTGAGATATCAGAGTTGGCCTTCGAATCTTTTTCCTTGAAAGGTCATCTTCCCTCACCTCCCAATGCATCTTCATGTTAAAGTGATTGAAATGCAATTCCCACACACTGGCCCTTGTGATTGGAAGCTGGTTCCCCAAATTTCCAGCATTTATGACAGCATCAATCTAAATTGATCAAACCAAACAGGACACCAGCATAAATTGAAACACTCAATTAAGATTCAATTCAATCCCATATGGCACAAACTTTCCAGTCATTGCAAGCAGTGCAAAACACTCGTTTATACTAACGACAAAACACTGATAGCATATGAAACATCAAAAGCAAATAAAAGCACTCAGCAAGTCACCTGCAGTTCTAGAAGCTCGGTGCCTCCATGCACATATGAAAGAACTTCAATGGATGAATACTAATGACAAAACACAATGCTTCAGCGCAACTGTGGTAACAATTACTAGGATAAATTCACCAGGGAATATATATTTTACTATAGTAGAACAGAAAACATGTTTCAGTTAACATTGATACAGAAGTTTCCTACAACTTTACTTGACAAAAGCCTGCCCTACTTGATCCTCCACTTTAAGTATTATGAGGTTGTACCTTAGCCAAGCAAGAACGATAGGCAAGAGACAATGCAGAGCTATCCTGCAAATTTGATCAAATGTTACTAAGAAACCAAGGATTAGAAGTGCAGATAACGAGAAATTAAAGTGCTATCTGCATCAGAGACAATTTAGTTTTTCCTCTTTGTTGTTTGTGTTATGTAACATCAAACCAAATCTTCTACTTATTTCAAGCAAATCAATTGGATTCAGTGCTCTCCAGCATCCACTACATGAGGAATCAACTTTGTTTGCTAATGATCCACCTGTTTTGCCTATCGCACTTCTTTTTGGTGTGCAATTCACAACACCCACTCCATTCAATTGATTACCGCTGCCCTTGCAGATTTGGAGGGTTAATGCCCAACACATTTCATCAGGCTGCAGCTTCAGAGATATATGCGGATACAGTTTTGCTTAGACTGGGAGTTGGTTCTCAGGGAGATTAGTTACAGCATGGATTCAGTGATGATTCAGACACTTTTTTGCACAGATTGGAGAGAGTTGTTATTTTTAGCAGTTATCCTACTTTTTAGGAGACAGAGTCTCGAGGCTTTCATAGTGGTATTGAATATATATTCAGAGTCCTTGTGAACTCAGGATTCCAATGAGACTTCTCTGGGTAACATGCATGGTACTTTCTACACATGTCAAAGATAATGGTATCTTTGGGATCCTTGTGAGATTCTGAGTTTGATGAGCTACTTTCGAGCAACATGCAAGCACTTTCTATTTTAGTAGGACATGCGTGTCGATTCTGATCACGGATTCAAATTCCTTGCTAAGGCAAATCCAATGAGTATGGTTTCATAGGCATGTGAGACATTTCTATTTTTAGCATTATTCGCATGTCAGATTTGGGTATGTATTTGGACTCTCCACTGAAAACTGAGTTTGACGAGGGCGTTTTTGTCAAAATCTGAGACATTTTTATTTTTAGCAGTCTTTACATGGTAATGCTATCAGCATATCTGAACTCCCCATGGAAATTTGAGTCCGATGAGTATAATATGAGTATAACATTGTGGATATGCACCCAATTTTCTATTTCTAACATTGCCTATTTTTGAGCGTACTATATATGGCAAGCCCCCCTATCTGTTCTAGACATTTTCTATCTTTTCCTATTTTTAGAGGGATTACTATTTTTGGCATGTCTATGTATAGAAGGGTGAGAGGTGGCAGTATGAGAGGTTGGCATGTGGCAGCTTATGGAATGGACAAGTGGCGATGATTTGGACCTATAGATGAGTCATCAATGATGTGGCAAAGTGCATGAATAATTTGCTTGCATGGAGGGAGGTGTGATGTGGCATTGATGAGAGTTTATTCCTCCACTATTTCTTTCTCCTAGTACACTTAGATTTTCCCCCTCTAGTTCACATGCACTTGACTTTTCATCTTTTCCACCCTCCATCTTGTTAGAAAATGAATAGTTGCAGCTATTAATTTTATTTTCTTTAACCTTGATACTTGCTTGTGAATCCTAATTATCTTCTTTGAATTCTTTAGTTAGATCTTATCATCAAACAATATCAAGAACAATAAATTCAACAACAAAGGACACAGATGTAGGCTCTCAGCCAGGGCAAAACCAACCCCTCCAAGGGGAAAATCTGTAAACTCTTATCTTCTTAGAATCTGCCTCAAATGAGATACAAAGACCCAATCCCTAGACCAAATCCTTCTCCTAGTAACAAGTCGGTCCTTTCTCAAGTATTTCCTTTTATCTGCACCAAACTACTACACCTTGCAACTTTGACCTTCCAGCTACAACATTGCTACTCGACCAGCAACTTCGACCCAACAACTTCGTCCTTGTAGCTACTTGGAAACCCTAATACAACCTCCTCCTAAGACCCACTTAGAGCAAGATAACTCTCCCAAAGTCAATGAGGTCTAAACAAGGGTTTTCCCTCTTCCAACTACAGATTTTGCACTTCGTCCTCCTACAACTCGGACCTGCAATCTCAACCTGTTTCTGCAACCCAAAAACCCTAGAATTCCGCATGTGTGAGAGAGATAGAGCCCAAAAACAAGAAATTTCGTCCTCTAGCATCTCTTAGACCTTCGCTCTCCTTTTTTTTGCCTTTCCCAACTACAAATCAAACTCTTTCTTGTAGATAGAACTTGTGAGTGAGTGAGTCCAAATGAGGTCGAACTGCTTCCTTTTATAGCCTTCTCAAGGGGTCGAATTCCCTCCTTTAGGATGACTTGATGTTGCTAGGGCCAGCTTGTACTTTGGAGCTTCCAGGACTTTCTAGACTAAAAAATAATTCTTTTTACAAATATATTTTTGTCCAAAAGGGTCTTATAAAGATGATGTTGTCTTTTTTGACTCAAGACGATAAATCCTAAAACCTAACAAATCCTAGAAGCACGAAGAACATGCTTTTACCTAAAAGACCATCAATAATGAGCATGAAACCCATGCTTTAATAATAATATATTTTCTTTTCTTTTCTTGTTTGTTACATAGGATGCATATTGAAATGAGTACAACAATTATGAAGACCGAAACTATTTACATTTTCAACACTCCCTCTTAACTAGGGAGGTATTCATAATTGTATAACTAGTACAACATCATATCTCAAATTGAAGAGTTCTCACAAGAAGAGTTGGATTGATAAGCCATATTGTAAGCATCATCGTCATGACCAGCATTGTCCCTGAGGCCTAACTAGACAAGTGTTGGAGAAAATGTAACTAGGTTTGGTCTTCAGAAATGTAATTTTGATATTTGTACTTATTCAAGAAAAGAGAAATTATTTTTGTATTATTTGTCAATGAGTTTCTTGTTCATTGAAAATAGGTTAAGCACATTTTGAAGTGCTTCTAGAGAGTCAAAGTCAAAATGTAATTATGAAAAGACCCTTTGAGGGCATGTTACATCATGTAAGTCATCATACAAGGTCAAGGAAATAACTCCAAGCATGGTCAAATCCTCTCCTAGCACCAACGAAGTCTACAAGCAGCAAAAACGATGAATAAATGTTGAAATATAATGCAACTGCAAGTCAGCTTTAGGGACAGTCATGTCGGCTTCAAGGAGGAGGGACAGACCTCTATAAATAGAGGATGTCCCAGAGTTGCGGGGGAGCACTCCCCCCCCTTCGAACCCGCTCCCAATCTGCGCTTTGGGCGGGAGCACGCTCCCGATAAAAAAAATTGCGCTCCTTGCCAAAATCGGGAGCGATATCGGGAGCGTCGCTCCCGGAGCGAAAATTACAGCTCGGGAGCGATCACTCCCGATCGCTCCCGAGCATTAAATTTTCGCTCCGGGAGCGATCCGAGCAGAAAAAAAATCGCGGATGCGAAAAAAAAATCAATTTTTTTAAAAAAATTATGTTTTAAAAACATAATGGGGCAAAAAAAATTTCATTATCACTTGAATGAGTTGAGTAGAAGCTGGAGAGCAAGAGCAAAGGAGCGAGGAGCAAGCGCCGAGGAGCAAGGAGCAAGCCTGCAAAGAGGTTAGTAACTTAGTCATTTAGTGTTTTAAACCTTAGTTAGGTAGTAATTTAGTTAGTTTAATTTAGTTTATTAACTTTATTTAGTAAAAAAATCATGAATCTAAATTAAATTAATTAATCTAAATAAATTAAATTAATTTGCAGATTCAAAAGCCTAAAAATATCAAACATCATGGACCTGGCTATATTTCTTGGCATTTTCCTCTTCTTGGTCCCTTTTATGGTTATTATGGTGCTAGAAAGTAGGAAACGGAGGGGCCAAAATGAAGAGGGGGATGAAGAAGCTGGAGAAAGTGGATTTGATGAAAACCCCGGTGATGAGGAGATGGAGGAGGGTGAACATGACTCTCAAAAAACTAAACAAGACCAAACCCCATTGTCGAAATATGTTAATAGGCCTGAAGCAGGGAGAGGGGGTGGAACCACTAAATTTCATTGCCCCCATTGCAACAATAATTACACAGGTTCACACACTCGTGCCAGAAAACACCTCTGTGGGAAAAGGCCATGGGATGGAGACAAACAAATAGGAATCAAAACTTGTCCAGCGGTGTCAGCAGCGGATAGAGCCAAATACATAAGGGAAGAGGAGGAAGCCCAATACAAATAAAAAAAATCAAGGGGTTTCTTTGAACCAAGCTCACAATCACAAGCACAAAGAACTCCTTCAGCATCCTCCCAAGGTAGTGGATATGAAGGCACAGGGTCATTAGCTTTAAGGCATAGAACCATATCAGATTTCCTTGATGAGGGGTGTAGGAATGATGTGGATTCAAAGGTTTACAGGTTTCTCTATGCATGTGGGATATCATTCAATGTTCTTCGCTCACCTTATTGGCACGAAATGGTTTCTGCCATAAATGATGCCCCTAAAGGATACAAGAGCCCTGGGTATGACAAGGCAAGAACCATTGGACTTGATCATGAAAAAGCAAAAATATCACATTCTTTGAATAGAATGACAAGTTCTTGGACTAACCATGGGGTGTCCATTGTATCTGATGGATGGACAAATGTAAAAGGCAAGCCATTGATAAGTGTTCTTGCTGTGTCTGTTAGTGGTGCCATCTTTCTAACTGCACATGATTACTCAGACAAGTTCAGGACTGCCATCAACATTGCAGAAGCATTACTTGAAACAATTGACCGTATTGGGCCATACAATGTCATCCAAGTCATCACTGATAATGCTCCTAATTGTAAGGTAGCGGGAGCAATTATTGAGGATAAATACCCCAACATATTTTGGTCTGGATGTTTGGTTCACACATTGAACCTTCTGATGCATGATGTTGTCAAGAACAAAAATGCACAATACAAATGGATTGGTGATTTGTACAAGAAAGGCAAACAAATGATAAAATTTATTACAAATCATAGCAATACCCATGGCCTTTTCCGCAATCACTCGAGATTGGAGTTGTTGAAGATTGCGAAGACCAGATTTGGTAGCTATTACCTCACCTTCAGGCGCCTTTTGAAGGTAAGAGAGTCATTGGCTAGCATGGTATCAAGTCCACATTGGCAGGTATTAAAGGAAAGGGCTACAAATGCAGTTGACAGGCGAGGTTTTGAACTGGTGGAGGAGGCCGCTCTTGATGGTCAGTTTTGGACAAGTGTGAGGCAAGTATTGGATTTCACCAAGCCCATTTATCACATGATTCGGTTTGCAGATACAGACAAACCAGTGATTGGCGAGGTGTATGAGCAGATGGATACCATGTTGGGGCAAATAAAAGATATTGTTCATAACAGAGATCCCGACTTGTACAATCTGATTCACGATTGTGTGTGTGAACGGTGGAATAGACTTAATCTTCCACTACATTGCTTGGCATATATCCTTACGCCAAAATACTACTCTACATCTTGGTTGGGCCAACCTGCACTAGGGGGTGGGATTAGGACCAAACCCCATTTAGATGCAGAGGTAACTAGTGGATATTTGCAAGCATTAGAAAAGTTGATACCTGACAGGGAGGAATGTGCAGCTGTGCGCCTTGAAATAGGCAAATACTTCAGTGGCACTGGTTTGTTTGGTAACTTCCATGCAATGGAAGACAGAGATAGATTTGATTCTCTCACATGGTGGGAAACATATGGCGGCCAGGGACTTTTGCCAAAATTGGCAAAAAAAGTTCTATCACAGGTTGTAAATACTTCTTCTGTAGAGAGGTGTTGGAGCACCTACAGCTTCATACATAATGTGAAAAGAAACAGACTCAATGAAAACCGAGCAGAAAGCTTGGTTTATGTGCACTACAACTTGAGGTTGTTGAGTCATTACTGTGATCGGGCTTATGAGGATCCCACATATAAAATTTGGGACAATCACCCAGAGGATGACAATTTGGAGGATGGCACTATACATCTTGAAGAACTGGAAGAGGAACTTATAAGGGATGAAGATGAAGCAACTGCAACAGCCATGGCACCCCCACCATCCAGTAGCAGTGCTCGAGTTCCGAGTCTTGTTCCTTTGTTGTCGCCACCTCCATCTACACCCTCATGTGGAGGGCATGTGCCTTCTAGTTCTGGTCGTCGGTCTGTGCGGGAGACTCCTAGAAGACCACCACGACCTGCTTATACTCCTGGAGACTCTCGTGGCAAGGGCCACATGTAGATTTACAGTTTACTTGTCTTTTCTAATTTCTATTAGTTTTCATAACTGTTGAGTCTTGAGTCCTTGACTCTTGACTCTTGACTCTTTCATATCATAATGATATTTTTTGTAAACAATATATGACTGTGACAATGAAAATTTGAAGTTTGAAGTTGGCAATTATAACTCATTGGTAATGATTGTGAATTATGAATATGATGCTTCGTGAAAGACTAAAGTTGTTTCATTTCATTTCATTATTCATGTTTCATTTTATAACATTTCATTTCATGTTAACAGTTAGAAGTTAGGACTTAGAAATATCTAAGATATTATTTCTTGTAATGGTTAAACTTAGCTTACAAGTACAACTTTGGTGATCAATGATGATAAATGTTATATATTGAATTTTCAATTTTGAAAGCTTGAAGTTGAAACTTTAAGAATGAATTTGATGAATATGATGATTCATGAGACTCAATATGTTGCAGTTGTAATATGTATTTTACTAACTTGTGGACATGGTTGATGAAGATTATAACTTCTAGATGATTGATGTGATATGGTTCAATGATCAATCTATGTTTTTTTATGTTTTTTATATCTAATTCATCATTCTACATGTTTTTGTTGACATATATGTATAAAAAATTAAAAAATATATATATTTTTAAAAAATCGCTCCGGGATTCGCTCCCAAACCGGGAGCTTCCGAAAATGTCGCTCCCGCTCCCTGCTTTCGCTCCCACTCCCACGTAACATTGGGATGTCCACTCCTCATTTGGACACACAATCATATCTCTGAAATCCGCAATCAAGGAGGACGAAGTAAGATGAAGAAAAAGGTGAGAGAGAGGGCTACAAGGGTAGCGTAGGAAGGAAACAAAACAACGAAGGGAAAAAGGTGAAATCTGAAGCTGCTACAGCCACACGTGCGAAGAATTCAAGGACAAATCTGCGGCCAGAACAACAACAAGGTTGCAGTGGTATTTTCTTTATGGTTTGGGCTAACAAATAGGTCAACAAAAGTCTCCTACTCCAGCATTGAAGGTGGGCTCACAAGCGAAGGAAGGAGGGACAAATATGAAGAAGAAAAGGATTGTTTCTAGGGCTAGAAACAGTCACACGTGCGAGGTGCTGGAAGGGTTTGACTGCTATTTAGGGCAGCAGCATAAGCAGCCTCCTTCAGTTGTGTATTAAGGTCCACAAGGTATCCAAAGAAAGGTGAAGAAAGATCTCTTTATAGCGAAGAAGAGAAGCCCTAATATTCTAGGGTTTCCTAACCTAGAAGATAAAGTGTTGGAAGACAAAGTGCTGAAAGAAGTGCCAGAAGATGTGCCAGAAGTGACAGTGCAGAAAGAGGAAGGATTTGACTCATGCTTGGAGGACATCCTAGTCAAGGGTCTAGGGTTTGGCAGTGGTTCAAATATGAAGCTTCAATAAAATAAAACTTACAAAGGGTTTCCCTCTCAAGAGTGGAGAGGGTTTGTCTTGGCAGAGAGCCAAATTTGTGTTCTTGTTATTTTGTTTTTGGTAGCAGTTTGATGAAGCACACACATATGCACTAATAATAAGAAGAAGAAGTATAAGCTAACTAAGAAAAGTAAAAAGACTTCACAAATTGTTATCAAGTCTCGGAGAATCATCACATCACTACTTTGCCCTAGATTCTCTAACATGGTATCAGAGGGAAGGTGACACATCAAGGAAAGGGCAACTCAAGAACACTCAAGCATCTACAAAGTTGAAGCATCAAGCCTAGAAGTCTCAACCACTTCAAGGACAAGAAGGGTCTACAATCCATCATTCATCAAGGAGGGCTACAAAGCTAGAAGGAGAGCCTTATATAAAAGAAGAAGCAGATCTACATCAAGCTACAAGTCCTCAAGCACACCTCATCACCAAGTAAGTCCACTTGGAGAAGACAACTTGAAGGACATCAAGATCCAGGGAAGACAAGCCATCAAGCTTTCAAGGAGGAAGAAAATCCATCAAATCTCAAAATCTATCAAGTAAGTACATGTCCCCTTCTGAATATACATCAATGTCTTTTTGCAAGGAAAGCAATAAATTGGTAGGCACCAATAACTTTCTTGCATGGAAGAAGAGGATTGATCTACTTCTCAAGGAGAATGAGCTCCTAGAATATGTCAAGGGGAACATCATTGTCCCTGCTAAGGAACAGATTCAAGCCTTAGCCAAGTACAATAAGGATGAGACAAGAGCTCAAAGGATTCTGATAGAATCAATCAAGGAATCTCTCATTCCCTATGTCTCCAAGTTTGAGACATCAAAAGAAATCTATGATAAGCTAGTAGAGCTATTCGTAGTATCCACCACCGGAGAAGTATTATCTATGAGGAATGAATTATACAAGATGAAGATAACAAAGGAATGAATAGCTCCCTACTTCATGAAAATATCTAAGATGAGAGATCAACTTCAAGAGCTTGGGGAAGTCATGTCTGACAGAGAGATGACAACTGTTGTACTCAATGCTCTACTTGAGGAGTGGGGAAAATTTACATCAAGCATTTATGCCAAGAAGGAAGTAACCACTCTCAGTGATATGTGGTCTCTATGCAGAACAGAGGAGACTAGACTTAAGGCAAAAGAAGACGTGGGATCAAAGGAGCAAGCATTTGCTACTATGGCCAAAAGAAAGGGTAAATTTGGCAATTTTGGTCCACGAAGAACAAACAACAAAGACATGTCCAAGATCCAATGTTTTGGATGCTAAGAATATGGACACTACAAAAGGAATTGTCCCAAGCTTAAGAAGGACAACAACAACAAGAGAAAGAGAGAAGAAGCTCATATAACTCAAGAGGTGGAAGAGGAAGGAAAGAAGCAAAAGAAGGAAGATCCTCCAGATCTCTACTATGACTAGGTCAAACTCTTTCCTTCTAGACTTCTTTCAAAGTTTTGAGTAGAATAGGAGCATGTAGGAATAATCTAAATTGCATGGCTAGAATCACCCTCTAGGATCTAGCAGCATGATGTACATGGAGTTCTAGACACTCATGTAGATGTAGCATTTATGAGAAGAACAAAAATGCATAAGTAGGAATATCTTCTAGAATATGGGAGCATGGCAAATATAGCTCAAAGATATTCATGTAGAAGGAGCATACCTAGAATAGGACCTCATATATGATGGAAGAAAACTTGATCATGATAAGAAACTTAGAAGACCTAAATCATCAAAGGTAGGAAACATTTGCAAAGCGAGGATCTTTAAGATCCTATGATGACATCTTCAAGAGAAGGCTTGTGAACCAAGGCAGATGTCTCATTGGGAATCCCACTCGTGCGATTCAAGAAAATGGATGATATGCAGGTAGGCTAAGATGAAGCAAGAAGGGCTACACCAGAGAATGATCAAGGAGGATCAAGATGAGGTATGTATGCATCAAAGTTTAAATCATGTTGTCATTTGTATATTATTGAGTCATGGGTATAGTTCTATAACATGATCAAGCATGAAAGGATCTCTTTCACCAAGAACATGCTCGAAGGCATGTACCACGATGCAATGAAGGTCAACAAAAGAACATGCTCACATAAGGAGCATAAGATTGTTGACTAAGAAGCAAGAAGAAATGCTGACAAGTCCAGAAAGCAAGGGATGAAGGAATTCTTCCACAAGAAGCATTAGGTGGTTGACCGATCTATCTGAGAAGAAGCAAATGAAGAAAGAGATCAAGCATGTGAAGAACATCATGATCACCAAGAATCACTATCTAACAAAATGCCTTGAAAGATATCTTCCGAAAGAAGGCAGGATAACTTTGATGAAGGAAGAAAAGACCCTTGACACCTATGAAAGCCTTGGAGATATAAATGGTGCAGATAACTGATTCTACTCCATGAAGATGTCATAATGAAAAATCCATCCAAAAAAAGGAAAAAAAACAAGTTGAAGCACTATCAAGATGAAGTCTTGATGGGCTACCATGTCAAAGCATATAACCTAGCAAGTATGATGGATCATCCATGAGGAGAGCATTCCAAAGCATGGACAAGATGACAAAGGAGTAGCCAAGATGACTAGAAGAACCTGATAGTCACTTTCCATGAAGCAATGACATGACTAACCAAGAAGGAAAGTGATGGATGGATGGTGCCCTACCGAGAAGAAGTTCGATTGAAGACTTCATGACATCAAGAAAGGAAGGAGATCATGCAGCTGAAGGACCCACGAAGAAGAAGCTGCTGATGAAGGAAAGAGTCCCTAGTTAAGAGGGAGCTCTGACAAGTCCCTGATCAAGAGGGAGTTTTGAATCACCCCTGATTACAAAGGAGTGACTATTGTGTTTTCCATGCCATGGGTCATGTAGGACTAACAATCGTAAGTCTAGATGAAGGCCATGCATGGAAATGTAGACACAAGATAGACACAACATTCTTGTCTTCACTTGGGAAGAAAGAATGGGAGGTGTTGACCTCTACTGGTCAACTACCCATGCAGTGCATCCCGTTTTTCTTGACAGAAAGAAGCAGCACCTGATCAGCATGTCCGTGCCATCCTGCCATCATTAGCAGCTTGATCTTTTTGATTGTAAACCCAGTCTGCATGTATTAACTGTAAATAATCTTAGCAGACATGAAGTCATGTATGTAATGTGCCTAGGTGGACCTAACTTTCTGATGATAATCTACGTCCCGGAAGGTTTTTTGTCTCACCGATCCACGGATCGGCAGAGTTTTCCTTCAAACCTGACCCCAAAGCCAGGATTGATTTGTCATTAGAACTTTAGGAGAATCCTAGTGTGTTGATATGCTAGATTATCGTTGTGTCGCAGAGCTGGGTGTTTTGTGAGGGTCTGTATTAAATGGGTTTGTCCCTTAAGATGTAATTTTGTAAAAGTCATGATGTAATGAGTCCTAAGTCCTAGGTCCTAGGTGATGTTTCCGAAGGTTTAGTTCAGTGATCCATTTTAAAATGAATTAAAAAATTAAAAAATGAATAAAAATAATAAAATAATGAAAAATAATAAAAAATTAAAAAATCAAGCAAAAAACTTAACTAATAAGATAATAATATTTTAAGTGAATAAATCGACGGATGAGATAAAGAGATGTCTTGATCCTCATCAACGGTCGAGATCATTTCTACATGGATCACTCGAACTAGCCGTTAGGATCATTTCCTTTATATAGGGTCTTAGGGGGTCATTTCAAATCATCTGATCTGTGAGTCTGTACTGAAAAAGCTCTCTTGTAATCTGATTTTCTGGTTAATAAAGAAGACTTTGGGGTCCAAATCTGGCCGGTGTTACTCTCTGGAATTTCTGTGAGATGTTTATTTTTCTGCATATTTCAGTTTTCAGCCATTAGTTTTAGCTTGTTTTTAGAGTATTGTGAACACAGGTATCTTGTTCACTTGCTAGGGTTTGAGTGTTGCTAGGGTTTTTGGAATAATGGCAGGTATCTCCATTATTTCCTGAGATCTAGCAGCATTCTCTCTCTCTTTGCTGATGGTTGCTTGAGATGTGCAGGAAAACCTTTCTGAAGGAAATTGTGGGCGTTTGGGGAAGTTCTAGGCTGAACCAGCCGACTCCCACTGGCTTTTCTGTGCAGAGCCCAGCTGATTGTTCCCTGGGTTAATCATTCAAAGTTTCTTTTCTGTTTTACATTGAGAGATTTTCTTTCTGTTCACAGTGAAGTTCAAGATTTATGATATATTGAAAATTTTCCTGCAATTATTGTCAAATCTGGCTGTCCAGGGCTGTAAATTTTTTTTGTGATTCTAAGTTAATTTTGAGAGTTTTCTTTTTCGAAGTTTTGCATATAGGGGTTTTCCCTTTTCTTCTCCAGGTTACAGGGATCTGCGGAGCAGGCAGAATAAAATATAAATTCAGTGGCTCTGTCAATCCGGCGTTTCCATCGCCTTTCCAGGTTGCAGCTACGCCCTCTTACCACCACAATCCCTCACACTATCCAAACTTACAACTGCAAGCAAAAAAAATATATATATAACCCATGATCAAAACTGTGTCCCCTGTGCTGTCGTCGAACGCTACATTTCTCTACTGTCTATCTGCGTAAATCCATTGGGTTTTCAGTCATATCTACAATATCTTCCACTCGGGCCATTGCTGCAGCACGTCATCCATATCGCCCACAGATCTCACTGATCCTCACGCCTCACGCAGTCCTAAACTTGAAGCTGCAAGCCGCCGGTTTTGAATCTACGATTTCTGCCGGCATCATGTGTTGAAGCCATCATACACCTGAAATTTGAAGTTGCCAAAGCGCTGCCGTCCGATTGAAGAAAAATCTGTGTATTAATGAAACAGCGGTGATGTCAAACCCGATTTCAAGTTCTGATAAGGTCGCAGGCCAGCACGCAGGTAATCGATTTTCGGTCTGCAGGTAAATCGAGATTTGTTTTTTTTGTTTGTCGTTGTATAAATCGTTTGGTGGTCACGTAGTTGTGGCTCTGCGTTTTCGACCTGTCTGTTGGCGTCGAGATTTCCATTCTCACGCAGACGGAGCATGAAAATCGAACTCTGTTTTGGGCACTTGTGTTGGGGCTTCTGATTGCCGGTTCTTTGCATCATAGGTTATACATTGGCACCATCCGAGTTCAATTTTGTGGTTACGTTTTATGTGGTTACGTTTTGAGTCTTTAGATTAGGGTTTCATTGTAATTTCGTTTTTTTTTTTATTTAGACTTTGAGTCGTATTTCTTTTTGAGACTTTGTATATATGTATATAGAAAATGGTTAGCGTAAAATGTAATTTAAATTCTCATTTAATTTTTAGTTAGTTTAGGACTCTTTTTTTTTTTTTTAGATTTAAATTTTATGAAAAGTAAAAAATAAAATAAAAAATTTAGATTTAGTTTTTAAATTTTTGATTTAATGTTATATTTTAGTTTAGATATTAGTTAGACTTTAGATTAGTTTTAAAATCTTAAATTTTTTTAGATTTATTTTTAATTTCCATAACATTGAAAAATAAAAATTGAAAAAAGATTTAAAAATTTTTGAAAAAAAATAAAAATAAATTTTTTGTGGAAAATCATTTTGCCAGTTTCAGTTGCTTTCGCGATATATCTTTCATGCTGAGATCTGAAATTTTCAAGTCGAAACACGAAATCCAATGTCTGGTTAATAATTCATGATGCTCATGGTGGTTTAAGGCATTTATCTCTTCAAAGCTTTCAGTTGCCGAATATCGTTTTGGTCACATGATTTAGCTGATGATAGATGGTTGCTGTTCATGGTCCATGTTTCTTTATCATTTAAAAAGTAATCATTTAAACATTGACTCCACAAGGCACTGGTCTATTAAATCTCCAAATCCATCTAGTGCTTATCATATCGTGTATCGTGTCTCCCACCCAACTGTTTGGCAGTTGGTCTTCACTATCTCGCAGGGTCAACCCCCCTTAGCCGCGGGAGACGGGCTTAAACGGAGGGATCGGGGATCAGAGTGACAGCCCCCGGTCCGAGCGTTGTCGTGCCAATTCGCGCGACAACATTTTTGGCGCCGTTGCCGGGGACAGTTTTTCTCGGTGTTTCAAACGACAAATCATTTTTCTCATTTCTTATCTCTTCATCTGGCCCGGCAACGCCAACATTTTTGGCGCCGTTGCCGGGAACAGAGTTTTTCTGTTCCTGGAGTTTCATCAACATTCATCTTCTCATCTCTCATTTGAGCTGGCAGATTCAATATTTTGGCATCTTTTCATCACATATCAGCAGCATCTCTTCGGTGTGTTTCTTGTTTGGGTGGCGACTCCATTTTCTTATTTTTTCCCAGACAAGAAGCCTACCACATATCTGTTTGTTGATTGCTTCTCGGATCTTAGAATCAGATTTGTTGTTCAAGTGGCGACTCCACTTCTTTCATCTTTTGATTTTCTTGAGCAAAGATCTAGTTCTATCATCCCTTATTGTTCATCATGGATTATTCATTTAAACCATGTCATTTTACTGATAATCTTCATGATCTTCCGAAAGAGGCCATTGGTAAATTACTTAAGTTCTCGGGTGATGATTCGGTCGCTGTTAAAAGGCATTTAAACATGTTTACTTGTGTAATGATCTTATACTGTAGATTTCCTCAATATAATAATGAAGATTTCAAGATGCGTCTATTTGTCCGTTCTTTAGAGGGTGATGCCTTGAATTGGTTTAATAACTTTCCTAATGATTTTTTCACTTCTTTACAAGACATTCTCAATGCTTTTAAAGATAGATATGATAGTCCAAACAGCTTGCCTTCTACTTCTAAAATTGTTGAACAGAAAGAAAGTAATTCAGCTGTTGAAGAAAGATTTCAAGGTCAGAATGTGTCATCCACCGGAAATATTGCAGATCATCATAGTGGAAAATCAGGGACAAATAACAATGAAAGGGAAGAGCAAAAGCAAATAATACAAGATTTAAAGATGCTGGTGAAAAATCTGGAAAGCAACCAAACTAATCTTATCAATGATGTTAACTTTACGCACCCATCTGGAAAAACGTAATAAGGAGATTGAGGACACGCAAAATCAGCATGCTAAGGAAATTGAGGCCATGAAAACTAAACATGAAACAGAAATTGGAAACATGCAAGCGAATCATGAAGAAGAAATAAATTCCATGCAGCATTGCTTGATGAACATAAAGGAAGAAAATGTTAAAGTAATAAAAGACATGGAAGAACATCATGCCATACAAATTAGTGCTATAAAGGTTGAACACTCTAGACAGATGGATGCCATTAGAATACAGGTTCAAAAGTTTCAGCAATTGGAAAATGAAAGAAACCAGATAACATCAATAGATCAGGAGCCTTCTCATTTGTTGCAACAAGCTCCATCTTATTATGAGGAGGTTATTAGTTCAGTTGAAAGATGGTTGATTGAAGATGGACTTAAGAATGATAAAGATCAGATGCGGGCTAAAGAGAGACATATGACGCATACTTCATCTAATAGTTTCGAGACAGAAAGTTCCAGCTCATCAGTAATTCATCCTGCCAGAAAGAAAAAGCGCAAGAGGAAGAAAATGAGAAGAAGATTTGACGCATCAGACGGCCGCGAGCAGCTTGATTTTCGGATAGGAAAGAGTCCTACCATATGCAAAATTGGACATGGCACATCCGACAAGCAGCCGACAGATTTGCCTGAAAGCAGGCAAATGCTCAGTATGCACTTTATTGAACACATCTGATGCCGTAGGGCATCCTTTGTATCGTATTTCTAACTCTACTCCTTGTTTTTTCCGCATTTTCGTTTCTGTTTTAGATAGTTAATAAATGAAGAGCTTTTATCTTTATTGTGCTTAACGTATATGCTGATTTTTGGATGGACGCTACTTATTTTTGGTGTTGTATGGATGCAGATTCTGGATTCTCACATTCCTGCAAGCAGCAACGTGTCCCCAAGTAGAGCCAGATGTTGAACTCTACTGGTCAACTACCCATGCAGTGCACCCCGTTTTTCTTGACAGAAAGAAGCAACACCTGATCAGCATGTCCGTGCCATCCTACCATCATCAGCAGCTTGATCTTTTTGATTGTAAACCCAGTCTGCATGTATTAACCGTAAATAATCTTAGCAGACATGAAGTCATGTATGTAATGTGCCTAGGTGGACCTAACTTTCTGATGATAATCTACGTCCCGGAAGGTTTTTTGTCTCACCGATCCACGGATCGGCAGAGTTTTCCTTCAAACCTGACCCCAAAGCCGGGATTGATTTGTCATTAGAACTTTAGGAGAATCCTAGTGTGTTGATCTGCTAGATTATCGTTGTGTCGCAGAGCTGGGTGTTTTGTGAGGGTCTGTATTAAATGGGTTTGTCCCTTAAGATGTAATTTTGTAAAAGTCATGATGTAATGAGTCCTAAGTCCTAGGTCCTAGGTGATGTTTCCGAAGGTTTAGTTCAGTGATCCATTTTAAAATGAATTAAAAAATTAAAAAATGAATAAAAATAATAAAATAATGAAAAATAATAAAAAATTAAAAAATCAAGCAAAAACCCTAACTAATAAGATAATAATATTTTAAGTGAATAAATCGACGGATGAGATCAAGAGATGTCTTGATCCTCATCAACGGTCGAGATCATTTCTACATGGATCACTCGAACTAGCCGTTAGGATCATTTCCTTTATATAGGGTCTTAGGGGGTCATTTCAAATCATCTGATCTATGAGTCTGTACTGAAAAAGCTCTCTTGTAATCTGATTTTCTGGTTAATAAAGAAGACTTTGGGGTCCAAATCTGGCCGGTGTTACTCTCTAGAATTTCTGTGAGATGTTTATTTTTCTGCATATTTCAGTTTTCAGCCATTAGTTTTAGCTTGTTTTTAGAGTATTGTGAACACAGGTATTTTGTTCACTTGCTAGGGTTTGAGTGTTGCTAGGGTTTTTGGAATAATGGCAGGTATCTCCATTATTTCCTGAGATCTAGCAGCATTCTCTCTCTCTTTGCTGATGGTTGCTTGAGATGTGCAGGAAAACCTTTCTGAAGGAAATTGTGGGCGTTTGGGGAAGTTCTAGGCTGAACCAGCCGACTCCCACTGGCTTTTCTGTGCAGAGCCCAGCTGATTGTTCCCTGGGTTAATCATTCAAAGTTTCTTTTCTGTTTTACATTGAGAGATTTTCTTTCTGTTCACAGTGAAGTTCAAGATTTATGATATATTGAAAATTTTCCTGCAATTATTGTCAAATCTGGCTGTCCAGGGCTGTAAATTTTTTTTGTGATTCTAAGTAAATTTTGAGATTTTTCTTTTTCGAAGTTTTGCATACAGGGGTTTTGCCCTTTTTTCTCCAGGTTACAGGGATCTGCTGAGCAGGCAGAACAAAATATAAATTCAGTGGCTCTGTCAATCCGGCGTTTCCATCGCATTTCCAAGTTGCAGCTACGCCCTCTTTCCACCACTATCCAAACTTACAACTGCAAGCAAAAAATATATATATATAACCCATGATCAAAACTGTGTCCCCTGTGCTGTCGTCAAATGCTGCATTTTTCTACTGTATACCTGCGTAAATCCATTGGGTTTTCAGTCATATCTACAATATTTTCCACTCGGGCCATTGCTGCAGCACGTCATCCATATCGCCTGCAGATCTCACTGATCCTCACGCCTCACGCAGTCCTAAACTTGAAGCTGCAAGCCGCCGGTTTTGAATCTACGATTTCTGCCGGCATCATGTGTTGAAGCCATCATACACCTGAAATTTGAAGTTGCGAAAGCGCTGCCGTCCGATTGAAGCAAAAATCTGTGTATTAATGAAACAGCGGTGATGTCAAACCCGATTTCAAGTTCTGATAAGGTCGCAGGCCAGCACGCAGGTAATCGATTTTCGGTCTGCAGGTAAATCGAGATTTGTTTTTTTTGTTTGTCGTTGTATAAATCGTTTGGTGGTCACGTAGTTGTGGCTCTGCGTTTTCGACCTGTCTGTTGGCGTCGGGATTTCCATTCTCACGCAGACGGAGCATGAAAATCGAACTCTGTTTTGGGCACTTGTGTCGGGGCTTCTGATTGCCAGTTCTTTGCATCATAGGTTATACATTGGCACCATCCGAGTTCAATTTCGTGGTTACGTTTTATGTGGTTACGTTTTGAGTCTTTAGATTAGGGTTTCATTGTAATTTCGTTTTTTATTTATTTAGACTTTGAGTCGTATTTCTTTTTGAGACTTTGTATATATGTATATAGAAAATGGTTAGCGTAAAATGTAATTTAAATTGTCATTTAATTTTTAGTTAGTTTAGGACTCTTTTTTTTTTTTTTTGTTTAGATTTAAATTTTATGAAAAGTAAAAAATAAAATAAAAAATTTAGATTTAGTTTTTAAATTTTTGATTTAATGTTATATTTTAGTTTAGATATTAGTTAGACTTTAGATTAGTTTTAAAATCTTAAATTTTTTTAGATCTATTTTTAATTTCCATAACATTGAAAAATAAAAATTGAAAAAAGATTTAAAAATTTTTGAAAAAAAATAAAAATAATTTTTTTGTGGAAAATCATTTTGCCAGTTTCAGTTGCTTTCGCGATATATCTTTCATGCTGAGATCTGAAATTTTCAAGTCGAAACACGAAATCCAATGTCTGGTTAATAATTCATGATGCTCATGGTGGTTTAAGGCATTTATCTCTTCAAAGCTTTCAGTTGCCGGATATCGTTTTGGTCACATGATTTAGCTGATGATAGATGGTTGTTGTTCATGGTCCATGTTTCTTTATCATTTAAAAAGTAATCATTTAAACATTGACTCCACAAGGCACTGGTCTATTAAATCTCCAAATCCATCTAGTGCTTATCATATCGTGTATCGTGTCTCCCACCCAACTGTTTGGTAGTTGGTCTTCACTATCTCGCAGGGTCTACCCCCCTTAGCCGCGGGAGACGGGCTTAAACGGAGGGATCGGGGATCAGAGTGACAGCCCCCGGTCCGAGCGTTGTCGTGCCAATTCGCGCGACAACATTTTTGGCGCCGTTGCCGGGGACAGTTTTTCTCGGTGTTTCAAACGACAAATCATTTTTCTCATTTCTTATCTCTTCATCTGGCCCGGCAACGCCAACATTTTTGGCGCCGTTGCCGGGGACAGAGTTTTTCTGTTCCTGGAGTTTCATCAACATTCATCTTCTCATCTTCTCATCTCTCATTTGAGCTGGCAGATTCAATATTTTGGCATCTTTTCATCACATATCAGCAGCATCTCTTCGGTGTGTTTCTTGTTTGGGTGGCGACTCCATTTTCTTATTTTTTCCCAGACAAGAAGCCTACCACATATCTGTTTGTTGATTGCTTCTCGGATCTTAGAATCAGATTTGTTGTTCAAGTGGCGACTCCACTTCTTTCATCTTTTGATTTTCTTGAGCAAAGATCTAGTTCTATCATCCCTTATTGTTCATCATGGATTATTCATTTAAACCATGTCATTTTACTGATAATCTTCATGATCTTCCGAAAGAGGCCATTGGTAAATTACTTAAGTTCTCGGGTGATGATTCGGTCTCTGTTAAAAGGCATTTAAACATGTTTACTTGTGTAATGATCTTATACTGTAGATTTCCTCAATATAATAATGAAGATTTCAAGATGCGTCTATTTGTCCGTTCTTTAGAGGGTGATGCCTTGAATTGGTTTAATAACTTTCCTAATGATTTTTTCACTTCTTTACAAGACATTCTCAATGCTTTTAAAGATAGATATGATAGTCCAAACAGCTTGCCTTCTACTTCTAAAATTGTTGAACATAAAGAAAGTAATTCAGCTGTTGAAGAAAGATTTCAAGGTCAGAATGTGTCATCCACCGGAAATATTGCAGATCATCATAGTGGAAAATCAGGGACAAATAACAATGAAAGGGAAGAGCAAAAGCAAATAATACAAGATTTAAAGATGCTGGTGAAAAATCTGGAAAGCAACCAAACTAATCTTATCAATGATGTTAAAACTTTACGCACCCATCTGGAAAAACGTAATAAGGAGATTGAGGACACGCAAAATCAGCATGCTAAGGAAATTGAGGCCATGAAAACTAAACATGAAACAGAAATTGGAAACATGCAAGCGAATCATGAAGAAGAAATAAATTCCATGCAGCATTGCTTGATGAACATAAAGGAAGAAAATGTTAAAGTAATAAAAGACATGGAAGAACATCATGCCAGACAAATTAGTGCTATAAAGGTTGAACACTCTAGACAGATGGATGCCATTAGAATACAGGTTCAAAAGTTTCAGCAATTGGAAAATGAAAGAAACCAGATAACATCAATAGATCAGGAGCCTTCTCATTTGTTGCAACAAGCTCCATCTTATTATGAGGAGGTTATTAGTTCAGTTGAAAAATGGTTGATTGAAGATGGACTTAAGAATGATAAAGATCAGATGCGGGCTAAAGAGAGACATATGACGCATACTTCATCTAATAGTTTCGAGACAGAAAGTTCCAGCTCATCAGTAATTCATCCTGCCAGAAAGAAAAAGCGCAAGAGGAAGAAAATGAGAAGAAGATTTGACGCATCAGACGGCCGCGAGCAGCTTGATTTTCGGATAGGAAAGAGTCCTACCATATGCAAAATTGGACATGGCACATCCGACAAGCAGCCGACAGATTTGCCTGAAAGCAGGCAAATGCTCAGTATGCACTTTATTGAACACATCTGATGCCGTAGGGCATCCTTTGTATCGTATTTCTAACTCTACTCCTTGTTTTTTCCGCATTTTCGTTTCTGTTTTAGATAGTTAATAAATGAAGAGCTTTTATCTTTATTGTGCTTAACGTATATGCTGATTTTTGGATGGACGCTACTTATTTTTGGTGTTGTATGGATGCAGATTCTGGATTCTCACATTCCTGCAAGCAGCAACGTGTCCCCAAGTAGAGCCAGATGTTGAACTCTACTGGTCAACTACCCATGCAGTGCACCCCGTTTTTCTTGACAGAAAGAAGCAACACCTGATCAGCATGTCCGTGCCATCCTGCCATCATCAGCAGCTTGATCTTTTTGATTGTAAACCCAGTCTGCATGTATTAACTGTAAATAATCTTAGCAGACATGAAGTCATGTATGTAATGTGCCTAGGTGGACCTAACTTTCTGATGATAATCTACGTCCCGGAAGGTTTTTTGTCTCACCGATCCACGGATCGGCAGAGTTTTCCTTCAAACCTGACCCCAAAGCCGGGATTGATTTGTCATTAGAACTTTAGGAGAATCCTAGTGTGTTGATCTGCTAGATTATCGTTGTGTCGCAGAGCTGGGTGTTTTGTGAGGGTTTGTATTAAATGGGTTTGTCCCTTAAGATGTAATTTTGTAAAAGTCATGATGTAATGAGTCCTAAGTCCTAGGTCCTAGGTGATGTTTCCGAAGGTTTAGTTCAGTGATCCATTTTAAAATGAATTAAAAAATTAAAAAATGAATAAAAATAATAAAATAATGAAAAATAATAAAAAATTAAAAAATCAAGCAAAAACCCTAACTAATAAGATAATAATATTTTAAGTGAATAAATCGACGGATGAGATCAAGAGATGTCTTGATCCTCATCAACGGTCGAGATCATTTCTACATGGATCACTCGAACTAGCCGTTAGGATCATTTCCTTTATATAGGGTCTTAGGGGGTCATTTCAAATCATCTGATCTGTGAGTCTGTACTGAAAAAGCTCTCTTGTAATCTGATTTTCTGGTTAATAAAGAAGACTTTGGGGTCCAAATCTGGCCGGTGTTACTCTCTGGAATTTCTGTGAGATGTTTATTTTTCTGCATATTTCAGTTTTCAGCCATTAGTTTTAGCTTGTTTTTAGAGTATTGTGAACACAGGTATCTTGTTCACTTGCTAGGGTTTGAGTGTTGCTAGGGTTTTTGGAATAATGGCAGGTATCTCCATTATTTCCTGAGATCTAGCAGCATTCTCTCTCTCTTTGCTGATGGTTGCTTGAGATGTGCAGGAAAACCTTTCTGAAGGAAATTGTGGGCGTTTGGGGAAGTTCTAGGCTGAACCAGCCGACTCCCACTGGCTTTTCTGTGCAGAGCCCAGCTGATTGTTCCCTGGGTTAATCATTCAAAGTTTCTTTTCTGTTTGACATTGAGAGATTTTCTTTCTGTTCACAGTGAAGTTCAAAATTTATGATATATTGAAAATTTTCCTGCAATTATTGTCAAATCTGGCTGTCCAGGGCTGTAAATTTTTTTTGTGATTCTAAGTTAATTTTGAGAGTTTTCTTTTTCGAAGTTTTGCATACAGGGGTTTTCCCTTTTCTTCTCCAGGTTACAGGGATCTGCGGAGCAGGTAGAATAAAATATAAATTCAGTGACTCTGTCAATCCGGCGTTTCCATCGCATTTCCAGGTTGCAGCTACGCCCTCTTTCCACCACTATCCAAACTTACAACTGCAAGCAAAAAATATATATATATAACCCATGATCAAAACTGTGTCCCCTGTGCTGTCGTCAAATGCTGCATTTTTCTACTGTATACCTGCGTAAATCCATTGGGTTTTCAGTCATATCTACAATATTTTCCACTCGGGCCATTGCTGCAGCACGTCATCCATATCGCCCGCAGATCTCACTGATCCTCACGCCTCACGCAGTCCTAAACTTGAAGCTACAAGCCACCGGTTTTGAATCTACGATTTCTGCCGGCATCATGTGTTGAAGCCATCATACACCTGAAATTTGAAGTTGCGAAAGCGCTGCCGTCCGATTGAAGCAAAAATCTGTGTATTAATGAAACAGCGGTGATGTCAAACCCGATTTCAAGTTCTGATAAGGTCGCAGGCCAGCACGCAGGTAATCGATTTTCTGTCTGCAGGTAAATCGAGATTTGTTTTTTTTGTTTGTCGTTGTATAAATCATTTGGTGGTCACGTAGTTGTGGCTCTGCGTTTTCGACCTGTCTGTTGGCGTCGGGATTTCCATTCTCACGCAGACGGAGCATGAAAATCGAACTCTGTTTTGGGCACTTGTGTCGGGGCTTCTGATTGCCGGTTCTTTGCATCATAGGTTATACATTGGCACCATCCGAGTTCAATTTCGTGGTTACGTTTTATGTGGTTACGTTTTGAGTCTTTAGATTAGGGTTTCATTGTAATTTCGTTTTTTTTTTTATTTAGACTTTGAGTCGTATTTCTTTTTGAGACTTTGTATATATGTATATAGAAAATGGTTAGCGTAAAATGTAATTTAAATTGTCATTTAATTTTTAGTTAGTTTAGGACTCTTTTTTTTTTTTTGTTTAGATTTAAATTTTATGAAAAGTAAAAAATAAAATAAAAAATTTAGATTTAGTTTTTAAATTTTTGATTTAATGTTATATTTTAGTTTAGATATTAGTTAGACTTTAGATTAGTTTTAAAATCTTAAATTTTTTTAGATTTATTTTTAATTTCCATAACATTGAAAAATAAAAATTGAAAAAAGATTTAAAAATTTTTGAAAAAAAATAAAAATAAATTTTTTGTGGAAAATCATTTTGCCAGTTTCAGTTGCTTTCGCGATATATCTTTCAGGATGAGATCTGAAATTTTCAAGTCAAAACACGAAATCCAATGTTTGGTTAATAATTCATGATGCTCATGGTGGTTTAAGGCATTTATCTCTTCAAAGCTTTCAGTTGCCGGATATCGTTTTGGTCACATGATTTAGCTGATGATAGATGGTTGCTGTTCATGGTCCATGTTTCTTTATCATTTAAAAAGTAATCATTTAAACATTGACTCCACAAGGCACTGGTCTATTAAATCTCCAAATCCATCTAGTGCTTATCATATCGTGTATCGTGTCTCCCACCCAACTGTTTGGCAGTTGGTCTTCACTATCTCGCAGGGTCTACCCCCCTTAGCCGCGGGAGACGGGCTTAAACGGAGGGATCGGGGATCAGAGTGACAGCCCCCGGTCCGAGCGTTGTCGTGCCAATTCGCGCGACAACAGGAGGATTAGGTAATCATCTGGCATTCGATACTCTTTGAGGATGAGTAGGGCATCCAAGACAAGAGTAGGCAAGAGGACCAATATTCTTTGAGGGCTGGGAACTCAAGATAAGAATAGTCCTAGAAGGTCATACTCGGAGAACACCCGGGTGAGTATGTACCTTGAAAGACAATGATGAAGGTGTCTATAAATCATTGGTCTTGCCAGCATTGTAGCTCATGGTCTCGTAAAGAGATGGAGCTATTAGTCAAGGCCTTGCACTATGACAATGCTGATGAATATGATGCTATAACAGATGGATTGCTAATCTGGTTTCTCTTATGTGAATTCTTCAAGATTGAAAATTTCCAAACACCTTGTAATGTTGTATGAATACCTCCCTAGTTAAGAGGGAGTGTTGGAGAAAATGTAACTAGGTTCGGTCTTCATAAATGTAATTTTGATATTTGTACTTATTCAAGAAAAGAGAAATTATTTTTGTATTATTTTTCAATGAGTTTCTTGCTCATTGAAAATAGGCTAAGCGCATTTTGAAGTGCTTCTAAAGAGTCAAAGTCAAAATGTAATTATGAAAAGACCCTTTGAGGGCATGTTACATCATGTAAGTCATCATACAAGGTCAAGGAAATAACTCCAAGCATGGTCAAATCCTCTCCTAGCACCAACGAAGTCTACAAGCAACAAAAACGATGAATAAATGTTGAAATATAATGCAACTACAAGTCGGCTTTAGGGACAATCATGTTGGCTTCAAGGAGGAGGGACAAACCTCTATAAATAGAGGTTGTCCACTCCTCATTTGGACACACAATCATGTCTCTGAAATCCGCAAGCAAGGAGGACGAAGTAAGATGAAGAAAAAGGTGAGAGAGAGGGCTACAAGGGCAGTGTAGGAAGGAAACAAAATAGCGAAGGGAAAAAGGTGAAATCTGAAGCTGCTACAGCCACACGTGCAAAGAATTCAAGGACAGATCTGCAGCTAGAACAACAACAAGGTTGCAGTGGTATTTTCTTTATGGTTTGGGCTAACAAATAGGTCAACAAAAGTCTCCTACTCCAGCGTTGAAGGTGGGCTCACAAGCGAAGGAAGGAGGGACAAATCTGAAGAAGAAAAGGACTGTTTCTAGGGCTAGAAACAGTCACATGTGCGAGGTGCTGGAAGGGTTTGACTACTATTTAGGGCAACAACATAAGCAACCTCCTTCAATTGTGTATTAAGGTCCACAAGGTATCCAAAGAAAGGTGAAGAAAGATCTCTTTATAGCGAAGAAGAGAAGCCCTAATATTCTAGGGTTTCCTAACCTAGAAGATAAAGTGCTGGAAGACAAAGTGCCGAAAGAAGTGCCGAAAGATGTGCCGGAAGTGACAGTGCAGAAAGAGGAAGGATTTGACTCATGCTTGGAGGACATCCTAGTCAAGGGTCTAGGGTTTGGCAGTTGTTCAAATAAGAAGCTTCAATAAGAGAAAACTTACAAAGGGTTTCCTTCTCAAGAGTGGAGAGGGTTTGTCCTTGGCAGAGAGCCAAATTTGTGTTCTTGTTATTTTGTGTTTGGTAGCAGTTTGATGAAGCACACACATATGCACTAATAAGAAGAAGAAGAAGTATAAGCTAACTAAGAAAAGTAAAAAGACTTCACAATTTGTTATCAAGTCTCAGAGAATCATCACATCGCTACTTTGCCCTAGATTCTCTAACAACAAGCTCTACTTTAATCAAGAGCATTATGCTAGGAGGCTTTATGTGTGATACCGCACTACCTCTACAAGGTACATACCCCATCCGGATGTCTACAAGGTATGTCCTTTTAGGACTATTCTTATCTTGGATCTCCAATCTTGAGTCCTCAAAGAATATTGGTCCTCTTCGACCACTCTTCTCTTGGATCCTTGTCACATCCTCAAAGAGTGTCGGTCCCTTTCCTTTCTTGGATGTTATGTCCTCAAGGAAACCACAAATATTGATCCAATCCTCCACCATTCTCTCTTCATCACCTAAAGAGAAGGCACATGTGATGTCTAACATCACTCCCTCTCAACCAGAGAGGACATCCTATTGTCCTTTAATCGTGAGAATAGAACCTTACTCCTACACAAGGAGACTCCTTTACTCCTTAAATCCAGAGGAGATTTCCGACTTCCTTTTTATTTGGGAAGTCACCATCACAAACCTTACAACTTGTCTTCATAAGAGTATCAACTACCTGTTCTCCATAACTACCTGACTACCTCTTTCCTCTGCATCATTGAGCTTTCTTTTCCTTAAGCTATCAGCCACGTTCTCTCTTCAATCTTGTGACAGGTTCCAAGCCAATCTTCTTGCTCATCACTTTCTTCTTTGACATGAAGGCATTACATTGAGCCTTCCCAAACTTCAAGTTGATCATAGCTTCTTCTTGAAAGTGATCTTCTTTGACCTCTAGGTTATCTTCTCGTGCCGCTACCTTTTAATCCCAAGATGTCCATATCTTGACTTCACAGTTGCCAGGTACCAGATATCGAGCTTCCCTCAATATCCTTCATCCATACAGTTGAACTTGCCTCAACTGCCATCATATATTCCTACAACATTTTTCAGGTAGCAAAATAATATGTTAACTAGATAACCAACAATAAAATCAGACTAACCTCATCATAACGACCTTCTCGTTCCATCGACATCCTCACGGTCCATCTCCACTTGAATCTTCCTTCATGCATCAAAGTGCCCAAGGATCGAACTTGATTACCAAGTCACCAAATTTCTTTTAGAGACTATGTTGGATGCTAATCATTATTGTATATATATATTCTAGAGAAGGTTTTAAATTCTTTATACATCCTTAAGTAAGTCAAATCCTTATTCCTTTTGAGCATCATATATCCATATACCTAAGCATATTTCATGACCAACTTCCTTTCACAAGATTCTATACATATGAATCTTATCCAAAGTTTTATATCCAACATATATTCCTATGCTTTCATCTGATCATCTAATTATTCATATATCTTATAAAGAGCCTACATCCTGACCCATTGCATTCTTTCATCCTTTTACCAGTATTGATTCCACATTACATGGAATGTCTACTAACCTTTGTCATAATGCTTCTCCCAACAACCTTCATAATGATGGTTCTTCCAGGATCATGATGATCCTTTTAAGCGTGATGACTACCTCTAACATAATGTTAGATATTGAATGCTATGCAAAATGGTCTATCTATCCATCTATCTAGATGATCTCTACAAAACAACTTAATCATGTAAATACTAGATATGCTACTATCATATGCTTCTTTCTATGATGCTATGCAAAACATACTATTCTAAAAGAAAGATTAATCTTCTCAGAGAACTTGATAGTCAGTGAACCTTCTTTAGTAGTAAAGATCCTTCACTTCTTCCTTCTTTGCCTTCTTCTCAGGTTCTCCCACTGCTTTGACTACATGAGCTTCACTCATTTCCTTTCTCTTATTGTTCTGCTTATTTGGGCATCCCTTCTTAAAGTGTCCAAATTCATTGCATCCAAAACATTGCACTTTGGGCATGTCTTTCTTCTTGGACTTGCCAAACATCCCCTTCTTCAACTTCTTGACTCGGGCTAGAAAGGCTTGAGATTTTTCATCTGATCCAATATTATCCTTGACCTTGATTTGTAATAATCCTCCTTGTTAATCTTCCAATTTTCGTCTAAAATTTCTGAGTTTTTTGGCTTGAGTTTCAGTGATATATTTCTTCAAACAAATTGTTGTTTATACTTGATGTAGGTGACCACTTATAAATTCAACTCAAGAAAATAAACACAATAGGCACATGCATCCAAACATCACTTTCCAAACGCTCAAATAGATTCATTCCATACTCAAAAATTTATTTACAAATGATGTTTAATAATGAAAATGAATTGTACAACTCCCCTTTTTCTTATTTTTCATTATTCATAATATACAGTACTCAAAAACCAGGAAACAGATGAACAAGGAATATAAAAGCCTCCACTTATCAATCAAAAAATATGTTCATTCAGCCCCTGGTCTCATGATTATTAGCTCCAATTCAATTGTTGCGCTGACTTTGCTTTTTGGTTCTAAAGAGGCTGCCGGTCACGCTGGCCCAAAATCTCAAGAATGGCTTTGACACCACCAGTTACTCACATGAAATATGGCACGCTGTCCCAAAATTATTTTTTCAACGGCGTACGCTCACCAGGAGTGCTCTCGTCCTTTAGGTATCAGTTCTAGAAATCACAGTTAAGGAAAGAAGGGGACTCGATCTCTAATTCTCCCACAATCTCATGCACCAACCAAGTAATTAATATTTAGCCCAAAAATTGGATATTCGGCTCCATGCTCCACCATAATTTCCCACCACTTTGCCACAAATATGCTGCCCAAGAGATAAAGAGACTCGTCCAGCACTGTGGTAAGGGAGTGGTTCTGCCTAGGAACTCGAGCTGCCTTTTTTTAAAAGGAATATCGAACCCCAAAAGCCCTCTGTTTTCTACCACGATATGAACAGTTACTCTAAACCACAAACTTAGCCTCTGTTTCGTCTTGAAACTCTTTTCCCAAGGCTCAGATTTCTGGTAGCTCTTCCATATGCAAAAATGATATAGAGAATACCAAATAAGCTACTAAAATCAATTGATAACACTTAATGCTTCAATATTTTTGAGAAATCTTGTTATGCATTGAAATTCAATAATAAAATCTAAGTGATTTCACTTTCAAATCCAAACTACAATGTCTAGTTTCAATATCAAAGTAGGTTATGGACTTTTTGGAGATTCCTGGCGGAAGAAATTGAGGTTAAATCTTGATTTGTTGCAGTTAAAATGGTTTTTTAACTGCATATTTGGATTCAGCGCCCTGGAAAACCCTTGGGACGCTTTGATTGTGCAGAAACTAACTATCAAACTTGCGATTCCAAATAAATTGCTGCCGGAAGACCGGAAAAACCCACCAGAAAGGCTTTCAAAAAGTCGCATTATAGACAACTGCGTGGCTAAAGACCCAAAACCCTATGCTTCTCTTTCAAATTTTGTCCAAGAGCTCTTTCTCCAAACTCACAAATGCATCAATGAATGAAGAGAGACCCCCTCATTTTCCATTTTTATAACTCACTTACCTTTTCCCTCCAATTAAATATTTAAAAACACTTTTCCTTTATTTATTTAATAAAGTGACTTTTATAAACTAGTTAAAGTCACTTTTAATGTCGAAAAATGCTTAATTTGCTTTTGTGGTCACACTGGCCACCCAAAGCTCCCTTTTATCATTAAGCCTTGTAGATATTTTCGCCCCGATTCCAACGAGCTATTACACTAAGGTGTTTCTCCAAGTAATCAACCCAAAACAACACCTTAAGCGTAATTAATTAAAATATGCCTGTTAATAACACCATTTTACAGAAATCATCAGAATGCAATGGAACCAAGAGCAATTCGTGCGGAATTGATCCCAATAATGAAATATGGTAAGCGATCTCAGTTGGACCCATAAAACTCCTCTAAAACCCTCTGGGCCCACCAATGGAGTAATCCCGCTCATATGACTAGGGTGACACAATCTCTGGAAAACCCTCCAAACCACCTCGCTAGGTAATCTAAAATTTGGGGACATTATAGTCTCCCCTCCCCAAAATTTCTTGTCCTCGAGAATGTCATTGCATGATGTTGCCCCACAGGCTGATCCAAACGAATACCAGGATCTCAAACCCTCTTGATCATCGTGAAGCATTCCTTGCTCTACTCACTTCCCAACAAGGCATTGACATCAGAGGCCCTTTGCATATTACCAATAAGTAGAGAATCTCGAAAGTGCAAAGTCCCAACCATCTCCTCGAGAAGCTGCTCTATCAGAAAATGGATCTCATGTACCTCAAGAGTGAATTCTAGGAGGTATAGTCCAACTCCTTCTGAGAAGGGTCCTCCTCCATGTGAACTAACCATGATTTCCTCCTGGTGATCACCCTGCCATACTAGTGAGGCGGTCCAAAATATCAATGAATCACTAAGTGAAACTCCCTCTGCCAAATTGAAGTCCAATGGAAGATCTCAATGATCTTCCCCTGTAAAGACCAACTCATCCATAATGGTAGTTGAGCTATCGAGTCCTGTAATGACCAGGTCCCATGCTAATCTCAAAATGGAACTGCCATGCTACCGCTACGCCACTCTGATTATAATTGATTGTTGTGGTGAAGCATTGCTTACTGTTGGCGCCCATCTGTGCCACATCACTAGTCCATGTATGCAACTAATAGATGGACACCATGTAGCATGAATCAATCTGACGCATGTTAAATTGCCCTGTTCCTGCCTAATCACACTGCGGACTATGATATCCCATCTTCTGGTGATGTACCCAATTACTTGCTGGAGCCCACATGCTTTATGGTAAAGGAGGCCTACCATCCATTGTGTTCCATATGCTCGTACAATGCCTCAAAATGTCCTGCCGAAGGTGTGTCATCGAACTCTCCCTTGATCATCTCCCTAACTGTGTACTCAGGGGCAGAAGATACACTACCTCTGCAGTGGGTCACACCATCCCTAATCATGTATCTGTCAACTCGCGCTCCAACCATATGCCTCAACTGGGAAGTCATTATCCTGTCCACGATGGACTGTGTCTCACCCAATTTTCTCAAGTGACCCCCATGTGTCCTATATGTGATGAGAGTATCAAAGAACAACAACACAAGCCTCTGTAATAGTATTTTGGACTAGAAAGTGACAGATGCATGGGTCAATCCCAAGGGCGTGATCAAGAACCCATATGGACCCCCATGGGTAGTCCTACGAGTATCCTACTCTCTAACTCTAATCAAGTGATGTTCCAATCGAAGATCAAACTTCGAGGAATGCAATGCTCCTTGACGCTCATCCACCCACTCATTGATCCTGGGTAAGCCAGGTCCACTGGTATGCCCAATGTCTCGATCAATCTGTCTCCGCAGAAGCAATGCTCCGAGATCCTACTGTGCAAGACCATACACCACTGCATAAAACCATACATCACCGTACTGCTTTGCATGCCTCTACACACCATGGCATATCCTTGTACCTCATTGGGTATCACCACCTGCTACTAACACACCCTGTACCGCTTAGTATTCCGCATGCACCCATGTATTTGCCATCCTGCTAGTGGACCCACCATGATGTGAGCCATATCTCCTTCTCTAACCTGGTAGACCTAAGTGGCATGACTCCTCACATGCTAATGGGGATGTCACTGTTGTGTCGATCCTCAGTGGCTCCTGTGCCCAATACATCAATGGAAGAACATCATCCCCATATACTACTCTATCTAGTGGCATACAAATTCCATCCCATCTGAATAACTATCATCAAGGCATGTTGACCACCCTGCAACCCCATGCATGAATGATGTGCCAAGACATCTCTCAAAGTCTGCACACTCTTGCATCAAACAAACTCGCCACTAGCATTGACCATAACTCTGATGGAAATGTGAAGGAACGTGAATGCTTGGTCACTAGGTCAATCACCCTGTCAACACCATAGTCATCCTTCACACCTAGTAAATGATTGAAAACCCCACCTGGATCCCAATGCCAACCAGGGTCTCTAGTATCCACTCCACTCATGTCAACTGAACCTAGATCCTAGATGGATGTATCCTCATCTGAAATATCTATATATATATTTATATATATCCACATCATGTGGGTATATAATAAAAACCTATGGAACATGCCTCTTTGCAAGTGCCAGTTCATCTGGGACCTCCTCGTCCTCCATTATCACATGAGGCTCTTATCAAATCACGAGTGTCCCTAATATCCTCTTGTGTGATGGTTGCCATAGAAGAATGTACATAATTCAACTTCATAGAAAGCTGGTCAACCTACAACTTTGATTCTTGAAGGGCCATTTGAGTGCTCTTCAAGGACTCCTGGGAAATCTCAAGCTCATAAGTAAGCCTGTCGACTTCCTCCTCTTTCCCTACTAGTGCATCATGATATATCTCAGTAAGCATGAGTAGGTGATCTCTGTCTGAAAGGAGGTATAGATAGTTAGATTTCATCTCTACCAATGCCTTCCTGAGAGTCTGAAAATCTACAAGTGAAGGCTCTCCTCCTAAACTGTCATGTGCCACTGCACTTCTCCAACAATAATCTGTCACCAATACCAGTGCATCATCATATTGCCTCGTGGCTTCCTTAATCTTGTTTGCATTCATCTTCAATTGGTTTTCCAAGTTATAGGCATAAGTAGACTTGTGAGCAACATTTACCTCATCAATTGATGGGATTGAGTTTGCACTGTCGACCACTTGTGTGTTATCATATTTGCACACCTCTTGGGAATCATCATCAATTGTTGTGGCCTCATGATTTTCTTTGTACTCATCATCTAACTCAACAATCTCGCTAAGTGATGACAAGCATTCTGTAGCAATTTTTGATTCCCTTTCATCCCAAACTCTCATTCCAACCTGTTGGGGTGAATCTGTGATAGCTTCATTTTCAACGGGTGTGACTTTTCTCAATTTGTCCTGGAAGGTTTGTTTATGGTTTTCATCTTCAATCCTTGCTTCCTGGTCCTTGACTACATTTTCATCTTTGGATTTTCTATTCCTTTTTCTATTTACTGCCTTTGATGACACCCATGCTTCCATGTGCTCTATCACTTTTGCAAAGGTTTTGTTATAGTTTTCAAATTTTTGGGCCAACAATTCTTCTTGACTTGGAAGCATTTTTCCCTTGTTATAATCTGCCCTTTGAACCCAACAGTTGTCCAAGAACATGCTCTAGTTTTTTTAACAACAACCCATGGCTGAGCCAAGATTAAGGCTCTGATACCACTGTAATAATCCTCGTTAATCTTCCAAATTTCCTCTAAAATTTCTTTTTGCTTGAGTTTCAGTTATATATTTGTTCAAACTGTTTGTCTATACTTGCTGTAGGTGACCATTTACAAATTCAACTCAAGAAAATAAACACAATAAGCACATGCATCCAAACATCACTTTCCATAGGCTCAAATAGATTCATTCCATACTCAGAAATTGATTTACAAATGATGTTTAATAATGAAAATGAATTGTATAGCTCCCCTTTTTCTTATTTTTCCTTATGCACAATTTATAATACTAAAAAACTAGGAAATAGATGAACTTGGAATATAGAAGCCTCCACTTATCAATCAAAAAATAAGTTCATTCAGTCCCTGGTCTTAGGATTATTAGCTCCAATTTGATTGGTGCATTGATTTTGCCTTTTGGTTATAAAGAGGCTGCCCAGTATTGGTCATGCTGGCCCAAAATCTCAAGAATGGTTTGACACCACCCGTTACTCACATGAAATATGGCACGTTGTCCCAAAATTAAATTTTCAGCAGTGTAGGCTCACTAGGAGCGCTCTCATCCTCTAGGTATTAGTTCTGGAAACTGCAGCCAAGGAAAGAAGTGGGACTCCATCTCTAATTCTCCCACAGTCTCATGCACCAACCAAGTAATTAATATGCAACCCCAAAATTGGATATTTAGCATGGCTATAATACTGAATATGCTCCATGATAGTTTCCCACCACTCTGCCACAAATACGTTGCCTATGAGACAAAGAAACTTGTCCAACATTGTGGTAAGGGAGTGGTTCTTCCTAGGAACTTGAGCAGTCTTTTTTTTAAAAGGAAAATCTGTTAAAATTGGAAACTAGGGCCAAATTCCACCTTGGGACTACTGATATGATGGAGATGATTATTGCATTGGATTCCTCTTTTTGAGAGGTCCAAGTTTGATATAAAGATCATCTCATTCAGACAAGCAGAAGTGTGATTTTGAATTTATTCTCTCACATGTACAAATTGTTAAGGTCGACCTCAGCTTGATGTAGGCTCTAGAAGCCCAATAGATGTGTCTCTTCATCCACATCAAAGTGTATAAATAGACGATAGCTCTCTCCTCATTTGGACATCATTCAGTCAAGCATTCTTCTCTCTCTTCAATAGATTGTTTCGTACAACTTGGGGATCTTCTCTCTCTCTCTCTCTCTCTCTCACACACACGTGCGACTAGGAGGACTATTTTTCTGGGCTAAAACATAACCGAGTTTTTTAGACTGTTGACTAGCGTGGACCCTTGCTGATTTGACCAAATTTCGACTGCATTTTGGAGGTAGAATTTCTCTCTTGAGGCCGCATTAATTGACACATAAATCGAGGTGTTTGGGATTGTTTGACTAGTGTTGACCGCAAGACTAATTGTTGTTTGACCGAGTTTGATCAGTGTTTGTGGCACTGTTTTGGGTTGAATTTGACCCTGGATGGAGACCGAATTAATCTGCCTTTGACCAAGCTTCAAAGGAGGTGACTTGCTGCAGATTTGACCAACGTTGACTTTCTGGTTAGGGATGAAGTTTGACTGCAATTGACTACAGAATTTGGTAGGGCTGATTTGACTTTATAGTAGGCTAGTCTATTTGACTTTTGTACTCTCTCTCTCTCTTTGTTGCGCTATTGAATAATAATAAGAATATTTGATCAAAGGGTTTTCCCCACATTGGGGTTTTTCCCTGACACCCGCCAAATCTGATGTCCTCTTGACTTGGCTCGTCTTCTGCATATGTTTTTATGTTCTATCTGCATTTACTGTCAATGTGATTAATGGTTAATGTGATTGCTACTGGAAATTGTTGAAAATTGTCATTGGGTTGCTAAAGGAACATTGAAGTAAATTGTGCTAGGCATAGAACATACCATTGTTATCTAAAATTAACAAAATCGGACCCCAGAAGCCCTTTGTCTGCTACCACAATATGAACAATTACTCTAAACCACGAACTCAAGCTTTGTCTGGTCTTGAAACTCTTTTCCTAGGGCTCAGATTTCTAGTAGCTCTTCCATCTACAAAAATGATATAGATAATACCAAATAAACTACTAAAATTGACTGATAACACTTGAATACCTCAATATTTTTTGGAAGTCTTGTTCTCCATTGAAGCTTAACGATGAAATCTATGTGATTTCATTTTCAAATCCAAACTTGGGTGTCTAGTTTCAACACCGAAGTCTTCTATGGCGGCTATGGTTCCAAAACCCTATGCTTCTCCTTCAAACTCTCTCCAAAAGCTCTTTCTCCAAACTCACAAATGCACGAATGAATGAGGAGAGACCCCCTAATTTCCCTTTTTTATAACTCACTTACCTTTTCCCTCCAATTAAAATTTAAAAAAACTTTTCCTTTCTTTATTTAATAAAGTGACTTTTATAAACTAATTAAAGTCACTTTTAACATAGGGAAATACTTAATTTGCCTTTGTGGTCACACTGGCCACCCAAAGCCCCTTTTTATCATTCTTCCCTATATATCTTTTCCCCTGGATTCCAAAAAGCTATTACGCTAAGGTGTTTCTCCATGTAATCAACACGAAACAACAACTTAAGTGTAATTAATTAAAATATGCTTGTTAATAATGACATTTTACAGAAATCGTTGGAATGCAACGAAACCAAGAGAAAATAGTGTGGAATTGATCTCGATGATGAAATATGGTAAGCTAAGAAATCATATTCGACCTTAATCCTCTGCGTGTCCCGAATAGGGAGATTCAAACACGATTTAGTGGGACACATGTCCTCAGATCGTGTCCCGGTCGTGCCCGGGGACCAAGTCCGTTGTGTCCTGATTCTGGGACACGTGTTCCCTTGATTGGCATGTCGTGCGGCCCATAAAGAGCAGTTTTGGGCCATTTCACCCTCACATTTCACTCTCTCTCTCTAGCTGTGGGTGTGTGGGAGCGAGTAGCAAAGGGTTTGGTAGCATTTTGGAGGCGATTCAAGCAACATGTAAGTGCATTTTGTTTATATTTTTTTTTGCATTTTTATTATAGTAATTTGCATGTGCATTTTTTTACAAGTTTGTGCATTTTTTCTTTATTTTTTTACAGCATTCATGGAACAATCAAGGGCAGTAGGGAAGGGGAAAAGGAAGGAGAAGAATGTCCCCATTGGAGATGTCCCTCCTGTTCCAATTTCATCAAGGTTTGCAAGTGTTCCCTCTATTGGAAGTGGGGTTGCAACAACTTCAAATGTTGAGGGAAGACAACAGGCTCAAGATAACAAATATCCCTTGTGGAAGTATGTCACAAGAGAGAAAGGGCCAGGAAACAGGTTGAAGGGAGGAGGTAATGTTTCTTGGAAATGAAAATATTGCAACAATCATTTCATGAGTACATATTATTGTGTGAAATCTCATTTGTTGGCTTTACCAAGTTGTGGAATTGCAACATGTACATAGGTGTCTTTAGCTAAGAGGAAAGAAATGGAAAAATAGGCCAATGTTGGTATGGAAAAGGTGGATGAAACATTTAAAAAAAAACAAGAATTATGATCCCCTTCCATTCTTGAGGAAAAGAAGCAACAAATTTCCATTTGAGAGTTTTGGTGGGGGACAAGCAGCAAAAAGAAAGGTAGTGACACTTGGTCCAATGGAAAAGACTTTTTAGAAAGAGAAATGAGAAGAGCTTGATCTCACCATTGCATTCTTTTTCTATCAAAACTTCATATCCTTCAATGTTGCACACTCACCTTTATTTATTGAAATGTGTCGAGCTCTAACTCAAGAGGTTCCATTAGGGTATGTGCCCTATAGGTTAGAGAAGCTTAGAACCACATTGTTGACTAAGGCAAAGAAAGAGGTGGACAAAATGCTTGAGCTTATTAAATAAGCATGGCCAACATCTGGGTTTAGTATTGTTTCTTATGGATGGACAGATCTAACATGCCACCCACTCATTAACTTCATGGTGTCTTCCTTGAATGGTCCAATTTTCTTGAAATCAATGGATGCACTTGGACAATACAAGGATGCACAATATATGGGTGAGTTTTTCATTAAAGTTATTGAAGATGTAGGTGTTGATTCTTTGTGCAAATCATTACAGATAATGTAGTTGTTTGCAAGGTTGTTCGCATGATTGTGGAAGCTAAATATCCACAAGTATTTTGGACACCTTGCATAGTCCATTCCTTGAATTTAGCACTTAAATCGATTACTTCTGATATGCTTTGTATTGGAAGTATTATTGAGGATGCACGACATATCTGCAACTTTGTACAAAATCATGCAAATTCCCTCACAATCTACAAGGAGTACACTAATCTAACATTGTTGAAGATTGCAGATACACGGTTTGCCTCTTAATTCATCATGTTTAAGAGGTTGAGGGAGGTCAAGACCGCTCTTGGGGCCATGGTTATTTCAGAGTTTTGGTCTTTTTGGAGAAAGACAAATCAAACAACCTCAAAAAGAGTGAAGGACACAATGTTAGATGATGCTTGGTGGGAGAGGGTAGATCTACTTATTAAGATCATAGACCCTATCATTTCTTTGCTACAATTTGCAGATACAGACCAACCCATCCTAGGAGAGGTTTATGAGGGATGGGATTCCATGATTGAGTTTGTGAGGAGCATTATTTTACAGAGTGAGTGCCCCGAGTATGAGACATCATCAAAGGCCTTCTTCACCACCATACAAGATATTCTTGTCAGTAGATGGGACAAGAATTTTACACCTTTGCATTGTTTGGCTCACTCATTGAACCCAAAATACTACAACCATGAGTGGCTGAATGGTGGACCTTCCTGCAGATTCCCTCCTCACATGGATGGTGAAATTTCATAGGGGAGGAAGGATGCATTGAGGCAGATTTTTTAGGATAGAGCATCCCTTGATGAGGTGGAAGATATGGTTGCAGAGTTTTCCATTGACATTGGTTAATTTGCTAGATATGAAGTGATTAGAAACAAGGGGTTAAGAAGCCCTATTCTTGGTGCGAAACTCCATTGGGGAAAAAATCCCTCCTCTACAGAAATTAGCCATGAGGCTCATCTCTCAGGTGACTTCATCTTCTTGTTGTGAGAGGAATTGGAGCACATATGGGAATTTGTATAGTGTTAAGATGAGAAAGCTTGATCAGTCCAGGGTAGAGACAATGGTCTATATGCACACCAACCTTTGTCTTATTTACAGGCAGAGGGATGAGTGGTTGAACGGAAAGACAAAGATGTGGGATGTCTTTCCTAATGATATGGGTTTGGACAACAGTGTTGAGTTGACATTGGCCAACTTGGATCTTAATGAGCTAGTGCTAGATCCTATCAATTTTGATGATGGTGATATTGTAGAGGGTTCATCCTCCACACCAGCAGATGCAGAGATGACATTGGATACAGAGGAGGAGGATGCAATAGAGGAGAGTAGGGGTGACCATAATGATGACAGTGATGTTGATTTTGATGATGATGATTGATGACTAATGAGCTACCTACTGCCTTGAGGCTTGTAGTTGTTTGGTATTTTCTATTTCTATTTTCCATTGGAATTGCTACTACCTATGTAACACATTTTGATTTTGATGAGTTAATGAGAAAACTCCAATATCTTGTCTTTCTCCTATTGGATCATTGATGAATATGTAACAATTGTATTTGTATGCATAATGTTACTTTGTAAAACTTACATCTAGATGAAGATCTATGTTTGAATCAATGAATTTGTATCGTGAATTAGAATTTGTGTAAGAAATATCTAATTATATATATAACATGTCCTAACGTGTCTTGTTTCTGGGGGTCAATGTGCTAGTGTCGGACACTCAAATCCTTGTGTCCTTCGTGTCGCATGTCCTCGTGTCAGGTGACTTAGATGGTAAGAGATCCGAGTTGGACCCATAAAAATCCTATAAATTCCTCCGGACCCATCAATGGAGTAATCCCGCTCCGATGACTAGGCTGAAACAATCTCTGGAAAACCCTCCTAGCCACCTCGCCAGGTAATCCAAAATTTGGGGAAATTATATGATCCTTGATTCTTCCAATATGCATTGCGTCCATAACTCTTCAAAGGGAGTTGAATCCTTCTTGGAGTAAATGCTTGTTGCAAAGCTGCTCCATTTTGGTGGCAATGCATTTAGTACACATATGCTTACTTCTGAATTAGTAATAGGTTCCCCATGTCCTTGCAGGTGGTCTCTTAGTTGCGAGACTCTCATGAGAAAGGATGCCACATCCTCATCCTTTGACTTCTTCATTTTGTACAATTTTTTCCTCAACGACATCTTTTGTCCTGTTGTGCTTACTGAATACAAATTCACTAGCTTGTCATACATGGCCCTGGAAATCTTCAGATTTGCAACAAATGGAACAAGAGAATCCTTAATTGATTCAACTATGATCGTTTGATTCCTTACTTCCCCTTTCTTGTATTTTTCTAGTTCTTGAGTTTTGTCTTTCTCTGGTTCAATAATCTCTCCAGTAACATATACCATTACTTCTTGTTCTGTGAGTATCAAGTCAATTATTTCTTCCATGCTAGATAGTTCGATTCCCCAACGAGCTAATTTCTCTCCTTGCAGAAAGAACCCATATGACTTGAAGATTCAGACATAGTGTAATAATATGATACTTACTTGAGATTGATATTCCTTTTAATGATATCCCCAACCTTTTTGATTCTTTCAAGACCTTTGGAGATTCCTTGATGATGTCCTTGAAAGATGTTTCTTAGGATTCCTCCACAAAAAACCCTTCTTGCGAGATTGATGTAGTCCTAGTCTTCTTCAATGTAGAAACCCTAGATTAGAAGATCTTCTACCAATGAGTCTTTAACTAGATTTCTTCAAGAGGCAATTTTTCTTGTAGTCTTACTCTTTCAGGCTTTAAGAGCTTCCTATCCCTTGATTAACAATTATTTTCTGGTGTCCTTCCAACTGCCTTTCTTATTCACCTTAGCTTTGATACAATGTTAGAAAATGAATAGTGGCAGCTATTAATCTTATTTTATTTAACCTTAATACTTGCTTGTGAATCGTAATTATCGTCTTTGAGTTATTTAGTTATATCTTATCATCAAACAATATCAAGAACAATAAATGCAACTACAGAGGACACAAAAGTAGGTTCCCAGGGAAAAAGCCAGGGAAAACCCCTCCAAGGGGAAAACCAGTAAACTCTTCTCTTCTTAGAATCCACTTCAAATGAGATAGAAAGACCTAATCCCTAGACCAAGTCCTTCTCCTAGTTCCAAGTCAATCCTGTCTCAAGTCTTTTCTTTGATCTGCACCAAACTGCTACAACCTGCAACTTCGACCTACCAGCTACAACACTGCTACTCGACCTGCAACTTTGAGCCAACAACTTCATCCTTGTAGCTACTTGGAAACCCTAATACAACCTCCTCCTAAGACCTACTTAGAGCAAGAAAACTCTCTCAAGGTCAACGAGGTCTAAACAAGGGTTTTCCCTCTTCCAGCTACAAATTCTGCACTTCGTCCTCCTGTAACTTGTACCTATAATTTTAGCCTGTTTTTGAAACCCAAAAATCCTATAATTTTGCATGTGTGAGAGAGATAGAGCCCCAAAACAAGAAATTTCATCCTATAAATTATCTTGGACCTCCACTCTCATTTTTTTCCTACCTTTCCCAGCTACAAATCAAACTCTTTCTTGTAGATCGAACTTGCGAGCGAGCGAGTCCAAATGAGGTCGAACTGCTTCCTTTTATAGCCTTCTCAATGGGTCAAATTCCATCTTTTAGGCTGACTTGATGTTCCTAGGGCCGACTTGTACTTTGGAGCTTCCAGGATTTTCTAGACTAAAAAATGTTTTTTTTACAAATATATTTTTTCCTGGAAGGGTCTTATAAACATGATGTTGACTTCTTTGACTTGAGACAATAAATGCTAAGACCTAATAGACCATATAAGCACGAAGAACATGCTTTTACTTAAAATACCATCAATAATGAACATGAAACCCATGCTTTAATAATAATATCTTTTCTTTTCTTTTCTTGTTTGTTACATAGGATACATATTGAAATGAGTACAACAATTATGAAGACCGAAACTAGTTACATTTTCATCACACTTCACTCCACATTTTCCTCAATTGACAAAAAAACACTTCCAAATGAACTAATGCACATTGTCCGAGGATATTTCCATAAAATAAAAAATCCCAAAATTAGCTAGAGATATTTTTAACCTGGTTCGAAAATGTCAAATTATCTTGAAGATATTTTCATCTCAGGTCAAATTTACTCTAAACACTCAAGGATGCTTTTACCAAAGTTGAATTTACTAAAATAGTGCTCAAATATATTTTTATCTCATGGCAACTCAAAATAACTTCAGTAGAACTCAAGGATGTGCCACTTCACTTGGTTTTTCTTTTCCAATTTAGTTTAGTGGATGGTGAGTTAACTCTACATGATTTTCCAAGTGCGCATTGATTTTCTCTTTTGAGGAATTTGACCTCCTATTTTTCTTGGTGTGCATTGGAGGAATTAAAGGAGGGAGAGGGTTATAATTAGAAGTGGAAGCTATGGCTTCAAATCAAATTATCTTCAACAACAACATTACTCTCTCTCTCTCTCCATGTTATTTCTCTCTTCTTTCTTCTTTATTCTACTATATTGTGTCTAAATATCATTGTCAACAATTTTGTAATAGCCATCTTGGTGGATCCAACCTCTTGGCATTTATTGTTAAAATTGTACTAAGAAAAGACTCCATTTGACTTGTGCCTTAGTCAAATGGAGAAATTCAATTTTCCACATCAGTAGGATGACTTGGATTGCAGTTAGTTAGAGTGGCATGACCTTGTCTACTAGTTAAATCAGTAAATTCAAGTTATAGGCTAAAAGTAGAGTTGTGCATGGGTTGATTGCTAAAATTTACCAATCTAGTGGAGTTATTGTTAGTTAAACTTAGTTAACTGAGCTCTAGTATTTAGTGGAGTCAGTAGGAGTTCGATTGAGTAGTTATAACAATTGTTAACTCATTGATCTCTTAGTTAACTGATCAATCTACTAAAAATAAACCCAGTCATGCATGGAATTTGAATTTCCTAGTTGTTGTGGAGGAAAAGGCACATTGTAATTATCAATTGTATACTAGTTGAGTGTACAGTGGTTTTTTCAGTGAGAAGGTGGTCAATTCCTTCAGTATTTGCACAAGTAAATAGGGAATTTCCCTATTATTTAGGAGCTAATTTCCTCTTGGTTTACGCAAGGAAATAGGAGGGAAGTTGACGCCTAAATTGGCTAAGTGTTGGTCAGAGCAAGTCAGTGAGAAAGAGATCAAAATTGCAGTGCAAAGTGTGCTTCAGGATTGAAGCAAGACATTTTAATTGATCCATATTCTCATTTAAATAAGGAAAAAAAGTGCATCGAAGGGGTTTTTCCTAGTTGGGTTCCCCTGTAAAATCATTGTGCTCCTTGTGTTTAACTGGTTGCATGTGTTTCTATTGTGTGTTTTCCTTTCTGCAGAATAGTAGAAGAAATTTATGTCTCTTGATTTCAGTTCAAATTCATTAGCAATATTAAGTTTCTTGAAATTTCTACATGGTACGAGAGCCTCAAAGACTACATATAAGCCTTGTTCTAGATATTCTCTCAAAGAAATTTCTATTTGCAGAGTTTTTGGTGTAGATTCTCTTAAGCGCAGGAAAAATGTCTTTCAAAGGATTGAGGTTGGAATATGCATTGGTGGGCACCTCGAATTTTTGTGCTTGGAAAGACAAGATGGAAGCTGTCCTAGATGGCAATGGAGTATGGGAGTATACACAAACTGATATTCTGAAACCAACAACATCAGATGCACAAGCACTTTCTCAATGGAAGAAAGACACAACAAAGGCTAGGAGGATTATTCTGGAGGGTGTTAGAGATCATGTGGTTTCAAACTTGCATGGAAAGGAGACTCCTTTTGCAATGTGGAAAAATCTCACAAATATCTTCCAAAGCAGCAATGATGCTAGGAAATTAGCGTTGAGAGAAACTTAGAATCATTTGAATGCAGAAAAATGAAACCATTCCTCAGTACCTATCCAGATTCACTCAGGTTCGAGATGAACTTGGAGGAGTAGGAGAAAATGTGCCATCATCTAAACTTGTGAGCTTAGCACTCCTTAGACTTCCGAAATCCTAACACAACTATCAAGGTTCAGTTAATGGAAGAGACAAGCTACCGGATTGGGAGAGACTTGGGCTGATTTGGTGCATGAGGAGATCAAAAGAAACACTAGAGATGGTATCACATCCAAATATGAGGAGGAAGAAAACTTTTCTCTAGCAAGCAAAGGAAAGAAGGCCAAGGGAAAGAAGGCCCAAGGCAAGGCATAATCTAGCCAGAACCATGGAAAGAAGAAGGACCTCAACAAAATTAAATGTTTTCACTACCATGAATATGGACACTATGCAACCAAGTGTCCACACAAGAAATCCAGGAAGAATCCTACAGGAGGAACAGGAGGTGATGCTCTTACATCACAATTCGATTTGGATTTCACTCTCATTGCATGCATGCCAAGTATTGTACGAAGCAATGTATGGTACTTAGATTTTAATGCCTCATTTCATATGACAGGATCGAAGGAGTTCTTCAACAGCCTGGGGGAGGACCTACAATTACACATAGAACTTGGAGATGACGGGAGGTGTAATACCAAAGGGATTGGCACCGTCACCTTTAAGAGGGAGTTAGATTCCCATCTTCACTTGAAAAATGCAACGTATGTACTTGGGCTAAAGAAAAAATTGATTTATGTAGCTGTATTGGAGGACAAAGGATATGATGTGGTGTTTAGTAAGGGGAAAGCTTATCTGAAACATGTACGAGACAAGTAAAACAAATTGGTGTTAGAGTGAAAAATATCTACAAGCTAGAGGTGGATGCATGCATTGCATTGAGGAGCAAAGAAGAAAATATTTAGATTATAGATGTCAGATAACTCTAGCATAGGTGCATGGGTCACCTACACCATAGAGCTTTGAAAATCATGCAACAGATCACCACAGGAATTTCGAAATGCACCCTTGACCAACATGATGTTTGCAAGGGATGCACTATTGGAAAATATGCCAAAGCCTCCTTCCAAGGCTGAGATAGCAAAGCTGGATGCATCTTGGAGTGAGTCCACTTAGATGTGCGTGGACAATTTCCTACAGCCTTAGTGGCAAAGCACATGTATTGTGTAATTTTCATAGATTATTTTTCTCACAAGTGATGGATCTATTTTATGAAAAAGAAAGATGAAGTGTTTGCAAAATTTATTGAATTCAAAGCATTGGTTGAAAATGAGATTGGTCAGAAAATTAAATCCCTGAGAAGTGATAATGGAGGAGAATTTGTGTCTAATGCTTTCAAATATTTTTGTGCCAAGGAAGGCATTAGAAGAGAACTGATTGCACCCCACAACCCACAACAAAATGGGGTGGCAGAGAGGAAAAATAAAAGAATTGTAGGGGATGTAAGAGTGATGTTGCATGATCAGGGACTGCCACTATATCTGTGGGTAGAAGCATGCAATACAACAGTTTATTTGCAGAACCAGAGCCCTCACAAAATACTTGGTGTGATCACACTTGGAGAAGCTTTCTCTGGGAGGAAGTCATATGTATCCCATTTTCGAATCTTTGGAACTAAATTTTATTGTCATGTCTCCAAGGATAGCAGAAAGAAGTTGGAGCCTACAACTGAGATGGGGATCTTTGTAGGATACACATAGACACCTCATAATTATCGGATGTATTTTCCATCACTCAGGATGACAATGATGAGGACATATGTAAGATTTGACGAGGAGAAGGATATGAAAAGATCTCTAGAGCGAGAGTTGGGTATTTCACCAGAGGAGGAGATTCTAGATCCAAACAAGGAGCCTCACGTAGATCCTTAGGATGTTGTGGAGCAGCCACAAGTGGAGGAGAAGAGAGCATGCAAAGTGGAGGCACTCACTCAACCAGAATCTTCCAGACAAGGGAGGAAGAGAACCAGAGAGGCTGATAGGTTGGTGCAATATGCATAGGAGCATGTGGGAGCTTCTACATCGTTGCGCAAGCAGAGGAGTTCACCAGATAGGTATATTGGTTATATGGCACTAATGACAAAACTCATTGATTATGAGCCCTCTTCATTGAGGAGGCAGTTTCCCAACCAGTGTGGGTAGATGCCATGGTGGAGTATGACTCCATCATGAAGAACAATGCATGGGAGGTGGTGTTGAGACCAAAGATTAAGTCAGTGGTTGGTTCTAGATGGATATACAAAGTGAAACATGCAGCTGATTGTACTATTGAGAAGTACAAGGCCAAATTTGTGGCCAAAGGCTTCTCACGGGTAGAGGGAGTTGACTATGATGAGACATTTGCCCCAATGGCAAGATATTCCTCCATCAGAACCATTCTAGCATTAGATGCACAGTTGGGGTGGAAGATCCTCCAGATGGATGTGAAGAATTCCTTCCTCAATGGAGTAGTTGAGGAAGAGATTTACATAGATAAGCCTGAGGGGTTTGAAACATTTGACAAGGAGACACATGTGTGTAGACTTAGGAAAGCCCTTTATGGTCTCAAGCAAGCACCTGATGCTTGGTATAATCAAATCAAGACATATCTTAATGGATTGGGCTTCACCAAGGGTGAAGTAGATGCCAATATCTACTACATTGTGGTAGATGGAAAATTTCTCATTCTAGTCTTATATGTTGATGGCTTGATACTAACAGGGGATGAGAAGCTAATTCAATATTTCAAGGAGGATCTTGCGAGAGAGTTTGAGATGAAGGAAATGGGCTTGATGCACTATTTCCTTGGTTTGGAGGTGTGGCATGGAGATGGAGAGATGTTTGTGGGTGAGGGGAAGCATACCTCTGAAATAATTCAGAGATTCCATATGCAGCGAAGTAAGCCTATGGACACTCCTCTAGCTACCAATTGGAGGAAGGAGGATGCCTCTTCATGAGAAGCAACATATGTCACCATCTACAAACAATTGATGGGGTCCTTGATGTATTTAGTGAACACAAGGCCCGACATATGTTATGCAGTTAATTAGTTGAGTCAATTTATGGTGAAGCCTACCAAGTTGCACTGGAAAGTAGCAAAACATGTGCTTAGATACCTTAGAGGAACAACAAATTTTGGGTTATGGTACAGGAGGATTGATGGTGTGAAGCTCCAAGGCTTCACTGATGTAGATTGGGCAGGGAGTCCATCAAATAAGAAGAGCAATTCAGGAGCTATCTTTAGTGTTGGGTATAGAACTATTTCTTGGTATAGCAGGAAACAAAGATCTGTAGCACTCAACTCAATAGAGGCCGAGTATATGGTTGTTAGTCAAGCAACATGTGAGGCAATTTGGATGAAGAAAATTATTGTTGTTCTTTTCAGTCAGGAGATGGATCCTACTGTGAATCAATGTGATAATCAGAGTTGTATCAAACTCTATGGGAATCCAGTATTTCATGACAGGTTCAAGCACATTGATATCAGGTACCATCACCTGATAGATTGTGTGCGGAGGAGAATCATGATGTTGCAGTACATTCCCACAGAGGAGCAGGATGCAGATATTTTGAAAAAGGCATTGTCAAGAGGTTAATTTGAGTTCCACAGGAGCAGGATAGGAGTGATTATGAACCCTTTTCTTACTAAGAGGGGGTGTTAAAATTGTAACAAGAAAAGGCTCCATTTGACTTGTGCCTTAGCCAAATGGAGAAATCCTATTTTCCACATCAACAAGATGACTTGGATTGCAATTAGCTAGAGTGACATGGCCTTGTCTACTAGTTAAATCAATAAATTCGAGTTATAGGGTAGAAGTAGAGTTGTGCATGGGTTGATTTCTAAAATTTAGCAATCTAGTGGAGTTATTGTTAGTTAAAATCAATTCACTGAGCTCTAGTCTTTAGTGGAGTCAGTAAGAGTTCAATTGAGTAGTTATAACAATTGTTAACTCACTGATCTCTCCGTTAACTGATCAATTTACTAAAAATAAACCCAGTCATGCACGAAATTAGAATTTCCTAGTTGGAGTGGAGGAAAAGGTACATTGTAATTATCAATTGTATACTAGTTGAGTGTACAGTGGTTTTTGCATTGAGCAGGTGGTCAATTCCTTCAGGATTTATGCAAGGAAATAGGGAATTTCCCTATTATTTAAGAGCTTATTTCCTCTTGGATTGCACAAGGAAATAGGAGGGAAGTTGAGGCCTAAATTGGCTAAGTGTTGGTCAGAGAAAGAGATCATAATTGCAGTGCAGGGTGTGCTTCAGGATTGAAGAAAGACATTGTAATTGATCCATATTCTCATCTAATTAATGCAAAGCAACGGAGGGGTTTTTCGTATTTGGGTTCCCCTATAAAATAATTGTGTTCCTTGTGTTTTAATGGTTGCATGTTATTGCATGTATTTCGATCGTGTGTTTTCCTTTCCACAAAATAGTAGAAGAAATTTGTGTCTCTTGATTTCAGTTCGAATTCATTAGCAATATCAAATTTCTTGAAATTTATACATTTTTAAAGCTCAATTTTGATTTATTCTCTCTCTGGGTTATTCGATTTCTTATTTATTATCTTATGCAATAGTGCAAAAGTTTCTAAGCCTTTTTCATTTGTCAAATTTGCCATTTAAATGCACTTTCTATCTATTTTATCTTCCATTTAAAATTCGACACCAGATATTATTCCACTTTTAAAACACAACGAATTTTATAAATTTGTTTGGTTGGTCAAACAACTATTGCATTGTTATTTTTATATGTTATTTTGCATATTTTTAGGTGAAAGCAATACATGCTAGACTAAGGAAAAACCCCCAAGGTTGGCAAGCACCAACTTGAATGAAGATGGAGATTTTCTAGTGACACAATAGATATATTTTTTTAGAGGTTTTATTGATTTCTAATACAAATTTTAAAAGATATTCTTAGTTACACACAATGCCAAAATTTGTGCTAACAAATTAGTGGCGATGTTGGGGATCATAGTCAATCGAATTTCAATGACATCGGTGAGATTTTATTTAAATTATTTTATTGACCTGGCAACTCCATTGTAGATAGGGTCAAATCAAATTGGTTGACAAGAGGAAATCCATGTACTCCGATCATACTCAAGGTATAGTTTTCAAGCTTGAGGGAACACAAGCATCCTTTCTAGAAAATGATAAAATTTCTACCAAGAACTTCATCTAGTTTGGTAAGCACATTAGATTCTTTGGTAAGTTCACTACATTCCACTTCTAATTTTTTCAAGCTCTCCAATAAGTATCTTCAACCAAAATTTTCTTTGGTTTCATGTTTATTTTTATGTCACATTAATTTATGGTAGTTGTTGTGCTTATTTTCATCTATCTTTTAAATGACAACAAATGGAATCCAATGAAGTTTTCCCTTATCGTTTATGACCCATTAAATTTCTCTAGAATTTTTTATCGACCTCATGATTTGCCTGTGGGTAATTATCAAAATTGTTTACCGAAGTTTGTAGGGAACAATGCAGTGCCAATTGAGGATCATTTGACTAATTTCATAAAGTTTGTAGATGATTTTGAGGTATAGAATATGATGATGTGGTGATGAATATGTACGTGCAAACCCTTGAAAGGGATGCACGGGACATGGTAGAAATCCCTTCCTGATGCTTTCATTGATGGATGGGATTCATTTTAGCAAAATTTTATAGAAAAATGAGGTCACAAATAGGTAATTCGTTGTTATTAACTAAACTTGATTCTATGTTGAAAGACGCGAATAAATTTGTATTTAAATTTACTAACTATTTTTCTAAAATTTATTTTAAGATTCTTGAAAATGTGTGTCCTAGTGATGAATTTACATTGGAGTGTTATTTCAAAGAATATGATAAATTGTTTGGTCACTTGCTTAGGTGAAAAGATCTTCATAATTTGGAGGAAGCAAAAGCTATTGATATTAAGTTGGAGAGACATATTATTGTAGCTAGGAAAGGGAACATTTTTCAATCCAAGTTGTTTGATCCACCAAGTAGAGCACCTCAGGAAGTGAAGAAGGAAGTTTCCAGTGTGAACACTAAGGTTCCAACACAGTTTGTTGATTTATTATAAGTGTTATCAAATAAGGTGACCCTATTAGAGAGAAATCAACATAATCAACAAGTTGCCTCAAGTAGTCAGAGCACATTTCAACCAAGGTAGCCCCTTCTTAGAAGACCTTTCTAGCAAGAAAGGAAAGTGGAAGCTTCAAAGATTCTTGTGCCCATGATACCATTTTTCTTCCAACCAATACTGCAAGGCTTGCAAGTTGCCACATGGTGAATAGGGAAGAAGGTTGTGTAGTGTTTTTCCAAGTAGCCAATAAGTCCCCCCCCATCCTTTGTTGCTCAAGTTGTTTAGCTGGATCATACGTGTTGCTTAGCACATAGTTCTCTAAGGGGAGAATTCACCCTTCTTTCGGTGGACTTCGAGTGCCACCCTAGGGAGGTAAATTTGCTGCTACATTTGAAGGGAGGTTTGTGGAATTTTGGGAGCATCTTTTAGCCATTCCCCTCAGCTAATTCATGCTCAAAGGAGGACATAGTATAGAAACTTGTGCCACTTATTTCATCTATTTTCCAGGGGGTGTTTTCCGGGAGAAATTTAGAGAGGTTTCTCCAGGGGAAGAATAAGCTTTGTGGAGAATTTCGGTGCTAGAGATCATTGTTTTTGAGAGGAACACATTTATCTTCCTAGGGCCTATGCAAGGGGTCGATGGACAACATTTATGTGGAGCTAATTTCAACTATATTGTTTCGGTATTTGACGTGAGACTTCTCCCCAACAGCCAAGAAAACTTTCTTTATCGTTCCTATTGCATATTGAGGGGAAATAAGGAGGATTTCAATAGATTTCATCACTGGGGACACAATATTTGTTTAGGAGGGCATAATGCCAAAATAGGGAAATTTTAGAAGGTCAAAATTAGCCAACACCCTTTTTGGGTATTTGTGGGTTTGTTGAGAGGAGTTCGGGGTTAAATTTGCAGAATTTTCTAGGTAGTATTTAGGTTAGAAATCCCATTTTTTTCCAGCAATACGTTTTATTATTTAACCGATAATTGCACCATTTTGTGGGTTTTCTGGGTGGTTGGTTTATGGCAGATTACTTTCTGGGTTTGGATGAATATTTTTGGGAGAAGCTACAGATGCATTTTCAAGCAATTCCAAGCATCATAGAGGGTCATTGTCAACATTTCTAGTGCAACAATAGTTGCCAATTTCTGGGTCTGTGCAAAAGGATATTGGGCCGAAGTTTCTTAGCTCTTGGGGTCATATCCTCCACTTGGGTTTGCTCCAACTTGCTTATGCAAGCCCAGGTGCACTTGTTCCTTGCTATATGTACTCCTTACAACTCATAATTTAATAAAATGGCTCAGCTTATTTGCCCAACTTCTTGGTGTTTTTGATGGTGCATGCATGTTTATGATTTTATTTGCTATAGCCTAGTTCATGTGTCTGTTATTAGCTGTAAATTTCAATTTGGAACATTACAGTGGTATTAGAGCATGATCTTGGCCCAAATGTGGGTAACCAGTGAGATCATGGTAGATTTGGGCATGTATACACAGTGACAGGTTACACCATACACCACCCATGGCTCAAGGGAGACTCAGTATGCAGAAATTATGGGGTGGAATCTGCTGGAACGATGAGAGGTTAGCTCAATTGAGGAAGGTGTTTGACCAGATCCATCCTTGTCCTTATAGAAGAGAATCTAGAGGTTCACAAGCTATGGGAGTACAACCATATACACCATGTGGGGTAAGTCAACACATTCAGAACACCAGATTTCCTAGAAAAGAGAAGGCAGGACAAGGACAACTAGAGGGTGAGACTAGGGGACGCTTTTGCTGGTGGAAACCTGGCTATAAATATTAGGAGCCTGAGGAGGAGGTTGAGGGAACACCAGATTGTAGGGAGCACATAGAAACACCCAGTGTGACGCATGAGTCGTCCTCGTTGGAGACTCCCTTGACCACTGCGGTTGATATCTTAGTGGAGAGTAGAGCATACATCAGTAGTGCCATCCATTGATGAGGTGACTAGGGACGTGTCCAGGTTTTTGGATGATATCATCACATAGTAGATGGGGGAGGTTCCAGGAGATGTATCCCCCCTTGATGGGGCACCAAGAGATACAAAGGTATTAGATGATTTTCGTCCACATTAGTTCCATCAGTTTTAGACCGACCTTCTAGCATTAAAAAGGAAGGTCGCATCAGTGCAAGAGGCTATTTTGTAGTAGAACGAGGAGCTGGAGGGCATGAGAGCAGTTTGTGCTGAGTCCATGACCAAATTGACTCATGTTGGGGAGTGGTTGGATTCCCTATTGATGCAGCTAGAGTTCATGTTGGAGCATGAGAGAATCCCTCTTTAGGAATACATAGACGGGGTTGGAAACAATGTTAGGTTACCTTTGCCCATTGGAGAGAGAGAAACATAGCTACCTAGTCAGATTTCATGTGTTGACCAGGATAGCGAGATGAGACAAACTGAGTTGCATAGGGTGTAAAATCTGCATGCTGGGGTTGTTCTATTTGCGGGTGTTTGTGCATTCGATCCCTCTCTTCGGGTTGTATGGTGAGAGATTCTGAGTTGGTACTCGGTGGAGTGGGCCATGGATATGGTAGTGTACCTGGGTGTAGCTCAATAGGAGCTTATAGGCATTGCGGATGTCAGAAGCCCAGACTGGCATTGGGATCCGAGAGGGACCACCTATCATGTCCTAGGTATACTGATTGACTACACCCTGGATGGTATAGTTGACCTAGAAGTTCAGCACACACATTCACTAGGGGAGTTTTGGTCAACACCAGTGGCCAACCAGCTTATGGGCAGACTCCTTGGGTTGTCTTGGTATGACAGTTGTGCATGGGATCATAGGATGATCAACATACTATGGTAGGAGTTTGTTGGAGGAGGTGGCATTAGCAGGCTACCAGACAATGCCTTGTATGGAGCTGGAGATTCTTCACATTTGCGTAGGGAACAAAGGACACAAAGGAGTAGAGCAATGGTGGCATCATTACTAGTACCTAAAGAGATTCACTTCTTGGGCCCCTCAGGGAGGATTTGGAGGGGAGATCCCCTCATCGGAGAGCATGGTTATGTGACAATTGAGGTGATGATACAGGTCAGGTGCAGGCTGACGCATATGGACACAACTTTAGGCCATCACATCCAGGGATGGGTAGTATCAACTAGCGTGGAGTAGTGGTTTTTAGATGGGCGTGGAGACGCATGGGGGTGTGTCATAGTCTGTTGGACTGTGTTTTGGAGTGGGAGTGCCTCACATCACATTGATTGCATGTGGGGAGTGACAGGTGCAGTGACATAGGCGGGACACAAGACAATACAAGATGGTATAACTGTAGTCAGGGGTATCCAGTGGTGTACAGGGACAAGTTGTGGCATACAGTGGCATGTCAAGGAGTTCAATGATGCTTGGTGTTATGCGGTGACTCATGATGTGGCACAATGGGATCCTGGAGTGTTTCCTCCAAGGAGACTTATGGATAAGGGAATCAGGTGTACCACTGGATGCAACTCACCTAGGATTGATGAGGACATTGTTGAGCATCTAGGGACACCATGTTTAGTGGAGAAATGACTTCGGGGGGGGTTTTCAGTAGATCTGAGGTGGAGAAAGGGTCGTCTGTAGGATTAATCTTGAGCATTCTGACAGACTCTTGATCATACCCTTTGGGACATACCCACCCATCCTCCTCTAGTGTTGCTCACAGTTGCAAAGTGTTTGGTTGTTGCCCCTTGACACTTTCCATTTAGGTAGCAGGGCATGTGAGGCTCACCCTAGGTAGTTGGATGAGACATCGTGCGTCATGGGTTGGGAGGAGACTCTCTAGTTGAGACATTTGGTAGGTGCACTACTTGACAAATACATGCTTAGGGATGATGTGGTTGATTGTCGAGGTATCCTATGTTCCACCCCTGGACTCACACTTGGGGATGTGACCGAGAGGGAGTTGCATGGTGCTTTTTTAGTTGACAAATTGAGGTGTTAGGTGAGCATGAGGTGCGGGGAATGGTAGTCCTTGTTGGCGGGATGATGCCTAGGCTTTCGCTGGTACCCGGGCACATTATCAAGAGTTGGGACAATAGATCTTGCTATGTGATTTGGAAGGCGAAGAGTAGTTGGTTATTCACGACATAGGTTCTTGATGCTCGGTGCCTTACTATTAGATGCCTATAGGAGTCAGAGACGGGGCATAGAGGGGTCCCAAAAACTAGTAACATATCAAAATGACAAACAAAGAGGATTGGGGGTTGTGGACCTCCAGCATGGTTATGGGATCCAGGGATCCAATGGATTGGTGGGATACTCCACTCCTTAGTGAGCATCGACAGGATAACAAGTGAACTGATTCATTCACAGGTGGACACATGGGGAGTCACCGAAACCCTCACCATAGGGCGAGGCAGATTGTTGCTCAAGATTGGGGCGAGCCATGGAGTGATAGGCATTGACACTATTGAGTCACTTTGGCAGGTTGGGCCTAACCTCAATCATCGCATAGATTGTGGCCGAGAATTATGTGAGAGGAGGCTATGGTACGAGCATGCTAGACTGTTAGTGATGACCAAGGTGTCAAGGGGTCAACAAGGTAGTTTCTTACTGCGATGGGAATGGGGCCCTAGAGTCACAATTCTTAACGGTTCAGTTACCCATAGGGGTGAGATGGTTTCTGCAGGGGAGGGTCATCCAAATTTTCCATCGGGTTTCAGTGATTCGCTAATGGCATGGGAGACTTCATCAACATGGCAGGTTGGCTAACAAGAGGATTTTAGGAGGAGCTCATGCATGAGAGACTTCATTCGCATAGGGATTGAGTTGTATCTTTAGGGGCCCACAATTAGAGTGCATGAGGTGGACTATTTAGTAGGGAAGCTTCATGAGGATTTGGACAAAGTTTTACATCGTTAGGATTCTCTACTTATTGGAGGTAGACAGAGGGCTTTTAATGCCCATATATGGTAGGATAGTGAGTGGAGCAAGGGGTGCTTCACATTGATTAGGTTGGATTGGGATCCTAGTATCGAGGGACTCCTTCATTATAGGACAATAAAGAGATCAAGGATGATCCAATGACACATTTGGAACCATGGTGAAGTTTGCAGTGGGGATCCACAGTCAGAGAGGGCACTTGTTCAGGCATTGCTCAAGGACAAGCAATTTTTGATGGGGAGGATTGTAATGTCCCAAATTTTTATTTTTCATCTGAGGGAGTTAATGGAGTTTATTGGGGAGGTGCTAAGCATAGCACAATTTTGTAAATTGAGCATTAGAGACATTTTTTGCATATGGGACTTAGGAGGGATAGAAAATCAAGTTGCTAGTCGAATGTGGGGTCCACACTTATAAGAAATACACACCACTTGAGAGAAAATCGAAGTGCTAAGGGAAGGAGGTTGAAATATTGGATGGAGGGACCCATAAGAGGAGGCAAGGAAAAATTATAAATAGAAGTAACATAGAAGCTATTGGGGTCTTTTTTTCACTCATCTATTTCCTTTGTTGCTCAAGATATTTAGCTCGGTCACAAGTGCTGCTTAGCATAGATTTTTCCAAGGGAATAATTCACCGTTCTTTCGGTGGAATTCAAGTGCCACCCTAGGGAGGTAAATTTGCTGCTACATTAGAAGGGAGGCTTGTGGAATTTTGGGAGCATTTTTCAGCCAATCCCCTAAGCTAATTCATGCTCCAGGGAGGACACAATAGAGAAAATCGTGCCACTTATTTCAACTATTTTCCAGGGAGTGTTTGCTGGGATAAATTTAGAGAAGTTTCTCTAGGGGAATAAATTTAGAGAAGTTTCTCCAAGGGAAGACTAAGCTTTGTGGGGAATTTCGGGGTTGGAGATTGCGGATTTTGAGAGGAATGAATTTATCTTCCTAGGATTTGCGCATGGGGTCACTAGACAATATTTATGTGGAGCTGATTTCAACTATATTGTGTCCGGATTTGATGTGAGATTTCTCCCTAACATCCGGGAAAACTTCCTTTATCATTCCTATTGCAAATTGAGGAGAAATAAGGAGGATTTCAGCAGATTTCATCACTGGGGACACAGTCTTTGTTTAGGAGGGTGTAGTGCCAAAATAGGGCAATTTTGGAAGGTCAAAATTAGCCAAAACCCTTTATGGGTTTTTGTGGGTTTGTTGAGAGGAGTCCAGGGTTAAATTTACAGATTTTTCCAGGTAGTATTCAAACTAGAAATCCCCTTTTAATCCAACATTATGTTTTATTATTTAGACGATAATTGCACCATTTTGTGGGTTTTCCGGGTGGTTGGTTTGGGGCAGATTCCTTTCTAGGTTTGGATGAGTATTTTTAGGAGAATCTATAGCTACATTTTCAGGTGATTCTGGATATCATAGAGGGCCATTCACATCATTCTAGTACAACAACAATTGCCAATTTCTGGGTCTGCACAAAAGAATATTGGGTCAAAGTTTCCTAGTTGTTAGGGTCATATCCTCCACTTGGGTTTGATCTAGCTTGCTTGTGCAAGCTCACGTGCACTTGTTCCTTTCTATATGTACTCCTTATAGCTCATAATTTAATAAAATGGCTCAACTTATTTTCCCATCTTCTTGGTGTTTTTGATGGTGCATGCGTGTTTATGATTTATTTGCTATGGCCTAGTTCATGTGTATGTTATTAGCTATAAATTTCAATTTGGAACATTACAACCTTTCTAGGAACAAGAATCAATTTTGGAATCGCATGAACATCCTTGACTATGGCACAATTTGATAGGAGAAAGAGACTGATAATAGTGTTGTAATATCTCCTCTCCTAACTATTGAAAGAGATCATGTTGGATAGATTGGTTATATTAAATTGATCCTCTCTTTTATGCCACAAACCAACAAAAAGTGCCTCGCTTCAATGAGAGAAATGTTGTTGGGAATGAGCAGTAATATTTGAACCGAACCAACCCCACGAAATGCTGATAATGCAAACTATAAAAGATAATGCAGCCTCCACACTCCATGGACATGAGTTGTACCCGTGGCTTGGCCAAAACAAGTGAATAAAGTCTCGAATGGCTAAGTAGAACTGTTATGCCCTCATCAAATAATTCAACAGTGTGGCAATGAGATGGATCTTCAACAATAAGTCCCTGTGAAAGATCTGAGTGATCTTTCCTCCTTATTAGTGAATGTGCATTTGTTTCAACACCAAAACCAACCCAAATCAATTCTCCTGTATGCCCAATGTGAGAAACCACAACGATCTCCCCAACTTATTGGCTAGAGTTGAATTTTTCAAAACCAAAAACAGAATGGTCTTAGGGTTTCTTCCAAGGGTTTGAAGCCAATTTTTTTTGAAGAACAATAAAATAATCAGATATGCTCTAAGAGTGAGATCCAATCTCTCTTTTATCATCAGAATACCATGGATCTCTCTTTTATAACCTTTTTCTCTTTAACCCCTTTCTTTTGCATTTCCCACTTAATTAAATATAAAGTGACTTTATAAAGTTTTTTTTTTTTTTTTAATCCCATAGTCACTTAATAACAACCTTTTAATTTAATTATTCAATGTGACTTTTAGATGTTGCTTTTTCACCCAAATGACATTTACGCAATTAAATTAATTGATTCATTTTTTACCGACTATAGCCTACGAGAATCAAATATGATACTAAGTCATTCTCCAAAAGTGATCATTTCGAAAGGGACATCACAATATTCCCTTCCTGATATTAATTACCCTCAAGCAATCCAGAACCTACATATCAATACCAAGATCCCAAATATGCCTGTAGAATTCTCCAAAATGTATTTTTTGTACCATCCTAATACAATTGAACCCAACATCATTGTCACACTCTACCATAACACAAATAAATCCACTATAATGTAAACCATCCCTCATAAAAATCGTTGGATCCGAAGGTCACATTGGGAAATTCACATTCTCATTACCTGAAGAATTCCACCCAATATTTGTTTCATTTCTATGCATCCTAATATTGTATCCACCTTGAAAACATTAACCGATATTCTCTCAAGTTATGAATTCACATTTGAAAGGAGAAAGCACCTCATCCCAAGGTGATGTATAAAATCCCTTGTGCCAACCATCCTTCCCGTCTTGATGGAAACCAAACTTTTGTTCTAGGAAGGATCTTATTGTAGCTAGTCGTTGCCCTAGCTAATATCAATAGATTGGATATAAAGAAAGAGTCTTTTTACTATTATCCACTATCTACCCCATAACTTTACCATCAATGGGCCACTAGTTCCTCACTAAGATTGGCAAAGGCTAATGTTTTTGCAGTCCCATCAAATTTATTGACTGCTAAACGCCAAAGCGTTCCCCTAGCACCAAATGTGAGAGTTTCACTTAACCCAACTATAATTTCTACTTGCAGTACTTTATCATTTTGATCAATAGGACTAATCGTGTGTAATACAAACGACAGTTGAGGAGAAAGAATTTCCTGGGTCAAGACAGAAATAACTGCTTCTCTTTATGGTACCCCAACAATTCTTTGGCTAAGGACAACTCTCCGTGTGTATAATGATGCCCATACTTGTGCAACTGCACTTTCAAACCTCTTAGGGTGAAAATCTGATCTAAAATGGAGCAGATTAGTAATGGTGTGCTAATTCCCCATTCAGAATAACACCAAAGATACTTATCATTTGCTTATCAAGTGCTTAAGGATTGATCGTGTTTGCTTAATTAACTGATTCCCATGAGAGTTTCTTATGTAAATGTTATAAACAATTTAACATAAACTAGAAACTGAATAATAGCAAAATAACAACAAAGAACATCAAAATACAATACACAACACATAGATTTGATGACGAGTTCACCCCTCCTGGGCTACGTCTCCTTGGTCCAGCTTCCAATGCTTCGGCCTCTTTATAATGCTCAAAATTACAACAAACGTGTATTTAGAATGCTCAAAATGACTTTGAAACCCATCTCAATGAGTTTAGAGTACTAAAAATGGCTATCTAGCCTTGTTTTGCATCCAATTTGGATAAGAACTGAAGAATTTATGAGTTCTCCTAGTTCTCCCACTATTTGTTCGACAAATTGCTCCAAAACCGACATAATCCTACAAATTCGCTCCAAAATCCACTAACTAAGCGCGAATTTGGCCGCGCTGTGGGCCATAACCTGTCGATCATATCACAAACCACAATCGGACTAGAAACCTGGCGGATGGTCTTGTAAACAAAGCGACAATTATGCGATGCGATATTGGCAGACCTGATGGGAACTTAAATTGTGGCTCATAAATGTATCGCTTTAGGGAACTTATCGCTCATCACAATCGGTGAGGTTTGGTGGGCTGAAGGTCTTGTTAACATGGCGAAATGTTGCGATAGCGATATCACGGACCCGACGGGAGTATAAACTGTAACATATAAAATATCACGTCCAGGGTCTTATCTTTATCAGAACTCATCGTATTTTGCTATCGGCAGATAATTCCTGTATCATATATATATTGGCGAGTACTGGGTGCGATATGCGATTACGATATATCACATCACAACCTTGACTGTGCTGGGGGCCAATTCTATAACTCCTCCTTTGCTACGATTGCGATATGCGATATCGCAATCGGAACTGCCTGGGGGCTGATTCTTAACCCGATCCACCTGCGATATGTGATATGTGAGGGCCAATGGAAGCCTATCGCTTGGTGCCTACTCATTCACTGGGATCTTTTCCACGTCATCCAATCCTGTCATGTAGACAAGTCAAACTTGAACTTTGACTTGCTCTAACTTTTGCATACGAGTTCAAATTTAAGTGCCGCTCACACCATTGGATTCATAATGATGAGCTCTTCGATATGAAGCTGAGTTTAACAAGATTCTGGCACTTTTATTTTTGAGCATAAACTTGAGCACCTGATCACTCCTCCCCACTGGAAGCCTTTTGGACCCCAAAAGATTATATTCAATTATTGAACATATGAGGGTACTGTTCCCTCACCTTCCCCTCTTCAATCCATTTGGCCTTTGATGGATTTGTACCTTTGAGACCCACTCAAAGATAATCAAAATTTCCCCTTTGATGACCTCATTCTTATGTCAAGTATGGTGTCTCGCTGAAGCTCATCAAGAAATTCTGGAGAAAATCTTCAATTGATGGAATTTGTATACTTTCTCCTTGATCTTCAATCAAAGGAGGCTCATACAATCTCAAATTTTCAACATTAACAACGGAATAAATTTGCATATATGAAGGCAAATCAAGCTTGAAAGCATTATTACCAATCTTTTCCAGAATTTTAAATGGACCATAACGGATTGGTTTCAATTTTTTACCTTCACCTTAAAGCCTTTCCTTGCTAATGTATAGCCAAACTTCATCACCTACTTGAAACTGATGATCCACATGATGCTTATCATGCCTTGCTTTATACTTGCCTTGACTCTTTTCTAGTTGTTCTTGAACTGTTTGGTGAATCAACTAAATTTTCTCAATGAATTTCTTTGCTCTGTCTATGTCGCTATGTCCATCTACAACTACATATTTCTCAAAGATGAAATCCAAAGGCAATTTAGGCAAATAACCAAGACATGCCTCAAAAGGCGAAGTTAGAGTAGAAGAGTGTTTTGCTTAGTTGTAAGCATGCTGAATATAATGCAACTGTTCATCCCACAACTTAGGATGTTTGCTACAATATCCTCTTAGCAAATGAATAACTATCCTGTTAACCACTTCAGTTTGACCATCTATTTGCGGATGGAAGGTTGTAATTTTCTTCAACTTGGTGTCCATCAAGTTCCATAAACTTGACCAAAAATTCCCAACAAATCGAGAATCATGATCACTTACAATAGAAGTAGGTAATCCAAAATGAACCCATACATTTTGAAAGAAAAGTTGAGCTATTTGTTCAGCTGTAATTTGTTTTTTACAAGGCATTAATATGCACATCTTGCTGAACCTATCCACAACTACGTACAAATAATCATGACCTTTTCTTGATAAAGGAAGACCTCCTACAAAATCCATAGAAACACTCTCCCATGGATGTAAAGACACTGGAAATGGTGTGTAAAATCCTAGTTTCCTATTAATAGGCTTACTGACTGCACACAATGAACAACCTCTGATAAAACGTGACACATTTTCAAGCATACGAGGCCAGTACAAATACCTTTGTAGATTTGCCACTGTTTTACTTACACCGAAATGTCCAGCAATAAGAGAAGTGTGCGCTTCCCTAGTGACATTTACTCTCTCTCCCTGTGGAACACAAAATTTTCCCAAATGATACAACAGATTATCATGTACATGGTAGTCTAATTCCTCAACTTGGTGGCCTTGACTCAAGTTTTAATATACCTCTTGAAAGTCAACATCATGTGCGTATTGTTCAACATAACTTTCAGGAAAAATAGAATTATTCTTGAGTAAAATGGATACATTAACAACCAGTCTAGAAAGCATATCAACAACTCTATTATGAATACCTTTCTTGTACCTAATTACCAAGTGCAATTGCTGTAAGAATCCCATCCAGTAAAAGTGCCTTGATTGTTGCAATTTTGTTTGAGATTGCAGATATTGCAAAGGTTGATGATCGGTGTGAATAATGGTTTCTTTTCCCATCAAGTAATGCTTCCATTTCTTCACACTTTGCACCAATGCGTAAATATCTTTATCATATGTAGGATAGTGAATAAAAACACAATTAAAAATCTCAGAATGCAATGAACTGGGCTTACCATGCTGTAAAAGAACTACACCCATGGCGTAGTCACTTGCATATGCTTATATTTCAAATGGTTGTTTCAAATACGTCAATGCTAAAATTAGGGCTGAACTAATATTTTGTTTTAAAGCATCGAATGTTTTTTATTGTTTACCTCCACACTGGAAGACAACCTTCATGCTGGTCAAAGCATGTAGTGGAGCTGCTATGGAAGAGAAATTGGCAATGAACTTCCTCCAGTACTGCGCTGCTCTTAGGAAACTCCTTACTTCTGTGACTGATTTGGGTATTTGCCAATTCACAATGACCGAAACTTTAGAAGGGCCAATCTTCAGCTCACCTCCTCCAACTATGTGGCCTAAATACACTAAGGAATTTTTCCCGAATTCACATTTAGACATCTTCACAAATTATTCTTTTCTCAAGACATCCAACACTTTCATCACATGCTTGACATGTTCTTCTTGTGATTTGTTGAATATCAAAATATCATCTAAATAGACAATTACAAACTTATCAAGAAAGGATCTTAAAACATCATTCATAACTCTCATGAATGTAGCTGGAGTGTTGCAAAGACCAAACAACATAACCAGCCACTCAAAAAAATCATTGTTTGGTTTTAAAAGCAGTCTTCCAAATAGCCTCCTCAACTATTCTAACTTGATGATATCCACTTATCAAGTCTAATTTAGTGAAATATTTTTCATTCTTCAACTGATCTAGAAAATCATCTATTCTGGGTAGTGGGTATCGATTCTTTATGGTAATTTTGTTCAAAGCTCGATAATCTACACACATGTGGCAGGTTCCATCTTTCTTGGGTACCAAAACAATTGGTGAACCACATGGCGAAGTAGAGGGACGAATTACACCTTTATCTAACAATTCCTGGACTTGTTTCTTAATTTCTAAAATTTCCAGAATTGACATTCGATACATACCAATGTTTGGGAGTGGACAGTCTTGCTGTAGCTGAATTTCGTGCTAAATTCTCCTTTTTGGTGGCAATCCCTTTGGTTCTTGAAACATATCTCCATATTGATTGACCACATCAACCAATTCAACTTTCATCTTCACGTCATAGCCTGCAAAGGATTCATGCTTTGTATCATTCTTCTGCTTGATCATAAGGAGCACGAGATTCTTGTTGTAATTGACCAGTCACTTCATTTGCCCTGCGCTTGCCAAAGACAGATTAAGCTTCCTACGATGGGATTTCACAATATACTCCACTCCATTTTTGAGCAAATTTTATTTGTTCTCAAATCTATTGAAAACAACTTTCCTGTCATACATATACGGGCTTCCCAACACAATTCCAGAGATATCCAGTGGCACTACATCTAATTCGACTTCATCAATGAAATTGGCAGTAATAAAAAACCTGAAAATGCATTTCCTTGCGACCTGAAGATTTGCATCCTTGGTTATCCAACCCAATAGATACAGTTTATGATGAGGCACGGTTTCCAGATTCAATTTCTTTACCAAGTTTGTAGAAATTAAATTTTCCTAAGATCCACTGTCAAACATCATATCAATCTTGGTGTGTTTGGAAATAACTCGGATATGGAACAACTCAATTCTCTTTTCCTCATTTGAAGCATTATTTGTTGCGCTGGTGCTTGCCATGGCTTCCTCTTTGCTTGATTTTGCCATGGCTTTTCCCTTTGTGATTGTGGCTGTAATCTTTGATTCATCACTTGAGTCAGAACCCTAGTCTTGTTGTACAACAATGTTTGTCTTTTGTTTCCCTTTATTGTTAGATTTCTTCGGTCTTAATTCAGGATGAAACTTCCAGCATTGTGTTTCATCATGACCATCTTTGGAACAATTCTTGCACACGGGTTTCTCCCCTTCTTTCTTAACAAAATAATTTTTCTTTTGCTTTCCTTTAAATTTCTTTCATTTTTGACCACTATGGAATGACTTCTTCTTACCTTCTTCCTATACATTTTCCCCTCTTGCTTCGAGGTGTGTAGCTTGAACACAGACCTCATCAAGATTCATGGGATTAAACATAAGAATGGTATGTCGAAGATATATATGAAAACCTCCTATATATTTTAGCAAAGTATCTTGTGACTGGAAATATACTCCTAGCATGAGAGCTCTTTTCCTAAACTCTTGAGTATACTCTTGCACATTTTGACCTTTTAACTGTTCGAAATTTTTCCAATGCATGATAGATTTTTGCATATGGGATAGCATCAATGAAATCAGACCAAGTAATAGAGATTTTACTGTGTTTTTTATCTCGTCTTGAGTCCCTTATTCCCACCATACAAGTGCCGCACCCTCCATTCTCAATGAAGCCAACTAAATTTTGATATTATCCTCTTGAAGGTTCTAAATTCTACTATACACCTCCAACTGACGAATCCAGTTATCCAACTTTTCTACATTAACTTCTCCATTGTACATAGGCAACTCAAATTTAACATCAAGCTTTAGAAAAGGTGATTTACCAGTTCCTTTGCATAATGATGAATAATATGAGTAAGGGTTGTATTAGTGGAAGAGTGTGAATATGCTTGTGAAGTAGAAGATGAAGAATATGGTGGAGAGGGTGGAGGTTTGTCTCCATTCCCATTACCTCCTTTTCCATTACCTCCTCCTGAATATCCTTCTCCTTTGGGAGGTTTGGTACTTTCTACTTGCAATCTGCTATTCCTCTCTTCATAGAGGACCTTCACCATCTCTATCATATCAAAGAAATCCTTTATGAAGGACTTCTCATCTTCTGTCATGATAGGTTCTCCTTCATGAGACATGGTCTCTGAAGGCTCAAATGCAACTTGAGGCTAAATTGGTGTAGAAGACTTTGGCAACCTTGCTCTTCTTCCACTTGACCCAACTTCAGGGTTTCCAAGTTTATGCTCAAAAATCAAAGTGCTAGAATCTTGTTAAACTCAACTTTAGATCGAAGAGCTCATCATTCTGAATCCAACAGTGTGAATGACACTCAAATCCGAGCTCGTATGCAAAAGTTAGAGCAAGTCAAAGTTCAAGTTCCAATGCCTTCGCGGCCATGGGAGAATAAAACTAGTGCTCAAGTTCCTAGTGGTGTGATCAGGTGATCAAGTTTATGTCAAAAATCAAAGTGTCAGAATCTTGCTAAAATCAACTTCAAATCGAAGAGGCCGTCATCCAAAACTAGGATCATAAACATATTTATGGTTCTATTGCACCTGAGCATAAACTAGGATTGTACACACCACTTCTAGTTCCTTCACGTCCATGGGAGAGTGTATCTATGGATTTTGTAGGAGGTCTTCCTTTATCAAGAAAAGATCATGATTATTTGTATGTAGTTGTGGATAGGTTCAACACGATGTGCATATTAATTCCTTTTAAAAAACAAATGATAGCTGAAAAAACAACTCAACTTTTCTTTCAAATGTATGGGTTCATTTTGGATTACCTACTTCTATTGTAAGTGATCGTGATTCCCGATTTGTTGGGAATTTTTGGTCAAGTTTATGGAACTTGATGGACACCAAGTTGAAGTGAAGTATATCCTTCCATCCGCAAACAGATGGTCAAACTGAAGTGGTTCACATGAGAATTATTCATTTCCTAAGAGGATATTGCATCAAACATCCTAAGTTGTGGGATGAACAGTTGCATTATTTTCAACATGTTACAACCGAGAAACACAATCTTCTACTCTAACTTTGCATTTTGAGGCATGTCTTGGCTATTTGCCTAAATCACATTTGGATTTCATCTTTGAGAAATATGTAGACGTAGATGGACATAGCAACATAGACAAAGAAAATAAATTCATTGAGCAAATTCAGTTGATTCACCAAATAGAAAAAAGCATTTGATACTTTAAAACATAAGATCAGTTCAACACCAGTTTTAGCATTATCAGATTTGAAACAACCATTTGAAATACAAATAGATACAAGTGACTACGCCATGGGTGCAATTCTTTTACAACATGGTAAGCCCATTTCATTTCATTATGAGATTTTTAATGGTGTTGTTATTAACTATCCTGCATACGATAAAGAGCTTTACACATTGGTGCAAAGTGTGAAGAAATGTAAGCATTACTTGATGAGCTTCAACAAGACACCATACTTGACAAAATAATGAGGTCATCAAAGAGGGGAAATTTTGATTATCTTTGAGCGGGTCTCAAAGGTACAAATCCATCAAAGGCCAAATGCATTGAAAAGGGGAAGGTGAGGGAACAATACCCTCATTTGTTAAATAATTGAATATAATATTTTGGGGTCCAAAAGGCTTCTAGTGGGGAGGAGTGATCAGGTGCTCAAGTTTATGCTCAAAAATAAAAGTGTTAGAATCTTGTTAAACTCATTCTAAATCGTCATTCTAAATCCAATGGTGTGAACAACACTCAAATCTGAACTCGTATGCAAAAGTTAGAGCAAGTCAAAGTTCAAGTTTGACTTGTTTACATGACATGATTGAATGACGTGGCAAAGGTCCCAATGAATGAGGATGTGCCAAGTGGTAGGCCGCCATTGGCCCTCGCATATAGCATATTGCAGGTGGACTAGGTTAAGAATCGGCCCCCAGGCAGTGCCAATTACGATTTGTTATATCGCATATCGCAATCGCAAGAAAGGAGGAGTTATAGAATTGGCCCCCAACACAATCAAGGTTGCGATGCGATATATCGTAATCGCATATCGCACCCAATACCCACCGATATATATATATATATATATAGATATAGATATATATAGATATATCTATGAAATAAGACCCCATATGTGATATTTTATATGTTTCAGTTTATACTCCCTTCGGGTCCATCAATATCGCATCACACAATTGCCACTTTGTTTACAAGACCATTCGTCGTGTTTTTACGCTGATTGTGATTTTCAATACGACCGACAGGTTATGGCTCGCGACGCGGCCAAATTCTCACTCAGTTAGTGGATTTTGGAGCGAATTTGTAGGATTATGTCGGTTTTGGAGCAATTTGTGGAACAAATAGTGGGAGAACTAGGAGAAGTCATAACTTCTTCAGTTCTTATCCAAATTGGATGAAAAAAGAGGCTAGATAGCCATTTTTTAGTATTTTGAACTCATTGAGACAGGTTTCATAGGAATTTTGATCATTGTAAACACATTTTTGTTGTAATTTTAAGCATAATAGAGAGACCCAAGCATTGGAAGCTGGACCAAAGAGACGTAGCCTAGGTGGGGTGAATTCCTCATCAACTCTTTGTGTTGTGTGTTGTGTGTTGTATTTTGATGTTGTTTGTTGTTATTTTGTTGTTGTTCAATTTCCGGTTTATGTTAAATTGTTTATAACATTTACATAAGAAACTCTCACGGGAATCAGTTAATTAAACAAACATGGTGAATCCTTAAGCACTTGATAAGCAAATGATCTGAAATGGAGCAGATTAGTAATGTTCTGTTAATTCCCCATTCAGAATAAAACCCAAGATGCTTATCATTTGCTTATCAAGTGCTTAAGGATTCACCATGTTTTCTTAATTAATTGATTCCCATGAGAGTTTCTTATGTAAATGTTATAATTTTTTTAACATAAACTAGAAATTGAACAATAACAAAATAACATCAAAGAACATAAAAATACAACACATAACACAGAGATTTGATGACAAGTTCAACCCTCCTGGGCTATGTCTCTTTGGTCCAGCTTCAAATGCTTGGGCCTCTCTATTATGCTCAAAATTACAACAAAAGTGTGTTTACAATGCTCAAAATGCCTCTGAAACCTGTCTCAATGAGTTCAGAATACTAAAAAATGTCTATCTAGACTCTTTTTGCATCCAATTTGAATAAGAACTGAAGAAGTTATGGCTTCTCCTAGTTCTCCCACTATTTGTTCCACAAATTGCTCCAAAACCGACATACCATTCTTATGTTTAATCCCACGAATCTTGATGAGGTATGTGTTCAAGCTACACACCTCGAAGCAAGAGGGAAAATTGTACAAGAAGAAGGTAAGAAGAAGCCATTCTAGAGTGGTGAAAAAGGAAAGAAATTTAAAGGAAAACAAAAGACCAAAGAAATCTAACAATAAAAGAAAACATAAGACGAACATTGTTGTACAACAAGACTTGGGTTCTGACTCAAGTGATGAATCAAAGATTGCAGCCACAATCACTAAGGGAAAAGTTGTGGCAAAAGCAAGAAAAGAGGAAGCCGTGGCAAGCACCAGTGCAACAAATAACTCCAATAACGCTTCAAATGAGGAAAACAAAATTGATTTGTTCCATATCCGAGTTATTTCCAAACACACCAAGATTGATACGCTGTTTGACAGTGGATCTCAGGAAAATTTAATTTCTACAGACTTGGTCAAGAAATTGAATCTGGAAACTGTGCCTCATCATAAACTGTATCTGTTGGGTTGGATAACCAAGGATGCAAATATTCAGGTCACAAGGAAATGTGTTTTTAGGTTTGCTATTATTTCCAATTTCGTTGATGAAGATGAATTAGATGTAGTGCCATTGGATATTTATGGAATTGTGTTTAGAAGCCCATATCTATATGACAGGAAAGTTGTTTTCCATAGATTTGAGAACAAATATCATTTGTTCAAAGATGGAGTGGAGTATATTGTGAGATCCCATCGTAGGAAGCTTAATCTATCTTTGGCAAGTGCAAGGAAAATGAAGCGACTGGTCAATTCCAACAAGAATCTCATGCTCCTTATGATCAAGCAGAAGAATGACAGAGAGCATGAATCCTTTGTAGGCTGTGATGTGAAGTTGAAGGATGAATCAGTTGATGTGGTCAATCAATATGGAGATATATTTCAAGAACCAAAGGGATTTCCACCAAAAGGAGAATTCAACACGACATTTAGCTATAGCAAGACTATCCACTCCCAAACATCGATATGTATCGAATGTCAATTCTAGAAAGTTTAGAAATTAAGAAACAAGTTCACGAATTGTTAGATAAAGGTGTAATTCGTCCCTCTACTTCGCCATGTGGTTCACCAATTGTTTTGGTACCCAAGAAAGATGGAACTTGGCGCATGTGTGTAGATTATCAAGCTTTGAACAAAATTACCATAAAGAATTGATACCCACTGCCCATAATAGATGATTTTCTAGATCAGTTGAAGAATGCAAAATATTTCACTAAATAAGACTTGAGAAGTGGATATCATCAAGTTAGAATAGCTGAGGAGGATATTTGGAAGACTTCTTTTAAAACCAAACAGGGATCGTTTGAGTGGCTGGTTATGATTTTCGGTCTTTGCAGTGCTCTAACGACATTCATGAGAGTTATGAATAACTTTTTAAGATCCTTTCTTGAAACCCCAGACACGATATTTTATATGTTGCAATTTATACTCCTGTTGGGTCTGCGATATCGCTATCGCAACATTCTGTCGTGTTAACAAGACCTTCAACCCACAAACATCGTTGATTGCGATGAGTGATAAGTTCCCGGATGTGATACATTTATGAGTCATAGTTTGATTTCCTGTCGGGTCCACCAATATCGCATCGCACAATTGCCGCTTTGTTTACAAGAACACCCCCCGGATTTTTACATGATTGCGATTTGTGATACGGTCGACAGGTTATGGCTCGCGGTGCGACCAAATTCTCTCTTAGTTAGTGGATTTTGGAGCGAATTTGTAGGATGATGTCGGTTTTAGAGAACTTTGTGGAACAAATAGTGGGAGAACTAGACGAAGTCATAACTTCTTCAGTTCTTATCCAAATTGGATGCTAAAAGAGGGTAGATAGCCATTTTTGAGTATTCTCAACTCATTGAGACAGGTTTCAGAGGCATTTTGAGCATTGTAAACACACTTTTGTTGTAATTTTGAGCATAATAGAGATGCCCAAACATTGGAAGTTGGACCAAGGAGACGTAGCCCAGGAGGGGTGAACTCCTCATCAAATCTCTGTGTTGTGTGTTGTATTTTGATGTTCTTTGCTGTTATTTTGCTGCTGTTCATTTTCTAGTTTATTTTAAATTGCTTATAGCATTTAAATAAGAAACTCTCATGGGAATTAGTTAATTAAGCAAACATGGTGAATAATTAAGCACTTGATAAGCAAATTTTAAGCATCTTTGGTTTTATTCTAAATGGGGAATTAGCACAACATTTCTAATCTGTTCTATTTCCTTACATTTGGAATAGAACCATAAATATCAGCTCTAGAAATACCAAGTAAATCCTCAACATTTGCACTTGATCTTACAATCAACCTTGCATCTAATGGAAAACACTTAACAATGCTTTCAATATTGGTGTTGGGTGGTCTTTGAGATGCAATAAATGCTTGCAATTCTAAGCATATGATATCCAGTTCACCCCCCTCTACTCTTGCCTTCTTAATCTTTTCAAGCATTGACTGAAACTTTTTCAAAGATTCACTAGATTCAATTTTTGATTCCATGGCTCCAAAGGGTATAACTCTTTCTTATAGAACACAAAATGATGCAGGAATACCCTGCTCATTATAAACCTTTGTGTACTCAATTGATCTAATGTGGCAAGCCACCCACATGAAGCATCCTTTGCACTAGAACTACCAATATCAACTTTTGAAAGTTATAGAATGACTCCTTCTGGACTTGCAACTACCTGGCTTCAAGAGAGTGAACTTATTTTGTCTAATCTAGTGTAAGATTGCATTTCTACTAATTTATTACCAACTATGCTTTCAACTAATGACAACTTCCTACCTGCAGTTACTAGCTCTTTCTTTCCATTAGATGAAGGCTTTGATACATGTACCATATCAGTTGATGCTTCCAACTTGATGTATTGCCTATTATATTTGTGAACTTCAATCATTTTCTCCTCATCTTCACATGTTAAAAATACCACCTTTTCTTATCGTGCTCTCACACCAATATGTGATAAATGAGGAGTTCTTGAAAAAGGATGACTCCGACAATATTTTATCCAACTTCTTTAACCTCTTCATAACCATCAACTTTGTTGACAAGTAGAATAACCAATCTTGAAACAATAACAGGAAAGGAACTTGGAAAAAAATTCTTTACCTTGATTAGAGTGCCAATAGACTTTCCAGGAACCAGAGTATCCCAACCTTGGCCTCATGATAATGATCAAACTACCTCCAGATATCCTTTCCTCCCCAACACTCATCATACTTTTCCAAGGACCAACAATAACACCACCAGTCCTACTTCTAGATATAGTTGGTGAAACATAAAGACCTCCTGACCCCTTTGTTATAGCCACAAATTGTTGTTTTTTTTTATTTCATGATTGTGATATAGCACAATAATTGTACCCTTTGGCCCTAGGCCATACTTGTGAATATCCACTGATATTGAAGTTACTCCTTGAACAATGAAATCAAACGGTGGAATTTGATACCCTAATTTGCGAGAAAAAGGAAGCACAAAACCTCCAAGGCATAGATCAACATGAAAGAAAATACCTTATTGCAAGGCCAAGTAAGCAAGCTCTTCGATGGGATCAATGAGACCATGATGAAAAATCGATGCAAAGCCAACAATCATAACCATATTCTTGTTCAAATAATGTTGGGTTATTTTTTAATCTACTTGCAAATATTCATTTATAGGGATATGCCACAACTTGATTTTAAGATATTGGGCAACTTTATCATATGAAAAATGAACAAATTATGGAATTATCAATTTTGGTTTCATAATTCCCTTCTTGACTTTCATATAATCTTGTGAAGAATTTACTGCAAGTAATATACTTTTTGTGTCTCCTGAAGACATATTACCAAAATCTTGTCCTCCATATGCCTTTTCTCTACTACCAAACATGCTAGCTGTCATTGCTACCACCTCACCCTTGCCACAACTATGTTATGTTGACCTTTTGAAAGCAATTTCATTAACTTCTCCAGAACCTCCACAAATCTTCCCAACTCACGTTTACACTCCCCATGTCCTTTTCAGGGAAGACAAATTTTTTTCTCCTAAGTTTACTCCTATTGCCTTCATTATTTCTTGTACTAGAATAATTTTTTCCTTTATACCAACTAATAATTGAGATTCAAACACCCCATAATGCTCTAGAAATTTTGTTAGATTCTTGTTATATTTTTCAAAGCTTTCAACAATTCTAACATTTACTCCTGGTCATTAAAGGTTTTCATCTTTTTCATTTAAAGAACTAATTCCCAGCCACAACTAACTAAAATCACTTCTAAAAACGAATCTTAAACTGAAAGCCCCTAGATTGGCAATATGTGCAACTTTGATACCATTGTAATATCCCCTACTAAATTATCCTGACCAAACTTGCAAAACCTTTGATTTTTATCTTTCAAACATTTTGTCAAACACTTTGCATGTAAACCTTTCTTCAAACCCTTTACATGTAATCAAATAAGAAGCCTTTATCTTGTAAACATTTTGACAAATATTTTGAATGTAATCAAATTGGAAATATTTCTAACACAATGATCACACAAGAAAGATTACCATAGTAAAGAACTCAACAAAAAATATTCTGATTTGTTTTATTAATCCAACCTTTTATTACAATATAGGGCAACCTTTTTAGGAACAAGAATCAATTCTGGGAATCACATGAACAACCTTGACTGTGGCACAATTTGATAGGAGAAAGAGAATGATAACAATGTTGGAATATTCCCTCTCCTAACTGTTGAAAGAGATCATGCTAGATAGATTGGTTATAGTAGATCGATCCTCCTTTTTATGCCAAAAACCAACAAAAAGTGCCTTACTTTGATGAGATATAGTGTTGGGAATGAGCAACAAGATCTAAACCGAAGCGAACCCTCTAAATGTTGATAATGCAACCTGTAAATGACAATTCAGTGTCCACACTCCACAAACTCAAGGTGTACCTGCTTGTCCAAAACAAGTGAATAAACCCTTGAATGGTTGAGTATAACTGCTATGCCCTCCTCCATGGTTTTCCAATGAGATGGATCTTCAACAATAAGCACATGTGAAAGATCTAAGAGATCTTTCCCCCTGATCAACTACGATGTATTTGTTTCACCCCTGAAACTAACCCAAATTGAATCCCTTGTACACCTAATGTGAGAAACCAAAATGATATCTCCAACTTATTGGCTAGGGTTGAATCTTTCACAACCAAAACCTAGATGTCGTTAGGGTTTCGTCCAAGGGATTGAAGCCAAAAACTTTCCAAAGAACAATAATATAATCAAGCATGTCCCAAGAGTGACCTCCAACCTCTCTTTTATCAACATAATACCATGGGTCATCAGAATACCACAAGTCTCTTTTTTATAACCTTTCTTCCCTTTGACCCTTCTTTTACCTTTTCCCACTGAATTAAATATAAAGTGAGTTTAGAAAGTTTTCCTTGATTTTTCTCCCATAATCACTTAATAACACCTTTTTAATTTGATTATTCAATGTCACTTTCAGATGTTGTTTTTTCACCCAAATGACATTTAAACAATTAAATTATTTGATCCCCTTTTTACCAACTATAGACTTCGGGAATCAAATAGGTTATTGAGTCATTCTCCATAAGTGATCATTTAGGAAGGAGCATTACAGAGTGCTACGGTACCCACTAGTATGGTTGTCTGAAAGGGGCAAGTATCTATTTCAGAAATCATATATGCACAAGTTAGAGCAGTAGCCATGGTGGATGAGATCATCAAGAATGATCTAAAAGGAAGCAAGGGCCTTAGTGACCAACAAATGAAGAATAACACATAAAATTAAACTCAATTGTTGGCTGCCACGAAACACCATGATTCATCACTTTTTCACAATTCGATCTTACTCTTGGATGATCACGAGCCAGTAGTTGCACCACTTAAGTCATATACATAGTTCCATGAAGATGAAGCTGAAAGGCCAAATTTTCAAGTGGGTTTGTCAGTTCATTCAATTGATGTTGATAAAGTTCAATAGAAACAATAACAACTCAACCATGCAGAATTGAATCAACATGAAACCTTGTAATTTTCTATCCCCACAATGGTTCAAGAACAATTTAATCAAATACCATTATTGTAAGATCCCAAACATAAAAAATCTTAATAGTTCTATCACATTTCAATGTTCTAATTAAAGATGCTTTCAATCAAACACTGAACACACAAGGGATCTAAAGATGCAACCTCTGATTTACCTTAATAAATGAAAACAAAGATACATGCCCATACAAATAACATTAGATCCCTGAGACTTGAGCCTGATGGAGCTACAGGAGCGCGCGGGTCTAGGTTAGCTCTTTAGGGTTTGCTGGCAGTCGCAGGCAGTCACGGTCTTCGGTTACCCATTTCCTCAACAGCCCCAACGGAGTCGTCCTCACGCCGTTTCCTCAGCCGCTACTGTCTGCCTCACCTGTTACCGTCATGGAAGGCCACATGGAGACGGACATTGTGGATTATTCCGCGGATCCATTCGAAGACCGCATCATTTTCGCCGCTCCGGTTATAGCCTCACAAACCGCCTCGGTTCACTGCTCACCGGTTACCTCGCCTGTGGTCGCGCACTCAAGCTCACTCACTAATCGCTCCATCCCTGATTTCACCCCGGTTTCCCCCCCTGGCCTTGATGCCCCTCCTCTTTCGCCCGGCACGGAACAACTCCTCGCTACGCTCTCGCCGCAGATCCTGTCTTTCGATCAGCCCCCGTTTCTACCCTCGGATCTTCCGGCCCCTCCTGTGGAATCCCCGGTTACGGGACCTCAAACCCTTCCCCCCTCTGGGATTCGGCCCTCCGGATGCTTTAGCACCCCGACGATCAATGTTAAACCCTCGAAGCCCATCCCCCCTGAAGGTGTAGCAAACCCCTTTGTCGATCACCCATCTGCACCTCGCACTAAGAAGAGGAAATCCAGGTGTATTAAGGCAACGACCAAAGATATTACTGTCTCCTTTGGTGATCCATCGACTCTCGGGGAAGCGGTGCCCATGGCCCATACGGTATTGGTAGGACATGTGAGGGGACGCGCCTACACAGCAAGCCGACTGACTCAATGGGTTAAGGAAATCTGGGGTGCCCTACTCAAAGAACTCCTGGAGGTACATGTTCTCCCCTGTGGGTGGTTCTCCCTCCATTTCAAAAAGGAGGACTACACGAATCTTGTTTTGGCGAAATATTGGCACATTGAAACTGCATCGGTCCTGTTAAAGAGGTGGAGTCCCCTCTTTGACCCAGAACGTGAACAGATCGGGGCAGGCCCCTTGTGGGTACGATTACCCGGATTACCATTATAGTATTGGAGTGAGGAGGCGCTCATCAAGATAGGAAATGCTCTGGGCACGTATCTAGATCATGACCGCACGTATGTTGAATACAGGAAGCGAACCCTAGCTCGTGTGCTGGTTCACCTGGACATGCGTGAAGGTTTAGAGGAGAAGATCACACTGCAATGGGGCAAATACAGCAGGACACAAATACTCGACTACGAAGGAGTTCCATTCCGCTGCAACCGCTGTCATCAAGTGGGACACCTATTTAAGGATTGTCCGCTGAACAAGAGTCCAGAGACGTCCCCAAAGATCTCTCCCATATCAGCACGAGAGGCAACCCCGATCATCTTACGTCCAGCTCAGGGGGAAGCATCTGCACAGGGGTCGCCAGTGAAGTCTGGAACGAAGGGGCCGGATCCGTCATCGCCCCCTATGACTAGGGCTCGGGCCGCTGCAGCTGCCGCACAGGCCTCGGGTACTGTTCTAATCCCTTCCTCCTTATCACTTGATAGCTCATCTGCATTTGTTTCATCATCTGCACCTTGCACTATGGCTCATTGTCCGTTATCGACTCCCCCTCTGTGTGCCTCTACTGCTCCACCTTCCGTGCCTCCACTCCCCTCCTCTTCATCTCAGTCATCCTCCTCGCGGACTTCCTCCCACCCATACTCTCTTCGCCCTCGTCCCCAGCTACCGGGCTCTCAGGGAGGCCTGGGCATTGTCCCTCTGGGTATGGGACCTCTGACGTCCAGAGGTAGAAAATCTGATCTCTCCAAAGCCATCTGGAGGGCCGGTGTGGAGGTCGCATCAGGCCGGCAGTCCACTATCGATGGGGTCCTTAGAGCAGCCACCACCCCTCGGGGCGGTCCTCCATGAAGTGCTTATCATTCAATTGCAGGGGCTTGGCTAGTGCCCCCAAAAAACTAGCCATCCGGAGGCTATTTGAGATTGAGCATCCTGACATTATCCTCCTCCAAGAGACTCTGGGCCCGGCAGAGGACATCTCTCACTGCTTAAACACTCTGGCTCCGAGATGGAAGTTCTTGGCCTCAGATGCCTCGGGTCGTTCGGGGGGTCTGGCGATCGGATACAACCCTAGATCAATCAGGATCGATTCATCCTGGGGTGGACAAGGATTCATGGGAGTGGACATCTTCGCTGCAGAACTTGGAAAAACATTCCGTATAGTGAATGTATATGGTCCTTGCCACCTCAGGGAGCCATTCTGGAGGCACCTGCTAAATCTCTCCTTATTAGCAGCGGACCATACCATCCTGGGGGGCGACCTAAATTTTTCTCTGGGCTTCCGTGAATCTTGGGGTTCCATGGCACAAGTGGATTCCATCACCGACTTTATGAGGAATTCCCTAGATCAGACAGATTTTATTGATATCCCCTTACAGAAGCCTATGCCTACGTGGAGGAACAGAAGGGTGGGAACTGCTGCATTGGCTCGAAGACTGGACAGATTCCTTCTTAAAGGACCCCTGATTCAGCAACTTCACCACTACAAACAATGGGTTGGATCTGGGGGATTATCAGATCACTCCCCTATCTTTCTGGAAATCCTAGGGCCTCACCATAAGCCAAAAGCCCCATTCAAATTCAATCATCTTTGGCTCCAAGATCAAGACTTCATAAAATTGGTCTCGGATTACTGGAAGGCTCATCCCATAAACAGAGAAGCATCATTGTCAAAGGGTTTCTGTAAGAATCTCTCGGAGCTAAAGCACATTGTCATAAATTGGGCCAAGGAGAAGAACAGAATGGATTCGGCCCAGCTCTCATCAGTTGAAGAAGAGTTGAGAACCCTGCTGGATGAGTGAAACCTGGGTTTCACCTCGGCCGGGGATAAGACTCGACTGATTGAGTTGGAAAATCAGAGGTCTACTCTGCTTAGACAAAGGGAGGAAAACCTCAGATTACGTAGCAGGGCTATTTGGCTGAAAGCAGGGGACGAGAACTCTAGATTTTTCCACAACTATGCTAAAGGAAGGAAAGTGGCCAACACTATCTGGAACCTTCCTATACCAGAAGGGGGCCTTGCAGACACTTTCAATAAACTCTCCCAGCTGGGTACCTCACACTTTAGGAGCCTGTACAGAAGCCCTCCTGGTTCAAACTTGGCAGAAATCATTGATGTGGCCACACACTTCCCCAGATATGTAAACGAGGATGACTCGACTGAACTCACGGCCCCGGTAACATTGGAGGAACTGGAAAGCACACTCAAGTGGTTCAAGAGAGACAAAAGCCCCGGCCCTGACGGTTGGTCCATCGAATTTTACCTAGCCTTCTATGACCTGCTGGGACAGGACCTGCTCAGTGTGATAGAGGAAAGCAGATCATCTGGGTGTTTATATCATGCCATAAACTCGACATTCATTGCTCTCATTCCTAAGTCTGACACCCCATCTTCATTTGATGATTTCCGCCCCATCTCACTCTGCAATGTACTCTACAAGATCATATCTAAGATTATTGCTAACCGGCTTAAACCTATCCTATCAACTCACATTGCTCCCCAACAATTTTCTTTCCTTGAGGATAGGCAGATTCATGAAGCAATTGGGTCTGCCCAGGAAGCCCTGCACTCTATCTGGTCCAAACATCTCAAGTGCACTCTCTTGAAAATCGATCTATCTAAAGCCTTCGATCGGGTCAGTTGGCTTTACATTAAGATGCTCCTTATTCACTTGGGTTTCCCTCTTCCTTTCATAAACTGGATCATGGCCTGTGTTGGAGAGGTAAATCCCCTCTACGGATAGAGGCGATCCCTACTAGCCCAGCAGGGGTCTAGCAACAATCACACAATGCTGCTACGCATGTTCCTAATTACAATTAAACAAGAGGTAAAGAGCACCTACTTGGATTCCTGCGCTGTCGTTTGACGAAGAGATGTTGCCTTCGCTCCTTCGCTTCGGCTGGTCACAATCCTCCGCGATCTCCGCAAATAGATACCTGCACATACGAAGAGGAAACAAATGCAAGCGTGAAATCTAGTAAAAGCAACCATACATCGGTCAGAAAAGATGTAATTCACATTTAACCATAGCATAGACAAATGAGAATGGAACAATAATAGCAGTCATCTATTATTAATTAGAATAGAGAAGAGTACAACCAAATGTTCTGACGTCGGTAACCTTCTCAGGAGGGGCCAGTCAGCATGTATCTCAAGCATTCACCTTTGAGGATGATTCTCCCAAGACAAAACAACTCTCTCTCACATGACAAGCAACACAAAGCAACCTTCCCTAAGCAATCATTTACTTCCACACCTAGCACACCAAACCTATAGTAGCAGCAATCTGAGCACTACAAGCTCTATACAATCCAAGCTATTCCAAGCTATGTCTAACTATCCAAAACTAGCTGCCCATGGTAATGGTGAGAGTTTATATAGGAGAAGGAGTCTCCTATAAGGGTGGAAGGATGAGCTTATCTTCAAGGGAAGTTGTTGGAAAGGGTCGAACAAACATGCCATAGAAGGGAGTCGACATTCACAAAGCTAACAACCAAGCCTGGAGTTATCTGGAAGGCTGGTTGTTTGAACAAATTCGCCCAAACTGGATCAGCGCGGATTATTAGGAAACTGTCGCGCTGTCGCCGCGTCTCAATAACTGGGGGAGTCATGTCAGCGCGGAAGCACATGGAAAAGGCGTGCTGTCGACCAGCGCGGAAAAGGGATGTCCTTTCGAGCTGGAAGCGCACGAAATACACTACAGGGCGCCAGTCATCGCGGATATTTTGGGAACAGACGCGCTGATGAACAAAACTTTGGATAAATGGGTTTTTGGGCCAGTTCAGGAAGCAGGAACTTGGTGATTGTGAATTCTGGGCACAGCAGGGTGACTGACAGGAAGGCAGTGACAAATTACTGTGTAACAGATGCCCCCTAAAGCATGAAGACCGAGAGAGTGGGAGGGGTGAAATGCTTTACAACACACGCCGAACTGGAACACCACCAGGAAGGACCGAAAATCTCTATCAATCAAATACATGCAGTCTAGGCATGGGCGCAGCCATCCAAAAAGACATGCGAAAAGGTTTGTGGAATGGACGCAGCCACCCAGCTAAAGAGACCATAATAATGATAAGGTATGGTCGCAGCCATCCATGAAGATTCAGGTATGGGCGCGGCCATCCATCAATGAGTCATGTAATGATCATCCACAAAATCGCAACCTGGACCATAAACAGACAGGGATCCAGGGTCTTGCGCTCCGTCCCGATCCGAACAAAGTACAAGTTCAAGCATGTGAATACATGGGTTGAAGTCGAACATGCATGAACATCGTCTGATTACCAGTCAATGATGAAAACTGTTAACAGACGCGAGAGGTACCACCAATAATGACAATGGCCCTCAAGGTACTATAGGTACAATCCGCGGCATGTGAATCAATGAGCTGGTGTCGAACACCCACGGAATCATTCGATCGGAGGCCAATGATGTAAACCTCGCGTCGAACACGAAGAACCTGCCATTAGGGCATGCAGGCTCTAAGGCACCTGAAGGGAGTCTCTAAGTCACCTTCCCGGATAATGAGCTGAAGTCGACAGGAAGTGACCTTGATCGAAGGTGGGCCATAATGATTCCCACATCATCGACGCGAGACAGAGGAAAAAAATGATTTGTGTGAGATAGCAGATGAGGTTGTATTATTGCAGAGGTCAACTTCTCTTGAACATATCGGCGGCACTGTAGCGGGTTTGGCAGTATTTGACATCAAATGAGCAGAGGGTATAGTAATGATGGCAATGGGCAGATGAGAGGTCGAATAGGATAACCCAAACCCACGGAGGCCAGTGAAAAACAAGATGAGATGGTCCCACCCAGACACGAAGCAGAAGAGTGCCATGTTCAAGAGCAACATACTGCCGACACGACTATGATTACAGTTCCATTTTCCCCACCATTTCTGGCGGGTACCCCGGTTATTTTTGGATGACAAGCTTGACGGGGATAGCATATGCTTGAAGAATGCCATTTCGACAATATCCGATGTCATCAAGTGTTTTAATGAGCCTGACAAAGGAAAAACTCGACGTCTTTTCTTGTTTAGAGAGTCTGAAAAGACAGCAGAAAAGAAAACTCCAGGGGGGTCCTTTTTCGTACAGTTGTGTCTCTCGAGCCCGAAAAAGTATAAAACAATGCCCGAAAGAACTGCCCGACCATTACGATCGAGGAGTACTTTTCGTAAATAGTAACTTCAACCTGAAAAAGTAAAAAAGCGGTCAGAGGTACGTCGTTTTGGAGCCAATAACGAGTGCGAAACGACAAACACCCGACAATCTTTTTAGTTTAAACGGTCGAAAAAAGAGCTTTAAAGGCGACCGCCTCTCATTTTTAACAAGTCGAGAGGGGGACTCGGCAATCTTTTCATCTTTAAACGGTCAGAAAAGAGCTGAAAGCAGACCTCCATTTTTATTCTCTTTAACGAGTCAAAAAGGGAAAAATACTCGGCAATCTTTTCACATTTTACGAGTCAGAAAAGAGCTTAAAGAAGACTCGTCCTAGAGGAACGAGTGGTATAAAGGGTAGCAACTGGTTCCGGTAATGGTGGAACTGTTCAAAACATGTAATGGTTAAGAGGCTGGCTAATAAAACCACTCATCGCTGCGGTTCCTCAGGAAAGGATAAACAACCAAGTGAGAGCATATGATCGGCCAAAGAGATGGTAGCAATGGAATGAAACAACCAAGGCTCATCTAGCAGAATTCAGCGGATAAAAATGGCAATCACGAGATGTAAATCGGGTATGGGTTCATTTTTACACAAGCTTGAACCGTGGAGAACTTTGCTTGGATTTGGTTTCATGTTTACACAAGCTTGAAACGAAAAACTATGCTTGTTATAAGTTCGCATGCCCCCAGCATAGTGTCGCAAAATGAGGTACATGCCCCCCAAGCTTCATTGCATTCAACACAGTGGATGGAATGAAGATTCACCTTTGAGAGCTTAGAAAGACTCGACTTGGATTTCACGAGATCTTAATCAAAGACTTAGTTGGGAAAAGGGGGTGTTTCATTTTTTAATGAGGTTGACACAGTAAAAGAACTATCCTCATAACCCTTGTTTCATTTTTTAATGAGCTTCACACAAGATCAGGAACTATGCTCGTCTCCTTGTTTCGTTTTTTAACGAGGTCGACACAAGATCGGAACTATCCTCGGGACTGATCCAGTTTCATTTTTTAAGGAGCTTGACACAGGAAAGTAACTATGCTCTGACCAAGCCTAGTTTCATTTTTTAAGGAGCTTGACACCGGAAAGGAACTATGCTCCACCCAAACCTAGTTTCATTTTTTAAGGAGCTTGACACCGGAAAGGAACTATGCTCCAACCAGATTTAATCATAAGGAACGGGAAGTGGAGGCCCCCAAGAAAGTGGCTCCGGAGGGAAGGCCGACATCTTGGAAATCAGGAGCTAATGCCCCCAGGAAACTATGCACGATGGTGTCATCACTGGGTACGGGCACGGGGTAGGTGGCCACGTAGTTGATTTGCGGCGAGGCAGATGCAACTTGTGGATGAAAGCCAGGAGGGAAGGATGAGTGTGCCGGAGGGGCTTGTGGACGAACGAACGATAATTGATCGAACGTCACGATTCTTCCATCGTGTGGAAAACAAACCACACGGAAAAGTGAAGAAACAAGGGCTCCCATGGAATACACATAATCACGACCAAGGAGAAGAATGAAGTCTAAAGAACCTTGGGTAACCGAGACGTCTATATAGACGGTCTTGCCTCCCAAAGTAATAGGAAACTTCGGGAGGATCCCTAAGGGCTGACTCGTTCCTCCATCAAACGCGGTGAGATGCGGCGCGACAGGTACGAGCGATGGGGAACCCAAAGCTCGCCAAGTAGTAATGGGCATGAGACTAACCGATGCTCCTTCGTCTAACACAGTGCCAGGCAGCGCCTTATTGCAAGCATAGGCGGTGACCCAGAAAGGCACGTGGGATGGAAGGGGAGGGGTAGTCAAACGACTCCAATCAAAGGAAATGACCGAACTACTTGGTGGGGGAACCATATGGTTGCCCCCCTGCTCGAAAAGAACCGAATCTAAATTCTCCGGAGAGGTTTCAGGAGAACCTTTATCAAGCTCAGGAGAATCTGAGGAGATGAGAAGAACATGAGAATTTTGTTCGTCCAAAACAGAGTGCTTGAGAGGATGGGAACTCGAATCAACACTCTTTCCGACCAACGGCGGGTCTGGAACAGGCTGGGGACAGCCAGGTTCGGGAAGAGGAGCCTGGACAAGAGAGGAATCTGAAGCAATCTCTTTGTCAACAGGAGCGCGATCTGTAGTCGCAGAAAGACGTTGATAACCAGCGGGAAATGGATTCGGAGGAGCAGCAAGACTTTCCAACACAGCAGAGGCTTTATCCATGAGTGGACAAAGGTGAAGGGGATGTTTGCCTTCACAAAGTCGACAGGGGATTCGAAGCTTCCCTTTCTCCTTACCATTCCCAACTGATGAGGTAGCATCGCCATGATCATCAGTGGACGATGAAGGGCGGGCCGGATCGTGAGACCAAACTTCTAATACCCTGGGAATGCCAGGACAATCACAAAGCAGATGGTCCTCCCTGCATAATCGACAAGGAAACTTAACCTTCCGCGGAGGAGCAGAAGGTGACCCGACTTCAGGTGTACTGGAGTGGATAGCTGGACTCGAGAGGGGGACTTTGTGCGTAGGCTCTCCCTTAGGGGACTTCTTCTTCTTGGTCTTCCTCTTCTTCTTCTTAGCCACCTGGTTATTCACATCGAGAATTTCACCAGGCGAAGTACAGGAGGACGACGTAGAAGTAGGCGTCGAAGGGGAGAGATCCACCTTAGGATCAACATGACGTTGTTCAGGTGGAGGGACTGATGGACTAACAGCCGATACGGTAGGGACCAAAGAGGTTGAAAACAACCACACAGGCAACCCGACAGTTAACCCTAGTAGGGACAACGTCGCCATATACGGAGCACCAACATTCCCAAGAGGAGGGAATTGTCCTGGATTCCCATCAGAGGGGGAACCTGGGTTAGTGAATCCCGGAAAAGTTGCCATATCAAACGAAAACGAAGCCTACTCAAGCTAACGCACACAAAATCCAACCAGGTGATGTTATCGTGGCCAAATAAACTTTTAAGACACAGGAACCAAACTTGACCTTTTCATGTTTCAAGAGTCGAGAAAAGGACGAAAAGATGACTCCAGTCTCCTTCGAATGTTTAATGAGCACGAAGTGACAAGACGCTCACAGGCACCTTTTCATTTAGGGAGTCTGAAAAGGATCAAAAGTGACTGCTCTGGAGACTCTAGGTATAAGGTTTACCAAACAACCCGTAAAACTGCTTATACACCTCAGCAATCGTATGAGAGCCAAGGACTTTCCGTACTGCAGTCAATCTTCCCGAATGCTGTGTTCGGTGCGTTACGGTTCACAAGGCGGCAGACTCGGCTTCCTATGGATAAAGGATAAAAGCCTAGTGGGGTCTCCCTATATACGCGACGGTACGTGGGAGCGCAGTCCGTGTTAGACCACTATCAAGTCACAGAAGGAGGAATCACCCAACCTAATGTGAAACAACAGTGACTATGTTTAAAGACGCCGGAACACGTCTCTAACCTAGACCTCTAGATGCTTGCGTTTAGTTCCAATGCGTTTTTAGATTCATTCGGTTCATTTTATAGTTGATCTTGAGATTAAGTTTCCATTTCAGGCTCTATCGTATGTTCTCTCACAATTACCTAGATGCCAACTACATGCCAAAGAATTTCATTTTGTTCGATGAATTCTAGCTATGAGAGGGTAAAGAATTTTGATCAAACAAAACAAATACAAGCAAACAAGCAACCTAATGCAGCTAAAAGCAAGGAAAGGAAACTTTTTCTTTTGAAAATGCAAATCAACGAAATGTTCTTTTCCTTTTCAATTATTGAATACAAAGATACTAGTTTGATTTCTTTTCAATGACACAAAGCATCTAAATGAATTTGGAGGAACCGGAACACCAAGTAAACTACTTAATGAAAGCACACAAAGTCCCCGAAACACTCAACCAAAGCTTCCAAATCAAAGGAAAACAAAATCCGCACGAGCTGTGTGATCTAAGCTCTTGCAAGACAAGCGAGGATTGCAAGCAAGGAGGAAGCGAAAGACCACTCGGAAACACAATCCAAACACTCCAACAATCACTGAACAAGTGCATAAACAAATCTGAAATCGGCTGGTCGAACAAGCAAACAAGATCCCCTACGGTAGGCTTGACACACACACGGCCTCTAGATGTCCTAGGGCTAGAGTGTGAAATCAATAGAGAAAAGCGAACACCCGAAGGACGAGAGTCACAACCAGTCAACTAGAGACCCAACACAACCCAGCAATTGCAAAAGTAACGATGGAAACACGAACCAAGCAGCGAAAGCAAAAAGGGAAGGTATTTGCAAACTTAAGAACTGAGCAAAAACGGAACCCTATGGAACCAAGCTCCGCAATCAAGCAGTTCAGAGTTCAGACAATGAAAAACAAGTCATCAGACAGGTGGAGAGAAAAAGGGAAAGTCACAGCAAGAGGTTCAAGAGGCCAATTTGGTCAAAAATGAATTTTACAGGATCAGCGCGGGTAGCCTTCAGCAACTCGGCGCTGACAGGGGGAGGCCTGTAGCAACTTTGCGACGTCAGCGCGGAAGAACAGGGATAAAGCGCGCTGTCTTAGAAAAACAAGGTCAGCGCGGAAATAAAACACACAGACGCGATGACAAAAACCACAAAGAAGCGGGGGCGCGATGCCAGCGCGGAAGGACACGAATAAAGCGCGCTGCCCTTGAAAACGAGGTCAGCGCGACTGTTAGACGTACAGGCGCGATGAAAAGAAAACTAAAGAACAGGGTCGCGACGTCAGCGCGACTGTTCGGAATTAAAACGCGCTGAGAGCAAAAAACAAGGAAGGCCAAAATAAAAACTTCCCAAACCAAAGGCAAGAGCCTTTTAACAATAAAGATGCTTCCCAGAAACACCCAGAAAGTTCATAAGCAAAAGAGACAATCCCAAAAACTCGAAAAGAGATCAATCAAAGCCAAACACAAAAGTGGACTCAAGAGACAAAAAGGCTGGTCCCCAGTGGAGTCGCCAAATTGTTGGAGAGGTAAATCCCCTCTACGGATAGAGGCGATCCCTACTAGCCCAGCAGGGGTCTACCAACAATCACACAATGCTGCTACGCATGTTCCTAATTACAATTAAACAAGAGGTAAAGAGCACCTACTTGGATTCCTGCGCTGTCGTTTGACGAAGAGATGTTGCCTTCGCTCCTTCGCTTCGGCTGGTCACAATCCTTCGCGATCTCCGCAAATAGATACCTGCACATACGAAGAGGAAACAAATGCAAGCGTGAAATCTAGTAAAAGCAACCATACATCGGTCAGAAAATATGTAATTCACATTTAACCATAGCATAGACAAATGAGAATGGAACAATAATAGTAGTCATCTATTATTAATTAGAATAGAGAAGAGTACAACCAAATGTTCTGACGTCGGTAACCTTCTCAGGAGGGGCCAGTCAGCATGTATCTCAAGCATTCACCTTTGAGGATGATTCTCCCAAGACAAAACAACTCTCTCTCACATGACAAGCAACACAAAGCAACCTTCCCTAAGCAATCATTCACTTCCACACCTAGCACACCAAACCTATAGTAGCAGCAATCTGAGCACTACAAGCTCTATACAATCCAAGCTATTCCAAGCTATGTCTAACTATCCAAAACTAGCTGCCCATGGTAATGGTGAGAGTTTATATAGGAGAAGGAGTCTCCTATAAGGGTGGAAGGATGAGCTTATCTTCAAGGGAAGTTGTTGGAAAGGGTCGAACAGACATGCCATAGAAGGGAGTCGACATTCACAAAGCTAACAACCAAGCCTGGAGTTATCTGGAAGGTTGGTTGTTTGAACAAATTCGCCCAAACTGGATCAACGCGGATTATTAGGAAACTGTCGCGCTGTCGCCGCGTCTCAATAACTGGGGGAGTCATGTCAGCGCGGAAGCACATGGAAAAGGCGCGCTGTAGACCAGCGCGGAAAAGGGATGTCCTTCCGAGATGGCAGCGCACGGAATACACTACAGGGCGCCAGTCATCGCGGATATTTTGGGAACAGACGCGCTGATGAACAAAACTTTGGATAAATGGGTTTTTGGGCCAGTTCAGGAAGCAGGAACTTGGTGATTGTGAATTCTGGGCACAGCAGGGTGACTGACAAGAAGGCAGTGACAAATTACTGTGTAACAGCCTGTATTACCACTCCTACGTTCAACATCCTGATCAATGGATCAGCCTCCCACTTCTTTCACTCTGAAAGGGGGCTTCGGCAGGGTTGTCCCCTATCACCCCTACTATTTCTATTAGTCATGGAAGGACTGAGCCGCTTAATCATCTCTGCTACTAGGGAGGGGACTCTAAAGGGCCTCAAGATCACTGAAGAATGTTTCCTCACACACCTGCTGTTCGTGGACGATGTACTCATACTACTGGATGGTAGCATCAGAGACTCACTGACTTTTTCTCGCCTACTACAGCTCTTTTCACGAGCCACGGGCATGCAGGTAAACAGAGAGAAATCTACTATATCACTGGCCCGTACCACAGTCAATGAATCCCAATCCGCTCTGCAGGCTTTCCCCTACATCATTCATCCATTGGACAGGGGTCTAAAGTATCTAGGTTTCTGGCTAAAACCCACTTGCCAGAAGATTGCAGATTGGACTTGGCTGGTATCTAAATTGGAAAAAAGGCTCTCCTGTTGGAGCCACAGATACCTCTCCAGGGCAGGCCGTTTAATCCTCATCAAATCAGTGCTGGAAGCTACTCCGGTTTTCTGGATGGCTCTAGCATGGATTCCTAGACACACTCTGGCACGCCTCCAGCAGATCTGCAACAGATATCTCTGGGCAGGAAGCCAAGACAAACGCATTTTTGCCTGGATAGGATGGCAGAAAATCGCTCTCCCAAAGAAGTGGGGAGGTTGGGGTCTTAAAGACCTTCCACTGTTCGCACAAGCATTGGCAGCAAAAATGAGCTGGGCATTGATAAATAGCCAGAACCTATGGACCCGCCTCTCTTACCACAAATACATTTGGCCCCTTGGCACTCTGGATTGGATCAGACTCCCAAATTGGAACAGAACAGGTGTATCATCTATTTGGAAAGCTCTTCTACACTCAATGCCTATGATCAGAGACAACTTGGCCTGGAAAATCAGAGACGGGACCCTGGCTAGAATTGGCATCGACCCATGGGTTGGCAGTGGTGGTAGGCACACCCTGCCACAAGACTTGGTTAATCACTTACTTGCTCACAATATCAAAGTGATTGCCCAGATTGCTGATAGGGAAGCCTCTGATATATTTCATCAGGCCTGGAGGACAGCTCATCAAATAAACCTCCCTCCTAGATGGCATCAGGTATGGCAGACTTACAGGGAGGCCCTGATAGAATCACACATCAGAATCACTGAGGGGCCGGATGAACTAATTTGGAGCCAGTCTGAGAGCGGTTTTTACACTCCAAAGGATGGCTACACCCTACTTATTAGTCACAAGAAGCCAGAGGTTATTTCGACCTGGTGGCACTGCATCTGGAAGCTCTCCGCTTCCCCGCGATCCAAGCTCTTCTTCTGGTGTGTTCTTAAAAACAAGGTGCCCACCGGAGAAAATCTAATGCACAGAGCTTACCTCGGACCTTCCTGGTGTGCGATATGCAAAGAAGCATCTGAAACCACAGAACATCTTTTCTTGAGATGCAGGTTGATACAAGAACTGTGGTCAGCTATCAAAAATACCATTTCTTACTCCGGCAACTGGGCGGGCACTGATATAACGGAGGCTTGGACAGACTGGGCATCGCGGCACAAAGGAACTAAGACTGTTAACCTTCCTATCCTTGTTATTTGGCACATTTGGAAAGCACGCAACCGAATCATCTTCAACGACCAACCTGTTCTCTGGCAATTGGTGGAGGCCGGCATTATCGCTGCTTATAGGGAACTACCAGATCCCCCTCCCCCGCAAGTGCGACACCCTCACCCACCTCCCCGGATAGACCAAAACACACCTTGGGCATTTTTCGATGGGGCCGCAAACCAGCAGAGCTGTGGGGGCGGATTCATCATTTTCAAATCCGAGCAACATTATTACAGAATTAAAGCAGGCCTGGGAATGGGAACAAACAATTTTGCAGAGCTCATTACTCTCCGTCATTTACTTCATTTTGCTTTGAGTCATCATATCTCTTGCATTAACATATTCGGGGATTCAAAAATCATCATAAATTGGTTCAACAACATATCTATTTGTCACATTCACACACTCAACATCATATTGAATGAAGTTCTTGAACTCAAAGCAGCTTTTGACAACATCACATGTTCACACATCTACAGGGAACATAACGAGAGTGCTGACAAACTATCCAAGGAGGCCTCGTTGATGGACAGAGGAGTATGGGAGATCACAGAGGTTCAAGGCCATCAGGAGTACAAATACTACCATCGTCCATATAATGATCCGAGATATCAGCATGCACCTGAGCAATAAACAATCTGAAAATTTTTGTACATGTCAGAAACAGTATTTTGTAAATTTTAAACATGTTTTTGAACAGCTAAGAAAAGCCGGAAGACATATTTTGTAAACAGGTATTTTATAGAATATTGGAGGATGACCCTGCGAGGTACATCTGATCTGATATATAGGAACAAAATCTTTTTTGTAACTAACAGGCACACTGTGTATAGTGACCTCAGGCATATGCGCATAGCATCTTCAATATGTAATTTTCTACTTAATGAAAGTTACAGATTTTTCCAGTGGAAAAAACATTGGATCCCTTGCAAATGGCATGCACGACTGCTCATTAAAAGACTAATATAAGACACTAAAGCAACTTTGTGAATCTTGGTTGGATCCACCAGACAAATTCACAACGAGATTTTCATCCCAGGATCAATGTGGAACTGGCCAAGCCAAGTTCTCAACAAACACAATAAGATAGACAAATCAGGATGCCCCAAATGCCTAGCTCCTATCCCTTTTTTATAGGCTCGATGGACTTTTTAGAAGCCTTTATTTTATTATTTTCCCCAAAAAACGAAGGCAAAACCTAGGGGAAAATACCTTGGGTAAATACTATGGCAATTTCCGTCCACTTTGACCATATCAAGGAAAGGGAATATTACGAATCCCCCCGCCCAAAGATTACCCACCCTCAATAAATCCACTTATATCCATAACAAAAGCATTTGTACATTGGTACCTGTTGTAGCGGCTACAAACAACCTCTAAAATTTTGCCTTCGCTTCGTTTTGGAGCCTCCCTCCTAGAAATCATAGTAGTTATCCTGCACTGATCAGGTACTTGTGTTTATTTGATTTTATCCGTCGCTTAACGATTTGTGTTTACTTACTTGTTCAGTTGACCAACCACAAGTTGACCCAACAATTGGTTCACATCCGGTCTTCGTGCTGTCAGGAAAAATTGCGGAATCCTGGAGGGCAGTCTGTCTTCCCCTCATAAATTGCACAGAGCAGTTGCCCTACACTCAAAAGTTGTGTAGAGCAAGCCAGCCAGCCTTGCTCTGGAAAATTGCGCAGAGCAAGACAGCCAACCTTGCTCTGGAAAATTGCGCAGAGCAAGCCAGCCAACACTGCTCTCCAGAAATGCGTAGAGCAAGCCATCATCCTTGCTCTGGAAAATTGTGCAGAGCTGGCCAGCTAGCCAAGGCCACTCAGCCTAGAATAAGCACAAAAGTTTTCCCTCAGTGATTGTCTGTTTCATGTGTCGGTAGGTTGAGCAAGCCATCATCCTTGCTCTAGAAAATTGTGCAGAGCTGGCCAGCTAGCCAAGGCCACTCAGCCTAGAATAAGCACAAAAGTTTTCCCTCAATGATTCTCTGTTTCATGTGCCGGTAGGTTGCTCAATTCTCTCCAGAACTGCGCAATCCTTCCCTGCATGCCAGACAACTTTTCCCAAAAAAGAAAAAAGCGAAAAAGCATCCCTAGATTTTAGGGATCTATTTTTAGCAGCGAGAGTTACATGCAAAGTCGATTTTAGAAACTTCCTGCCAAGTGTCACTTTTTCCTAGATTTGTGGCATGCATGTCATAAACCCTAAGTTCACAAAATCTATTTAATGGATGCCTCAGAGCTCATTCTTCACATTCGATCTTGGAGCTCTGGTATTCCTGAGGCATCTAGGAACCTTCGACATAGTCAGCACAACTTTTACGGGTAAGTTTTTCTTTTCATGTCTTTTGTCGCTTTTTCTGTCGCTTTTTATTTCTCGACTTGTATGAGTGTTGTTTTCCTTGTTTTATTGAATGACCACTGACGTTTCAATGTATTTTAACTTGTAGAAGTGTTGTTTCAAGTTTCACATTGCATTTCCTTAGTGTTGCATGCATAACACTGTTTCTGCACTAACAGTCGCCATTGCAGCGACTCTCTTCATGAGCTTCATGGTTTTTCCATTTGACTGATTTCTGCACTTACCTAAATTGCATGCATGTCTATTCACTTAGATCTGCACCATCTTTGCACACACATTCAGTCCTTCATGTTTTCAGGTTGCCCTTGGGAAGATCTGGGCTACCTTGGCCCAAATCTTGCTTCTCCTGACATGCTCTGCGCATTCCTGGCAATAAAGGCTCTGCCTTGCCTCTAGGAATTTCATAGAGGCTGCCCACATTGGATCCTAGCTGTGCTCTGCGCAATCCTGGGAGGCAGTGTCTCAGTCCTGCCCACTGGAACTACAACAACCTAGCCTGACTAGTTTGCGCATTGCGCAGTTTCAGTTAGCAGTGAGCCTCTTTGGACTGCGCAAGTCCAATCACCAGTGAACCTCACTAGCAGTTGAGATTGCACAATGCGTAGTTCTAGCTGACAGCCTCCCAACCTCCTAGAGTCAACGCTGTGCAATCTTACCCAACAGTCACCTAGTTTGTTGCCTGATTGATTCTCGAGTTGCTTTAGGTTTTTTTAGCTGGCATTGCCTTGTCGTGAGTGTCTTCTCTGTCTCCAGGTACCACAGGTTTTTGAACAACTTCTCAGCAGTACAAGTATCATGGCCTCCAAGAGAGTTGGATCAAAAGACACAATTGAAAGCAATACTAGAGATGTGGTTTAGCAGGTGTCTATGAGCTTGCCCGTGTACACAGACACGCGCCTGTTCATTGAGAAAGACGTCAAGATCACATGGCAAGATATCAACACTATATTCGCAGGAAACTTTGAGGAGAATCTGGAGGACCGACAAGTCTATGTAAACATCCATAAGTCAGGATTATACAAGGTTGCATGCAGGTATCTCGTATTCTCGTGCGTAGACGCGATCCACTGGATTGTCTCACACTGATCTTGAGAAGATGATACTAAGCAGTGTCAGTGGAGTAGAGCTAGCTACCTTCAGGGCAGAAGATTATCAACAGATGTATCATTTGCCGTAGTCAATGAACAGGATGGATGCATCGTTTTACACTCCCAACAACAACATGAATACAAGAGACATCTTGAAGCGATGGATAAGGGAGCCATCAAAGTCTAGGACGAAACCCAACCATATATATAAGACGAAGGCACTCAGGAAGGCTTACCAATTCTTAGTCATCGTTGCATGTCTCTTATATGGCCAAGGGAGTACGAAGACCTTCCTGCAGAGTTGGGTTGTTATGTTGGATCAGCTGACAAGTGAAGGAAAGCCTTTCAACTGGTCTGACATGTTGGCTCTCCAGCTGAAAGTGCATGTATCCAATGCCCGGAGTCTACCCAAGGATCAACAAGCAAGATTCTTCATGTTTGCTTACCTGCTTGATGCAATCTGTGCCCATCAACAGTTTCCTGGCATGGGTTGGGCATGGACACCTTCAGAGAATGCTGTGAATGTATATTGCAAGTTGCTCTCAGAATGCAGCTACCGAGGAGTCATGGCTAGACTATCTAACCACTTCATTACCCCTCTGTACATGATGATCTTTGAACAAGATCCACCTTGCATGTCCTAGGCAACAATGGAGGCGTTGTTGAACATTGCAGATTGGTATGCCTCACCCAATGGCACCTTCATTAGGATGTAAAACGCGGGGAAGGCTCCACATGTGTTTCCAAGGTTTTCCACGGACAAGTTGGTCATGCAAGAGGTTGCATACCACATTTCGACAGGGTTATCAACTGGAATGCACATGAAGAAGAAGGCACCATGGCGTATCCTTCCTTTGCAGATTGGGTTGTACGCGATTTAGAGTTTGAAAGAAGCGAGTGTCGAGGTCGAGGACTTCAAGAAGTTTAAGTTCGGCACCAAGAGTTTTAATCCGTACGATCCACATGGCTTATGAAGGGACCATTGTGTGAGAGTGTACTATTCTTGGATCCACGGGGCGTGTCATTGGCCAGAGGAAGACCCATGGAGATATTTTTATAACTTCTCTAGGCTCAATGAACCAGTTAACATTGCAGTAGAATGGCTAGCAACACGATAGGGAGCAGCAACAACAGCAACAACAAGCAGTAAACCTGTGCAAGACAAAGGCAAGAGGAAGATTACTGAAAGCGTAGAGACGGAGAAAAGCTACAAGTTTAAGGAAGACCCACTTGTGGAAAGAGTAGCTTTGGAGATAGAAGCAAAGAGGCGACAACACAACATGAGAGAAGCACAAAAGAGGAGAGATACGAAAGGGCTGGAAGAGACGGAGAGGAAGTTGCAGGAAGTAGAGAAGAAGCTCAAAGAAGAACAAGAGCTACACAAAAGAGAGAAGGAAGTGCAGCATGAACAAGAACAGGAGGAAGTGCAAGGCACGCAGACAACTCAAATTGCGCCGATACAGGTTGAAGACTTAGAACCAACAACAGATGAGGAATAGGGTGAGCAGCCGCAGGAACAGGAAGTTGCTCAGCAAGATGAACCAATAGTAGAGAATATGGACACGAAGATGGGGTAGACGGAACAGGATCATGACACCGACCTCATGCCAAAAGCGACCGAGGTTACTCCACAGGAATTACCAGCTCTAGCAGCAAAGCAAGTCCCAAGTGAACAAGGGGATATTTTTCTCCTTGAGGATAATCTGAGAACATATGTGTACAACATAGCCTTTGATGAGTCACAACACAGAGTTGTACAAGCATGTAGAGCGCACACCCCGGATGAGCATGCATCACCTGCGCACTTTGAAGAATGGGTGATTGTGTCAGATGTATAAAGACATCCAGCTGCCTTGGCCGATGCTACAAAGGTTTATGTTGAAGCCACAAGCTCAAGTGTGAAGTTCTTGATAGCAGAAAATGAGCGCATGGCTAAGGAATTGCAAGCAGCTAGGCAGAGAGAGGAACAATCAACAGGATCCACCAGAGCAGAGATGAAGAAAGTGATACTTGCTGAAGTATCAACTCTTGAGACAGTCACGCGGAGACTGTATGATAGGTTCATCACTGTGCACAAGGCAGTTGTCCATCTACATGGTCATCAATAGCACTGCACCAAGATAACACGAACACTCACAGAAATACATGTCGCTGTTGATCATGTACAAAAATGGACAATGAGATACAAGGGAGCCTCATGTAACTTGCACAAGATGATGAAGCCGTAGGTAGAGTTGGACAAAGCACACATTCAAAGTCTGATCCAGAACTATGAGGAACTCTCGCCACTCATCACTAGTGTTGAGGCTTCGTACGCACGATTGTTCAGAAGTTTGGATGTCATGGTGAGAAAGTATGGCACCCCGTCAATTGGTACGCTCATCAAGGCCAAAGAGAAGAACCAAGTTAGACTAGATCTCGATGCGTGCTTTGATCAATTGATGCTCATGGCCACCAGCGCAGATAACATGTAGATGTACATCGTCGGTCTGGCCTTGCTCAGGACTAAGCTACGCATATTATAGGACGAGTTGAACAGAGGTTCCAAATCATTATACCCGGAAGCAATGGAGGCAAGAGTTTGTTTCTAGGAAGACATCATCAAAGAGTAATCAGACACCATTGCGCACTACCAAGCATGGCATGAATTCGTCACTGAGGATCATAGAGAGGACGTTGATGAGCTGGTCTTTCTGTAGCCATCCGAGTCTTACTGTTGTCTTGTCTGGTTGACTCAAGCCCATTTTTGTCCCACATGGGTATATGTGGAAAATGTATTTTTGTAAACATGATGTAAAGTGAAATTTCAAGTGTCATTAGTGGAATGAAAACAATCGTATGTAATGTAAAGAGTTATGTAATGAAGTTGAAGAGTAATGAGGGTAGTCCAAGAGTTAAAAAGGGGAATGTCAAGTGTCACCCCACCTTTTGTTATAAATAGAACCTCATAACTCACAGAAGAGGCTTTTGGAAGCCAAGCTTTTACTAGGCATTGCTTAGAGAAGGGCTTGGAGAGTATTGTGACGAGGCTTGGCTTCTCCCCAGTGCAAAGCGAGTACATGTCTTTGGAGGAGCAAGCGGTGTTGACTATAATGTTCCACTATTGGGGCTAGTGGTTGTCATGGTTGTATGTATGGATGGAACTTTCACTTTTATATAATATAATATAATGGAACTTTCACTTTTATATCCTTTGACTGAGGATGAATAACATGGACCTTTCGAGGGAAATCCCTATTTTTATTCTCTTGCTTCTTATCTGTAAGTTGTTTCCATTTTTTATCCACAAAAGTATCATAGTCCAGAGAATCCACTGATGTGTTACTATGTTGATTCCCATGTCGTTTCCAAAAGTAAAATGATGACATTATGGTTTGGAATCAATGGGTCTCAGTGCTTGTTCTTCCTTCTCTCTCATCAGTTTTCTTCAATAAAATCGATTTACACCCCTTTGGATACCAAGTAGGAAATAATGATAACTCAGTGAGTCTTCCCATATCTATGTAATTGGTTTTGGCTCCCTCACAGCCTTGGAGCTCCGTGCGTTTGGCCTTTCGATCTATGTGACCTCTGCCTGGATCTCTGCTGCAAATGAGACGACGCCCACCACAACCTTCGAAGATTGTGTGGCCTCACAACTTTTCTATGTGTCCGACCAGCAGATATTATTAGATCTCCAACCTGCATGGCGCTCCACAAGACAAAGACATGGTCTCTTGGCTCCCCTTTTCAAACCAAGTGCGGACACTATAGCTCTCACGACCCACTCCCGAATCGTAATGTCAATGAGCCGTTTCTTGGCCCACACTGTATGACCCAACATATGAACTACCTTAATCCTTGGATAAATCTACAGAATAAATGCGCCATCGGTAAGTACACCCTTCAAGTTGAACATCAATTTTCAGCTTGAAGACTGGTTTGAATCTGCCCTGGCCAAGTTTACAGCTGGGATGGAAGTTCTTAGTTGCAGCTTGGATCATTCGATGAGGAAATATTTGAACGCTCCCGCCAAGGCTCTGAATCTCTGCTCGTTTTCCTATTGATCTTTTCCACTGAATGTATAACCACGCAATGAGAACAATGCTAAAAATAGTAACCCAATGTTGGATCTAATGACCACACAAAGTTCTTTGATACTTGCACCTGGGTATACGCGCATGTAGTCTACAATGGGATTTTCGAGTCCCAACGTTCTACTCAGCAGTGTTAAAGTTACAGGGCCACTGACCGCACTGGTATTGAAGATAAGCACCTTGGTTCTCCAAGCTAAATTATTAATATCCTTGGACACTCGCCCAAAACCCTAATCAGCGTATGGATCTGCAATAGTATTGCCTCTACACACTATCATTGGATTATAGTGATGCCATCACTTTGTTTATACTCTGCGCACAACCTTCATTAACATTTGATCATCTCCAGAATTCAATCGCTTACTCATTCGATATGCCACTGTGTGCAGCTACAACACTGTCAATGCCTCACTTCAATTATTATGCTCTGCTCCGGAATACACGAACACACGGGTGCTTTCAACGCAAAGCACTCCCCATTTGATACACAGGCATCCAAAATTTCGGTGACTGGAACAAATTAGTGCCAAACACGGATCGATGGAAATGGCGAGTGTCAAAATGCTAGCTTGGCCATAAAGACGAGTTCAAGATTCGCTATGTGGTGATAAATCTCAATCGCTGAGAATTGAACACGGATCTGTAAAGAGCGATTACCTGCTTACTCGGCTACAGGGATAAACTAATAAACTGCCCCAGGCTCGATCAATGACATTACAATTTCGAACTCATTGCCACAACATGCTCTCACACGACATCGAGGCAATATTATCGTTCTTTGACTATTATCCTCAGAAACCTGAACCAGTGTTCAAGAAATCAAGGATTTTATCTGCCACCTGTCTTCAATTGATTAGGCATTGAATAGGAATTCAACCCTCAACAATTGGTCATAATCTTTGGTCTTCAGAAATAATTTCAGGCGATTGAACACAATTTCTACTACTTGGCCCTAAGCACACAAGAATCCTGAGCATAACAACCAATAAAAATTCCCCTTTAATATGGCACTCAATTTTTGCCCAAAAATGTGATAGTGTTAGCTTACTGAAGTGCTGAAATATCAGCCCACATGATTAGATCTTCCGTTGAAAGTATGTCTTAATATGATAAGTTTTTATGGCCCAAATTCAAGCTTTCAGGAACCAATCGCTTTGGCCAAAATCCCAACCTGCGCCTTGCGCCTCCTCAGATCCGAGAGGGATTGGTATGGGTATCCGAGGATTGTAGACCAGACTATACACATTTGGTCAAATCTTATAACTAGTAATTGTCTCAAAAGGTATAAAGAGAGGCGGATAGGATTATTAAATTGGAATTGTTGAATTTTTCGAGAAGAGTTAATTGATTTTTTTTAAATGTTTTGTTTATACATTGAATGTTTTATTTCATTTTATAGTAAGTTAATTACCCAAAATCAAAAAACCTCTATAAATGACCAAACATATACGAAGAATACATCTAATTCATATGCAATTAATTTATAAATTTATAAATTTTTGAGTTTTTTGTTTTTGTTTTTTTTAACAAAATTATGGAAAAATAGAAAGAAATAAAAAAAATTCATGACGTGTTCATGATGAATAACAATTTTTTTGATATTTTGCGATTGACCCAAATCCATGTTAGATATTGTTAAACCATGTGAGAATTTTTAACATGTATTAAGTAGTAGTTTGAGGGTTAGTGGGCATCATATGAATAAATTTTTATTAATCTATGTGAAAATCGAAATATTTACATTAACAAATAACATTTTTTTCTTTCTAAAACCAAAGTTAATTGGAAATATTTGCAAATAGCGTTCACATATCATCATTGCCAAATAAGAGTTGAGTGCACCCATCATAATGTAAATAAATAAAATTATATTTTTTATAAAAATAAATTATTTCTGTTTTCTAATGTAAATTTTATATATTATTAATTTAATTTTTAGTTAATCTGATTTAATAGCAAAGTTAATTCATTTATGGAGGGATAATAAGGATTGTGATTTTTAGAGTTTCTAGAATTCGCAGAAAAATTTGTGGTGAAATCTTGATTTGTGTTATTATTTGATTTTCACCATGCTTTTAAATTGCAAATTAATAATTCGTATTTCCTTTTAACACTTGTGCCTTCCATGTGATTTGTCGATATCGCCCATTGGACAATTATCGTTGCCCTATGCAAAAAACTTTAAACCATGTGAAATAATAAACAAAAACGGTTTAACCTTTCCTGCTATATCAAGAATACAAAAACAAAAACGGTTTAACCTTTCCTGCTATATCAAGAATACAGAAACAAAAAGGGTTTAACCTTCCCTACTATATCAAGAATACAGCAAAAGAGCTATGGCTTCCTGCAACAAAATAAGGTAAAAATGCCATGGTGCATATATATAGGGCAATACTGAACAAATTAATCAATTAATGTTAACCCTCATCTTCTACCGGCTTAAGTGTTTACTTGGGCATTCTCATCTACATATTTACATGGGTCATCTCCATAAATATAGGTTTTGGACATTCAACTGATGGTATTGAGCAAAATAAAAGTAATTAAACAAGAAATGGTCGAGTTGATAGGATTTGCAGAGAGCAAACCCAAAATGACTGAATGATTTCTCTCTTTGAGAAAAGAAGAATCAGTACTCACCTTGCCTAATAAAATGAATGTCGCAAAGTGGTGTACGAACATCCTTTTGCACGTGTATTATTGTCCTGCGTGTTGTTTCACCTGTCCAGATTCACTGCAGACCATTTAAATACCGTGTTAGAAAAATTTGAGAGACAAAATCTGCATCACGGATAAAGAAATAAGAAACAAGTGAGAGAAAATAAAACAGATTCAGAAATCAAAGCTTCTCGTCTTACATTATCCCTCCATGGTGAACTCTTCTCTTCCCCTGTTGCAAAATTAATAGGCAGGGCAAAACCATTAAACAAAAACTGCCAAATAAAATAAAAGCACTATCTCTATGATTAAAGCCCTTGCGATTTTTCCACGGCTTCAGCGTAATAAAGAAATAATGGATTGAAATTGTTGAAAAAATTGGGTTCCATGCATAGCCATTATCTACCACGTTGCTTTTCCCTGTACAAAGTAAAACCCATAGATATTGAAAACCAAAAGCATACCTGCTTCTATCCATAAAAAATTTCGAGAATTTCATTCCAATGGATCAAGAATTTCATCTCTATCGATTCTTCTGCTCAACATAACAACAACAAAATAGAATCGCCAGGATAAACCATGCAAACACTCTTTTAAAAAAAACATAAATTAAATTCAAAACAGAGAAAAACACAACGAAAATAAAACACTGTAAAATCCAAAATGCATGGCCATGCAACAAAGAAAATAAACTTGAACAAGAAACAAGGCAAGCCAATGCAATGCAGAGTATTGAAGAAAATGATGAGATGAAAGTGAGAACGCGCTCTGTGAGATGCTTAATACTAATCAGTGCTTGCCAAAAGCCAGGGAAGAAGAACAGTGCTTGCCAAAAGCCAGGGAAGAAGAACAACAACAATTGGCAGGGAAAAAGCAGTAAAAATATCTTCAAAGATACATGCACATACAAATAATATTGGAGCCCTTGCAAATGGCATGCATGGTTTCTCATTAAAAGAATAATATAAGACACTGAAGCACCTTTGTGAATCCTGGATGGATCCACTAGACAAATTCAAGGCGGGTTTTTCATCTTGGGATCAAAGTGGAACTAGCCACGCGAATTTCTCAACAAACACAATAAGATAGACAACTCAGGATGCCCCAAATACCTAGTTCCTATCCCTTTTAATAGGCTCAATGGAATTTCTAGATGCCTTTATTTTATTATTTTTCCCTAAAAACAAAGGCAAAACCTAGGGGGCAAATACCATGGGCAATTTCTGTCCATTTTGACCATATCAAGGAAAGAGAATATTACAATTATAGTAGGAGGAGGAACTTTTGGTTCAACCATAATACGATCATGTTTATAGTGTGTCCATAATTCCACATTTAGATTTTGTACTTCAAGGAGATCCTCTTACCGACTATTACTTGGATATCAAGGTTACTCATTATACAATTGAGCTCAAGATGATGGAAGTGTTTCAACAAGCAAATTTGAGGAATCTTGGCCCTTATACTTCCCTATTGATCACTATTGAGGTACCGTGCTCCAAGTTTAATTTGACAGTTTTAATTACTTTCTTAAGCAACAAAAACATGAATCCATCTTTTTGGCTTATGAGACTTCACGATTGGTTGCGTTAAGAGGGTTGAATATGTTGATCTTTCCCATTTAATCTATCACTTGGTTGCATAGTTACATTGATCATTTGAGTATGTTGATTGATCATGGCAACGTTGAGAAACTTCCAAAATCAGAATTTTGGACTCTAATTTCTCCAAAAAGAAAAAAGAAAAGTCAAGGCAAATTTTTTGGGTTTGGATAGTAGTTTTATTGTTGATTTATGTCATGTTTTTTTTAGATTTTTGCATTGCTGGTTTTTCTGTTTTAGGACAACCAAAAGGGTCTTTCATTTGTATATTTTTCCTTAGCTTCTATTCATGCCATGATCAATAATACGCTTATTTTTTTTATCTTCATATAAACATGTTGTCTTGTGTCATTGCGTAATAAAAGCCTCTCATAGGGTTGGTTTTTCTTGCTTTTGAGTATCATATGTCAATAAGCTTGCTGTCCATTATTGTTGAGAGTCAAATCATTTTGTTCTGTTATCTATTCACCTAATCTTTTCTTCACCTCATGCGTAGGTTGAGCCTGGATGAGGGTTATTCATTGTTTATCATTTGGTATTGTGTCTCATAGGTGGATAGTATTGGAGAGACAAAAGGATGAGTCTCGAGTCATGTTGTTGTCTCTTCTCTCAGTGCATATCATTCAATAGTAGGGACATGGTGTCAAATTATTCATACTTCCTAATGATCACTTTGTGCTAGGGGAAATGAATTCCTTGTAATCTTTGTTTCAATAGGTTACCCCTCATCAACTCCAACGCCTCATCTAGGGGTGATCTAGAAGTTGGGAACCTTGGTGGTCAATACTCCGATTGGAAATCACCTCACATCCAACAAGGTCAATCAACTTCAAGCCTTGATCGGATGATCTGTGCTAGTTGCTAGATCCTAGCACATCCTTCATAGTTGGTGAGTTGTGTTTGTACTTTAGTTCCCATTAGCCTCATTGGTAGGTTCCTTCATGCTTGGCAGATACTTTTCTATTAGCAGTTTACCAGGGGGTTGTTTCTCATGTGTCAATTTGAGCACATCATAGACTGGAAGTAGCGTACAAATTTTGTGGTTTTAGATGGGCACGAGTATGGATGAGACCCCCTTCAATCCAATCAGCCAGGGCTCCATACTTGTTGACTCCATTTCCCACTAGATGTTTAACTGATTTCAACTACCGATTTTGGAAGATATTCTTAGTTAAACATGGTGTAGAAATTTGTGCTAACATGAACCTAAAGCCACACACTTTCCCAAATGGAATATACCATGGCTGTCATTTAGTAAGAAAGTCGAGTAAGCAACCCACTATGCTTCTCTAACTAGAGAGACTGACCCCTGTTACTTGCCAAGCAAGGGTGACTCAAGGTGTTAAAATTAGAAACTAGGGCCAACTTCCACCTTAGGACAACTCATATGATGGAGATGATTATTGCATTGGATTCCTCTTTTGGATAGGTACAATTTTGATATAAAGATCATCTCATTTTGACAAGAAAAATTGGAATTATGAATTAATTTCTCTTATGGACAAATTGTCATGGTTGGCCACAGTCAAATGTAGGCTCATGAGGCCCAATAGATGGGTCTCCCCATCTTCAATGAGTTGTATAAATAGGAGTGACCCTTCCCTCATTTGGACACTCACTCATCATACATCACATCATCTCTCTCTTCTCTTATTTGGTTCGTACAACTATTGGAGGAAACTTCTCTTCTTCGCACGTGTGGTAGGAGGTTGGGTTTTTTTGGGGTAAAACATGTCGAAGTTTTAGGGTGTTGACCAACGTTGACCAAGGGTGATTTGACTAGTGTTGACCTCAGTTTTTGGGCCAAAATTATGATTTTTCTAGGCCTCATTTATTGGCATAGAAATCAAGGAGTTTGGGACAGGTTGACCAATGTTGACTTCAGGGTGGCTTCATATTTGATTGCAGAAAATTACAACAATGTTTCTCTCTCCTTTGACTAGGTTTGACCGATTTGTTTTGGGCTGATTTTGACTCTCTTGGAAGGCTGAATTGGACTGCTATTGACCGAGCTAATTAGAGGACATTTTGGGGCATATTTGACCATAGTTGACTTTCTTGTTAGGGCTGCATTGAGCGTTCATTTGGAAGATCTGTTTTGGGCTTGCATTTATGATATTTGTACTCTCTCTCTCTGTTGAACTATTGAAGATTAATAAGAAGATTTGATCAAAGGGTTTCCCCACATTGGGGTTGTCCTTGACATCCACCACATATTGTGTCATCTTGTCTTGGCTTATATTATACATATGATTTTATGTTCTATCTGCATTTAATGTCAATGTTTACAAGTTAATGTGATTGCTACTAGATATAATTGGAATTTGTCATTGGGCTGCTAAAGGAACATTGAAGTAAATTGTCTTAAGCATAGAACATACCATTGTTATCTAAAATTAACATGGTATCAGAGCTCAGGTGAAGAAAAAGCCCAAGCAAGAGTGAAGCAAAGAAATCACTAAAGGAAGTTGTTGGACAAGGACTTGGAACTAGTCCCAATGACGACTACATCTTTCTTCAAATCTGAGGACAAGCTTAAGGAAAAATCTGACTATCATGCATGGAAGATGAATTTGGATTTGACTTTGGAAGAGAATGATGCCATGGACTATGTCAAAGGTAGAATAACAGAGCCTCCTTCAAATGCAACCACTGCTGCTCAAATCAAGTAGAACAAGGGTGAGGTAAAATTCAAGAAGATTATTGTTGATTCCATTCATAAGCCTTTTGGTTGCATATATTTCTAATCTGGAAACATCCAAGGAGACGTATGAAAATTTGGTTGGGATGTTCAAAGTGAACAATGAAAATCAAATTCTCTTTCTTAAGAACAAGTCGAAAGATATCAAGATGGATAGAGGAGAATCCATCTAATCCTACTTCATGAGGATTACCGAGATAAAAAATGATCTCCTATCTATTGGTAAAATCACTAGTGACGGGAACTCTCCCTTATTGCACTTGGGGGCCTTACAAGAGATTCGTATGTGTTCAATACTACCATTTTCAACAATGACAAGATTTCAGGATTTGATGAACCATTGGCAAATGTACTCAAGAAGAAACAAGGATGATGGAAAGAGACAAGCCCTCAAATGGAAACAATCCTACTGCCTTCTCCGCTCATTCTAAGAGAAGGAACAATGTTGGTCCAAGGAACCAAGGAAAAGGGTTCAAGCCGGGATTCAAAGAAGGCAGAAAATGAAGGTGCTTCAATTGTAACAGGTTTGGCCACTTCGCTAGAGAATTTCCTCACAAGAAGGATACTCCAAGAGGCGATGACAACAATAACAACAACTTCAAGGGCAATGGAAATTAAAGGAACAACATGTTCAATAACAAAGGAAAGAGGAATGCTCTTGCTGCTCGAAATGGAGGTGGTTTTCCTCCCAAGAAGTTGAGAAACTATAGGTATGATGAAGTTAATGTTGTTAAGCAAAAATAATTTTATCTTATTTTTGCCGTCTCCAACGCCTCTCCTTCAAATACATTGGACCATTGGTTGATTGATCGTTGTGCCTCAAGGCACTTCACTGGGCATAAAGAAGCTCTCTCAAACTTGGTTGAAAAGAAGAAAAATATGGAGATTTTACTTGGGGATAATTCCACTTATCCTGTGAAAGGAACTGGGACCATTACTCTTCACTTAAATCAAGGTCAAACCCTTTACCTACAAGAAGTGTTATATGTACCTGACTTAAAAAAGAACTTGGTTTCTATTTCTATAATGGAAGACAAATGTTTTAAGGTGTCATTCATTGATGGGAAGGTTTTTCTTCGTTAAAGGAATCCAAGAGATTCATTCACTCTAGGATTCATGGTTTAAGTTCTCTATTAGGTTAGAGGAAGTCCAATGGGAGTAATGATTTGTGAAGCCTCTCTTCAATCTGAATTATGTCAGCGAACATTTTCTCACATTCATTTTAAAGCCTTACCTGATGTAAGGAAGATGGCAATAGGGATGCCTGAATTAAAATTGAATCATGAAGGTGTTTGTCATGGATGTGAAGCTGGAAAACATACAAGGGTACAATTCCCCTCAAGTGACACTCAAACCACTGATATTATCCAATTCATCAATTTTGATTTATCATGTATGTTGCCTATGATATCTTTGGGTGGATATTTGTATTATCCTATTTTTGTGGATGAGTTCTCTCATAAGACATGGATCTACTTCTTAAAGAAGAATAATGAAGTATTCAAATGGTTCCTCTCCTTCAAAGCCTTGGTCAAGAATCAAACAGGGAAGAAGATAAAAATTCTGAGGATCGATAGTGGGATCGAATATGGGTCTAATGAATTCAAAGAATATTGTAGAGAAGTTGTCATTAAGAGGGAGAATACTACCACCACATATACTCATGAACAAAATCGTGTCGCCGAAAGGAAGAATCGTACTATCATTGAAACTACTCAGGCTATGCTTCATGATCAATGTCTTCCGAAGTTCTTATGGGGAGAAGATGTGAGCACCGCTATGTATGTCCAAAACTGATGCCCACATCAAGCTTTGGACTTCAAGACACCCTAAGAAGTATTCACCGGTAAGAAACCTGATGTTTCTCATATTAGAATTTTTGGTTGTCTCACATGATTTCATGTGTCGAAAGAGAAAAGAAACAAACTAGATGCATTTGGGAAGAAAAGAACGTTTGTGGGCCACAGTGAAACTTCAAAGGCATATAAAATCTATGTGCCTTGTAAAAAGGAAGTGGAATTAAGTCATGATGTCACTTTCGATGAATATTATTCTCTTAGAAATATTCGAGATCTTCCTATTCCTAGGAAGGCCAATGATGATGTTGATGAATAAAAGCAGGATGAACCTTCATCTGATGAACCGATGCTCGATGTTGAAGGTCCGATGGATCCCATTGATCCACCTCCTAGTCAGCCCTCTACTACAAGGAAGAGGCATTTGTGGCTTAAAGATACTCTTGAATATGTTGAGAAACATATTGCACCTAGGGGGACATTTCGTGAAAGCAAGAAGCTGAATAGGTACCAAGGGTACTTAGTTGCCATGAGTACCGTTGTACAATCTGAGCCTTGTATATGCGAAGAAGCTATGAAGAAACAGGTTTGGAAGGATGTGATGAATGAGGAGTATGAGTCAATCACGAAGAATGATGTCTGGGATGTGGTTCCTAGACCCAAGGAAAAGTTTGTGGTCACTTCAAAATGGCTCTACAAGATCAAACATGGGGCTGAAGGGAGTGCAGAGAAATTCAAGGCTAGATTTGCATTAGGGGAACTTTAAGGTCTAAAATGGGCCTCCTAAGAAAAATGTACAACCAAAATAAAATTTAGAAGAACCAAAAGGATTCAATATGATGATGTCAACCATGGGGGATGATTCACCATTTTTGTAGTAAAAAAGTAAAAATATTAAAAAATAATAAAATAATAAAACTACTTTTTCAACTCGTATTTTAAACTTATCTCCCTAAGGTTTTACTCATATTTCGTGTGGGAGTACTCGTTAGATGCAAAATTTAATTCCTCATCCAAGTAGTACCCATGTTACATACTTTTGACAAACCCTGCTACATGAAAAATTAGAAATACATGAAAAAACGTGATTGTAATCACGTTTTTCATGTATTTCTCATTTTTCTTGTAGTAGGGTCCATCGAAAGTATGAAACATGGGTACTCCTTGGATGAGGAATCAAATTTTGCATCCAACGAGTGTTACCACTCGAAATTTGAGTAAACCCATAGGGAGATAAGTTGAAAATACGAGTTGAAAAAATAGTTTTTTCTTTCTTTCCCTCCAAAAATTGATGATGTAATGTAATCTTATTTTATTATTTCAACTATTATTTTATAATTTTCTAAGGAGGCCCATTTTGGCCCTCAAAATTCCCCTAATTTAGCTCGAGGCTTCCCTCAAAAGGAAGGAGTAGACTATGATGATATATTTGCACCAATTTCCCGATATACCACCGTTCGTTCGATCAGAGCTCTTGCTTCCTCGCAAGGATGGAACCTTCACCAGATGGATGTTAAAACTTCCTTCTTGCATGGTTCACTTAAGGAGGAAGTATATGTGGAACAACCCGAGTGGTTTGAGGTTCAAGATCATGAGACACATGTATGTAGGTTGAAGAAATCCCTCTGTGGGTTGAAGCAAGCCCCTAGGTCTTGGTATGGGAGGATCGATAACTATCTCATGAAGCTAGGATTTATGAGATGCGATGCTGACTTGAACCTATACTTTAAGGTTGAAAAGGACAAACCTCTTAATCTGGTCCTTTATGTAGATGATCTATTTTTGACAGGGGATTAGCCTCTCATTCATCAATGTAAGAGGGAGTTGGCTTCCGAATTTGAGATGAAGGACCTAGGACTGATGAATTATTTCCTAGCGTTGTGTTGGAAAAAGTAACTATGTTCAGTCTTCAATAATGTACTCGAGTCATCATGTAATGTACTTGTCAAAATAATAAAGAAAATATTTATTATTATTATTGTTATGACTTATTAAAGCATGGGTTTCATGCTTGGGTCACCGTGTTTTAGGTCAAATTCCCCATTGAGGACTTACAAGATTTATTTAGAGTTTATAGAGCTATTGTACTTTTAAAGAGACCCTTCTTAGGCTTTTGAATCATGTAAAAAGGTTTAGTATTGAGTCAAATATGAATTATGAAACCTCCACACCATGTCGGCCTAAGGGAAGATCAAGTCAGCCTAAGACCCTATTCGACCCCACAAGAAGCCTATAAATGGAAGGACATCGAATTCATTTGTAGCATCACTTCTCATCAAGTTCGAATTCTCTCTACTGGGCAGAAGTGAGAAAATTTTGTTGCTGGGCAGAAGTGCAAAATGGGTAGCTGGGAAAGTCTATTTTCAGGAAGACGAAGTGAATGAGAGCTTGGGTGAGTCTAAGGAGTCAAGGAAAATAGAAATTTTGGTGGTGGTCTTTCTCTGTTTCGTCCTCTAGATTGGGAGATCAAAGTCTTCCAAGTTGGACTACTGTCAGAAGCTATTAGCTACTGCAAGTTGCTGTATATTCGAAGTTGATGGGAAGAGGTCAATATTCTAGAGGTTGACTTGGTGTGGAGGGAAGGTTTGGTCAAGGTCTAGGGTGAATATTCTCAAAGAATACTATTGAGAGGAAGAATTACTTTGACTAGGTTTTCCCCTCGAGGGGGTTTTTCCCTAGCATGTGCCTACATCTTGTGTCCATTGCTTTATGTGCTGCTTCTTTTGGTAATTTCTTGATGAACTAAAGAAAGAAGATATAAAGAATTATAATAATAATAAACATCACAAGTAATTATCAAGGTGAAGAAAATATTTACTACCTTTCTGATTTTCCAACATGCAGTCAGAGCTTTGGTGAAGAAAGAAGAAAAAGGTAGATCCATTCATAGGCACTATCTCAGGGAAAGAGTCTTTTATATTCAAGGAAGATGTCTAACTCAAACAAGGGTGAGAACAAACTTGAAGGAGCATCCAACTTTAGATCCTGGAAGAAGATGATTGATCTAATCCTTGAGAAGAAAAAGGTGTTCGATTTGGTAAAGAAGCCTACAGAAGAATCCAATGATACCGACAAAGCGAAATTCAGGGATTTAGAATTGGTGGCTATGACTCCGATGGTAGAAGGGATAAAAGACAATCTTGTCCCATTCATAGCTAACATCGATCATGCTTAGGAGATGTATGAAGCCTTGTCGAAGCTGTTCACTATTAAGAACATTGGTCAAGTAGTGAGTTTTGAAGAATGAGTTGAGGACTACGAAGATGACTAAAGAAGATACAATGGAAACCTTCTTTGTGAAGATAAGTATTTAATGTGTTTTTAGTTTTGGGTTCATGTACTCATTCAATTTTGATTATACTAATACTAATCACCATTCTCCCTCTATTTTCTTGATTATGGAAAACATCTACAAGAAGGAAGATCTCTCAAGACAAGGTTAGTTGAGAAACAAAGGGAAAACATCCACAAGAAGGAAGATCTATCAAGACAAGGTTAGTTGAGAAACAAAGGGAAAACATATGCAAGAAGGAAGATCTCTCAAGACAAGGTTGGTCAAGAAAGAAAGGTATGTTTTGAATACATTGATTGAAAGGATTATTCATTTGATGATCTATTACCAACTCTGTTATGACTAGTTGTATTGAATCTTAGTGATTCTTGATTGGGTAATTCATCTCTTGATAAATCTACCCACCCCATTCATATTCTTGATTGACTCTGTAGAACCCTATACAGGTTCTGGAAAATCCTAACCAAAGGGTATGCTATTGTGGATGTCTAAAAACCTAAAAGCTAATTAGGGATATTGTAAAATGCTAGTTGAATTTTTACTGATATTGTCATGTTTGGGATTTTGGTATGATCAGGAAATCCTAACTTGTTAGGGTTGAATAATGAGGTCTAAAATCCTGAACCTTTGAAGTTTTGGTAATGTTGGGTTTGCTATGTTTCTACATTGGAATCATAGCTCATTAGGGTTTGGTGGAATGTGTGATTCTAAATTGGAACCCTAGCTCATTGGGGTTTGGTTGAATGTGTGAGCAAGACCCTTACATTGTCTTAAAATTTTTTCCTTGGTATGTGTGTGTTTGTCTGATCAAACCCTAGTGTAATCAAAATTATTGTGCTTCTAACTTTTATTTGATATTGTTGTGAAGTTAGGCTTGACTAACACATGATATGAAATGTATTTTTCATGATGATTAAATCTAGGCATATATATAGATATGTCCTTTTGGTTGAAGTCCTAGGTTGGTCTAGGTCAAGTTTATTTATGTTATTGGACATATGATATGCTTATGTATGGTTATGAATGCCTAGATATGTGTGTTGACCTAGTCATTGATAGTCACGATTCTTAGGATTTAATGGAAATCGTTGTCTGAAATTCTAGGAGAATGATATTTGGAAATATAGGGTTTTGTAGCTAAACCCTAGTAAAGTTAAATTGTCTAGTATGTGTGATATAACAATCTGAAATTTATTTAGATGATTTTTTTATGAAAATCTAGGGTTTGGAAATTAAATCATAGTAGTAACATTGTCTAGTGTGTGTAATGTAATTGTTATCCATGGTAACCCCTAGAAATAATTTTTAGTTTGATTAGTTATTTAAGATAAGGTTTTTTGCTACTGCTCTTTGCATCTATCAGTTGCTTTTCTGAAAGAGGTTACTGTGCTTTGTATTTGAAAATTTAAGGAGGAAGAATAGGTCCAGTTTAAACTTTTTTGGAGGAATTCTCTAAAACCCATTTCTTTCACTCATCCTTTGTCTTTCAACTCTAGCCGCAATTACCCATTTCCAACTCTAGCAGTGTTTCCCCATTCCCCCCTTTGAAATGCTTTAAAACATTAATAAAAACATGCCACAGTCCTTTTAAAGGCACGAGACCCGTAAAACATATCACTATCGACCCTTCCCTTTTGCAATACATATCTGACCATCTCCCTTTTCCTTTTGCGATTGCGATATCACAAAGTTTCTTGCCTACTGCAATAAAGTTCTTCCCCCTTCGATTGCGATATCGCAAGTTCTCCATTGATATTGTGATATTGCAAGTTCTCTGCCGATATTGCGATATCAAAAAATTCCTCGTTGATTGTCATATCCAAGTCCCATTACCACTCCGCCCTTCGATTGCGATAAAGACCTTCCCACCGATCGCAATATTTCCTCGTCCCTACTGATCATGATAATTCCTTCCCACTGATTGCGATATCGCAATCGGGGATCTCACAAAACATAAAGTCCCTCCTCCACCGAAGTCCCTTCTGACTTGTGATTGCGATGTGCAAGAACGCTCTCGGATGAAATATTTTATATGACATGTTGTATTAAAGTTTCACATCCGGACAATCTGCGAACACTATGAAACATGGTAAAAAAGCACCGATCCTATATTGTGATTGCGATAACAATAGACCTGGATCAATGGCCTAGATTGAATCAGCCCGGAACAACGGCCCAGAGAAACGAAGATTAAAATATCCATTTCACTTCTGCTCAGTGAGACAAGAAGGGTGGTTTCAGCATATATCAAGTAGCATGGTCCTTAAATAGAATGCAGAGAAAAGAGGACAATGAATACACTTTCAACATGTTTTACCAGAAACAAAACAATAGGATTCGAAAGGCCCATATGTTCTAAGTTTCCACAAATACAGTGTCACAATACAAACAATTTTATTTTCCTAAATAATTGTAACTGTTAGATAGATTTTGTTTAGGTGACTACCATTTGTATTCAAACTCTATTAAAACATAAAATCCCTATGAAGGCTTAGTGTTTTATTAATCAAATAGGATTAGATCTCTTAGCTGTTGATCGAATCTAAAATAGGTGGCAAATTTTGTAAAATATATCTCACTCTATATATGTGTGGTTTCTTGACTTTGAGAGGGGGGATCGATGATGTGAGAATACCACATTTTGTATATTTTTCAGTTAATAAATATATAGTTTGCAAAAATACTCTGTTTTAACTTGAGATTCATTTTTGGTTTCAGTTCCATCCTATCATGCTTCTATGTTGGTATCAATTTTCATAGCTTATTTGATTACTTGGAATTCAATGTTATATTGCTTCAACTTCCTTCAATTTTGCTGTGATTACTGTAAATTTCCATATTCACATTAGTAAACCAAAAAATGCCTCAGCTTCCACAAACAATGTTGTTTGTAATTGATTTTCTTTAATTGACTCCATGCCGAATGGTGGCTGTCCTCACACTCTTTCACCTGCAAAATCACACGAAACATAGAGTTAGCCATCTAAATTTTTGAGCTTATCATAATCAATTTTTTAAGTATATTGAGAGAGCCCTCTTAGATTGGAAGGGCTAACTTCCAGTCAAAAGTTGGTTTGAAATAGTTACATTGGGTTGAAGGTTGACACAGCCCAACCCTTTCCAGCCTAGTGATAACATTTTGGTGCATTTGTCGGGAGCCGAAAAGCTCCTTTTCCTGAATTTTCTTTGAGTCTCTTCATTCTGATTCCCGAGGGTAACAAGAAACCAGAGTTTTCTGAAGGTTGTGATATTACCCTGGTGACTCCAATTTCAAAAGATCCAGAAGATCGAAGCTTCATGGTGACTCCACTGCTTGAAGATCAGTAGCTTGAAGAAGTTCCAAGATGAGTTCTACTGCAAGAATAAATGCCAGGTATGCTCCTATGGATCAGTCTCATATATATGGTTTTCCAAATCCTATGCCTTGTGTTGATTGGTCAACCCATCTTCCCATGTTCAAAGATGAAAAGAAAGATGATGCTGGTATGCATTTGGTTAAATTCCATATACATGTATGTAGACTGAGGGTTGAGTTTCTTGAGGATTGTCTCATGAAGATGTTTATGGCTACCCTAGAAGACAAAGCTAGAGTATGGTATGAAGGGTTTCCATCAGGAATCTTGTGTTCTCTTAAATATTTCCATAGAATATTTTTTGGACATTATGGGAAGTCTCATCCTTCATCACCACTGTTTCAAGATTGTTGTAATTTTTGGAAAGGTTTCATTCAATATATTGAAAGTATTGATGATGATGTAGAATTTATGGATGATGACGAGATGTTGGTGAGCACTAGTATTGCAGCAAGAATGTTGCAACTCCTGGGCTGCCAACTTTACTTTTATCAACCCGGTAGTCCGTAACAAACTTGGAAGCGTCGGTGCTGTATGCACAAGTACTAGTTCTCATTGCAGGTTGTCACTTGGTCAGCCGACGCAAGATCACTAGGAGCTCAAGCCAACTTCTATAGATTTCAGAAGAAGCTATATGTGTGATTAAAGGAAAGAAATATTACTCTACAGAAGCTATTCTAATTGCAGAAAGGAAAAAGGTTGGAATGTAAAGCAAAACCTAGTAAACCCTAATTAACAAGCTAATTCTACTTTTGCCAAAAACACTATGAAAACCATGAAAGAAATGCCATTACCTACTCAAGAAAGTAAATAACATCTAAACATGCTATTTCTGGAAGTAAATAAGCAAAAACATATTTTTGGATTTTTATGTGTTTTTATGTGAATTTGACATGCATCTAATTTATTGTGTGTGAGTGTGGCAGCGAAAAGGTGGCGTTAGAGGGCGGTTTTGGAGCTTGGGAGGATGTAGGATGGTGTGGATGGGTTCTAGGAGGTCTTAGGTGGCCTTCTAGAGGCTTTTCCCACACTCAGCCTTCAGAATAAAGCCTACAGGAAAAACTACAGGAGGACACAGGAAAACTACAGGAGGAAAACAGGGAAACTATAGGAGGCCTACAGGAGGAGGCCAAGAGAAATTTCTACTATTTTGAGGTTGTGAGAGCGGGTGGAAAAGGTGGATTAAGGTTGGAATGAGGTGTTAGGGTGCCTAAGGTCTACCATGAATCACCAGGAGAGAGAAAGATGATTGGGTTTGCTCAAGGAGAGAGGAAGAAGTTCTATGAAAAAAGCAGGAAACTAGGGCAGAATTGAGGTGAGGTTTGGGATACTTATAGGGCATGGATCAGATGGAGGGTGTGATTTCTGGTAAGCTAGCCTACTGCTAGAAGAGATCTACTGCATAGAAATTGACAGTGAAAATCAAGCAACCAATGAAATGAGTGCATCCTAGGAAAAACAAAGTTTTGCATAAAAAGGTATGAACTATGATGTATGAAAGGAAATGATGAGAAATGCTGCAAGAAAGGAAAGCATGAAAGATGACTATTGTAAATCAGGAAGTGAACATGATAAAGGAGATCTAAAGCAAAGCAAAACTGGACTATTAATCTACTAAAGAGCTGCAAACACTAGAAGTCCTATGAAGGAAGAAAACCCGTGTTTTTGGGGTAGCAAGAGGGTCTTTGCCTCAGATCATGGTCCCAGAGGGAGGAAGAGAGGCCAAGGAACTATTGCTAGCCTTTTGAATCTTTTATGATCGCTGCTTAACCTACTACAGAAATCACAAATGGAAGCAAACTACTAAATCATCAAAAGCAACTTATTCTTAACCATAAAAGAAATACATCTAACAGCAAATTAATCTACAAACTGAAGTAAAGCATACAAGTACAAGTAAAGAGAAGCTTGGCTACTTGGATTGGGCCCTAACCCAAGAGCTTCAGCCCTCTGAGGTAACTCAATGCTAGCTCAAAAAGGATTCCATCTTCATTATTAAAATAATAGCAAGATTACATAAAACTGTCACAAAATAATAAGCTTGAAATTTGAGTAGAGTTTACATAAGCAAAAAAAAATTGACCCTAGTGAGGCCCTAGGCCTCTCTACTTATACATTTGAAGCTACCAACAACTTCCTTAAAATCAGGGAGGCTTGGCTCCTAAAACTTAAGATAACTATCAGTTATCCTCCACTTGCTCGACTGCCTTCTAGTGCATGATTTGGCTGCTTGTACTTCGAGCTGAATGAAAGGGAATTCGAAGTGAGGAGTAATAAATGAGGGGGATTCCCTCCTATAAGTCCTCTCCTCTATCTACTTTGAGATATTTCTTCCATTTGACCACTGGATCCTTGACTGTGACCTCGAAATCCATCAATAATCCGCATTAAATACATGTTAGACCACATGGCATCATAACTAACTCAACTCACTCTATAAGCATAAATATAATTAGAAAATCATACAATAAGCTAAGAGACTGGTTGATTTGACTAGGTTAGGAGGTAAAATGAGCCCATATAATTACCCATTTATGAGGCTCATCATCACCCCCCAACTGAAGGTGTTGCTCATCCTCTTAGCAACTTAGTCAATCTCCTCATCTTTTATGGCCTTGGTGGCCTCCCTAGCATCCCAGGCTTCTGATGTGGTCTGCTCATGTTTGCCATAAAATCCTACCTTTCTGTCTATGTCCTTCCACTACTCCTCCTCTTCTTCTTCTCTTCTGCCTTCCAACATGCCTAATAGGAGTGGAGGACTTAGTTTGAGGCCAATCCAGTTGACCTTCAGCCTTTGCATGGAGCGCTTGTACATTTGCACTCTTTTCAATGCCTCCTTCAACCTCATGGGGGACTGGTATTCTCTAATCTGCAAACTATGAGGTAAGGTGTTCCATCTCCTCATGCATGCATGCACACAATCATCCCCAAGTAGCCTTAGCATATCTTTAAAGTGTGCAATTGCTTGTGCCTGATTGGCTAGATATCTTGGGGCAATATGAGGGTCATTGGCAAACAGGTTGTGTGTGCCGATGAGTGCCATAGGATCTGATGGCTCATCCCTTATCATTAATGGCTCATTCTGCTCTTTTATCATCAATATTTTCATTTATGCTACCCTCAATTATTCATGGTTCATCCATGAGGCCATGGCCATTAATTGCAGATCCCTTAGCTTGGCATTGGGGTCCCACACATTCATGTCTGTGAGGGCCATACTGTGTAGGTATAAATCTACCATCTTTGCTTTATCCTCTGAGGTGCTTTGGTCACACAGATCCATGAACTACATGTAGTCTTGGAAAGGCATTGTGCCAAAGTCTTTATTTGGAATTGAAGCCATTGGTCCTTCAAATAGAGGCCATAAGATTTGGTTGGGGTTCTGCATTGTAATACTTCCATGGATAAGTTGGCCATGTATGCCAGCTAAGTCTCTTTCTCTTGCAGCTACCTCCTTAGTAGTTCATTCTCATTTTCAAGGTGGCTTCTTGTAATGGCCTCTCTGTCTCTGAGAGCACTCAATTCTCTACCCATTTCCCTGAGTTTGTTTTCCATATGGCCAACATCCTCAACTCCTTTGGATTTGGCTATCTACATCCACCTATGTGTTCTCACTCTTTCTTTCTCCAATTCAAAAAACAGTGGAATTGCAAATTTCTGTGGGATTATCCTACCTCCCTCAAGTAGATTGTAATAGGAGGCAAGACTAGGCTGGGGGTCAGGTTCTTGTAGCTCTTGTGCTTCCTCCTTCACCTCTGGCTGTCCCCCTATCTTTTTCTCAATATTTTGTGTCTCCTGTAGTTTGGGCAGTGTCTCCTGTAGGACTGTCTGAGCCTCTTGTAGGTCTGGTTTTGGGTCCTATAGTACTGCCCTTCCCTTCCATGTAGAAGATATTGGAGTCCCCCTTTCATAGGTTATGGGTGTCTTGGAAGGAGGTTGTTTCACCTTGGCAGATGGTGAATCTTCAATGATAATGGGAACTTTTGAAGAGGGCTGAGGTTTGCCTGTTTTAACTCTTGTGCTCTTCCTTGCCCTGAAATACATGAAGGTATTTCTTTTCCTCTTCTGCTTTGGCTTGATTGGTGCACTGATGGCAGTGAGGGTAGCTGCTGCTTCTCTTTTCAAAGTCTCAGGGGACTCTTCTCCTTGCTTTGCCTTCTCTACCTCTTTTTCTCCTTCTTCTTTCTCTTTTTCTGTCTCCTCAACTTTTCCCTCTTCTATTTCTTCTCCTTCCTCCTTCCTTTCTTGCTCTGCTATGTCACCACTGGCTTCATCTTCTCTTCCTTGCTGTTCTTCCTCCACACTGCCAGTAGGACTGACATCATAGGTTAATGCCTTTATGTCATCCTCAATTGTCATATTTCGGAAAACTTCCCATGCTATAGGGAGTGTAAAGGTATGGAGGGCTTCCTCTACTAGGATTTTGATTAAGCCATGGTGAGCTAACTTCCTTGAATTTCCTGCTTGTACCTTGGTTTTGGAGTCAATGATGGACTGAAGGAGAAAGTAAGGGATATTGAGCTTTTGAGGTGCTGGGGTATCCATGCCATACCTCAAGTCATGGAGGATTTCGAAATGGTATCCATAAACAATGTTGTGCCTCCCCTCACAAGAAATGTATTTAATTACTTGGTAGCTAACCTTGTTCCAAGGATATGGTATACTACCCCTTCTAATTCCATTTTTATCTTCAACAAGGGTTTCGTTATTTTGAAAAAAATTCTTCTTGGCAGCCTATCCAATTGGTTTCTCATCTTTACTCTAAGGTAGCCCAAGAGGAAGGGTAGTGACCCTATTGATGAATTTAGGGGTTATTTCAATGGAGAGGCCTCTAATGGTTATAGTAGCATGAGTTCTCGTGTGAGGGACCAGAGAGAGAGCAAATTCTTGGGAAATTTCATCATCAAACTCTCGAAATTTCTCAAAGAAATTCATCCAGTTTTCCCTTATGAATATGTCCACCACTTGAGGATGTGCATGGAGCCTAGTGGAGTTAGTGGGATCCTTTCTCATAAACCCTCCTGTCATACTGCCTGTACTTTTTTGGAAAACCAAATATGGAGGTGGAGACAAAGAATTTTGAGAAAAACAGAGAAACGAAGGAGTCTGTGTTTTTTTTTTAAACAAATAGATAGATATATATATATATATATATATATATATATTTATGTATTTTCTATCCTCCTAAAGACTTATTTCATCCTCAAATTGAGACCACTTCTTTCATATATTGATATTCAATAGGGGGCATTCATGAACCCTACCTCTTCAGACTGAAATTCGTGCTAAAAACCATGTTTTCTCCCTTCAAAATGACTCACTTCCCCTCCTGTAGAAGCCCGCTGTCCCTCCTGTAGATTTCCTATAGGTGCTCCTGCAAACAACGTCGAGAGCAAGAATATGGAGGAAATCGATGGAGGATGGTGGTTACGAGGCTATGGGGGCACAAGAAGACTGCTATGTGGCTGAGCTACAAGAAGGAAATGAAGAAGAGGTGTTGAGAATGCGCGGGGAGGAGTGCTCATTACCCTTTATGGATATTTTTGGTTATGAGTGCTGAGCTGGCAAGGTGTACGTTGCCCATATTCGGACCATTTGTCCCCACTTTCTTTGTCATCATGGCCCCTCCTCGTAATCACCCCTCATCATTGCATCATAGTTAACTCTTCCTCCACTACCTGTCCTTGGCATCTTTTGCTTGAGTTGACTGTGCGCACGTGTGGGTGATATTTCGGTTGAGTGGAGTCAACTAAATGAAGGTGGCCAAGTTAACTGGACACCTTTCCCTCGTTAAATCTCTACCATCTCGTTGCCTTCGTATGACTCATAATTACACAAATGCAAATAGAGGAGTGATTTAGTTACTTACCTGTGATCCAAGTGTATTTGCTGTGAGTTGTTGTGGTTTTCTCTGCTGCATGCCTACTCTTTCCTTCATGCATGCTGTCCTTGCTTGATGATGTTTTGTTGTAGGTTCTTCCTTTGCTGGAGCTGAGCTACATGTGCCTTTTCAGCCTGCAGATGTGCACTCTTTTGCTGTTGGTGCTGGACTTCTATGGGATCAACTATTACAGGAATTCCTACAGGAGCTCCTGTAGCTGCTCCTCCCCTGGAAACTTTAGCTTTTCCCTATGCTTGGAGCTCGAGAATAATGTTAGAGGTGTAATGAATGATGGAGGGATAATAGGTAAGCTTCAGGTAAGGTTATTGGTGCCTTTTCCTTTTTTTATTTTTGTTTTTTTCAAAATTGGAAAACTATTTTTTCTGTGTTTTTTCTTGGACAGGAAAAAAATGATGCTTGGGGTGTGATGCAGGCTTGGAAATGATGGAAAGGAGGCTTGAAGGTGGTAAGAGGGATGATAAGTTCCTCACGAAGCTTTCCTGGTCCCTCAAACTACCTCCTGTAAACACTTTTGGCTCTCTGTAATTCCTACAGGAGCCTCATGTAGAAAACATAGAGCCTCCTGTAGAAAAGCAAGAAAAGGTACAGTTGGGTGAAAGAGATTCCAAAAATGATGGAGGAAGGTGTGGAGAAGATGAGATGGGTGCTGGTATGAATGTCAGGGTCCCCTTGGCAAGTTCTTCTGCTCCCTGTAGTCCTCCTGCAAACCTGCAATGCAATATTTTTTTTTTTTTTTTTGAAAACAACTAGGGTGTCTTAGAGCGGTTTTCACCTTAATTGCCTGCCTTGGGTGCCTCCAAGGGAGGTTTTCACCCAGGGATCTTATTATTTTTCCTCTTTTTTTTTGACATCACTGGGCCGCCTCAAAAGAGCCAATGATGGGACTCAAGCGCTTCATGGAGGTTTTCACTTGAGCCCTTATTTTTTATTTTTCTCTTTTCTTTAGTGAGTGGGTGAAGTGGAAGCTAAGACATGCTCCACTACCATCACTGTTTTATTCAAATATTCAATAAACTCTCACTTGGAGAGGGGTTTCTTGTAGACTTTCAACCGATTTCCATTGACAAGCATGGGGATGGATTCATCATCAATGGTTCTGATCAGAACTGAACCATTGTCATTGCATTTCTCCACAGTGTAGGGTCCCAGCCATCTCATCCTCAGCTTGCCTTTGAAATCCTTGTATCTTGAATAATAGAGTAGTACCCAATCTCCCTCTTGGAATTGCTTCTCCTTGATATTTTTGTCATGCCATATCTTTCTCTGAAGCTGAACTACCTCTGTATGGAGAAGGGCTTGCAATCTGTATTCATCCAATCCATTGAGCTGAAGTAATCTCTCCTTCTGTGCATGGCTGAGGTCTAGGTCTAGCCGAGCTGCCATCCTTAGGGTATTGAATTCAAACTCTATTGACAACAAAGCCTTGTTCCCATAGACTAGTTCATAGGGTGTGAACCCAGTGGTGGTCTTCCTGTTGTGTTGTAGGCCTAGGTGGCCTCAACTAATCTGTCTGTCCAGTCTTTTCTAATGCTGCTGACTACCTTGGTTAGGATTCCTTCCAATGCTTTGTTAGTGACCTCCACTTGCAGATTGGCTTGTGGATGGTAAGGGGTGGAAGTCCTGTGCTTGATCTTATGATGTGTGAGTAGGTCTTCAATCATGCTGGAAGTGAACTGACTGCCTTGGTCTACGACCAACTCTCTCGGATACCCGAACTTGTAGAATATGTTTTCTCTCAAAAACTCAGCTACTTTTTCCTCTGTCGCTTCTTTGATTGCTTTTGTCTCTACCCACTTTGTCAGGGGGTCAGTGCACACAATGATGTATTGTTTATGCTTTGAGGGGGGGTTGATAAGTCCCACAAAGTCCATGCCCCACTTATCAAATGGCTTAAAGGTCTCTTGAGGTTGCATGGGAATTTCATCCTTTGGAGTGGGTTCCCCCATCCTCTGACACCAATCACACTGGTTCATGTATCTCCTCACATCCTGATGAAGAGTGGGCCAGTAGTAGCCTGCTTGCAATATCTTGAAGGTGGTTGTTTTTGCTACAAAATGACCTCCACAAGGCCCATCATGACAGGTTAGGAGGATGTCAAAGACTTCCTCCTCCCTGACACATCTTCTCAAGATCTGATCTGGGCCCTGTTTGAAGAGATTGCCTCCAATCCAAATGAAAGGGGCGCTTTTCCTTACTATCTTGCTCTTCTCTTTTGAGGATAGGTGTGGTGGGCACTGCGCTGAAACCAAGTAGTTTGATAAATCAAAAAACCATGGAGAGAGTACTGATATAGCAAATAGGTGTTCATCTGGCATTTGGTCATCCACCATTCCTTCTTCACCTGCAGGCAAATTTACTCTAGACAAAAAATCAGCAACAACATTCTCTTTACCAGGCTTATCAATAATGGTCAAATCAAATCGCTGTAGTTAAAGCAACCATCTAATAAAGCGAGCATTTACATCTAGTTTGTTCATTAAATATCTAATTGTAGCATGATCAGTGTGCACAAAGGTTTGATAGCTTGTGATATAATGTCTGAATTTGTTTAAGGAATGCACGACAGCTAGGGGTTCCTTCTCGGTCACTGTGTAGTTTAACTCTGCCTTTGACAAGTTTTTGCTTATAAAGTATATGGCATAAGGTAACTTTTCATCAATTTGTCCTAAGGCTGCTCCTATTGCTTTGTTCAAGCCATCTGTGTGAATGTGAAAAGGTAGGGCCCAATTTGGGTCTCTGAGAATTGGGGCAGTCACTAACTTGCTCTTCAAGGTATCTAGGGCTTCTTGACAGTTTTCCGACCATATGAACTCAACATCTTTGCCTAGGAGGCCAAACAAAGGAGAGGCTATCTTGTTGAAGTCTTTAATGAATCTCCTGTAATATCCGGCTAAGCCTAGGAAACTTCTGACATCTCTCACCTTTTAAGGAGGTGGGACCCTTTGGATGATGGAAATTTTGTTGGGGTCCACTTGCAATCCTTGTTGAGATATTGCATGACCTAGCACGGTCCCTTCAGTCATCAAAAATTCACATTTTTCTAGACTGAGGGACAGGTTCATCTCAATACACTTATCTAGAACTTTTCCTAGGTTAGATAAAGCTTCTTGAAAGTCAGAGCCATAAGGAGTAAAATCATCTATGTATATTTCTACTGCATCATGAACCAATTCAGAAAATATACTCAATACCGCTCTTTGGAAAGTGGCTGGATTGTTGCACAAACCAAAAGGAAGGACCCGGTATGCAAAGGTACCCCAAGGACAAGTGAAAGTGGTCTTATCTTGGTCTTCTGGGCTGATTTGAATCTGATTGTACCCGCTAAACCCATCTAGGAAGGAGAAAAACTTTTTCCCTGCCAGACCGTCTAACACTTGATCTATGAAAGGTAAAGGAAAATGGTCCTTTTAGTGGCTTTGTTCAATTCCCGATAGTCGACACAGATTCTCCACTTACTATTTTTCTTTGGCACTAGAACGAAAGGAGAGACCCATTCATTGTCAGAGATGGGATAGATGAATCCTGCACCAAGCAATTTCTGCAATTCTTCCTTAACAATATCTTTAAGTGCTGGGTTCATCCTCCTTTGAGGCTGCCTGATTGGCTTGCAATCCTCCTTGATGTATATATGATGAGTACATACTGAAGGGTGCACTCCCTTCATCTCCTTATAACTCCAAGCGAAGGCATCTAAATGTTTTCTCAGTAGGCTGCATAGCTCCTTCTCCTGGGAAGTAGATAGGGATGGATTGATTTTCAATGTTCTTTCTGGGCCGAACTCTATATTTTTGACACGGAGAGAAGTAGGGTCAGCCACACAAAGATTAGTTGAGGGGTTGTTTTTGGTTTCTCTTACTATGTCTTCTAATGGTGATACACTAGGAGGTGGATTCTGAATCAAATTTTCAATCATATCATCCTCATCTTGTGGTTTTCCCCCCATGGCGATTTCTAATGCACAAAGCGGTGCAGAATAAACTTCATCCTCATCCTTCTCCTCCAACCAGAGAGGTAGATCATGTTCTAGCAAGGGTTGGGTAGGAGGATATAGGGTTAACTGCTTGGACATGTGCCCGTTCTTTATGGTCATGTTCCCAACTCGACAGCTGATGTAGGCATCGGCTATAGCCAACCAGGGTCTTCCCAGAATGAGAGAATACCCAGTGAGTTTTGCCTTTGGCTGGAGAATTAAGAAATCAGCAGGGTACTTCCAATAATTAACGGAGACCATCACATCTTCCACAATCCCCTCAGGGTTCACGGTGGAGTGGTCTGCTAGCTGCAGCACTGTCGTGGTCTTCCTCATGGAGCCCTGGAGGTGAAGTTTTAGCATTGTGTCCTTTTCCATCACATTAATGGTAGCTCCCAGATCAATCAAGGTATGTGGGACTATTGTTCCATTGATGTGGACATCCACTACTGGGCTTCCAGGATCTAGATATTTTGGACAGATTATCTGCCCCAACATCAGGTCGGACAATTGTCCTATGACATTGACGGTTGGGGCATCTCTCTTGTGCCTTCCTAGATGCCTAAAGCACTTCTTTTTGATCAACCTATTGTAGATAGGCACATCTTTTATGGCTTGGAGAAGTGGTATCTTCACACATAAGTGCTTCAATTCTCCCAGGAGTTCAGTCTCTTCTGGGGTAGGTTGGATTGTCATGGATAGTCTCTCAGGAAAGGGTGGATTTGCTTTAGGCTCGCTTTCCTCTTTATCTTCCTCAACCTCCCTGGGTGGAGGCTGGCTATCTAGGAGAAATTTCCCAGATCGCAAGTTAATTTATTGAATCTCCACAACATAAGTTGGGCATGATGGTTCCCCACTATACACTTGCTGAGCATGTCTGTTGTTTGGGTTCGGATTTGGCTGGGCAAGCATTTGGGATTTCCTTGGTGGAGCAGAAGGTAACGATTGTGGTTGGGTAGGTGGTGGAGGTAGAAGAGTGGGAAGAGAGTTATATTGGGCCTCCACTCCTGATGAGGTGAATTCCAATGAGGTTGCAGCTAAGCATAGGGTTGAAATGAATGAATGGCTGGTTGGGCATGATATTGAGATGCGAAGGACCAAGGAGGAGGTGTGGACCAGGAAGGATGAGCAGGGGGGCCCCAAGAAGGTATGGAGGTGACTTGGTTGGGGTTGTAGTATGCCTGAGATGTCCCTTGCATCCCCTGCTGGTATGGTCTAGGTCCATGCAACCTCCTTTGGTTTATGTAATAGATCTGTTCAATGACTCCTTCGGCCCCTTGGTATACAACTTTAAGTCTGGGCAACGAAGGGAACTTGTTTGTAGAATGATTTTCTTCACAGACTAAACAAACCTCTATAGAGTTCAATGGGCATTCGTTCTTAGGATGTCTCCTAGTGCATCTAGGGTAAAAAATGGCCAAATCCCTCTCTGCTTCCTCTTGTTTTCTTTTGATATGTAAGGTATCCATTTGCATGGCAAGAGTCTGCAATATCTCACTCTTGAAGTCTTCCAGCATGTTTCCAATTTCACCTTTAATGGATGAATTGGAAGAAGAGGCACTAGCTATGGGTTGACTCTCCCTACCTTTCTGTTAAGTTATGGTATGTTCTATGCTTGGAGAAATTTACTTTTATTTCTTATTATTATTCATATATTAGCAATCACATGTGCATAAGTAAAGTGCAGATAGAACATTAAACGATCAACAAAAAACAAGCCAAGACAAGAGACACAAGATGTGGTGGCTAGCCAGGGACAAACCCCACAATGTGTGGGGAAACCTTTTGATCAAATCTTCTTTTATCTTCAATAATTCAGCGGAGAGAAATAGTACAATAAATATGATTTATATCAGCAGTAGCAAACCCTAGATCAACAACATCAGCATTAGCGGCTTCATCATCAAAACTAGGGCAGATGATATCTCGCAAACCGACTGTCGGATCAGCTCGATTCCATCACGAAAAGTTGTAGCCTTCAGAGGAGGTTCAGATGAACCTACAACGTAGTTCAGATGAGGAGATCTTCTAGTCCACGTAGGTCAAACTTTATTTCTGCAGTTGAAGCTTCAGTTTCAACAGCTTCCTTCAAACTAGGGCAGTGGATATCTCGCAAACCATCTATCGAATCGACTTGATTCCACCACCAAAAGTTGCAGCCTTTAGAGGAGGTTCAGATGAAACTACAATGTAGTTTAGATGAGGAGATATTTGTTCCATTTAGGTCAAACTTCATTTCTGCAGTCACAGCTTCAGTTTCAACAACCTCCTTCAAACTAGGGCAGTCAATATCTCGCAAACCGTCCGTCGGATCGACTTGATTCCACCACCAAAAGTTGCAGCCTTTAGATGAGGTTCAGATGAACCTACAACATAGATCAAAAGAGGAGGTTTGATGGTCCATGCTGGTCAAAGTTTGGATCTGTAGTTGTAGCTTCAGTTTCAGCAGCTTTCGACTTCACATGTGTGAGAGAGAGACCCTTTTCTGCGCAATAGAGAAGAGACTCTTTTTTATGCAGTAGAGAGAGAGAGATGTGATGAGATGAGTGAGTGAAAATGAGGAAAAGTCCTCCTGTATTTATACACAACTGTTGATGTTTGAATAGATGTGACTGTTGGGCTTTTGAGCCTACATGAGTTGTGGGCTGGCTTGATAATAATTCTATAATCAAAATAAATTCATATCTCCATGAATACTTATCGGAATTGGATGATATTTAGATCAATCCTACACCTCTCGATGAGAGGAATCTAATGAACATATTATCAGCCATGAATAAGATGACCCACATGAAGTTTGGCCCTAGTTTCCAATTTTAATACTCCCTCTCAACTAGGGAGAACTTCATCTGCAATATGTCTGTCGGTCACTACTATTCATCCATCAAATGCACTACCCTGTAGCCTGACCCTTGCCCTGCTCTGCTCTATTATGCCTATTCTACTTTGTCTTGTTCTGCCTTGTACTGATTTGAACGGCTCTGCTATGTTATGCTCTGCTCTACTTTGTTCTGTTCTGCTCTGCTTTTGTCCAAATTATGCAGAGGAAGAAATGATCGAGGATGTATCATACTGAATCAAAGACAATCTCAGAGTATGTACCACTGGTCCCAGACCAGTCTCAACCAACCCGAAGTCAGCTTCATAGTGAGTACAACTCCTACCACTGGTTCTAGATCAGTAACATCCTCCATTGACTCAAAGTCAGTCTCAAAGTGCGTATCATTGGGCCCAGACTAGTAACAACCGACTCGAAGTCAGTGTCATAGAATGTACCACTCCTACCACTGGTCCAGACCAGTAACATTGATCCCAGATCAATGGAGGTCATCCTAGCGTAGGGAGTACGGTAGATACAACGATGCATCCATTGGTACTACTATGGTCCCTAACTTCATTTCCCTGCTCATTGTTAAGATGAGAGGTACTTCCCATGAGTCCCAGACTGCATGGGTAGGATGCCTCGACAGGAGAACTAATCAATCCTGTCCTCACAGGAGAACACATCAATCTTTCTACAATCGCCATTGAGAACACATCAATCCAGACCTCACAGAAGAACACATCAATCCTGCTACAATCGCCATGGAGAACACATCAATCCAGGCCTCACAGGAGAACACATCAATCTTGCTACAATCGCCATGGAGAACACATCAATCCAGGCCTCACAGGAGAACACATCAATCCTACTATAATCGCCATGGAGAACACATCAATCCAGGCCTCATAGGAGAACACATCAATCCTGCTACAATCGCCATGGAGAACACATCAATCCAGGCCTCACAGGAGAACACATCAATCCTATTACACAGGAGAGTGAATCATCCTGTTCCACAAGAGAGTGAATCATCTTATCCCACAAGAGAGAGAATCATCTTGTTCCAGTGCGCACCACCAAGGGAGGGTGAGTCACCTTGTGGTCGTATGTTGCTCCAGTAAGAGCTGCAAGCCCTCAGAGCTCCCAGAGCTCAATGTATGCAACATGCAGGACCCTTGTATAAGGATTTCTTGACGACTCTAAGTCGTTTGGGAAAATCACAGATTAGATCTTTCCTCGGGGCTTTGACAAGGTGTATCGACCTGTACGTCATCTTAATGTGATGGAGCCTCCTTGCTCATCGAATTACCATATCCTAGATGATGTCTATCTGCCGAATACGGGATTCCTCAATAATCTAATCCCACCTCTGGTTGTTACAGAGAATCACAGTGGTATCCAATGTAAATCCAAACAGCTCACTGAAGAGCTTTTGCAACCAGACTGCCTCATAGGAGGCCATGCTAGTAGCGATATATTCTGCTTCGGCGGTGCTCAAAGCCACCGACTTCTACTTCTTGCTCATCCAGGATATCGAAGTAGATCCCAAGGTGAAATAGCACCTGGAAGTGCTCTTACGGTCCACCACACTGCCTGCCCAATCAACATCAGTATATCCAAGTAGTCTCACATCTCTGGCAGTGTATCTTAACCCATTTGTAATTGAGTCCAAGATATCTTAGAAGATTCTTGGCATCAATCCAATGAGGCTTAACCAAATATGAGCTCACAATGCTAACTACAAAACATATGTTTGGATGGAGGTTCACCGAGAACATCAATGCGAATGAGTTTATGAAACTTAGAGGCATTTCCCAAATCTGGTCCGACATCACTACCATATAACTTCTAAAAGTTAAGATCATCGAGGTAGTCACAGGTTTGCAGTCCATCATACCGAATATTTCCAATATCTTTACCACATATTTTCCTTAAGATAGGAAAATTTCCCCTGGCTTCTGCCACATTTGGTCCTTCATTTCAAATTCAGAAGCCAACTCCCTCTTACATTTGTGAATGAGAGGGTTTGCACTTGTTAAAAAGAGGTCATCCACATACATCACCATTATGAGAGGCTTGTCATCTTCAACCTTAAAGTAAAGGTTAGGTTTGGCTTCACTCCTAGTAAATCCTATCAATCCTCTTATACCATGCTCAGGGTGCTTGCTTCAGCCTATAGAGAGCCTTCTTCAACCTGCATACATGAGATTTTCGATCATAAATCTCAAATCCTTTGAGTTGCTCCATGTAGACCTCTTTTTTGATCAAACCGTGCAAGAACGCGGTCTTGACATCCATTTGATGTAGGTTCCATCCTTGTGAAGCTGCAAGGGCTATGATCGAGAGGATGGTTGTATATCTGGCAACAGGTGCAAATATCACATCATAGTCTATACCTTGCTTCTGGGAGAAACCCCGAGCAACAAAACGAGCCTTATACTTTTCCGTACTTTCATCTGTTGCATGCTTTATCTTGGAAAGCCATTTAGAAGTGACAATTGTCTTGTCCTGGGGTCTGGGAACTACTTCCCAAACATCATTCTCCATAATAGACTCATATTATTTGGTCATAGCATCCTTCCATACTTGATGCTTGATGGCATCTGAGAATGATGGAGGCTCATTTTGTATGATCGTGCTTCTGATGGTCAGGCATCCCTGTTACCTATTAGGTTTCTTACTTTCACAGAAGGTTCCTCGGGGTGCAACATGTCCTTCAAAATCATCAAGTATCCCCCTAAGCCATGAATGCCTCTTCCTAGAAGAGGGGGGCTCAGGTGGATAAATAAGATCCATGGGTTCCTCCACATCAGGCATTGTTACATCATCTACCCATAGAGACAGCATCCACAATCGTACAGTTCTTCCTTTCAGCCACACCATTCTGCTCAGGAGTATGTGGTGTAGTAGTCTCCCTCTTAATGCCAACCTCAGATATTTCTAAGTGAACCAATTGTAATATATCAGAGGTCTTGCTTTGGCTTGAGGGGAATGGTCCCCTTTTGAGCTTTCCTTCGGCACATCCTGGACATACACCTTCTTTCTCTACTCAGAATTCGGGCATCCCTATCACCATTTGTCTTACACTGGGTAGAGCTTTATAATGAAGGTGGGCAAACCTCTAATGCCAAAGTTCGGACTGAAGAGATGTGTCATAAGATATGACACCTAGCAGAATTCCATCGACCTGATATAATGAATCAACATGAAACCCAAGAGTAAAGGCATGTTTAACATTATTTTTCCATATACGTACCTTGCCATCGTTGAAGGTTACCTTGTAGCCTTTGTCTTCCATTGCCGAGATGGACACCAGGTTCTTTTTGAGGTCAGGTGCATTTAATGCATCCTGAAATTTCTATCCTTCTTGAATGGTTGTCCTCTTCCTTGATTCAAAGCTCTCCTCTTACCTTTGCTATTGGATTTGTCATTCCTTTGATTGCCATCAGAGGGATTTCAATCATCATCCCGATGTGAGTCTTTTCTATCAGGGCACTCCCTTGCATAGTGACCTGCTTTATCGCAGATGTAACATCGTCCTTTTCTTCCATCCTTAGGTCCAACCTTTCCTTTTGATTTAGTCTCAGAATTATTTATTTTCTTAGCGTGAGAAGAAAAGGCAGCAGGAGGACCTTTAGGCATGGGCATTTCTTGCTCTTCTACCGTTTTTTCTTCTTGAATGCATCTAGCCATTAATTCCTCGAAACCAGGAATTACATTATTGTTCAGAAGAGTAGCCCTGAACACGTACCATTCAGATGGTAATCCTCCAAGAGTCATGAGTGCCATTTCCCTGTCACTAATAGCCTCCCCAATAGATAGGAGATCGTTCCTGATTTTGGTGATCCTTAAGAAGTATGTTTGCATACTCTCATCTTTACCCTTCTTAATTTCCTTCAACTTATTTCTAAGAAACAAAACTTGATTTGCATCATTTACTTTAAATAAATTCACCAGTCTATCGTAGATTTCCTTGGAGGTGTTCAGGTTGGAGATGTAGGCCACCAAGTGCTTGTCGATAGAGTCCTGGATGATCTTCTTTGTTTTGACTTCTTCGGTTTTCCATTTGTTCCTGGTAGCAGCGGATGCTTTTGATGGAGGCTCAACAATATTGCCTCTCACATGGTCCAACACTCCTTGATATTCTAGGGTTAGATCGATAGGCATCTTCCATCTGTGATAGTCTGCTTTCTCACTGAGCTTGTCTTCGGCAGGAAAGAGTGTTGAGGACCTCCTAGTTCTTTTAGGATAGTCTTGCCAATCTTCTCTTCGGTGATTGCTCTTGCTCTTGCTCGAGCTTTTTCTTCACCTCAGCTCTGATACCATGTTAAGTTATGGTATGTTCTATGCTTAGAGCAATTTACTTTTCTTTCTTATTATTATTCATAGATTAGCAATCACATGTGCATATGTAAAGTGCAGATAGAACATTAAACGATCAACAGAAAACAAGCCAACACAAGAGACACAAGATGTGGCGGCTAGCTAGGGACAAACCCCACAATGTGTGGGGAAAACATTTGATCAAATCTTATTTTATCTTCAATAATTTAGTAGAGAGAAATAGTACAATAAATTTGATTTATATTAGCAGTAAAAAACCCTAGATTAGCAACATCAACATTAGCAGCTTCATCATCAAAATTAGGGCAGACGATATCTCGCAAACCGACCGTCGGATCAGCTTGTTTCCATCACCAAAAGTTGCAGCCTTTAGAGGAGGTTTAGATGAACCTACAACGCAGTTCAGATGAGGAGATCTTCTGGCCCACACAGGTCAAACTTCACTTCTGCAGTTGCAGCTTCAGTTTCAACAGCTTCCTTCAAACTAGGGCAGTCGATATCTCGCAAATCGTCCGTCAGATCGACTTGATTCCACCAACAAAAGTTGCAGCCTTTAGAGGAGGTTCGGACGAACCTACAACACAGTTCAGATGAGGAGATCTTTTGGTCCATGTAGGTCAAACTTCACTTCTGCAGTTGCAGCTTCAGTGTCAACAACTTCCTTCAAACTAGGGCAGTTGATATCTCGCAAACCGTCCGTTGGATTGACTTGATTCCACCACCAAACGTTGCAGCCTTCAGAGGAGGTTCAGATGAACCTACAACTTAGATCAGAAGAGGAGGTTTGATGGTCCACTCTGGTCAAAGTTTGGATCTGCAGTTGCAGCTTCAGTTTCAGCAGCTTCCGGCTTCACATGTGTGAGAGAGAGACCCTTTTCTGCGTAGTAGAGAAGAGACTCTTTTCTGCGCAGTAGAGAGAGAGAGATGTGATGAGATAAGTAAGTGCAAATGAGGAAAATTCCTCCTGTATTTATACACAACTGTTGATTTTTGAATAGATGCGACTGTTGGGCTTCTGAGCCTACATGAGTTGTAGGTTGGCTTGATAATAATTCCATAATCAAAATAAATTCATATCTCCATGAATACTTATAAGAATCGGATGATATTTAGATCAATCCTACACTTCTCGATGAGAGGAATCTAATGAACATATTATCAGCCATGAATAAGATGAACCACATGAATTTTGGCCCTAGTTGCCAATTTTAACACTTTCTTTCTGGCTGCTCTAGAATGGTTTCTAAAAACAGTCTTTATGTCCTCATAGGATAGTTGGTAGATGTCTCCCCCAACTAGTAGTTGGAGGGTGTCTAAAATTTCTTCCCAAATTCCCCTGAGCAGGACCAACTTCAGAGACTCAAGGTCAAGCGTACACCCGACCCTTTTGTAACTGAGTTGGAACCTCTCTTCATCGTCTTCCAGGGACTCATCACTTCCCATGGTGATTCGGAAGATTTATTATTTAGTATCTTTTGACCTACCATAGTCTTGATACTTGTTGTTAAAGGCCTGCTGCATCTAAGCCCAAGTTGTGATGCTATTTCTAGGTAATCCCATGACCCAGTGCAATGCTGCATCCTTGAGAGTAGAAGGGAACAGTTTCAACTTTTGCTCGTCTTCTGCATAGTCATAGGTTTGACAAATGACAACAAACTCGAACAAGAATGTGTCAAGATCTTCTGTAGTTAGACCATGGAAATGAGGTAGGGATGCATGGCTTATATTCTTCATTTTGGTGTGCCCATTGGTCTCCCAAATGGGGAAGGTACCCTCTATTCTCTCTCCATTCCCCATGGCATTTATGTTTTCAACCATTGGCTCCAAAGGAATGTTTTCTTCTTCTTCTTCCCCTATAGGTTCTTCAAATATGTCTGGTTGTTCACCTAAGGGTTCTTCTTGATCGCAACCACCGAAGAAGAGAGAAGGTTGGCTATGTGAAGCAGTGGGGGTGTTGGGCAGAAATTTTCCTAAGTTATCTCTATTCCTACGAGGCATGAAAGGAAATATTTTTGGTTGGTTTTTCCTTTTTCCCCACACTGAAAGTACCTGTAGAAACTGAAATTGATTGAACAAAAAAATTGCAATTAGCTGAAATGAATTTGCTGAATGGAATTTGCAGAATTGAAGAGGAATGCAAGGAAATGTAGAACTTTGAAAGAAAAGAAATGACTAGTCTACTTTTGCCGAAATAAACTATTAGCAGAATGTTGCAATGGGAAATAGAAGAAAGCAGTAATCACAGAATACTCTGATGCTTCCCCGACAATGGCACCAAAAAGTGATGAGCGCCAGTATTGCAACAAGAACGCTGCAACTCTTGGGCTTCCAACTTTACTTTTATCAACCCGGTAGTTTGTAACAAACTTGGAAGCGTCAGTGTTGTATGCACAAGTACTAGTTCTCACTGCAGGTTGTCACTTGGTCAGCCGGCGCAAGATCACTAGGAGCTCAAGACAACTTCTATAGATTTCAAAAGAAGCTCTATGTGTGATGAAAGGAAAGAAAGATTACTCTATAGAAGCTATTCTAATTGCAGAAAGGAAAAAGACTGGAATGTAAAGCAAAACCTAGTAAACCCTAATTAACAAGATAATTCTACTTTTGCCAAAAACACTATGAAAACCATGAAATAAATTCCATTACCTACTCAAGAAAGTAAACAACATCTAACCATGCTATTTCTAGAAGCAAATAAGCAAAAACATATTTTTAGATTTTTATGTGTTTTTATGTGAATTTGACATGCATCTAATTTATTGTGTGTGAGAATGGCAGCGAACAGGTGGCATTAGAAGGTGGTTTTGGAGCTTGGGAGGATGTAGGATTGTGTGGATGGGTTCTAGGAGGTCTTAGGTGGCATTCTGGAGGCTTTTTCCACACTTGGCATTCAAAAGAAATCCTACAGGAAAAACTACAGGAGGACAGAGGGAAACTATAGGAGGATAACAGGGAAACTACATGAGGCCTACAGGAGGAGGCAAAGAGAAATTTCTACTATTTTGAGGGTGTGAGAGTGGGTGGAAAAGGTGGATGAAGGTTGAAATGAGGTGTTAGGGTGCCTAAGGTCTACCATGAATCACCAGGAGAGAGAAAGGTGATTGGGTTTGCTCAAGGAGAGAGGAAGAAGTTCTATGAAAAAAGCAGGAAACTAGGGCAGAATTGAGGTGAGATTTGGGAGACCTATAGGGCATGGATTAGATGGAGGGTGTGATTTCTGGTAAGTTGGCCTAATGCTGGAAGAGATCTACTATATAGAAACTGACAGTCAACCAAGAAAATCAACAACCAATGAAATGAGTGCATCCTAGGAAAAATAGAGTTTTGCATAAAAAGGTCTGAACTATGATGTATGAAAGGAAATGCTGAGAAATGCTACAAGAAAGGAAAACATGAAAGAGGACTATTACAAATCAGGAAGTGAACATGATAAAGGAGATCTAAAGCAAAATACAACTGGATTATTAATCTACTAAAGAGCTGTAAACACTAGAAGTCCTATGAAGGAGGAAAATCTGTGTTTTTGGGGCAGCAAGAGGGTCTTTGCCTCAAATCATGGTCCTAGAGGGAGGAAGAGAGGCCAAGACACTATTTCTAGCCTTTTGAATCTTTTCTGATCGCTGCTTAACCTGCTACAGAAAGCACAAATGGAAGCAAACTACTAAATCATCAAAAACAACCTATTCTTAACCATAAAAGAAATACATCTAACAACAAATTAATCTACAAACTGAAGTAAAACATAGAAATAAAAGTAAAGAGAAGCTTGGCTACTTAGATTGGGCCCTAACCCAAGAGCTTCAGCCTGTTGAGGTAACTCAGTGATAGCTCAAAAAGGATTCCATCTTCATGATCAAAATAATAACAAGATTACACAAAACTGTCACAAAATAATAAGCTCGAAATTTGAGCAGAGTTTACATAAGCGAAAAAATCTGACCCTAGTGAGGCCCTAGGCCTCTATAATTATACATCTAAAGCTACCAATAGCTTCCTTAAAATCAGGGAAGCTTGGCTCCCAAAACTCGAGATAACTATCAGTCATCCTCCACTTGCTTGGTTGCCTTCTAGTGCATGATTTGGCTACTTGTACTCCAAGCTGAATGAAGGGGAATTCAAAGTGAGGAGTAATAAATGAGGGGGATTCCCTCTTATAAGTCCTCTCCTTTGTCTACTTCAAGTTATTGCTGCCATTTTACCATTGGATCCTTGACTGTGACCTCAAAATCCATCAATAATCTGCATTAAATACATGTTAGACCACGTGGCATCATAACTAACACAACTCACTCTATAAGCATAAATATAATAAAAAAAATCATCCAATAAGCTAAGAGAATGGTTGATTTGACTAGGTTAGGAGGTAAAATGAGCCCATGTAATTACCCATTTATGAGGATCATCAGATGTTAGAGGCACTTTATGAATTTTATTCTTAAGCTAGTTGTCATGATGATCAAGAAGTTTTCCAACAAGCAGATGTCTCTTCTTTAGTTGAAGATGAAATGGATCAACAATTTGACAGTCAAGTCATAGTACATGAAATCTATGAGGATTTGTAGCCTTGTCAATCTATATGCAATCAAAGGTATGATCCAAATCATTCAAATTGTTTTTTAGCCCATTCCTTTTATGAGATTTTATGCCAAGAAGAAACTCCTTAAGATCAGGTTGTTGAAAATACATACATGAAAATTCTGAACAATGAGGTAACATGTGATGAAAGTTTAGACAAGAACCTTTTTCCATTGAAAATCATAATGATGTTATCCCAGTTATAGTGCATGAAAGTTCACTATTAAGTAAACCCAAGTTACACGAAGAACTGAATATACAAGTTTTACCTATTCTATTTGAGGATCATCAAAATGACATGGATGATATGCATAAAGTTGTTTATATAAGAGTTTTTAGTGTTCAGAATCAAGATGATAGTCCTCAAGCAAAACTACCAAAGGTTATATCTGATTTGTTTGCTAAGAAAAATATTAGTTTTGATACACACAATATGGATGTCATGTTTGAAGATGTTCAAGGATGCATGGATGGTTTTGTTGATTTACATTGAAGGGAAGACAATTATAATTTCCTTTTTATTTGATGATGTTCTTGGAATTGAAGAAATAGGACAACAAAAGCTATTAGTTATGAATGAATTCAACCCTCATGATTTTACTCATCAAGAAGAGGTGTTTTTTCATGATTATCAAGATCCTTTGGTAAATCTACTCTAGTCATCAGTGAAGGTGGATTTTATTTCATTTATAAGCTCAGGTGATGGATTCACTTTTTATTCTGAGGTACCAATAGATGGTCCTCTTAAGAACAGTCAAGAAGCCTAGGTGTTGGATCATCTCTTTGACTGGTTATACCTGAGGTTTCATATTGCTTGAATTAAGCAGGTGGATTTTCAAATATTAGAATAGGGTTATGGGTACATAAATAAGCTTGTTGGATAAGCATTTCCTTCAACATTAGGAAATATTTTACAGTTGTCAGTTTCAGTTTGTACAAAACTTTGATATCATATTGCAGCAATAGTAGTTGGTTTTCAGTTGGTTTGCAGTTTGCTTTTCAGTTTGGTGAAGTGGGTTTGAATGTAGTCTTCAAATTGGGATCAACCCAATGGTCAGGCAACTGGTCTGCTCATTCTTTGTTGCACCACAAGAGCACAACATCCCCATTGGAGCCATTAATATCCATGATATCCCCTAGAAATAATTTCTAGTTTGATTATTTATTTGAGATAATGTGTTTCACCACTGATCTTTGCATCTATCTGATGCTTTTCTAAAAGAGGTTACTGTGCTTTGCATTTGAAAATTTAAGGAGGAAGAACAGGTCGAGTTTAAATTCTTTTAGAGAAATTCTCTAAAACCCATTTCTTTCACTCATCCTTTGTCTTTAAACTCTAGCACAATTACCCATTTCCAACTCTAGTCGTGTTTCCCCATTCCCCTTTGAAATACATTAAAACATTAATAAAAACATTTGCAGTCCTTTTAAAGACATGGGACCCGCAAAACATATTGCTATCGACCCTTCCCTTTTCCTTTTGCGATTGCAATATCGCACATCGCAAAGTTTCCCGCCTACCACAATAAAGTTATTCCCCCATCGATCCCCGTCGATTGTCATATCCAAGTCCCATTACCACTATGCCCACCAATTGCAATAAATACCTTCCCGCCAATCACAATATTTCCTCCTCCCCATCGATCACAATAATTACTTCCCACTAATTGTGATATCGCAATCGGGGATCACATAAAACATAAAGTACCCCCTCCATCGAAGTCCCTTCTGACTTGTGATTGCAATGTGTGAGAACCCTCCTTGATGCGATATTTTATATGAAATGTTGTATTAAAGTTTCACTTCGGGACAATCGGTGAACACTATGAAACATGGTAAAAATGGCCCCCTCCTGTATTGCGATTATGATAACAATAGGCCCGAATCAACATCCCTGATTGAATAAGCCTGGAACAACGACCGAAATCAACAAACATTAAAATATCCATTTCTTTTCCACTTAGTGGGACAAAGAGGGTGTTTTTTGGAATATATCCAGCAACATGCTCATTAAACGGAATGCCGATAAAAGAGGATAGCGAGATACAGAGGACAATGAAGAAACTTTCAACATGTTTACTAGAAACAACACAACAAGATTCGAAAGGTCCAGATGTTCTAAGTTTCCACAAATACAGTGCCACACTACAAACAATTTTATTTTCCTAAATAATTGTAACTGTTAGATAGATTCTGTTTAGGCGACTCCCATTTGTATTCAAACGTTGTTAAAACAAAAAATCCCTATGAATGATCAATTTTTTATTAATCAAATAGGATTAGATCTCTTAATTGTTGATCGAATCTAGCCCAGGTGGCGGATTTTGTAAAAGAGATCTCACTCTATATATGTGTGGTTTCTTGAATTTGATAGGGGGGATCGATGCTGTGAGAAGACCACATTTTGTATATTTTCAGTTAATAAAAATACAGTTTGCAACAATACTTTTTTTTTACTTGAGATTCATTTTTTATTTCAGTTCCATCCTATCATGCTCCTATGTTGTCACCAGTTTTCATAGCTTATTTGATTACTTGGAATTCAATGTTATATTGCTCCAACTTCCTTCACTTTTGCTGTGATTACTGTAAATGTCCATATTCACATTAGTAAACTAAAAAATGACTCAGCTTCCACAAAACAATGTTGCTTTTAATTGATTTTCTTTAATTGACTCCATGCCTAATGGTCACTGTCCTCACACTCTTTCACCTGCAAAATCACATGAAACACAAAGTTAGCCATCTAAAGTTTTGATCTTATCATGGTCAAAATTTAAGTATATTGAGAAAGCCCTCTCAGATTGGAAGGGCTAACTTCCAGCCAAAAGTTGGTTTGAAATAGTTACATTGGGTTGAAGGTTGACACATCCCAACCCTTTCCAACCTAGTGATAACAGTAACAATCTGAGATCTATGTATTTAATGATTGTTGAGATTGTGGAATTCTAGGGTTTTGGAGTTAAACCTTATTCAAAGTAAAATCTCTAAATATGATGATTTGAGATTTGTATAAGATTGTTGAATTTGTGAAAATATAATTCTAAGGTTTTTGGAGTTGAACCATAGTCGAAGTACAAATCTTTGATGAGTGTTGACTATATGATATTTTGAGATTTGTGAAGAGATTGTTGAAATATGAATTTTTGTTTGAGTTTGATGATTTCTCAGAAAATATAGGGCTTGCAAAATAACCCTAGTGGTAGCTCATGTTAGTGATTGATTGATGGTTGATTGAAAATCTAGAGGTTGGAACTAACCCTAGTGGACGTTGGTCAGATTAATGACTAAGATATGATTAACTTTGATTTATTTTGTATGAAATAGAGGATTTGTATCCCTAGTGAAAAGTCTAACATATGTATTTTAATAGGTTTTTATATGCTTTTTGGATCTATATGAATTTTTTCTAGGGTTTTCTATATGTTGTAGTAAGGTATGTCATACCTTTGGAAGACACATTGAAAACCTAGATGGATGAATGTTGTTATGAAGTAGTATAGGGTGTATAAAGTCCTTAGCAAGATGTTGAAGAGTATATGTCTCTTGTTTATAATTAAGTTTGGGCATCTGATATGAATAAATTTGAAATGCTTTTGTGATTTTGATATGGCTAACATCATGCTTCTATATATTTGGTTGTACTTTATATTTTAGCTATGTAGTACACAATCTTCAACTTGGTGAAGATGTGATGAGCATTATGGGGATCATGATAACTCTGATGAAATGGTTGGAAGCCATGAAAGATTCTCTGTTGTTGAAAAGAAGAAGCTGATCTCTCGGAGGAAGCATGAATATAAGAGATATCCCTAAGATTAAGAGGGAGTCTGGATAAAGAGGTGCTTCCTGATTGAGAGGGAGGGCATAGATTGGTATTAATTGAAGAATGAATTTTAGAGGATATGTTGTTGCATAAGAATTAAGAAGGAAGTCATATGATCGAGGAATATTGTATCAAAGATTCGGTTGATAGTCCTATTATGGAAATTTGAGAAGCAACATATGTTGTATGTAAAACTTTGGAGGTTTGTATTTGATTATGTACATGTGAAAGTATATTATTGATTGGGGTTGTGATTGTACAAGAGAATCTATCGAAGGGTTTGATAACATGCTAGTTACCAATCATTTTGATTGGGAGAGAATGGTTATTCTTGATATACTGAATCAAGGGGCGTTGAGGCTTTGCGAGTGAAGCATTGCCTAGGAAGACATCTAGATGGCACTTAGTGTTGATGTCTGGGTCCCGAAGTTGGAAAGGTGGTGTTGGTTATTGAGCTTTGTTTTGGAAGCACACCTAGATTTTTGGGTTGGTGGTTAGCAAGTAAGCCCGATGGTACCTAGAGGGTTTGAAAGCTTGAGTCCATCTTTGTCCCACTTGAATAGATTTCCCTGGTTAGGAATCTAGTCCATGGCATTGTGGTGCCTAAAGTTCTTCATGGTTCATATAGTTTGAGATATTCCATTGTATATGTACATTATGAATAACTCCTTGGTTAAGGCGCGTTGAAAAAAGTAACTATGTTAGGTCTTCAATAATGTACTTGAGTCATTATGTAATGTACTTGTCAAAAGAATAAAGAAAATATTTATTATTATTATTATTGTGACTTATTAAAGCATGGGTTTCATGCTTGGGTCACCATGTTTTAGGTCAAATTCCCCATTGAGGACTTATAGGATTTGTTCCGAGTCTATAGAATTATTATACATTTAAAGAGATTGTTCTTGGGCTTTTGAATCATGTAAAAAGTTTTAGTATTGAGTCAAATGAATTATGAAACCTCCACACCATGTCGGCCTAAGGGAAGATCAAGTCGACCTAAGAACCTATTCAACCCCACAAGAATCCTATAAAAGGAAGGACATTGAGTTCATTTGGAGCATCACTTATAATCAAGTTCAAATTATCTCTACTAGGAAGAAGTGCGAAAATCTTGTTGCTGGGCAGAAGTGTGAAGTGGTTAGCTGGGAAAGTCTTTTTTTGGGAAGACGAAGTCAAAGCAAGTTTGGGTAAGTTGAAGGAGTGAAGGAAAATCAAAATTTTGGTGGTGGTATCTCTCTATTTCATGCTTTGGATTGGGAGATCGAAGTATTCCAAGTTGGACTACTGCTGAAAGCTATTAGCTGCTGCAAGTTGCTGTATAGTCGAAGTTGCTGGGAAGAGGTCAGTCTTTTGGAGGTTGACTTGGTGTGGAGAGAAGGTCTGGTCAAGGTCTAGGGTGAAGAGTCTCAAAGAATAATATTGAAAGGAAGAATCACTTTGACTCGGTTTTCCCCTCGAGGGGGTTTTACCTTGACATGTACCTACATCTTGTGTCCATTGTTTTATGTGCTGCTACTTTTGGTAATTGCTTGATGAAATAAAGAAATACGATATAAAGAATCATAATAATAAGAAACATCACAAGTAATTATCAAGGTCAATAAAACATTTACTACCTTTTTTATTTTCCAATAGGTTGGAGGTCTGGCAAAACCCAGGTGAGATTTTCCTTTGTCAAGGAAAATATGTTGTGAATCTACTTGAGAGATGTGGGATTGTGGACCGCAAGTCCGTGACTGCTCCAAACTTCAAGAAGCTATGTGGAAGTGTTGTTGGGACCGAACTGGTGAACCCTACCGAGTATCATCAACTTGTGGGAGCACTGATGTTCTTGGTCAACTCCTGTCCTGACATATGATTTGTTGTGAACACGTTGAGTCAATATATGGTTGAGCCTAATCACAATCATTGGATTGCTACTATGAATATTTTGAGATATCTCTGGGGCACTATCCCCTACCCAGACATATGTATGTAGTGTGAGTGGTTCACCTTCCCATACCATTTAAATATGCATAGGATGAGTGGTTCACCTTCTCCTATGACATATGAGTAGGATGAGTGGTTCACCTTTTCCTGCTGATGTCCCAACACACATCCTACCCATAGAGTCTGGGACTCATGGAAATTACTTCTCATCTGGCCAATGATTTAGGAAAATTTGGTTAGGGACTATAACATTATTGATGGACGTATCTTGTATTGTCGTGCTCCCTATGACTAGGATGCATGGTGTTCAACAACTTGATCTACGATCAAGGACTGAATTTAGTTAGTGGAGAGTGGTGTGATACACTCTCGATCACTTCTTCTTCATTATTACTTCATGGTTCAACATAACAGAGCAGGAAAGTGATGGCAGGGATGGTACATGATGACAGGTTGGCATGATGATGGATTGACAGGTTGAATAATCCCTAGTTGAGAGGGAGTGTTAAAATTGGAAACTAGGGAAAACTTACACCTTAGGGAAACTCATATGATGGATATGGTTATTGCATTGGATTCCTCTTTTGGAGAGGTACAATTTTGATATAAAAATCATCTCATTCTGAGAAGAAGAAATGGAATTATGAATTTATTTCTCTTATGGACAAATTGTCAAGGTCGGCCACAGTCAAATGTAGGCTCATGAAGCCCAATAGATGGATCTCCTCACCCTCAACAAATTGTATAAATAGGAGTGACCCTTCCCTCATTTGGACACTCACTCATCACACATCACATCATCTCTCTCTTCTCTTATTTGGTTCATATAGTTATTGGAGGCAACTTCTCTTCTTCACACATGTGGCAGGAGGTCGAGTTTTTCTGGGGTAAAATAGGTCAAAGTTTCAGGGTGTTGACGAATTTTGACCAAGGGTGATTTGAGTAGTGTTGACCTCGGTTTTTGGGCCAAAATTTTGACTTTTCTAGGCAGCATTTATTGGCACAGAAATACAGGAGTTTCGGACAGGTTTTCTAGAGTTGATTTTAGGTTGACTTCATATTTGACAGTAGAAAATTACAACATTGTTCCTCTCTCCTTTGACTGGGTTTGACTGATTTGTTTTGGGCTGATTTTCACTCTCTTGGAAGGGTGAGTTGTACTGCTATTGACTGAGCTAATTGGAGGACATTTTGGGGTATCTTTGACCACCATTCACTTTTTGGTTAGGGATGCATTGACGACTGATTTGGAAGATCTGCTTTGGGCTTGCATTTATGATATTTGTACTCTTTCTATCTCTACTAAACTATTGAATAATAATAAGAAGATTTGATCAAAGGGTTTCCCTACATTAGGGTTTGTCCTTGGCATCTGCCACATATTGTGTCCTCTTTTCTTGGCTTATCTTTTGCATATGATTTTATGTTCTATTTGCATTTACTGTCAATGTTTATAAGTTAACGTGATTGCTACTAGATATAATTGGAATTTGTCATTGGGTTGCTAAAGGAAAATTGAAGTAAATTGTCTTAAGCATAGAACATACCATTGTTATCTAAAATTAACACTTTCATATAACATGATTCAAGTGAAGACATGACAAGAAAAGTAGAAGCCATATGACATAACTTTCTATAGATAAAAAACAATGCTATCTTGTAAACCTTAACACACTATTCCCGAACAACACCTATGGGTGATGCCGACTAAATGAAAATTTTGGTTGTTGGCGTCATGGTTAAGTGATAAACAAAGTTTTATGTTAGGCTACCCATCGAGGTTCACTTTCCTTAAAAACATGAATAAGAATTTGGGTCCAAATGGCATACTGAAAAGTACCACATTGTGGCAGCAACTTACCGAGATGAAAGTTCTCGTGTTTAGTCTACTGATTTGCAATGCCCCTCCTGGGCTTAAAATAAACACTATCAAAAAATAAAAAAGGATAATTTGCAGTAAACCCAACCAATCAAATTACCCATATTTCTCTACCCTCTATTTTGAGAAGCCTCTTACAGACTATTTGCGGTTTGGGAACACTATTTTCTAGTATCTTCAGAACACTTCATTGCCTCCATCACAAAACTTACCAAACCCTGGCATCTCAAATCTAGTGTCATCTTTGCCTTTTTAACTTTTGTCTTTCCCTCATCTCCACATGATATCCCTCGAAATTTCCCTCGACTGGAATTTTTTCCTTTGTGCTCGAGGGTTTCTTCATTTCTGGAAACCCTAATTTCGTCAACTCCATTAGGACCCATTCACCTTGATTTATCAAAACCCTTTTCCATGCATTCCAACACTATGACATCCCCATCTGAGCCACCAGAATAATCCCTCGAATCTTTTTTCTTGCGGTTGTCAATATAATCCAACAAGGAAACTACATCCTCCCTTGCCTCCTAATGCATATTCATGTTTAAGTGACCGAAATTCCATTCGTACATAATGGCCTTCTCTAGTTTTAGTGTGCTCATAAAGGCCAATCTTTCTCTATAACTACAATCCAATAAAGAAACTTCTTCCTTACAGGTGGGGTAGATAATTATTTCTCAGCTCCTGTCTCGCAACCCCACGTTAGTCATTATCTATGTATCAATATAATCCAACAAGGAAACTACATCCTCCCTTGCCTCTAATGCATATTCATGTTTAAGTGACCGAAATTCCATTCGTACATAATGGCCTTCTCTAGTTTTAGTGTGCTCATAAAGGCCAATCTTTCTCTATAACTACAATCCCATAAAGAAACTTCTTCCTCACAGGTGGTGTAGATAATTATTTCTCAGTTCCAGTCTCGCAACCCCACGTTAGTCATTATCTATGTATTCGGTAGTCCTTCTAGGTCCTCACCGTCTCTCACTTTCATTCCTTGACCTTGTTAGGTTGGGAAAACCATTTAACAGAGGTAGTGTTGGGGATCTTCTAGCAGGACCTATTTGTATGGTTTTTGATAGGGTAGAATGATTGTTTGTCATTTAGTGCACTCATACTACTTAATGCCCTATTATTTGTTCATTGCATTTGGCTCTAGATTGCTTGTCTACCCTCCTCTCCCTATCAGTCCACCATTATCCATCTCAGATCCGTTCTTGGGAGACAGACTAGGTCCTCCAAACCTCGGCAGCGCGTGAACCCCCCTCCAGACCTCAGCAGCGTGAACCCCCCAGGTAACGATTTAGTGGACAGTTAGTGCTCTTCATTCAACCTTAGTTGTTAGGAGAGATGGGTCTGATCCTCAAACTTATCAGCTCTTGGATCTTCTCTGCTAGGGCTACATGTTGATTTATTTTATGCATTGTATAGTTTTTTAGGAGACCGTTTGGTTCTCCCACTTTGTATGGACATCGTTGTACTCAACGGTCCCTTTTACCTACTTTGTGGTCATTAGTTGGACATAAATATAATTATCTTATCTTATCTTATCTTATCAGCTGAGTGAGACCTTTCCTTCCTCTTTTACTAGTTTTGGTTTCTTTCAAAAGTGTGCATGTGCATAAAACTGCTTAAATTGGCATTTGAGTGCGTTTGATCGACCACTTGAACCCATTGAAGGTGTGGCCCATCACTCACTAATTTCAATTTTCATCAACACCATTCGGGCCCATTGGCTTGATCTATCAAAACCCTTTTCCATGCATAAGAAGACAATGAAATGGCATTATCTTTGGCCTCCCAACACATATTCATGTTTAAATTACTGAAATGAAAATCCCGCACAATGGCTCTGGTCAATGAAAGTCCTCCATAATTTCTAGAATTTATGATGAGATTAATGTAAATTAATCGAACCAAATAGAACATCAATATAAATTGAAACTACCATTTGATATTCAATTCAATCTCATGTGGTACAAATTTTCCATTCATTGCCAATAGTGCGAAGAGTCTGTTATATGAATGACCAAAAAATCTTATAGTATATGAAACTATCATTTGAAAAATAAAGGTATTCAACAAGTCACCTACACTCCTATAAGTGAAAGAATGGTTTTCTAAGTGCCTAAGATTCTTTACATGCACTCCATTGAAAGGCGACACATGGATAATTGAGATTTTTCCTCATAATCAATATTTCTTTTTTCAATTAGCACTTGTCAACCACTCAAAAACCTTAGTTGGGGGTAGGTATTGTTAACTATTATATATATTTCTCCCTCCAGACATCATTGTTTACCTTGGGTCTCTTAAATCGTTCTGAAACCTATACTCCCTCAAGAAGGTGCTTTGATCTCCCATTTGATCAGACTTCTTCTCTCAATAGTCATCCTATTACAAGCCCACTAAGGGGAGACTCTTTTGTACCTGTATTTTATCCCCTTGTCCCTTCCTATAAGGAATCTTTAAACCTTTCCCCTCTTTCTGTCTTTCACTCTTCTCACTCTTTGGCTCTGGAATCCTTGGATCTAAACTCTTAATTTGAAAATGTGACTATTAGGAAGAAAAAACAGAACATGAAAGCATTGGCTAGTCAGGGAGATATCTAAGGAGGGATTTTTATGGAGGTCACAAATCTTTCTGATAACCATAGGGCACTTAGAGCAGAGAAACCCTCTCATGATAGTACCTCATGATTTCGATGTCCTTAAATATCTGAGGAGTTGAGGGCCTTCCAAAAAAGTGTGCTCTCAAGATATTTATTGGTCTTCATAGTCCTTATGTTATTTTTATTTAGGAAACTATGATGTTAGGTGATAAAGCTAGGGAGGAGTTTCATAAGATCCATCCTAGGTGGTATATTTGTTTTGTGGATGCAGTGGGACATTCTAGGGGACTCTTAGTTATGTGGCATCTAAGGGATGTTGTTTTTAGACCCTTCCAAGGTTGGTATAATTTGGAAGGTAATCTAAGAGGTCTGAATGGTCCTCTCTTGCTTGTTAATTGTTATGGGTTGTATGAGGGTAGAGAGGCGTTTTGGAAACATATACAGGCTAGTGGGTTATTGTTGGAACATTCTATTATTTTAGCTAGGGACTTGAATTTCATTACCTCTACTAGTGAAATATGGGGGTCAATGCTCAGAGTAACCCTCTAGCTCTAGTCTTCTCGTAGTTAGTTCAAGATTCAAATATTATTGATGCTTGTCCAATCCCTTTGGCCCCTACATGGAGGAATGGGTGGTTGAGGGATCATGCGATAGCTAAAAGTCTTGATACATTTCTTACAGTTGAACCCCTGACTGATAGGATGGGTAAATTTCGGTCCTAGATCTGTTCAGAAGGTATATCTGACCATTTTCCCATATTTATTCAATTGGAGTTTAATGCTTTCCCCATCAAATAAACTTTAAAATTCAATCACTCTTGGATGAAAGACATATGTTGTCTCATAGGTTAAATCCTACTAGAAGGAGTTACCAGTTGGGCCTAAATTTTCTGCCATGGAGTCTTGGGTTCTCGAAATATAGGAACTCAAAAAACAAGTCAAGATTTGGGAAAAGAATAAAAACAAGAGAGGAAGAGGAATTTGGGATTTATTGAATTAGAGTATGAGGCCACATTTCGATCCTATATCTACTTAAAATTTCCTAATGAAGTGAAAATGTACTTTGTAATATGGAAGAGAGAAAGGCCTAGTTACTTAAAGTTGATGAGGAGGAATGCATATTGAAAACTGGAGCCATCTAGGTAAAGGAAGGAGACAAAAACACTCAATTTTCCCATAAATTTGAAAACTATAGAGAGTTTCAAACTCTATTTTGGATATTAAGGCTTTTGATGGAACCACTTGTAGTTGATAAGAGGATTTGGAGGAGGTTGCAAAGGATCACTTTTCTGGCCTCTTCAAAGACCTTGCTAAAAATTTGATTACAACTTGGCTATAACTTATACAACACTTTCCTCGTTTCTTCTTGGAGGAGTACTCAACTAATGTGGGTGGCCTTGTATGTTTGGATGAAATCAAATCAATCTTAAAATCCTTTGCTAAGGATAAAAGCCCTGGTCCTGATGGGTGGATTGTTGAGAATTCTTCAAGTAGTAGATGATGCAAGAACAGTTGGGTTGGTTTTTGGGGCCATTAATGTCACTTTTATCACTTTGATCCAAAAATGCTCCAAACCTAATACTTTTAACAATTTCAGACCAATTTCTTTGTGCAATATGTTCTACATAGTTATTGCTAAGATCATCTCAAACAAATTAAAAATAAAGCTCTCTGAAATGATATTGTAGGAGAAATCTGGTTTCCTCCTTGGACATCAGATTCATGATGCTATAAGTGTTGCTCAAGGGTCCCTTCATTCTATTAAGATTAATAGGCTTGATGCTATGGTATTAAAAATGGACTTCGTTAAAGCGTATGACTAATTTAAATGAGACTTCCTTAGGCTATTACTTCACCAAATTGGTATTGATTTGAAGGTCACAAACTAGATTATGGGATGTGTTCAATCTATAATTTTTGTTTGTGTTAGTAAATGGCTCTCCAACTAGATTCCCCAACAATTCTAGAGGCTTGAGACAAGGGTGCCCCCTTTCTCCCCTATTATTCCTTCTTGTCATAGAAGGCCTAATTATAATGATAATTAAAGCAAAAAAAGATAGTCTTTTAAAAGGGGTCAAGGTGTCCAAGACATTGTATATTACTCTTCTACTATTTGTGGATGATGTTTTGCTTTTTAGGGAAGATAGGGTTGCTAAATGGGATCCCTTTTATAGATTTTTCTCGACTTTCTGCCATGCATCTAGTATTGATATTAGTAGCCAAAAAATAAATTTTCCTTCAAAGTAGGGCTTCAAATGAGACCCTAGCCTCCATTAAATATTTTTTGCCCTTTAAGGCTGAATCTTTAGAGAAATGATTCACATATCTGGTCTATCAATTAAAACCAAAATGTTACCACTTGGAAGATTCGTCTTGGTTAAAGGTAGAAAACAAAATTGGTAATTGGAGTTATAGGTGGCTATCTCTTGGAGGTAGAATGATTTTGGTTAAGTCCATGTTGGAAAGTATTTTGGTGTATTTGTTAGCACTCTCTAAGATCCTAAATCCATTATAAGGAAGATTAGGAATGCATGTTTAATTTCCTCTAAACTAGTAAAAAGGAAAAGGAAGGTATTCATTTGGAAAAATGGGATATTTTATCTCAACCTAAGTTCCTTGGGGATTGGGGCTTCAAAAATATTCACTAGTTTGGCTTAGCCCTCTCTATGAAGAGACTCTAGAGAGCTTTGATTGGTTCTAGTCGCTAGAATCCCATTATCAAGGACAAACATTTTAAAAATAGGTATGTCACTCACTAGGTGAGATCCTATGTCAAGCAGGTAAATTTCTTTGGCTCTATTGCCTGGAGGGGTCTTTTGGAATCTTACCCTTGGCTCTTTACCTGACTTTCCTAGAAGGTGAGTAAGGGTAATCAAATAATCCTAGGTGTTAGTTTTTGGTAGCATCATATGTGCTTTAGCCATGAAATTTGGTGGAGAGGCTAAGGCACATGAGTTATAAAGAACCCAAAAGTAGTTTGGTGAAATTCCACCCAGATTGTATTTTATTAAAATAATTAATTTTTTTAATGGGGTTCCTAAGTATAAACTTAGGAAAATTAAAATATTAATGGGTATTAATCAAAATATGGGTGAGAATGATCTAGAAGGCGGATCAAGTCAAGTTTTAATCTTATCCATTGATTAGAGACTTAATCTCGGTCGTTGAAGTCTCAATGAGAAAAGTATAAGAAGGAGGCTTGGGGTTCATTTAGAGACATAAAAAGAGATTGAGGAAATTGATTTTCTGAGGTGAGAAGTTCTTAGGAGGAAAATCAATTGGGGAGATTTTGCAGCAGAAGGGCAGTGAGAATCCGTGAGAAGGAATTTATGGAAAGTACAAGGTAGAGAGAGGACAAAAACGTCCAAAGGAGGGTTGACGCTAGCCTATGCAGAGGCAATGTAGTTAGTGAGGGGAAGTCGAGTTTTTCCTGAGGGAATTCAAAGTTCAGTTGCCAAAATCCAGGGTGTGAGTCTGGGAGGTAGGAAAGTCAAATTTTCAGCCAACAGAGGATACATAGCAGAGAGGTTGTGTAATACCCAGGAGGGGTGACGTAGTTTGATGCATAGGCCATTAGAAGGTGACACAAAGCCTCCAGACTTGAGGATCAGTTACTGATTCTCTAGTGACAAGGTGAGATAATTTCACCAGCCTTTTGTCCAGTATTTCTATGTAAAGGATTACTAGTTGAGCATCCTAGATTTGCACTCAGAATTTTCTCCTGCATAATAATAAACCCTTGAGCTGCTGCACCAGTTTTACCGCATTGGGTTTTTCCAGGGACTATTTTTTCCAAAAATAACTGTGTCCTATGTATCTTGTTCTTTACTGAGTTTTCTGTTTCATGTAATCAAAATTTAAGTCGTGTAGGCTGCAGAAGTAATTTGCTCTAGTATTCAGAGAATAACTTGAATGTATATTAAACTCAAGTAGGTGAAGTAGATTCAGATTTGCTGCAGTAAAGGTTCCTTGAGGATTAGGAATTTTCACATGGTATCAGAGGATTGATTTTGAAATAGGAAGATCAGATCCAATGCTAAGCAGAGAGGCCAAAAGCTGCACTTGTAGCATTTCGAATCACCTTGAAGGGATTTTGCAATCCTTGCCGGGAAGAAGAGATTCCGAGGAAATCTCTCTCTGAGAGAGTCGATAGAGAGGTACGATTTCTAGTTTGTGAGTTTGTAGAGGTAGAGGGAGTGGTGCAGAGCCTTAGTGCAGTGCTTGAATGATGCAGTATTTGTCGGGGCAGAAATCTGTTGGAAAAGAGTGAAGACACATAGAAGGGGAATTTTCTCCTTAGAGAACTTTTTGCCAAAAAGTTTGAATTTCTCACTTGCCAGGCAGTTGAGAAGTGACTAGAGGAGTTAGTTCGACAGTTGGGTGAGATGGCATCATATGGGTTCAGAGATTAGGACAGGTTGGAAGGAGCTTCCAACTATGTCATATGGAAAACCAGAATCTTAGTTGTGTTGGAGGAGTACAATCTTGAAGCCGACATCAAGAGTGTTGTAGTTGTTCCTATAGACAATGATCAAAGGAATAAGTACAAGGTCGATAAAGGAAAGGTGAAGAGGTTCATACTCATTGGAGTTTGAGATCATGTGGTCTCACACACGCAGGGAAAAGATATAGCCCAAGAGATGTGGGAAGCTTTGTATTCACTATATGAAGGCTTTTCTGAACAACGAAAGACATACCTAGAACATAAGTTGCAATGGACATTGATGCAGAAGGGAGAAGGGGTTGAATCCTATATTCAACGTCTTCAAGACACCAGAGACCAACTTTCTGTAGTGGGGTCTAGTCCTTTGTCAACTGCGATGGTAATGACGACCCCGAATGGAGTCTCGGATGAATGACAAGTCTTTGTCCAAAGTATATTGGGTAGGGAAAGACTACCTTCATGGGAGGAGATGTGGGCAACCCTTCAACATGAGGATTTAAGGAGGGACCTAGTAAAGGTCAACCTCAATGGCAATAGTGGGAGTGGCACGAAGACCAAGGAGGAGGAGGAGAACGCAACTCTAGCATTGAAGAGACAACAAATGCAGAAGCGAAAGAAGGACATTTCAAAGGTAAATGTTTCAAATGTGGCAAGATGGGCCATTTTGCATCCTAATGACCTTTGAAGAAAAAGGATAAGAATGAGAAACATTATCCTCGGGCTACTCCAACAAAGATTGATAAAGATGAGTTTTTCATGAGTGACCATGCATCTCCAGGAGGGAAATGGGGTGATATTGAGCTGTAGTCGAGAGGACTACATGTGGGAAATATCCTTGAGGAGTCCACCTCTTGGATCAATTCCTTGCTATGAGAGCCTAAGATTCAACAGTAACGAGATGGACTTAGTGTCAGATGATGTAGTTGATTGTTTGGAGGATAGATGTAGTAGTTGGAGACCAGATACTGATCAACGCAGAGCAAGGTTGGCAACAGTGCAGTTGCCACAATGCATAAGTTAGTAGCAACGTAGAAGATTCAGAGGGTCATAGTCTATTAGCATTCAAATTCGAACATTCATGGTATTATGTTGAACACAGTCAAGTTCAGTTAATTTTGGATGTTTTTCAGTTGCTTCTCTCAGCAACTGAGTTGCAGTATGAATGCAGTGTTAGTAGTGGCACTGGCAGTGTCATGGGTAGCAGCACAATAGAAGCAACAACACAATGTTGGTTGCAACAACCATGTAGAAAGGAGGTTCTTCAGAAGCAGAGTAGCATGCAATTGGACATTGTTGCTAGAACACCTCTCTAAGAGGGAGTGTTAGTTTTTGGTAGCATCAGATGTGCTCTAGCCACAAAAATTGGTGGAGAGGCTAAGGAACGTGAGTTCTAAAGAACCCAGAAACCGTTTGGTGAAATTATGTTGGGTGTGGAGCTTGTGTTAGAAAATTATATATTACAGAGTAATGGAACACATAAAATATTGTAGAAATATAAACATAGAAAACGCATAAGAGAGACATAGATATACGTGGTTCACCCAGTTTGGGCTACGTCCACGGAGAAACAACCAATCCTTTTTACATTATCTATCGAACTGAAGAGATATAACCTACAACAGATTCGCTGAAACACCGTCTTTGCTCTCAATCTCCTCTCTCTTCCTCACTCAGAATACAGATATACATAGACGCAATACAATTCCCTCATATATAGTGAGGGGTTGCCTTCTAGGACAAAAAACCCTAAATTAAACATAACTTGTACCGTCAGATCATCCGCCTAATGAACGGCCCAGATTGACTAGAAATTACTAGACTTTTACAAGGCAATTTTACATCTATTTTTAGCTTCAGAGGCGTTACCCCCAAACCCCCGCCGAGTAATCGCTGGCCCCCGGACCCCCCAACCGGGGGGATCGGCCCCCCTGAACCCCCGTGGGGGGGACAAGTCCCCCCCGCACTCCCCTGTGGAGGGGTGTACAATCTTCCTGGGGTATACATCCGACTGAGACCTTTGAATACAGAAGATAATCAGGCTCCACACCAACAACCCGATTATATTCTTTATTTAGAGGTATCTCTGCATTGGAACCCAGATCATAATGTGGCAGAAATCCCGCCCGTAAATGTGCACCGCAAGGGATGTGGGTAACGACAATTATTTGGAGCCCCCCCAGCAGGGGATCAGGGGCAGCGCCCTCGAAGCTAAAAACACTTGTAAAATTTCCTTGTAAAATGTTTTAATTTTGAGTCAATCTGGGCCATTCATTAGGTGGAAATATGACAGTAGAACTTACATTTAATTTAGGGTTTTTTTCCTTTAGAAGGAAACACCTCGCTATATATGAGGGAATTGTATTGCGGCTATGTAGATGTGTATTCTGAGCGAGAAGAGAGAGGAGATTGAGAGCGAAGAGGTAATTATAGTGGATCTATTGTAGGTTATATCTCTTCAGTTTGCTAGATAATATAAAAGGAAGGATTGGCTGTTTCTCCGTGGATGTAGCCCAAATTTGGTGAACCACGTATATCTGTGTCTCTCTTGTTTTATGTGTTTTTTGTGTTTATATTTCTGCAATATTTTATGTGTTCCATTGCTCTATAATATATAATTTTCTAACAACTGCTATCAGAGCCGAAGGTCTATTTGGCTGATAAACTCGCAGGAGAGAAGGGTTCTTGGTTCGAGTGGGAGCAATGGCAGAAGATGGTAGGTTTAGGGCTGAGAAATATAACAGCCAAAACTACCTGCTATGGAAGATGCAGATGGAAGGTTACTTGTATTAGAAATATATATACCTACCATTGAGCGGAAAGACAAAGAAGCCGCCGAGTATGACAAACAAAGAATGGGATATTCTCAACAGAAAGGCACTTGGAACAATATGACTGTGCCTAGCGGCGTCGGTAGCCTTTAATATTTCAAAGGAAACGACAATAGAGTATTTAATGTCGGCATTGGAAAAACTATATGAAAAACCCTCGGCCTCAAATAAGGTATTTATTATGAAGTGTTTATTTAATATGAAGATGTCAAAAGGTGGATCTGTTGCTGATCATTTAAATGAATTTAATATAGTCACCAGTCAGTTAAGTTCTATAGGGGTAACTTTTGATGATGAATCTAGGGCTCTGTTATTTCTATGCTTATTGCCAGAAAGTTGGAATGGTTTAGCTATGGCAATTAGTAACTGTGTCTCTGGATCTAGTACTTTAAAGTTTGATGATGTTGTTAGTGTAATCCTTAGTGAGAAAATGTGACTGAAAAGCTCCGGTGAGACATCAGGTAATGCTTTGATTGCAGAGACTAGGGGAAGAAAAATGGAAAGAGGAAAGAGCATAGGATATCATAGTAAGTCAAGGAAAGGAAGATCCAAGTCCATATCAGGGATAGTGTGCTGGAAATGTAGAAAGAAAGGACACTTGAAGAAAGACTGCAAGTCTTGAAAGGGAAAAGAAGGAGACGCACAACAAGAAAACAATCACGAAGTGAATGTGACAGGTGATGTGTTGCAAGATGCTTTGGTTCTTTCATTAGAAAATATCATTGATGCTTGGGTGGTAGATTCAGGGGCCTCATTCCATGCCACACCTGATAGGAAACATTTTCATGATTATGTTCAAGGAGATTTTGGATAGGTTCGATTGGGGGATGATAAACCCTGTACAATCATTGGAATGGGTACAATTTTCATAAAACAACAGAATGGAAATCAATGGTTGTTGAAGGAGGTAAGACATGTTCCATATCTGAAGAAAAATATGATTTCAACAGGGCAATTGGGAGGTGAAGGCTATGTAACTACTTTTACAGATAAAACCTGGAAGGTCACTAAAGGATCCCTGGTAATAGAAAAAGGAGAAAAGGTTGGTACATTGTATTTATGCAATGGTATTTCTAATTCTGTTAATGCTTTAACCTCTACAAGAGAAGATATGGAATTGTGGCATCATAGGCTTGGGCACATGAGAGAGAAGGGGATGCATATTCTTCACTGAAGAAATTTGTTACTAGGTTTGAAGCATATTGATTTGGAATCTTGTGAGAATTGTGTTTATGGAAAATAGAAGAGAGTCAGATTCCTCAGAGTTATAATGTTACTTTTATTGATGATGCAACTAGAAAAACCTAGATTTATTGTATTTTGAAATAAATCTGATGTATTTGATACTTTCAGAAATGGAAAGCTTTGGTTGAAAATGAGACAGGAAAAAGTTTGAAGTGTCTAAGATCAGACAATGGAGGTGAATATTGCAGCAAGGAGTTTGATAGGTATTGTTCAAAGAATGGAATTCACAGAGAAAAAACAGTTCTAGGAACACCACAAGAAAATGGTGTGTCAGAAAGGATGAATAGGACAATCATGGAGCGTACAAAGTGCATGAGATTGCATGCAAGATTGCCTTTACAATTTTGGGAAGATTGTAGATACTATTGTTGATCTAATAAATAGAGGGCCTTCAAGTTCCTTGGATGGTGGTATTCCAGAGGAGGCATGGACAGGTAAAAAGTAAACTACTCATTTTTAAAAACTTTTGGTTGTGACGCCTTTGTCCATATTAATAAAGAAAATAGAACAAAGATTGAGGCAAAATTAAATAAATGTACCTTTATTGGATATGGGTTTAATGATTTTGGTTATTTCTTTTATGATTATGGAAAACACAAAATCATTAGGAGCAGAGATGTCATATTCAATGAAAAGGTTTTATATAAGGATCAGATGCAGGAAAAGAAACAGGAAAAAGAAAATAGAGAATGCAGAGTGCTTGATGAGATCATAGAAAAAGTGAAGGTGCCTGAAACTCATAATGATCAATAGCCAGAACAACAACATCAATCACAATAGAAATAAGAACCTCAAACACTTGAAAGTAGTGTTAGAAGATCCACTAGGATAAGTAGACCCCCTGAACGATACTCTCCTTCATTATATTATGTATTGTTGACTGATTCTGGTGAACCAGAATGTTATGAAGAAGCAGTGCAAGTAGAAACCAGGAAGAAGTGGGAGCAAGCCATGAAAGAAGAGATGGAATCCTTAGCACATAACCAGACTTGGGACTTAGTCAGGTTGCCTGCACGTAAAACAAAAGAGATGGAATCCTTAGCACATAGCCAGACTTGGGACTTAGTCAGGTTGCTTGCACTAAAACAACATTGTAGAATAAATGGGTTTACAAGTTGAAGGAAGAAGATGGAGGTAGAAAAATGTATAAAGCTAGACTTGTGGTGAAGGGGTTTGCACAAAAAAAAGGTATAGACTTTGATGAGATATTTTATCCTATTGTTAAAATGACTTCAATCAGAACTATTTTAAGTCTAGTAGCAGTTGAAGATTTGCATCTTGAGCAGTTAGATGTAAAGACAACCTTTCTCAATGGGGATTTGGAGGAAGAGATATATATGCAACAGACACAAAGATATGAGGTCAAAAGGAAGGAGAAACTAGTATGTAGGTTGAAGAAGAGCTTGTATGGCTTAAAACAAGCTCCAAGGCAGTGGTAACTAAAATTTGACAGGTTTATGTCTAAACAAGGTTATAATAGATGTCACTCTAATCATTGTGTTTATCTCAAAAGGAAAAATGATGGCAGATATATTATATTGTTATTGTATGTAGATGACATGCTTATTGCAGGTTCTAACATGCAGCAAATATATGTGCTCAAAAGAAAATTGGCAAACTCATTTGCAATGAGGGATTTGGGTGTTTCAAAACAAATCCTTGGTACGAGAATAACTATAGACAAGAAGAATCGAAAATTAACATTGTATCAGAGTGAGTACATACAAAAGGTATTGAAAAGATTTAATATGCACAAAACAAAACTAGTTAGTATACCTTTGGCTAGCCATTTCAAACTAAGTAAGGAGGTGCATCCCAAGACTCAGGAAGAAATGGCTTATATGTTTAAAGTTCCATATGCATTAGAAGTTGGAAGCTTAATGTATGCAATGGTTTTCACAAGCCCTGATATTTCACATGCAGTGGGAGTTGTAAGTAGGTACATGAATAATCGAGGAAAAGAACATTGGATGGCGGTGAAGTGGATTCTCAAGTATTTGAGAAGTACCACAAATAAAGCATTATGATTTGGTGGTTCAAACATTTCTCTATAGGGATATGTTGATGCAGATATGGTGGGTGATAGAGATAACAGGATGAGCACCACAAGGTATGTGTTTACTATAGGTAGAACAACTGTCAGTTGGGTTTCAAAGCTGCAAAGTGTTGTTGCACTCTCAATGATAGAAGCAGAGTATTTTTCTCCTACAGAGACTAGTAAATAAATGATTTGGTTACAAAGGTTTCTGGATGAATTGGGTAAGAAGAAGGAGTTGGGCAGGTTATATAGTGAAAACCAGAGTGCCATACATCTTGCAAAGAACTCTGCATTTCATTCCAAGACTAAACATATCCAACTCAAGTACCATTTCATACGGTAAGTGTTGGAAGATGGACAGTTGAAGCTAGAAAAGATACACACTAGCTAGAATCCTACAAATATGTTAACAAAAGTTGTAACAAGGGACAAAATGACATTCTTCTTGGTTTCATTTCGTCTTCAAGTATGATGATGAAGATGAGAAACATGCAGGTCTAAAGTGTAGTCATTGTCCAACAAATGAAGCGGTGGTGGAGTTGCTATAATTAGTCACCAAGTGGGAGATTGTTGGGTGTGGAGCCTGATTATCTTCTTTATTCAGAGGTATCGCCGCATTGGACTCCAGTTCGTAATGTGGTGGGAATGCCGTCCATAAATGTGCGTCGCCAGGGGGGGGTCCAAGGGGGGTGATGACGATTATTTGGAGTCCCTCCCCCCCTTAGCGGGGTATTGGGGGTAGCGCCCCCAAAGCTAAAAACAATTGTAAAGTTGCCTCGTAAAATGTTGTATTTTCATAGTCAATATAGGCCATTCATTAGGTAGAAATCTGACGGTGGAAGTTACGCTTAATTTAGGGTTTTTTTCACTAGAAGGAAGCCCCTCGTTATATGTGAGGGAATTGTATTGCGGCTATGTAGATGTGTATTCTGAGCGAGAAGAGAGAGGATATTGAGAGTGAATAGGGAATTGCAGCGGATCTGTTGTAGGTTATGTCTTTTCATTTTGTTGGATAATATAAAAGGAAGGACTAGCTGTTTCTCCATGGATGTGGCCCAAATTAGGTGAACCACATATATCTGTGTCTCTCTTGTTTTATGCGTTTTATCTGTTTATATTTCTGCAATATTTTATGCGTTCCATTGCTCTGTAATATATAATTTTCTAACAAATTCCACCTGGATTGTATTTTATTAAAATAATTAATATTTTTAATGGGGTTCCTAAGTCTAAACTTAGGAAAATTAAAATATTAATGGGTATTAATCAAAATATGGGTGAGAATGATCTAGAAGGTGGATCAAGTCAAGTTCTAATCTTAGCTGTTGATTAGATACTTAATCTAGACCATTGAAGTCTCAACAAGAAAAGTATAAGAAGGAGGCTTGGGTTTCATTTAGAGACACACAAAGAGATTGAGGAAATCGATTTTTTGAGGTGAGAAGTTCTCAGGAGGAAAATTGGTTGGGGAGATCTTGCAGTAGAGGGGTAGTGAGAATCCGAGAGAAGGAATTTCCAGAGAGTACAAGGTAAAGAGAGGATAGAAAGCCATCCAAAAGAGGGCTAACGCTAGCCTACGTAGTGCTGATGCAGAGGCAGTGCAGCCAATCAGGGGAAGTCGAGTTTATGCTGAGTGAATTTGAAGTTCAGTTGTTGAAAGCCAGGGTGTGAGTTTGGGAGGCAAGAAAGTCAATTTTTTAGCTAGCAGAGGATCCACAATAGAGAGGCAGCGTAATACCCAGGAGGGGTGATGCAGTTTGTCGTAGAGTCCATCAGAAGGTGACGCACAGCCTCCAAAGCTGAGGATCAGTCACTGATTCTCCAGTGACAAGGTGAGATCATTTCACCATTACTTTGTCTAGTATTTTCTCTGTAAAGCATTTCTAGTTGAGCATCCTAGATTTGTACTCAGAATTTTCTCCTGTATAATAATAAACCCTCAGAGCTGCCATATTGGTTTTCCTGCATTGGTTTTTTTGAGGACTATTTTGTCCAAAAATAATTGTGTCCTATGTATCTTGTTCTTTGTTTAGTTTTCTGTTTCATGTAATAAAATTTTATGTAGTGTAGGCTGCCAAAATAAGTTGCTTGAGTATTTAGAGAATAACTTGAATGTATATTAAACTCAAGTAGGTGGAGTAGATTTAGATTCGCTGCAGTAGGGGTTCCTTGAGGATTAGGAATTTTCACACTAGGAAAGGATCCATTTATAGGAGGTGTTTAATTTTATACACTATCTCCAAATTTGATTTCCCTCTTAAATGTACAAGGGGTGAACATATTGAGCCATGTTATGAGATTTGACTCGTGTACAACTCTCTCTAAAAGCTGGAAAAACTCGGCTAATTTGGGTTTACATGGGTCCTTGGTTGTTGAATGAGACCTCTTTGTAAGGGGCCTATATTATAATGAGATTTATCTAAATAATAAAGAGGATGCCATAGTCTAGAGTTGGAACACCTATTCAGGCTAGGTTTATGCTACATTGGCTTATGAATCTATCTCTTCTTCCTCACTGGAACAAAAATAAATTTGGTGGCATAAGAAATTATGGGAATGGTCTTTTCCAAAAAAACTCTGGTGCTTTTGCTAACTCTCTCTTAGCAATCATATACTTATGCGGGATAATATCCAATGAAGTGGATTAATTGGATCAAATGTATGCTTTATATGTAAGTTTAGGCCTTAATATATGGACCACCTCTTCATTCGTTTCTCCTTTGCCATGGATGTCTGGAAATACACCATCTTTTCTAAGACTTTAGGACACGAGATCTACCTTTTCTTTCAAATCCTACCTTTGTTGGTGGGATCTAAAGATGAGAATATGTAAAACCCTTACAATCTTTATTGCCTCGGGCATCTTGATGGTGGGGAAAAAATTCATATTTGAATATTTAACCATGAAACTTGAATAGATACTTTACCATATTGTTTGTTTTTTTACGGAATTGATGGGATTACCAAATCCGATGAATGTCAGAAAATTATGTTATCCTATGTTATCACAGTCTTGCTCTATTGGTTTTTTTATGGTGCATCAAAATCAGGTCAATGTGGTTGGGGTGCCTTTATCAAGCTCCCTGAAATTCATTCTATCCATATTTCACTGAATATTAGATCTAGAACAAACACTAAGGCTAAAATCATCGCTTATAGGGAACTTCTACTTTTTGCAACCTTGAAAAAGTTTGCTTATTTACAAGTTTATGGTGATTCTAAATGCATAATTTATTGGTTATGAGGCTCTTCAAATTTACAGGTATTAAATTTGTTTTTCTCGAAGAACACAATTATATACAGGAAGAAAAAATTTCAATATATTTCTTTTCAACAACGGAATGTAATAATCAGGCAATCACCTTATCGAAAAGGGCTCTTACCATGGAAAAAGGCTATATATTTTTTGAAGAATGGCATGGTACCACTTTGACAGAAATAGGAAGACTTCTTATCTCAGATATTTAGTTTATCGTTGACAAAACTGAGTCTACAACTATGCTTTTCCTTTTTGAAAATTGGTTTAAAAAACTCAGGCATTGTTTGTCTTGGATTTAATATCTTAGTATACTGAGGGTAATTTGGAACATAAATGTTTCTTTTGTTTTTTGTTGGTATTAGTAAGCCAAATTTACTACAACTAATTACATCTCAGACCTTACTTAATTTTTCAAGGTATTATACAGTGATATAAGTAATATTTAGGAATTTCATTTTATGGGAATTGGCAATTTGTTTTGATATTTTGGATAGGTTTTTTTTTGGTATTCTACCTGTGCTGACCATTGGTGAAGCTCTGCTTCCTTTGTAAAGATATCATATGTGTTGTCATTCTGTATTTTTGAGGTTAAGGGAGTAAACACATAGGACAAAATCAAAACCACTTTGGAAGCTGGGATCTAGCCCTGCCAGCTTCAGAGAGGGATCTCTCTGTAAAATTTAGCTATACTTTGGTTTAAATTTTAAGCTAGTTAAGACTGTACTGATTGTTTTTGATTGGAAAGTTTGGTTGATTAAATTGTTATAATTCCATTGGTCTATGGAGTCTAAAGATTAACTGGGTCTGCATCAAACTTTGAAGGAGTTTCACAGGGAAAGATAGGTTGCACTAGTTGGATCTTTCAAAATTTTAAATGGATTATGAAACATAAGAAATGTAAGAAACTAAGGAGCAATGCAAAATTCTTTAATTTGACTTTAACAGAAAACATATAAATTAATAACAACCAGAATAGGGTGTTATGTATAACATATCCTATTCATCACAGTTTCTGTTATGTAATTAAGCTTTTAAGAAATAATAGAGAAAGGAGACAATGATTAAACACTTAAACTGAAGAAAAACATCACCATTTCGTACACCACATGAATACTGTGAAAATTTCCTTGTATTATTGATGCTTCCAACAACTTTGAAAAATTAAAATTCCCAGAGGAACTTATATTCAATAATCAATCCTTAATACTTCAAAAAGTAAAGAATTTTTACAAATAATTACAAAATTGTTGTCTCAACCGAAAATGTATTATTAGCCTAATTCTAAACAATAAAATTTATCTCTTGGTAGAAAAATAGGCTACGTAGACACTGCTTCTGGCCATTTCCTTCATCTTCAGAACATAGACTTCTTGAGTGATCAATTTATCATTTATCACATATATGCTGGGTAGTCCTTTATGGATTAATGTCTCAATTATGTTGCAAAACATGTTCACTCCCAACTCTAGTGTTTCACATCTTTCCTCCAATTGATCAATGAGGTTTCTTTTAGTCAAAACTTTCTTGACTTCCAAAATAGTGGCAGTCCCATCACTAATTCCTAATTCTTCAAGTTCATATTTGTTCTTTGAATTCAAGAATTTAATAATGTTGGAGGCTTTTGTGGGCACATATCCCAACTTTTACCTTACCTAAACAATGGTTTATGTGGCCTTTTCTATCAACTCTTTCTGTTCAAAAATGATTTGGATAGATGGCCAAATCTCATTCATAGAGTCCAGAATACCCATCCAAATGGTTTCCTTGGCTTGGTCCAAGGTATGACCAATTGATGTATCCTTTTCTATCTTATGCAATCTCTCCAACAGTCTCTGAGGTTTCTGTACTTCAGCCATACGAGAGGTTTCAATTCTGGTTTTCTGTTCTTGCAGAGCTTTGAGCTGTGCCAGCAATGTATTGGTCTCTTCTGACTGGATTGACATATTCTCCAGTGTTTTTGTCACTTGTTCAACACTTGTAGTATGAGTGGAGGAAGTAGATGCAATTGTTGTTCATGTTGCCAGAAGCTGAGAAATGTGTATGGCATTCAGGGGGACAATGGCCATCTTCTAACTCTGTTTTTTCTCTTTTATCATCTTTTCCATTTCTACCTCCATCTTCCTGATTTGTATATTTTTCTCTATAATCAGCTTCATCATGTCAACCTTATGTGTTTCATCCTCTTCAATGTCTTTGGTCAAGGGATCCTATGTGGCTGGTAGCTTAAGATGCTTTCTCAATGCTGCAATATCTAGATTTTTCTTCTTGATAATCTCCTCTGCAACATTTACATCTTTAGGATCATATCCTATATTGACTACCAAATCTTCCAAAGAATTGATCCTATTATCCTTTGCTAAGGAGCATACCTTTTCCATTTTAAAATGAGACTGAATGTTGACAAATTAAACTTGCAACTTAGATAATGACATAGAAATATTAGTTAATGTAGAAGAGATCATCTCACTAGTCTGCTTATGCATCTCCATTTGATCAATGGGATGGATATCTTTGGTGTTGAACTCAAATGAAGTACTCTTGTAGTTTGCTAATGTTTTTGGATGTGGAATTTAGGCCTCAAGAAAGGCCATCTGCATATTTCCATGCTCTGTGTCAAAAATTGCTAACAATCTGCTCTGTGAGCTGGAGGTCTGCTTCCAAAACTCATTATAGGTATTGTTCTTAAGAATCACATTCTTAAGTTTAATCTCTTTGTACCTATCAAAAACAATCTTTTCCTTCTCTTCTTGGAAATTTTGTGAATCCAGTTCTGTATCCTTCTAACCATCTGAAAATGAAGGTCCAGTAGAATATGTTACAAATTTGCTGCTTGTACATGGTGAGTCTGTAATTATGATGGAAGCATGCTCTTCTGTCCCTTTTTCTACATCTGTCCCAGGAGTCCATTTTTCCCTTTTCCTCTAACTGATCCTAAATTCTTTTGCATCACTTCCTGTTGTTGATGATGATCCCTCCTCTCCGTGTTTCTTACTTGTTTTATCCTGAGGAGTGGGAGTTTGTAAACTTGAAGTAGAAAACAATTGTTATTTAGCTTCTTGCAAAGTATTATCTATCCATTCCAACTGATTTTCATACTTTTCTATCCCAGGCCTTGACGTATGAATGTAGGGAGTAGTTTTGTTTTCTACTCTTAGCTTGGGAATGATACCTTGAGGGTCATAAGACCATGTAAAACTAAGGCTGAATTTCATGTCTTTAAGAATTTTGTTTGCTTCTTCTCCTGCTGTCTTGGTATTGCATATGAATGGGCCCACCTGTGTCTTTATGCGGAATTGTGACTTCTTCTTTGCCACCACAAAATGGATGTCATCAGAATTTAACATTTGTCTAATGTATTCTAGGGAAAAAATCCTCATGGGGAGGTATTTTGGAAGTCTGTATGGTTCCAATTCGCATCCATAAACTCTGATTTCTCTGTAGTTTTGGTATAAATACAAATTTCCACTATTGGCTTGATATGTTAGATGTAAAATTATTTTGATATGTTCACCGATTCTGGGTTGTATTGAGATGTTTAGGATGTTTATTGCTGGGTGAACGGACTCTTCAATAAACTATTTGTATGAAAATTCTTGCTGCTCCTTCATGACCAATGAAGTGAAAAAAATCACAGGTTGCTGGTTTCCTTCATCATCTAACTCCTGCATAGCAAAACTGAACATGTCTGCTTGATAATAAAGGAGCCTGTAGATTAAAATGGAAGTGTAATTAAACACCTGCTCTGTTGGAAATTTTAGAAACTGTTCATGAATGCTATTAGCCAAGAATTCACTGAAATGAAATAAAATGGATGGTTTACTGTTTGTGGAAAATATGGAAAGGAAACCTAGAATGGGCTAATCTATCCACTGATTAGAATAATAACCCAAAATGTATGAAATTATGGATATAATTTGTTTAACTTGATTAGGGAAGATAGAGGAAAGGTATGAAGGGTTCTTCTTTGGTAGTTGGGCATTTTCAGGCAAGAAGATATAATTTTTTTTGGCTCTTGTAGAGAAATCAAGCTTTTGATAAAGTTGGTGAGGGCTTCTAAGGAAAAAGGGGCACTATTTTCCACAAGGGGAGCCAACATCATTTGGTTTATGTATCAGGCAGTAATGGTAAACAGGATGTCACCAGATGGGGCCATAATAGCTCTCTGAGCAGGGACATAACAGGCCTGACATTTTCTGGTGAATTCAGGGGCTTGGAAGGTCAAAGGGAAGATATAAAGGGGAATATTTGACTTCTAGAGTCCAATTTCATCTGTTTTGTCTGCATGCTTGTCTTCCAGCCAATAATATAGCTCTAAAAACTCACGGTCACATTGAGTTTCACTAATCCAATAAGCCCTGTCGGCTAAAGGAATGTGATCTAAATCTATGGACGGAGGGATCGATGGATTGATAGGTTTCTCTTGGGTTTTTCTCTTTGGAGGCATGATTGTATCAGTGAATAGTTACATTGAGAGAAAAGAAGGCTTACCGGGAACAATTTAAGGTTATAAGCCGCTAAGGGAAAAAAACATTGTGCTGAGAATTTGGTCAGGTCGGGTTCAACGAGTGTTTGAAAATGGTCACTATGTAAAAGTTGTGAATTACAAAGAATGAGCAGTGAAAGGGAGAAATGCAATATTTCAAAATATTCTAAAGGGAGAGAGGTGAGATCCATTGGAGGTTTGGCGCGGGACCGTTAAAGTTTGAACAGTTACCTGGGAAGGTATATTGAATGCCAAACAATTATTTTGCTGGGAGAACAATTAATTGGGCAATGACTATGTGACATGGTGGGAGATGAGTGGCAAAGGTGACGAAGAAGGAACATGGTAAGTGGATGAGGGGAAGGTGGTTTCAGAAGGGGTAGAGGGTGGTAAGTAGTATCGCAAGGGGTGGGGGGGGGTGCGAAATAAGGAGAGGGCGCCACATAGGGATGGGGTCCAAAGGGAGAAACCGCCTTTTTGGATCCCCCCACCCCGTGGTAAAGGTAGGATGGAGAGGGGGGCCGAAAGTGAATGAGGATCATGGATCGTGAGGGATAGATGATCCCAATGCTCTGACAATGACATCGATTAACTAGATACGACAAAATGAATTTGTCCATATGTGCCTTTTATTCTTGCTTTTAACTTAGGATAAAGGTTAGAATCATGAAATATATCAAATACTTTATCCATTGGTGCCTTTTTTCTTTTTGCATTGTCACTAAAACTTAGGATAAAGGGACATAAGCATATATTTATAAAACCAACTGCACTTAGACTAAAAAACCCACCTTATTTTCTTTTATTAAAAACAAAAAACTATCTAAATCCTATCACTTATTTATCCTATTGATTCCGATTAAATAGTTGAATCAATGTCATTTTCTACCTAACTACTAATTTACCAAGATTAAACTGTTTGGAAAATATTTATTTCCTAGTCTAATTTACAGACATTTAAACATGTTTAACCGTGATTATACTGTATGATTAAACAAATAACTAGTGATTGTGGCATTTTAAACAAGCTGCACACAACCTTTATTTATCAATGATGAAGAAAACTAGCTATCAGTAGTGGCATTTAGACTTGCAACACTTTCAATATAATTTCTTTTGTTTATCTTTTGATGGGGTTCAATCTTATTTTCTTTTTTTGGAATGTTTTTTGGTTTTGTTTTTTCTTCTTCTATTTATACCCTCTTTTCATTTTTTTTATTCTATTTTTCTTTTATTTGGAAATCATTTGCAGATTGACAATTATTTACAATATGAGATTTCTAAGATAAAATACTCAATCACCTTACGATCCTATAAATTATAGGGCCCTAACAGTGGCTCTAGCTGGGGATGGCACTCTCCTTGTGAGGTGCCAAGAACATTTGATCAGTAGCCTCGAGTGTTCTATTTTAGCAATATTCACACCTGATTTCTTTTGTTTGTAGTACTTATGGTATCATATCAACTGAAGCTTAGGGCCTTCTCTGCGGGCTTCAACTTCTATCAATAGGTCACCCAATCAAAATAATAAAACAATGATGAATGATTAATGCTAGAAAACTTCAATTGCTAAGAGAAATAGTGCTTCAGTATTCTGCCATTCATAGGTCCACCAGGCATTTCTATCCCATCTGGATGTTTGAGAAAAAATCCATTATGTCCTATGAAAGTATGAATGATATAAGGTCCTGTCCATAGATTGTCAAATTTCCCATGCTTTCCTTTGTCCTCTCTTATGGAATCCCACTTTAAAACTCTATCACCCAAAGTGAAATCATCTGATTTAGTTCTTCTATCAAAAATCTTTTTGATATTCTCTTGGATGACCTAAGCTTTATTATAGACTTCTTCCCTAGATTGCTGCAATTGAATAGTCTGATCAATCCTCCTTTGAATGTCATTTGGCTCAACCTGCAATTCCTGAATTATTTTTATAATTGGAACTCCTAGAGAGGATGGAAAAACAACATCCATTCCATTAACCAATTTATATGGTGACATGCCAATTGATTTCTTTGTTATGAGTCTATTGGTCCAAAGTGCATTTATTAACTTGTTGTGCCATGAATTTTTGTTCTCTTCTAACAACTTTTTAATAATGTTTATCAAACTCTTATTTGAAGATTCAACCAACCCATTGCCCTGTGGGTAATAAGAAGTTGAATGTCTCAAAGTAATATGGCATTTGTTGTGGAAATCTATCATTTTCTTAGATTTAAAAGCTGCAACATTGTCTGTAATGAACTTGTTTGGACAACCAAATCTAGACAAAATATTGGTTTCCAAAAATTTGATAAAAACAACATTAGTAGCCAATCTAGAAGGTGTGGCCTCAATCCATTTGGTGAAGTAATCAGTAGTTGTGAGGATCCATTTATTTTGGGCAAAGGATGGTGGATGGATTTCTCGAATGAAATCCAACCCCCATTGTTAGAAAGAACTTTCAACATATATGGGTTGCAAAGTCAGAGGCAATAGTTTTCTTTTCCCCTCAAATATTTGGCATTTGTGGCAAGAGGTTACCTTCTTATGAGCATAAGGGAAAATGGTAGGCCAGTAAAAACCATCTCTAAGGATTTTATTAGCAGTGATTTTCTAGTATAGATGTCCACCGTAATCACCTTAATGGAATTCCTGCATTGTTCTTTCTGCATCATCTTTCAATAGACACTTTAGTAAAATAACACCAACATCTTTCCAATATAAAACATTATCTATGATGCAAAATTTCACTGCTTTCAATTTTAGAAATATATCCTTTGTCTTAGCCAAACCGTGAGGATCATTTAAATTGAATAAAACAAAAATGAGGTCTGCATACCAGGGTGAGGTCATAAAAGCCTCATCTAATTGTTGAGTCGCTTGTTCCTCTTGATCATCTAATGTAGCTACAAAGTTAGATTCAACCATCAATTTTGCTAACCCTTTTCCTTTGATAAGCTTGGTGGGCTTGATTTCCATGTCATACTCAAGAATGATGGCAATCCATTTGTCTCTCCTACCATCTGTTCCATTTTGGGTTAAAATATCCTTAACCACAACATTTGGTACATAAGAAATTATGTGAGAATGGAGGATATACACCCTGAAATCTTTGATTGCTTTTATTAATGCAAAGGCTTGTTTTTCCATTATATTATATTTGAGTGCAGCATCCCTTAAAGCCTTTGCTAAAGAAAGTAATGGGTTGTTCAAATCCATCATTGTTTTTTTGTAGAAGGACAACTAACAATATGTTCAGAAGAAAATGAAAAGATTATAAAATCCTTAGTGAAATCTGGACTAATTAGGACTGGTGCTTTTGTTAATGCTTGTTTAACTTGATCAAATGATTGCCTAGCTTCAATGTTCCATCTGATTTCTGAATCTCTTTTTAGCATATTCGTTATGTTTCTGAGAAGTTCTGCAAGGTTGGGGATGAATCTCCTTAGGAAGTTTATTCTACCAATAAATGATTGAAGTTCCTTAATGTTTCTAGGATGGTTGATTTTCAAAATAGCTTCAATCCTTTTGGGATCAATTTTAATACCTTCCTTAGAGATGATATGACCGAGAAGTTTTCCCTCTTCAAGGACAAAAAATGTTTTCTTAGGATTTAATGAAATCCCAAACCTTTTGCATTTCTCAAATACTCTTCTCAGATGTAACAAATGTTCTTCATCAGTTTTAGAATAAATAGTAATGTCATCTAGATAGATCACAATAAACCTGCCAATTTCATCAGCAAAAGCAATATCCATTGCTCTTTGAAATGTGGCTCCAACATTCATTAACCCAAAAGGCATCTTCACATACATGAAGGTACCCCATGGAGTAGTAAAGGCTGTTTTATCTTGATCATCAAGGTGAACAAAAACTTGATTATAGCCTGAGAAACCATCTAATAAATAAATCCTAGAAGATCCATCTACCTTCTCTAGAACATGATCCATTTTTGGTTAAGGGTAGTTGTCCTTTAGGGAAACTTTATTAAGGTTTCTAAAATCTATACATAGTCTGATTTCACCTATTTTCTTCCTAGTTGGCACTATATTAGAAACCCATTTAGAGTACCTAAGAGGAACTATGATTTTAGAGTCATACATTCTTTTAATTTCTTTCTCAATTAAAGGCATAAGTACTGGATTTATTCTTCGAAGTTTTTGCTTAAATGGTTTCTGATCCTCTTTAATTGGAATTTTGTGTTATATAATCTTGATATCATATGTTTTTAGATCTTCATAGCTCCAGGAAAAAAACATCATGTATTTTTATTTTTTCAGCAGTTGGGAGTGATTTGGACGGCTTTATGATTTTGGGATATTTTTCACTACCTATATTGCATTCTTCAACTGCTTCTCCTGTGGGCTCAATCTTAGGCTTTTTAGTGACATCATTGAAATCAAATAATTCTTCTAGTGGAACTAGACCTCTAGGTAAAACATTATCCTTTAACTGAAGTGTTTCAAACTCGTCTTTTTTAGATCTATCTCAAGCAATTCTAATTTATTTACAACTTTATTTATGTGTATATTTACATATGATTTTTCTAATTGCCTTTCTAGATTAGAATGTACAACTATTTGATTTTCTAATTCAGATTCCAAATCTATACTATCATCTTGAAATTCATCTTTAGATTGCAGAAAACTTTCAATTTGTTTATCACTTCCAAACACCTGCCAATACTTCATGTTATCTGGTACAACTAGTTTAGGCTTCATTTCCACTGTATATTCTTGATTAGGGTAAGGAATTTTACATGAGTTGGCTGAAAAAGCCAGACTATTTGGAATGATATTTTGTTTTCTAGGAATTGTAGAAAGGTCATATTCCAGAAAACTCTCTAGAAAATCGAGCACAACATTTCTGTATGCTCTCATTCTAGGGTGTTTAGCTGAATACTCTCCTTTAATTTGTTTTATAATTAACTCAGCATCCCCTTGAATGGAGATTCTCTTGGCACCTAATTTTTTTAACAATTGCAATCCTAATATAAGGGCTTCATACTCTGCTATGTTATTAGTACATTGAAAATTAAGCTTGTATGAATGACCTTTAACATGATTGTTTCCTATGTTTACCACCCACACTCTTGCTCCAGAGCCATCTTTGCTACAAGAGCCATAAAAAATCATGTTCCAAAGAGGTTCAGGAAGTGTGTTTTGTTCTATAGTTTGTGTTTGGCTTGGATCTGTTTTAGAAATCTCAGTTTCTACTTTGATCACCTGACTGTTGATGTCTCCATCATTATAAAGAATGAAAGAGTCTAAATCTGAGTGGACAAAATAAAAAGGATAGTTATGAGGTTTTTGTTGAATAGTCACCATGAATTTCATCAAGGTTTCACTATATAATCTTCTTTGCTTCCCAAAAGATAGTATGGTGGAAAAGGTCATATCCATTTGTAGGGTTCCTTTTAATTTTTCTCCCCATGAGCATGAAAACATCATGCCATACTTAGGTGGAATATCTGCAAGCACTATGTCCATTACCAGAATATTGGTTGGGATTTTACCTAAAGTAACACATAGGTCATTGATGAGACCCATACATCTTACTTTACTAGAATAAAAGGAATATAGGCATTTATAAGGTTTGCTAATGTCAAGTCCTAGCTTCTCCATAACAGCTTTACAAATTAAATTGTGGGAAGCCCCTAAATATAACATAACATTATGGAGGATCTTGTCAAGAATATTTAGGCTAACATAGAATGGAGGACCCTTCTTGTGGTTTTCCCTCAACTTCCGGCCCAAATAAGAGTTCAGGTTGGTCATCATTCAAATTAACAGAATCCGTGTTTTCCCCTATGTTTGGAGATTTCATCACTTGAGGTATGTACATATTTTTGTTCATTAACTCTGTTAGGGGAATAGCAATTTTTCAATTTTGCTAATTCATTTTCAATGTTGAACAGTGTTTGAATCTTAATTAGGTTTGGAAGATTAGATTGATCTGTAATTTCTTTTGATATAGGCACTTTTCACTGACTTTTGGTTGGGATATCAGTTTGACTTGTTTTGGAAGCATTATCATCTATCTTTTTTTATAGGAGTTTCAACTTTATTTTGCCAGAATTATCAACAGTCTTCTTGGGAGAATTATCTGTGGTTTTCTTAGCATCAATGTCAAAGGATTTCTTAGCAGGATTCTCAGAGTTCTTACTATTGAGATTATCTAATTTTTTTTTGCTCCTAAGGTTATACTGCTTGTGGACTTCCATAATGGCATTCTCAAAACCTTGTTTATATTCATCTGATTCCTCATAATCATGTTTAGTTTGAGCTAGGAGGACAAGTTCTTGCTCCTCCTGAGTGAGGAAAAAAATTTCATCATCATTTATTCCCATAATATTTATTTTATTGTCATCTAAATCTTCAATAATATTACCCTCATCATCAGTATAGTTTTATTGAAAAGGAGGTCGGACCGAATGATCTGGCCCCTTTTGTTCTCATTGTTTGATTTGGGGAACATTCCTTCTAAAGTTTTGGTTCCTATTTTGAGGAGAATTTTGGTTTTCTCTCATCTGAGCTTGATCATTTATGTTTACTCTTCGCATCATTTTTTCCACTACCCTCACTAGGTTATCAATTTTGTGATCAGAGGTAGAAGTGGAAGGTTCTTCTTCAATGGTAACCCTACATTCATATTTTAGTTTCGCTTTCTTGGCTAAGATGTTATCTTCAACTTTTATAGCATTGTCTTGCATTTCATCCAAAGTTGCCAGGTCTCTCTCTCTAAGTTGATATTCCATGTCTACATCAAAACCATTAGGAAAATCAATCAAAGCTAGACCAGGGGAGGGTTTGATGTCTTGAGGAATTGCATTGTAAACAGTGTTAAACCATTCACAGTATTCCTCCACAATTTCATTTGGCTTTCTTTTCAGTCTTTTGTATTCATTCAGGAGTTGGAGTGGATTTTTCTTGATTTCCCATCTAGCTACGAAAGTTTGATGGAAAGAATCAAGGTTGGCTATACTTCCCGCAGGTAAGCTCCTAAACCATTTTTTGACATCACCTCCTAAACTTTGAGCAAACAATCTCATTTTGACATCAGCCTTATCTACTTCTTGAAGGTCAAAAACATCATTCATTCTATCCACATGTTGCTGAGCAGTATGAGAACCAGTGTTATCAAAGGTCAAAATTTTAGATTGATAATCTCCAAGCATAGCATTTAGCTGGCTTGGTAACACCAAAGGTGCATACCTACCTACCATAGTTGGTCTGAAAGACTGACTGGAAGATGGACTTGTGGTAGGTGTAGTTGTGATAACTACAGGGATAGTAGGAATAATAGTCTGAGATATTACAGGTGAAAAAGTAGAGACTATAGAATGAGTAGGACTAGGGGGTTGTAGATTAACATACTGGGAAGATTGGGTGGACAAAGAAGCTACTGCAATTGTTAAGGCTGAAAATTCAACAGATTGTTGAATATAAGCTTCTTCAATGGCTTGGTCCAAAACTAAAACTAGACCCTGTAATTTATCAAATTGTTGTAGGTATTCTAGATCAGGATCTACTTTAGGAGATTGAATTTGGGGTATATATGGTTGCAGTATGGATTTATCAATAACAGTCTGATCTACAAAACTCTCAGATTTTGATCTAAACAAACTATGCTGGAAAGGCAAATCAAACTCTATATCTTGAATAGTTTCAAATTTCTCTGGAAGAGAGTTAGACCTAGACAAAGGACTGTTCTCAGGAAGATAATTGAACCTAGACAAAGGACTATTACTACCTTGGCTTTCTGTAAGACTTTTGTTTCTCACAAATTTCATTGGATTATCCACAAATTCAGCAGGGTTGGGATCAGGGTGAGCTCTAGTAAAAATTCTTTTAGGAGCGAGAACTATTAAGATTCATCACACATGTAACAAAAATAAAATAAATAATACACTCAATATATATAAGATTACAACCTCAAATCAGGTATTTCATGGTGATATAACAATTTTGTTTTATTGAAACACTGATTGAATACCAGGGAATAATGATTTTTCAGTTTAAAAAGTATTTTTCCCAGCATGGTCGCCACTATGTTGTCGTTCTGTATATTTGAGGTTGAGGGAGCAAACACATAGGAAAACATTAAAACTATTTTGGAAGCTAGGATCTATCCCTACTAGCTTCAGAGAGGGATAAAATTTGGCTATGTTCTGGTGTAAATTTTAGGCTAGTTAAGATTGTACTGATTGTTTTTGATTGGAAAGATTGGTTGATTAAATTGTTATAATTCCATTGAGCTATGGAGTCTAAAGATTGACTGGGTTTGCATCAATATTTGAAGGAGTTTGACAGGGCAAGCTAGGTTGCACTAGTTGGATCTTTCAAAATTTTAAACGGATTATGAAACGAAAGAAATGTAAGATTCAATACAAACTAAGGAGCAATGAAGAATTCCTTAATTTGACTTCAGCAGAAAACATATAAATTACTAACAACCAAAATAGGGTGTTCTGTATAACATATCCTATTCATCACAATTTCTATTATGTAATTAAGCTTTTCAGAAATAACAGAGAAAGGAGACAATGATCAAACACTTAAACTGAAGAAAAACATCACCATTTTGTACACCACATGAATCTTGTGAAATTGTCCCTGTATTATTGATGCTTCCAACAGCTTTGAAAAATTACAATTCGCAAAGGAAATTATAGTTAACAATCAACCCTTAATACTTCAAACATTAAAGTATTTATACAAATAATTACAAAATCGTTGTCTCAACCAACAATGTATTATTAGCATAATTCTAAATAATAAAATTTATCTCTTAGAAGAAAAATAGGCAATGTAGACAACTGCATGGAAAAGGTGGCTCTTTTTTGGTGGATTTGGTTGATGAATCAACCTCAAAATTGTGTTGCGCTGATGTGCTGACTGTTGTTTTTACTGTATCTGAATTACCTTTTAATCCAGTAAATCACAAAGTTCTTCCCACCTTTTTTCACCTGGTATGGTTACTTTAATTACCATTCGGTAAATCTCATCAACCTCAATATATTTTGCAAAAGTTGGTTTCATTGTAAAAACATGTTATACCTCATTCTAGATGTAGAAGTCATTTTCCATAGTTTCTAAATTTTTTATTGCTATCATACTGCCCTTTATGCCACTGAAATTGACACTACTTTTGGCTATTTCCTTCATCTTCAGAACATAGTCTTCATGAGTGATCAATTTATCATTTATTACATATATGCTACGCAATCCTTTTCGGATTAATGTTTCAATTCTGTTGCAAAACCTGTTCACTCCTAGCTCTAGTGTTTCACATCTTCCCCCAATTGATCAATGAGGTTCCTTTTAGTCAAAACTTTCTTGACTTCCAAAATAGTGGCAGTCCCGTCACTAATTCCTAATTCTTCAAGTTCATATTTGTTTTTTGAATTTAGGAATTTAATGATGTTGGAGGCTTCTGTGGGCATATCTCCCAACTTTTTCCCTTACCTAAACAATGGTTTTTGTGGCATTTTCTATCAACTCTTTTTGTTCAAAAATTATTTGGATAGATGGCAAAATCTCATTCATAGAGTCTAGAATACCCATCCAAATGGTTTCCTTGGCTGACCAATTGATGTATCCTTTTCTACCTTCTGCAATCTCCCCATTATTCTCTGAGATTTCTGCACTTCAGCAGTATGAGAGGCTTTAGTTCTAGTTTTTTGTTCTTGTAGAGCTTTGAGCTGTGCCTGCAATGTATTGGTCTCTTCTGATTGGATTGACATATTCTCCAATGTTTTTGTCACTTGTTCGGCACTTATAATATGAGTGGGGGAAGTAGATGTAGTTGTTGTTCATGTTGCTGGAAGCTAAGAAATGGGTATGGCATCCAGGGGGACAATGGCCATCTTCTAACTCGGTTATTTCTATTTTATCATATTTTCAATTTCTACCTCCATATGCCTCATTTGTATATTTTTCTCTATAATCAACTTCATCATGTCAGCCTTCTGCCTTTCATCCTCTTCAATGTCTTTGGTCAAGGGATCCACTATGGTTGGCAGCTTAAGCTGCTTTCTCAATGCTACAATATCCATATTTTTCTTCTTGATAATCTCCTCTGCAAATATTACATCTTTAGGATCATATCCTATCTTGACTACCAAATCTTCCAAATATTTGATCTTATTATCCTTTTCAAAGGAGGATACATTTTCCATTTTCAACTGAGTCTGAATGTTGGCAAATGAAAAATGTAACTTATACAATGACATAGTAGTATTAGTTAATGTAGAAGAAATCATCTCACCACTCTACTTATGCATCTCCATTTGATCAATGGCATGTATATCTTTGGTGTTGAACTCAAATGAAGTACTCTTGTAGTCTGTTGATGTTTTTAGATGTGGAATTTGGGCCTCAAGAAAGGCCATCTGCATCTTTCCATGCTCTGTGCCAAAAACTGATAACAATTTGCTCTGTGAGCTAGAGGTTTGCTTCCAAAACTGATTATAGGTACTATTCTTAAGAATCTCATTCGTAAGTTTAATATCTTCGTACCTATCAAAAAAAGTCCTTTCCTTCTCTTCTTGGACATTTTATGAATCCAGCTCTATATCCTTCTAACCATGTGAAAATGAAGGTCTAGTAGAAGATGTTACAAATTTGCTACTTGTAGGTGGTGAGTCTGTAATTATGATGGTAGCATGCTCTTCTGTCTCTTTTTCTACATCTATCCTAGGAGTCAATTTTTCCCTTTTCTTGTAATTGATCCTGAATTATTTGGCCTCACTTCCTATTGTTGATGATGATCCGTCCTCTCTATGTCTCTTACTTTGTTTCTCCTGAGGAGTGGGAGTCTGTAAACTTGAAGTAGAAAACAATTGTTCTTCATCTTCCTACAAAGTATTCTCTGTCCATTCCAACTGATTTGCATACTTTTCTATCTCAGGCCTTGAGGTATGGATATAGGGAGTAGTTTTGTTTTCTACTCTTAGTTTGGAAATGATACCCCAAGGGTCATAAGACCATGTAAAACTAAGGCTGAATTTCATCTCTTTAAGAAGTTTGTCTGCTTCTTCTCCTGTTGTCCTGGTATTGCATATGAATGGGCCCACTTGTATCTTTATGCGAAACTATGATTTCTTATTTTCCACCACAAAATGGATGTCATCAGAATTTAACATTTGTCTGATGTATTCTAGGGAAAAACTCCTCATGGGGAGGTATTTTAGAAGTTTGTATGGTGCCAATTCGCATCCATAAACTTTGATTTCTGTGTAGTTTTGGTATAAAGACCAATATCCAGTCTTGGCCTGATCTGTTAGATGTAAAATTATTTTGATATGTTCAATGATTCTAGGCAGTATTGATCTGTTTAGGATGTTCGATGCTGGCTGAACAAACTCTTCAATAAATTGTTTGTATGAGAATTCTTGTTGCTCCTTCATGACCAATGAAGTCCAAAAAATCACAAGTTGCTGGATTCCTTCATCATCTAATTTTTGCATAGAAACATTGAACCTAATTTCTTGATAATAATGGAACATGTAAATTAAAATGAAAGTGTAATTAAACACCTGCTCTATTGGAAATTTCAGAAATTGTTCATGAATGCTATCAGCCAAGAGTTGATTGAAATTAAATAAAATGGATGGTTTACTGTCTATGGAAAATATGGAAAGGAAACCTAGAATGGGCTCATCTACCCATTGATCAGAATAATAACCCAAAATGTATGAAATTATGGATATAATTTATTTAGCTTGATCAGGGAAGATAAAGAAAAGGTACGAAGGGTTCTTCTTGGGTAATTGGGTATTTTCAGGCAAGAGGATCTCAAATTTTTTGGCTCTTGTAGTGAAATCAAGCTTTTGATAAAGCTAGAGAAGGGCTTCTAAGGAAAAAGGGGAACTATTTTCCATAGGGGGAGCTAGCATCATATGATTTATGGATCAGGTAGTGATGGTAAACAGGATGTCACTAGATGGGGCCATAATAGTTCTTTGGGTAGGGACATAACAGGCTTGCCATTTTCTGGTGAATTCAGGGGCTTGGAAGGTCAGAGGGAAGATTTAATGGGGAAGATTTGACTCCCAGAATCCAATTTCATTAGTTTTGTCTATATGCTTGTCTTCTAGCCAACAGTATAGATCTAAAAACTCATAGTCACACTGGATTTCACTAATTCGATAATCCCTGTTGGCTAAAGGAATGTGATCTAAATCTATGGAGGGAGGGATCAATGGATAGACAAGTTTCTTCTAGGTTTTCTCTTTGAAGGCATGATTATATCAGTGAATAATTATAGTGAGAGAAAAGAAGACTTACCAGGAATAGTTTAAGGTTATAAGTTGCCAAGGGAAAAACAAAGAGCGCTGAGAATTCGATCAGGTCGGCTTCAACGAGTATTTGAAAATGGTCGTTGTGTAAAAGCTGTGAATTACAGAGAATGAGTAGTGAAAGGGAGAAATGAAATGTTTCGAAAGATTCTAAAGGCAGAGAGATGAAATCCATTGGAGGTTTGGCGCGGTACCGTTAAAGTTTTAACGGTTACCTAGGAAGGCGAATTGAATGCCGAACGATTATTTTGCCACAAGAACAATTAATTGGGCAACGACTATGGGACGTGCCAGGATATGAGTGGCGGAGGTGATGAAGTAGGAACACGGTAAGGGGATGAGGGGAAGGTGGTTTTAGAGGGGGTAGAGGATGGTAAGAAGTGTGGCAAGGGGGGTGAGAAATAAGGAGAGGGCACCACGTAGGGATGGGGCCCGACAGGAGAAACCGCCTTTTCGGACCCCCTGGTAAAGGTAGGATGGAGAGGGGGGGCCGAATGTGAATGAGAATCATGGATCATGAGGGATAGATGATCCCGATGCTCTGACAACAGTGTCGATTGATCGTTTACGACAAAACGACTTTGTCCATATGTGCCTTTTATTCTCTCTTTTAACTTAGGATAAAGGTTAGAAACATGAAATATATCAAATACTTTATCCATTGGTGCCTTTTTCTTTTTGCATTGTCACTAAAACTTAGGATAAAGGGACATAGACATATATTTATAAAACCAACTATTTTACCTACCCTTTAACTAAACTAACATTTTTATTTTACCAAGGGGTCCACATAGACTGGCAAACCCACATTATTTTCTTTTATAAAAAATGAAAAACTATCTAAATCCTATCACTTATTTCTCCTATTGATTCAAATTAAACAATTGAATCAATGTCATTTTCTACCTAACCACTGATTTACCAAGGTTAAACTATTTGGCAAATCTTTATTTTCTAGTCTAATTTACAAAAATTTAAACACGTTTAACCATGATTATATTGTATTACTAAACAACTAACTATTAATTGTGGCATTTTAAACAAGATGCACACAACCTTTATTTATCAATGATGAAGAAAATTATCTATTAGTAGTGGCATTTAGACTTGCAACACTTTCAGTATTATTTCTTTTGTTTTTCTTTTGATGGGGTTCAATCCTATTTTCTTTTTTTTTCAATGTTTTTTGTTTTTCCTTCTTTATTTTATTTATATCCTCTTTTCATTTTTTTAATTCTATTTTTCTTTTATTTGGAAATCATTTGCAGATTGACAATTATTTACAATATGAGATTTCTAAGATAAAATATTCAATCACCTTGAGATACTATAAATTATAGGACCCTAACAGTATGTATCTTTTACTTGAATAGAAAGGTACATAAATTTACACTGATATATGTATATATATATATATATATATATATATATATATATATATATATAACCAATAAACATGACCAATATTCACTAACAAACATTTTTACTTACCATGCTCGGTCGTTAGTAACAAAGTCAAGCTAGTAGGCTAGAGTATCCAAAAACGGGGGAGTTGGAAATGGAGTAATGTGATGTATTGATTAGATAGGTATGCTTCATTGAGATTCCTTATTTTTCCTTATATAATGTTATATGTTAGACTTCTTTTTTGATGTTGACCTGAAATAAATATGATTATGCTAAATGCTCATCAAATCCAAAAGGAAGGAATCTAAACAACAAAAAATGGGATATAAAAACTAATATTTATATCTTCAACTAGCACCTGCCAAGTACAAAAAAAACCTTAGTTGGGTGTAGGTATTATTAGTTATATTTTATATATGACCAACAAATATGACTAATATTCATTGGCATCTTGTCAAACTTAAGGAATCACCGCCAACTATTCATCTTCTGTTCTCGCAATAGATTGCAATAACTTGTCCAATTATTTTAGTAGGGCATCGTAGTCATAACCCTTTCCATATTGCACTTTAAAATTTCATTGATCATAAAAAACTACTCATAAGTAGGTTTTAATTATCCTCACTTATGTAATTGAAAATGCTTTACACCAATGGATATTATTCGAAAATGGTGTACTTTTATGAAACAAGGTAGCTAAAACCTATATGCTCATTTTTTTTTTAACAGTGGGAAAACCTATCATAACTCAATTGTCAAATTAGTAGAGTGGACATCTGTCTCTGGCCACTATCCACGAATGAAGGCTGACTCCTCACTATTATTCAAGGAATACCACAACACCTAGAATGACCTGCTGGTGGTTCGTAAGGGGGAAAAATTTCACTCCTTCTAGATGCCTCTAGGTCTTGGGTCGTTAACCTATTTCCTTACATATAGGGAAGATGCACTACAAGAAAAAGGTCATTGATGAGGGTCATGCATGTGATAGACCTTTAACGTCCGTCACCAATGTCACATATGGTGATGGTCCTTAAAAGAACGTCGTTGTAAGTGCATATAGTGATGGTCCTTTAAGGCTTGTCACCAAAGCCATTTTCAGTGACACTTTTGATGAGGGTTGTTAAAGGCCCATCACTAATTCTATCTTTTATGACACTTCTAGTGACAATGTTTTATTGACCCTCACCAATGCTCTTTTTGGTTACTTTTGGTGACGGTAAAAAAATGTTCGTCATCATTGATCATTCCAATGAGTTTTTATAAGGCTATGTGAATGTTACTATATTTTTTGTCAAAAGATAACGATTTAGGACCATTGTTGTGGAGTCTTTTTCATTATGTGTCCAATGCAATAGTGGTTAGAGTTAGTCAATTTGTTTTATTACCTAACAGATTCCTTTTAGATAAATTTCCACTAGTGTGTGTGGGAACTATATAATTTAATACATAATCAAGCTATGTCAATTCTATTAATGAGAGAAACCTAGCACTCCTCAACACTCTTGGCACACACTAACATTCCTTGGCACCTCACATGTCTTGTAACATCTTTATACCTAGAACATCTTGCTAGGACTAGGACACCCAAGCACATGTTGGCAAAACCTATCATAGCATAACACTGTCCTAGCATGTGTTGGCATGCCCTGTAATCCCTACCATGCCCTGGAACACTTTGGCATGAATTAACATACATTAACACTTGGCACACATTGGCACTTGGCATGTATTGGAACCTATTATTAGTGTGCATAGCATTCCCCTTTTGAAAACGATAAATTCAAGGCTTATTAACCCTATTATGTGTTCATTTCCTTACATTTTAGCTTGGTTCTTCCTTTTGTTTCCTTGAAACTCCTTGACACACATTGGCATACCTTGACACCCTGCACATACTAGAATGACTTTTGGCATGTCTTAGCATGCCCTGATATTCCATAGCATGCCTTACCAGTGATTAACATAACTTGTCACTCCCTCCTTGGCATGCTAGCTAGCACTCGTTGACACTCCATAACACACCCTCATATTCATTCACTTCCATGCATTTTGACCTAGTTCTCCCTTATGTTTCCCTAGTACTGCCTAGCACTCCTCAGCATGCATTAGCACTCTCTGACACACCTTAACACTCTTTGACATTCCCTGCCACTTCATAACACATGTATCACTCCCTAACACACATTGGCACTTGGCACGTGTTGGTGCTTGGCAAGTCTTAGCATGTCTAGCATTCATTGAGATGCCTTGGTATGCTTTGGAATGGTTTAATATTAAATTTATTTGAGATCAATTATTGGAAAGTATATGAGAAGTAATAAAGGAATATTTGGCACTTAGAATGCACTAACACTTGGCACTTGGAACCTAGTGTTGGTGTGCCTAGCATGCCCCTCTTGGAAAAGGTAAATTGATGACTTATTAACCCTCTTATGTGTTCATTTCCTTGTAGTTTAACTTTTTTCTCCTTTTTGTTGCCTTGATAGTCCCTAGCACGCATTGTCACACCCTTGCACATCTTGGCATGCCTTAGCACTTGACACATCTTAGCATATTTGACATGCCTTCGAACTATCTAGCACATGTTAGCATTCCCTAGTACACCTTAGCACTCATGCCCTCACAACTAGCCTTACATTTTTTCATGACTTTGGAACCCAATCAAGTCCTTAGCTACTACAGTTCATGTGACATTGGCCTACTTCAACCACAACAACTTGACTAATTGTACCTACTACAATTAGATTGTGCCTGTTCACCTAAGAACTACCTATAAATTATCTTAGACCACTCATGTCAAAGCTCAACTTGTCCCACTTAAGAAATTACCAAGACAAGGATCACATCTAGCCATGTCCATAAAACAACTAAGCAACATAGCTTACACAAGCAATATTTCACATGTATGTCCAGTTCATATAAATAGTAAAGAATTAACTAAGAGTTTGCAAGAACCACAAGATGCACAAGAAACACAAGATATAAGTCGGCACAAGTCGAGTGCCCCAAAACTTATACACAACAATGTACAATATGAAATTATCTAAAATAGTTTAAAACATGAGCATTCGGCCAAAGTGTGCCACATGTCATATAAAAATAATAGATAAAGGCAAAACAATGTTGTGCCCAACACAAAGTCTCCCTTTGTCTAAAACTTCTCTGTCGAGCCCCTTATTGCAACCGTAGGCTTGCCTCCTACAATCCTATTATGAAATTCTTCTAACACACTTCATCCTTGGCACACTTGAATTCACTGACACTCCTTGGCACACACTCTTATTTGTTCATTTCCATGCATTTTTACCTACTTCTCCCTTGTGATGCCTCAACACTCCCTAACACTCCTCATCATGCATTGAAATTATCTAGCATGTGTTAGCACGCCTTTTCATTCCTTGGCATGCCTTGACCCTCCCTAGCTATCATGCCCTCACAACTACCCTTACTTAATTTGCAACTTGGGAACCCAACCAAGTCCTCACTTGACTACAAGAGCTTGACCAAGTTACGAATACTATAACTAGACTATGTTAGTGAATTATGTAGCTTGGGAGGTACTCCACAAGCCTAGTGAGATGGGTTTTTGAGTTTGGTCACAAAAGGATTTGTGGGGAAAGAACCCAAGGGAAGGGGTTTTGGACCCGAGATGGGGTTTAAAATCTAAAAGAAAATTAATGTTTCCTAAAGTCTAAGTGGATAAAACTCGTAACTTCTAGAGTGTTCCTAAGAGGCCTAGCTAGGAAAAGATATTTAAGGAGGACTTGGTATGAAGGCATGAACATCAAGTCAGAAGGACCTCATTTGATCAAGGAGGCGAGGAGATATGTAGTCCTAAAGTAGGTCGAGTTAGAGGGTTGAGTAAGGGTTGCTAAAGGGAGTCCATGATCATCCACCAAGAGCAAGATCATCATGTGAGGGTTCACAAGAATATCACATACCTTAATGGGTTCGAGCTAGGAAGTAGGATGGCATACTGTTGGTTCTCTTTTGGTAGATTGATATCAAGAAAGGCGACTCATGAGAATTTGGGCATGAGATTTTAGTGGTGTTTATGTGTGATGGTTGCATCAAATTATGAAATATCAGAGAGGGTCGAGATCCTATCTTTTGGTGGTTAGTAGGCCGCAAGTTTTGTGATAAAGACAAACAAAAATTGAGGAGGCCCTGCACTGGAATTTAGGGCTAGAACAGAAGTAGCCATAGGTGTAATATTGACTAAGGTAATCATAGTTTGAGGGTTGTAGAGATCTAAAGTTCAGGTCAAGATTCAGTCAAAGAAATTCCCATAATCTATGGATCCATATGAGCTAGGTCGAGTCTCTTATGGAGGCAAGAGTTATTTTTTCTATGGGTGGATAGGGTTTGTTCTAAAGCAATTAGAACAAAATTATAATGCCTTAGTTAGGGTGGTTTCCTAACATGTTCAATCCATAAGGTATGCCCTTAAGACTGTGATAAATCTGCATAGAAGAAGAGGGGTCATGACCCTTAGAGTGAGGTTTATCTCTACAATATAGACCATATATTTGGAAGATGGTTTGTAGAAGTATGTGTGGAGATAGAAGACCCAAAGGAGGGTGGAACCTAAGTAGAAGATTAAGCAGAAGAAATGTTCCATATGAGGAATGGATTGACATGAAGAGGAGTTGATTTTGGTGGATTGTCCATAGAGTTTTGGACAGAGATCTGAAGCAGCCTATAAATATTTAGTCAATGGAATGTTAGTGGATTATTTGTGACCCTAGTTTAGTAATCTACTGATAGTTAGAAGGATGATAAGAGGAGTAGTTTAGATTTTTTTATAGATCAAACAACAAAGAAATTTATACACAAGAATAGTGATTTTGAGAGGACTCAAATCACTATTAGGTGGCATATTTGAAGAGCCCTAGATGAGGGCAATGTTGTGGGCCCTAGATCAATAAAATAATTGACTGTGGTTGGGAAAATTGGTGGCAATCCAAGTATAGTTGAAGGGTTGTTAGGTGGCTATCAAAGAAGAGCCCTAAGTCCTGTACTTGTGAAGGATAACAAGACTGGTAGAAGGGTAGGTGTATTGGGCCTAAGGATGTGTAGACTTTGAAGGACTAAAGTAGCAGTCAAGTGGGCTAGAAAACTAGCCCTAGTTCACTGTATTGTAGAGGATTGAGTCAGTGAGAAGAAGGGAAACCTCCATAGCCCTAGACTTGTCATCTTGGAGCAGTAGTATGGAAAAATTGGGCAAACCAAAGAGTTATTCACAAACGAAGTTGTGAATAGTTAATCAAAGACCCTAAGTGTTGTAAACCTTGAAGGAAAAATGAGGTAGCTAGAGGGAAAATTTTGTTGAGCCGAGTTCAGTAACCTAAAGGAGTTGATTTCATTGATAGAGGCAGATTGAGGAGTTTCATAATGGGAGGCAAGAGGACCTACCAAATGTGTTCAGGACATGTGGACTGAAAGGGTTGTGTGTGGCCACCATAAGTAAGTAGGTCAAGTGTTGTCTTGTTCAAGGTAGATTGGTTGTCAAAGGACTAACACCAAGTCCTAGTTGTATTCCTTGTATTAGTGTGATTGTAAAGGGCCATGATCCCTAGTATGAGAGCTCTATCCTATCTTAGTATAGTTTGTAATATAACGAAGAAGGGTTTGAAAAAGTTAAAAATTGTCATGTGCACTAGTTGATTCCCTATGTGTGTATATTTTGTTATGCAAAGTAGATGTGTTGGGGCACTTGAGTGTGTTCACATCAAAGATTCTAAGACAAAACCCAGATTCTCATGTGTCATGGAAATTCAACATATGCCTTGTTCACCTAAGAACTACCTGTAACTCATCTTAGGATACTCATGTCCAATCTCAACTCATCCCACTTAACAAGTTAACAAGACAAGGCTCATCACATCCAACCGTGGTCGTAAAACAACTAAGCAACACAATTTACATCTTGACATGCCATAGCACCTGGCATGTATTAGAATTCCTTGGCACTATGTGGCATGTGTTAACATCCCCTACATTCCTTGGCATGCTTTGACACTTTCCAGCACATTGTAGCACTTCCTAACACACCTTGGTAGTTTAGCATATATTTTCACTGCCTAGCATATAACCTTGTCACTCCATCCTTAACACACCTAGAACTAGTTGAAACTCATTGTCACACACTCTTATTCATTCATTTCCATGCATTTTGACCTAGTGCTTCCTTATGTTTCCCTGACACTCCCTAACACTCCCTAGCACGCATTGGCACACCCTAGCACCTAACACATCTTGGCTTGTTTCCCTAACACTCTAGCATTCCTTGACACTACCTAGCATACCTTGTCACTCTCTCCTTAGCACACCTAGAGCTTGCTGACACTCTCGGTCACAAACTCTTATTCATTCATTTCCATGCATTTTGACCTAGTGCTCCCTTGTGTTTCCCTAACACTCCTTAGCACTCCTTGGCATGTTTTGGTACACCCAAGCACCTATGAAATCTTGGCATGTTGCCCTGGCATCTAGCATGCCTTAACACTACCTAGCATACCTTGTCACTCCCTCCTTAACACACTTGGAACTCATTGACACTTCTAATCACAAACTCTTATTTGTTCATTTCCATGCATTTTGACATAGTGCTCCCTTGTGTTTCCCTGACACTCCCAACTAACACTTCCTTGCATGCATTGGCACATCTTGGCCGCATGTCACCCTAGCACTCTAACATTCCTTAGCATTGCCAAGAATGCCTTATCACTCCTCCTTAGCACACTTGGAACTCGCTAACACTCCCTGTCACACACTCTTATTCATTCATTTCCATGCATTATGACCTAGTGCTCCCTTGCGTTTCCCTAACACTCCCTAACACTCCATAGCACACTTGGAACTTTTTGACACTCCCTGTCACACACTCTTATTCATTCATTTCCATGCATTATGACCTAGTGCTCCCTTGTGTTTCCCTAGCACTCCCTAACACTCCTTAGCACACATTGGCACACCCTAGCACTTGACACATCTTAGCATGCTTTCCTAGCACTCTATCATGCCTTGGCACTGCCTAACATACCTTGTCACTCCCTCCTTAGCACACCTATAACTTTCTAACACTCCCTATCACACACTCTTATTCATTCATTTCCATGCAATTGAAACTAGTCCTCCCTTGTGTTTCCCTGGCAATCCCTAGCATGTGTTGGTGCCACATCCTATAACCTAACACATCTGGCATGTCTTGGCATGCCTAACATTCCTTGGAAATTTCTAGCATGTGTTAGCACTTCCTGGCATTCCCTGCACACCTTAACACTCCCTAGTTGTCATGCCCTCATAGATAGCCTTACCTTTTTTAGACTTGGGAACCCAACCAAGTCATCGAAAAAGTAGTGTTGTGCCTAGCCCAAAGTCTCCCTTTTTCTAAAACTTCTTTGTCCATCCCCTTATTACAATCATAGGATTTCCTCCTACAATTCCTTTTCTGAAATTCTCCTAACACACTTCATCCATGGGACACATCGAATTCGCTGACACTCCCTCGTAAAATATCTTATTCCTTCATTTCCATGCACTTTGACCTAGTTCTCCCTTGTGATGCCCTGACACTTCCAAACACTCCTCAACATGCATTGGCACTATATGGCATGTGTTAGCATGCCTTTTCATTCCTTGGCACACTCTGGCACTCCTTAGCTATCATGCCCTCATAACTACCCTTATTTTTTTTAGACTTGGGAACCCAACCAAGTCCTGCCTCGACTACAACAACTTGACCAAGTTACATTTACTACAACTAGACTATGCCTTGTTCACCTAAGAATGGCCTATAAATCATCTTAGGGTTCTCATGTCCAATCTTAACTCACCCCACTTAACAAGTTACCAAGTCAAGGTTCACATCCAATTGTGCCCATAAAACAACTAAGCAACATAGTTTACATCTTGACATGCCATAACATCTGGCATGTCTAACAATCCCTTGGAACTACATGGCATGTATTAGCATCCCCTGCATTCCTTGGCATGCTTTGGCACTCCCTAGCACACCCTACAACTCCCTGACATGCCTTGGCACTCTAGCATGCCTTGGCATGACTTAGCATATAACCTTGTCACTCCCTCCTTAGCATAATTGGAACTCACTGACACTCCCTATCACACACTCTTATCCATTAATTTCCATGCATTTTGAACTAGTTCTCCCTTGTGTTCCCATGGCACTCCCTAACCCTCCCTGACACACATTGGCACACCCTAGGACTTGTCACATCTTGGCATGTCACCCTGACACTCTAACATTCCTTGGCACTACCTAGAACACCTTGTCACTCCCTCCTTAGCACACCTAGAACTCATTGAAAATCACTGTCACACACTCTTATTCATTCATTTCCATGCATTTGAAACTAGTGCTCCCTTGTTTATCCCCGACATTCCATAATTATCCTTGGCATGCATTGGAACACCCTAGCACCTAACACATCTTGGCATGTTTCCTCGACCTCTAGCATGTCTTAGCACTGCCTAGCATACCATGTCACTGCCTCATTAGCACACCTGGAACTCACTGACACTTCCTGTCACAAACTCTTAATCGTTCATTTGCATGCATTATTTTTAGCTAGTGCTCCCTTGTGTTTCCCTAGTACTCCCTAACACTTCCTAGCATGTGTTGGCACACCCTAGCACCTGACACATCTTGGTTGCATGCCGCTTTGGCATGCTAGAATGACTTAGCGCTACTTAGCATACCATGTAACTCCCCACTTACCACACTTGGAACTCACCGACACTCATTGTCGCACATTCTTATTCATCAATTTCCATACATTTTGACCTAGTGCTCCCTTGTGTTTCCCTAGCACTCGCTAACACTCAGCACACATTAGCACACCTTAGCACTTGACACATCTTGGTATGCTTCCCTAACACTCTAACATGTCTTGGAATTTCCCAACATATCTTATCACTCCCTCCTTAGCACAATTGGAACTCATTGACACTTCATTTCCATCAATTTGAAACTAGTGCTCTTTTGTGTTTCCCTGAAACCTTGCCCTAACACTCCTTAACATGTGTTCATGCCACACCTTGGCACTTGGCACATCTTGGAAAGCCTTAGCACTTGGAATGTCTTGGCATGCCTAACATGTCTTGGAACTATCTAGCATGTGTTAGTACTTCCTGGCATTCCATGGCACACCTTGGCACTCCGTAGTTGTCATGCCCTCATAGATAACCTTACTTTTTTTTTCGGCTTGGGAACCCAACCAAGGCATTGGAAAAATAATGTTGTGCCCAACCCAAAGTCTCCCTTTGTTTGAAACTAATTTCTCTAGCCCCTTATCATAACCATAGGCTTGCCTCATGCAAGTCCTATTATGAACATCTCCTAGCACACTTCGTCCTTGGGACACCTAGAATTCACTGACACTCCTTGGCACACACTCTTATTCGTTCATTTCCATGCATTTTGACCTAGTTCTCCCTTGTGATTCCCTGACACTCCCTAACACTCCTTAGTATGCATTGACACTGTCTAGCATGTGTTAGCATGCTTTTTCATTCCTTGGCATGCCCTGGAACTCCTTATCTATCATGCCCTCACAACTACCCTTGCTTTTTTGGGGACTTGGGAACCCAACCAAGTCCTTCCTTGACTACAAAAACTTGACCAAGTTACAATTACTACAACTATACTATGCCTTGTTCACCTAAGAATTGACTATAACTCATCTTAGGCTACTCATGTACAATTTCAACTTATCTCACTTAAAAAGTTACAAGTTTCAAAGTCAAGGATCACGTCCAACCGTGGCCATAAAACAACTAAGCAACATAATTTACATCTTGACATGCCATAACACCTTGCACGTCTAACAATCCCTTGGAACTATGTGGCATGTGTTAACACCCCCTGCATTCCTTGGCATGATTTGGCACTCCCTAGCACACCCTACCACTCCCTGACATGCCCTAGAAAGTACAATCCCTCTTCTCCCAAGGTGAAAGAGAAAGGTTTTGTCTCGACGGTGACGAATCCTCCTGTCCTTTCTGCAACTATCTCGACTGCCCCTACTATCTTGAAGACTCCGGCTCCAAACCTCACTATGACTGTTTCTATCATCGTTGATGGGGCTTCCATAGAGCATAGATTTGATCAACCACAACTCCACTTAGCCACTACTCGATGACGCCGCCCTCAGGTACTCTCTCTTCATTTGTTTCTTTATCTTCTATTGTTAGCTGCATTTTGGATTTGGGGAAAGATTGGAATACAACAAAACATGCACTCCCTGTATATATGTTATTGAAATCAATTATAAGTTTGTGTGGCTAGGGTCATGTGGTAGATATCAACTTCTTCAATGAGTCCTAGAAGTCACATTCCTTGGGTAGGTGACTTCAAGAAAAAACCGAATCTACTTTCCATTGTAGCTAATAATTGGGCATGGTTAGCTTGATAGAAAAAAGGTATTGTAGGAAAGTATTATGCATTTTTATAACATGATTAGATCCATAAATCAAATTCCATTTGCACATGTTGATGTGGAACTTTGATGGTGATGATAAAAATGTCTTCAATTCAGAACATAAAAAGTCTATTGACCTTAGATAACCCAATATGGGAGTGCCATCATTTTGCTAAAGTTCATGATTCTAACAAATAAAATGCAACATATGAATATCCAAGATGAATGTTGAATCCATAATTTGAATATGTTTATGAAGACACCAAGTATATTCATGACCCTAGAGAAATATGTAGGGAAAATTCTTTAGTCACATGTACCATTATTTTTTGTTGATTATTGTAGCCTTGCAATGAAACATTTTTTGATGTAAAGGGCATTCTTGGGTTTGCTTGATATGGCGTGTTGTAGCTAAAAGGAAAATATAACAAGAGGTTGTATCTCCTCTAGTTGTTCATTGATGAAAGGTTGTTTAATGAATGTGGTGTCATAAGTCCTTAGATTAGTAGGTATAGAGTGCAAGACCAATTTGGATGCATTCATTATCTATAACATTTTCCTAAAGAAATATTGGGAACATTATTTGGGTACATAAGTGTCTTGATAGATGGAAGTATGTTCATAAAATGCGCTATTATTCAATGTTTATAGTTAGGTTGATGTTAGACCCTATAATACAATAAGTTCTTGATTATTTTGTGTGGTCCCAATGTTTGGCCAAAATGTTTTATTTGTGTCCAATTCGTATGTTGTTTGAGATTGTAGAAATTTCACCTGTAGAACAAAGCGATATATGCAATGTCCTAAGCATAATACTTGTTCTAATTCTACAAAACATTAAGCAGAAGCATAATCGAATTCATGAGCAACATCAAGTAGAAACATGCATAACTGATCAAGAGAAATAATCACACATAACACAAGATATATCCAAGGGAAAGCACCAGCATAAAACCCCGACCATGTATTATCAATCAAGTGGAAATCCTCTTCACAATACAAAAAGAATAAGCTCTCAAGCTATCCTACTCTCGTTGTACTCTGATGATCTTCAATCAGAAGATGAAAATCATGGACTACATAGGCCTCAATATATAGGCCACAAGTCCTCCAATCTCCTATAATAGATCCTTCTCCATGCAAGGAATACTTACTAGAAATATCCAAGCATCTGATAGTACACTGTCCCACATCTGATCTCAACTGGGTCTCTAACAGAACTGACATGCAACAATTATCCATGAGTGAATCCTCAGTTATCTAAAATAATAGTTGTCACATACATGCAAGCATTAACAAACTATATTTTATTATTTTAACAGCTTTTTAAAATAATCTAACTAGACATGACTAGTTAGAACTAAGTCAATTGATTCTCTCATTGCAGAACTCATATTTATTCCCTCAATTAGTGGAGGAAATTAAGGATAAATTCCTCAATCAGTGGGACAACTCATGTGCATGCTCACAAAGACTTCAAATTCGAATTTCCTTAACTAATTAACTCAACTGAATTAATTAATTAATATTTCCAACTACTGTTAAGACCAAGATTAATTTTACTTCCTATAGATAGACTAGGGACTGTTATAAATAGGAAGGGACCCAGAAATGCTATTTTTAGAACTTTCTATTTTTAGTAGTTTCACCTCTCACCCAATGTGGCCAATGACCTCACTGGCCAAACTGCTATTTTTTAGACATGCTAGTTTTAGTAGGTCTATTTTTATCACATTCTAAATTTAGCATTTCTTGTTACACATTTTTCAACACTCCCTCTCAACAAGAAAGGCTTCCTATTGAACCCAATCCTGTAACTCTGGAATGTTCTGCATGCAACACATCTACTTGGTCCACTTGCTCCAACAACACTTGGAACAAAAACACTCCCAACTAACCACTCTGTTGGGCTAGGAACATACTCTGATGTTGAAGCTGTACCTGTTGCTGACAAGTGCTCCCTCTCTGACATCTGCACTACTGCAACATCTCCATGCATCTCGCACCATTGCAAAACTATCTGTGCCACCTAGCACTGTGCAAAACACTTGTGCCTCTCACATTGCTGCAGCCTACTAGTTATGCGTTGTCCTAGGATTCCCTACACTGTCGCTCTCTCTGCCGCTCCATATGTATCTGTCTCTACCCTATCAGTCAGTTCCTGCTACTCCACATCGGGGATCCTGTAGCAAGGTCTCATTCAAGAGGTTGGGTACCTCAAGGATCCTGCCCCTCCTTCTTGGGACGATCACTCTATATCGCCCCACCTCCTACCTGGAGGTATGGCTGCATGTGATCCCTCAGCCCACCTGGCTCGAAGTTTCCCCCTAATGGAGGTTTCTGCATGAGTAGATGTCTCTACCTGATCTCCTCTTAGCTTCCCTTGTTGTGGAGCCTGATCCACAACCTCCTGAAGCTACTGCACCAATCGTGGCTCCTCCACAATCGTATGAGAATTATTTTGGCTCCGCATGTTGAGAGGTACTATACCCTCCCTCTCAACCACCAAGTATCTAACCTTTGCCTTGCTCCTCAAGGCTCTGTATGCATCTTGTACCTCAAGTGCATACAGGTTCTTGGCTAGCACACCAATCTATTTCCACTTTCCTGCTATCACGAAATTTTCTAGAAAAAGAGCTGATTTTAAATCAACGATATCTCCCTCATCCGAACTTCGATTCAGCGGAATTTTTTTTTTTTTTTTTTGGGTATTTTTCCTTAAGGAATCCAAATCTACTATTTATTTCTGAAAATTTTGTATATAAATTTTCATATCTGCTCTGCAAATCTCGGCCCAAAACTCAAAACTTTGAAATCTCCTCTCAGTATACTGTTCTTGCTTGTTCACCTGTGCTCCGATACCATGTAGAAATTTCACCTATAGAACAAAGTGATATATGCAATGTCCTAAAGCATAATACTTGTTCTACTTCTACAAAACATTAAGCGGAAGAATAATCGAATTCATGAGCAACATCAGGTAGAAACATGCATAACTGATCAAGAGAAATAATCACACATAACACATGATATATCTAGGGGAAAGCACCAACATAAAACCCCAACCATGTATTATCAATCAAGTGGAAATCCTCTTCACAATATCAAAAGAATCAGCTCTCAAGCTATCCTGCTCTCTCTGTACTCCGATGATCTTCAATTAGAAGATGAAAATCATGGACTACCTAGGCCTCAATATATAGGCCACAAGTCCTCCAATCTCCTATAATAGATCCTTCTCCATGCAAGGAATACTTACTAGAAATATCCAAGCATCTGATAGTACACTGTCCCACATTTGATCTCAACTAGGTCTTTGACAGAACTGACATGCAATAATTATCCATGAGTGAATCCTCAGTTATCTAAAATAATAGTTGTCACATGCATGCAAGCATTAACAAACTATATTTTATTATTTTAACAACTTGTTAAAATAATATAACTGGACTTGACTAGTTAGAACTAAGTCAATTGATTCTCTCATTATGGAACTCATACTTATTCCCTCAATCAGTGGAGGAAATTAAGGATAAATTCCTCAATCAGTGGGACAACTCATGTGCATGCTCACAAAGACTTCAAATTTGAATTTCCTTAACTAATTAACTCAACTGAATCAATTAATTAATATTTCCAACTGCTGTTAAGACCAAGATTAATTTGACTTCCTATAGATAGACTAGGGACTGCTATAAATAGGAAGGGACCCAGAAATGCTATTTTTAGAACTTTCTATTTTTAGTAGTTTCACCTCTCACCCAATGTGGCCAATGACCTCACTGGCCAAACTGCTATTTTTAGACATGCTATTTTTAGTAGGTCTATTTTTAGCACATTCTAAATTTAGCATTTCTTGTTGCACATTTTTCAACAGAGATGACAATCCCTATAAGTAAATCATAATGGGGGAGCACATATGAATATTTATTGTAGAGATGCTAGAATGTTTCTACAATGAATAAATAGTGGTTGGTTATTATAGTGGTGAAAGATGAATTGAAGCAATACTCTTTTACACCCAGTGTTAATAGTAGATATTTCTTAGTTGGAATTATGAGTTTTCAACATGGAGGACATAATGGTGTTGTAGATATAATAAATATTTTTTGGAATTTCATCCAAAAGCATGGCAATGGTATTCCTTGTGGTAGCAATGGAGATTGGCTGGAGATGGATAAACAAGGTACACCTTTTGTTATATTGAATCAAAACCAAGACCATGTATAAAGATGAATCACATCTTATATTTGGAGGAAGTCTAACATGTTGTGTGTAGATTATGTATATTTGTCATTGATGTTTTTGATCTTGAACTTAGGTAGAGTTGGTACTTGGGAGGAGTACTGTAATAACACATGACATTATAAAATCTTGTACTTATTGCCTGCATGTAAATAGTATGTAACCATATCTATCTGTGCATTATGTAAAGGGTGTATCATTGTATGACTCTTGTAAGAAGGCATACCCATTATCCATGTGTCTCTGATGATTGGGATAACTTGTTTAATATAGTGCACAACCTTTGATAAAGTATGGGCCATGTGTCAGTTGAATTCTCTATGAGTGGATTATGTTGGTTGTAAACTCTATGGGGCGTGATAGGTCTAAAAACTTGAAGTTTCCTATACATTTAGGTGGATTTCATTGAGAATATGAATGAACCATGTACTCAAAGGAGATATTAGTGGGTTAGTAGTTGCAATAGTTAGGCACCCATGTATTTTGGTGGATTGCCACTCCCTTATGTGGATGCTAACAATTTGGTAATGTCTACATGATCGAGGAATGAGACGAAAATGTCAAGTTAGATCATATATATACTTTATTGATCAAGAGTGTCTATGATGCATTGAACCAATGGAAGATGATGATGAAGACTTACCTAACAAAGATAAAGACATGTCCAACTCACTAAGGGTGAAAGTTGGGATTATTAAATCCTACATATTATATAGAATATTTTGTGATGCTTATGATCATACATGAAAGGGTTGTGGTTTGTTAATGTATTTATCATTGTGATGTAGAGTTGTTATCAACATGTGTATTATTCTTATGTGTTTTTAGGAGGTTGTTGGATCATGGCTTCATGAAAGATTTTTGTCAAAATTGTTTTTTAGTTAGTGCATAATTGAAATTTCCTCAACAAGTTTTCAATCTACGAAGATAACACATCAATCTCAAAACAAGCTCTTATTTATTTATATATGTACTATTACATTGTTAAATAAACTGAACACACACAATTTTTGCGTATAAAATTTGTTCACTCTTTTATTTTTTATAAAGTAAAAAAAAAATTAATCTTACATGAATTTCATTCTATCACATGAATCCATAGGTTATTCATCCATAGTACCTATGCAAACCCATGAAAAGAGAACTCTATGGTTAGGTATATCATGATCCAGACAATTTTCCTCGTTACTACTCAAACAAGCCATGTTGGGAGAAATAAGTGGGAAACAATTAGGGTAAGCCCACAATCCACATGGATCCATATGTTTATTGAGCGGGTTCACTTTAACATATTGATGTCACTTTTAGAGATGGTGTACCAATTACCCTCTATAGAATAGAGATTAAAAATTTAACCACCCATAGGTTTTTTATTGTTTTATCTAGATGAGAAAAGAGAAAAATGTCATGCATGAAAAATAGTATGTAGGTCTCTCCGCCATGAAGGAGACATGTGGACAAAAAGTAGCAGAAGAAAACACAAGTGTAGGTGATATATGGTTGCTTCTAACGATGCAAAGGCCAAGAGTAGAGGTGATATATGCATTATTTTCACCTACAATATCTCCTCCCTCTACTCTTATCAACTTTCATTTACACCTTTTGATATAATTGCTAGTTTTAATAGGTTAAAATATTAGATAGATAAACACTATAACAACTATTTTGACATTGACTTACATTAAGAGGAAAAAATAATTATATCCCATTAAAAGGGAAAAACATCCCTTTATCTTAACTTTTTAATGAATTTTTTGAAACCTTCACATCTTTGATCCAATTCATGGCGGTAAACATTTTTTTCCCTCCTATCACCTACTTTCAAACCCTTTGTTTATGCCATTATAGTTTTGATCTACGGACATTTAGGAAACTGTGGATTCCTTTTTATGGACACCCAACAACTGAAAATCTGAAAATCTTCGCTCTATCTTCACTATACTACACGGTATCGTGTTTGATTGCAGAGGAGCCTGGCAAAGCAGGTGTCCTCAGGAAAAGATGACACATATACTAGGGTTCTGAACACCCACAATGCCTGGTAAGCAAAAGGAATCTGATCTCTCTCCTGCAAGTCCTGCAATTCCTTCCACTTCTACAGTCGTGGGTTCAACTAGCCCGGCTAGGCAGTTGAGGTCGGTGTAATGCATTGAGCAGGGAAGTTTAGAATGGACCTGAGGCCTCGCTACTCTTCAACTAGTCAAAGGGTGTATGGGCATCGTTTCTGTCTGTGGCTGAGCACTTCAAGGGAAGAGCTTCATTTTAAATCAGGTTCATGGAAAAATCCACCAGTCTAGTGGTGGAATAATTTAAAATAAAAACTCCACTGCGTGTTGCCAAGGCCTTCAGGGATGGAACACGAGGTATGCATTCAATATGCCTGTTTCTTTGCACTTTTCTACATGATTTTGTGTGTGTGGGGGGGGGGGGGGTTATATATATATATATATATATATATATATATATATATATATATATATATATATATATATATACATATATATACATCTATATATATATATATATATATATATATATATATATATATATATATATATATATATATATATATATATATATATATATATAGATAGATATGAGACAGGCGTTGTATTTTATAATTTGGATTTGATGGCCTCCTATTATCTATTACTGGTGATGTTGGTATTTATTGAGGATGTTACAAATTTTTTATCTGTTTGAAGGGTGGTAGAAACATCAAATCATATCAAAGAAAGACCATATAGGGATTATACAAGCCACAAAAAAAGATGTATGATAAGACTAATATGTTGAACCATCAAGATCATATGAGCCAAGATTATGATGCCAAGATAGAGACACACTATGTTATGATGTAATATGCTTGAGATAGGCTTAAGCAACTGAACAATGTGTCATTCCACCGATCATTGTAGAGAGAACTAGATGAAGGATGCAGATCTATCAATGAATATGAGAGACAAATCAAGAATAAGCCACCATTGCTTGAGACATAAGCCATTCTGCAATGTCTTGAGCGATCCTTACAGGTCAATAGACTCAATTTATCAAAATCAATGTTTCAGGCCTTAACATAGCTGCAATAATTTCATTTATGAAGGGTACCCATCTTGTATTGAAACCATCTTGAAGTGAATTTCATGAGGGTCATGATGTAGGACAACCATCACTAGGTACATACTGCCAACATTATTACCATATGCCATTTCCTGTAGGGTATACTCTTGTATCACTTGACTTCAAGGCACATGCCAATATTAAAGTGATGTCTAAGGTACTGTCACTTAAGTTTACTATTATGACAACCCATTCTAGATCTGCAAAATACTTCAACATAAAGTCAAGATGTTTAGATGTTCATACAGATTATTGTAACAAGTCATTGTTACAAGAATTACTTGTAAGCTATCATATGACAACTTCCATAACATTGTTGTATAGTAAATCAGACCCAATATAACTACAATAATTGTATATTTGAGTTCAAGTACTCCCTGCAACTTGCAATATCTTAGCGTGGCTAAGAGGTAGGACCTTGAATCAGAAGTTAACTCTTTGATGAGCCTCATCATTGGGTAACTATATGGACCTTAATTCACCTCCTAGCTCAATCAAATCAACTCTTCTCACAATTTATTACATGTTTTGATTATATTTTTTTTAATGAAATGAGTTAAAGTGAGATATTATGCTTAGTGGACTAATGTGCATTGAATGCAGGTTTGTGAGAGAAAATCAGGGAATTTTGGCAAGATTAAGGGCTGAAACTCGAATGGGACAAGGAAGAGAGATTGTAGGAGGTAAATCCTCCTCATTTACTCCTCCCTCATTCGAATATTCCTCCATCAATCACACCAGCTCGGAGTACAAGCAACCAAGTCATGAAGATCAAAAGGCAATCGAGCAAGTGATAGTCAAAGAGTTAGTTCATCTCGAGTTTGGGAGCCGAGCCTCCCTAGATTTAAGGAAGTCATTAGAGACTTCAGTTGTATAAATAAAGAGGCCTAGAGCCTCATTAGGATTCAAATTTTTGTTGTAAAAACACTAGTTATTTTTGAGCTCCATACTTGTGGAAGACATTGCTATGTAATTTTCTGTTTTGATAATGAGAATGAGCTTTTTCATAATCCAGTATTGAGTTAAATCAGAGGGCTGAAGCTCATGTGTCAGGGCCCAACCCTAGCAGTAAAGGCTCCTCTTATTGTATATGTATGCTTAGATTAGTTTCATAGATTCATGGTTAAATTGTCCTTAGAAGTATTTCATTGCAAGTAGTGTAGATTTGATTAGTTTGTTTATTAGTTTGCTTCCATTTGTGCTTTACTTCAGCAATAGGTTAGAAGGGATAAAAGGAACACCAAAAATCTATCAATAGGTGTCTTGGCCTCACTTCTTCCTTTAGGGATCATGATTTGAGGAAAGGACCCCTATGCAGCCCCAAAAAGACAGATTTCTACTTTCTCATAGAATTTAGAGTTTATTGTACTTGAACCAACATTTGATCAATTTGCAAGTGTAGGATTTAATTACCATTTCCTCCATTTTTAGTCTTACAGTATATCTCATCAATGATTCCATTTTATTCTGCAATTTCCCTCATGCATGAAGTAGATAGCTAGCTCATTAAACTCTATTTTTCTAGCTTAGTGAAATTCTTCTTGTTTACATGATTTTTTGGAAAATATCATTGTTTGATGCAGTGCAGGTGTTTCAGAAGTAGAGAAAGATTTCATATCAAGCAACCTCCTTCCAACTCCATCCATCCATAATCATTCCTTGCTTTCACTAAAAACTTCACTAATTTCATCATTTTACATGGAAACTTCTCCAAGCATATTGAGCAAATCCAACCATCTCCCAACCTTGGTTTTGAGTTCTAAGTGATCCTAGGCATTTTCTCACTCCATTCCATCCACCAACCACCTTCCCTAGGCCTTACATCACCTTTAGCACCCATCATTTTTCTCTCGGTTGTATCTTGTAGAACTACAAGGAATCCTGTAGGTTTTTAGGACATCCTGTATGTTTTCCTGTAGTGGTCTGTTTTGAGGCCAAATTGAGGGAAAACCTCTAGCAAGGCACACAAGGTCACATAAGGGTCTCCCGAACCTTCCAACCATCCACGAACATCCCTAAGCCACCTTCCACATCACCAAAAGAGATAAGCTTTCACACTTGTTTTTCCATAAAAAGAATAAAAATAAAAAAACAAATTTATTTCAGTCCTTTACATGCACATTAGTGATGTTTGATGTTTTGAACTTTCATGTTTAGAGCATAGTTTCTCAATAGTTAGTTAGGAAGTGGTGTGTTTTTAGCATTGGATTTCAGTCCTTTTCCTTATTGCAGTAGACAAGCTTTCTCCTAGAGTAGATTTCTCTTTCTTTCATTAGTAATCAAGCTTCTTCTGAATCCATAGAAGTTTGGCTTGAAAACCCTAGTGGTCTCTTGCCAGCTGAACAGTGACAAAAGGCAGAACCATCACTTTTACTTGTGTATACAACACTGTCACCTCTAAGTTTGTACAAACCCTGGGTTGATAAAGTAAAGCTGGTAGCTTGAGGAGTTGCAACATTCTTGCTGCAATACTGGTGCTCATCACTTTTTGGTGCCGTTGCCGAGGAGGTGTATGAATAATATGTGATTACTACTTTCTTTCTTCCATTTCTTGTTTCTAATATTCTGCTAGTAGTTTCATTTTTGCAAAAGTAATTTAGTTTGCTTCCTTTTCCATTCTGCATTCTTTGCTTTCCTTTCCATTTTGCAAGTAAGATTCCAGTAAAGCAGTTAATTTTTCATTCAATCAGTAGTTTTCATTCAGTCTGCAATTTCAATTATGTAATTACTTTCAAATTTTGAGAAAACACAAAACACAACAAAAACATTTTTTTCATGCCTCGTAGGAATAGGGATAACTTAGGGAAATTTTTTCCAAATACCCCCACTACTTCAAACATCCAACCTTCCCTCTTCTTCAGTGGCTGTGAACTGGAGGAACCCTTAAGTGAGCAGCCAAACATATTTGAAGAACCTACAGGGGAAGAAGAAGAAGGAAACCCCATTCATACTGAACCAATGGCTAAAAACAAAATGATAGAGGAAATAGAGAAAGAGTTGAGGGTGCCTTCCCCATCAGGGAAACCAATGGGGATACTAAGATGAAAAATATAAGCCCCTCTTCCCTTCCTCATTTCCATGGCATGACCTCAGAAGATCCAGACACTTTCTTATTTGAGTTTGTTTTCATATGTTGAACCTATGACTACACCAATGATGAGCAGAAGTTGAAACTATTTCTATCTACTCTCAAGGATTTAGCTTTGCGTTGGTTCATGGGTTTACCTGGGGATAACATCATAACTTGGGCTCAGATGCAGAAAGCCTTCAACAACAAGTATCGAGACTACTGTAGGTCTAAAGACACTAAAGATGAAATTTTTAGGATGACCTTAGGCAATGATGAATCCCTAGAAGATTATGAAGAAAGATTCTAGCTTAGCTACAAAAGGGCCAGGTGCACACTTGACCCTGAGTCACTGAAGTTGGTCCTGCTTAGAGGAGTAAGGGAATATCTTCTGGATACCCTGAACTTGTTAGCAGGAGGGGATATCTACTAGTTACCCTATGAGGATATTAAAACTGTCTTTAGAAACCATTCTAGGGCAACTAGGAAAAAGGGTAGGGGTAGTCAACCTATGGGAAATCCATCCTCTTCCAATTCGTCCATCAAAGGTGAAATTGGAAACATGCTAGAGGATTTCAAGAGTGAGATGCTGCAAACACTTTCCCTACAAATGGTCACTATGCACATTAAGAGAAAACATGAGGAAGAAGAGAGATCCTTATCCATTTTCTATCCTAGATGCAACAGGAGACACCCTAGGAACGAATGTCCATTGAATTCTATTGAAATTTGCTTAGTTTGTGAAGAAAACCATTCCAAAGACAAGTGACCTTCTATCCCTGAATTAAAATCTGTATACCAAGGAGCTGAAGGGGTAACTAAACAACTCTGCTACATAAACCAAAGGAGACCTCATGGGCCTTGGCCATACAAGCAGGGCATGCAAGGGTCATCGCATGCATATTACAACACCAACCAGACCACATCCATACCTTCTTGGGGCCCCCTTGTTCATCCTTCCTAGTCTACACCCATTCCTTGGTTGTTTTCACCTCAGTATCATTCCCAGCTAGCCAGCCAGTCATTTCAACCATATGCTTCACCACAACCTCAATGGAATGCACTGCCCTAGGGGTGGAGGCCTCCATACAACAATGTTCCAACTTTATTGCCTTCACCACCCGCTCAACCACAAATTTTACACTTTTCTCCACCTAAACAACCCCAGATGCCTGCCCAACCAAATCTAAACCTGAACAACAGACAGGCACAACAAGTATACAGTGGAGAGATATCCTATCCTGCTTATGCCATGGAGATTCAAGAAATCAACCTGAGATCTGGGAGAGTACTCCAGAACAACCAAAATCTACCTCCACCTAGGGAGGTTGTGGAGGAAACAGAGGAAAATATGCCTAAAGTAAATCCACCACCCTTTCCTGAGAGATTAACCCAACCACTCCTGCTTAGCCTAGAAGAGACTGAACTTTTGGGAGAATTGAAAAACCTATGTGTCAAAATTCCACTTCTCCAAACTATTAAAGATGTACTTATTTACAACAAGTTGATTAAGGAGAAGTGATTCAAGCATCCAGGGAGGTGAAGAAGAGATTCCCCTACCATTAATGTCATTGGACAACTGTCCGACTTAATGTTGGGGCAGGTAATCTATCTAAAGTATTTGGAACCTGGAAGCTCTGTAGTAGATGTGCATATCAATGGCACCATTGTCCCACACACTTTGATCAATCTTGTGGCTGCCATTAATGTGATGATCAAGGACAACATGCTTAAGCTCAACCTCCAAGGTTCATTGAGGAAGACCAAAATAGTTCTGTAACTTGCAGACTGGTCCATAGTGACCCCTGAAGGGATTGTGGAGGATGTGATGGTCTCCATTGAATCTTGGGAGTACCTTGCAAATTTCCTAGTTCTCCAGCCTAAGGCTAAGCTTACTGGTTACCCTCTCATCCTTGGGAGGCCCTGGTTAGCCACTGCCGATGCCTACATTAGCTGCAGGGCTGGAAATATGACTATCAAGAATGGGCATATGTCCAAGCAGTTAGTCCTATACCCTCCTGCTCAGCCATCTCTAGAACATGACTTACCTTTGTGGCTGGAAGAGGAGGAGGAAGATGAAGTTTATTCCGCCCAACTCTATACCTTAGAAACAACCATGGGAGGGGGACAACAGGATGAAGATGATTTGATTGAACACATACTCCAAATTCCAACTCCCAGTACATTGTCCTTAGAAGAAGTAGTAAAGGAAACCCAAAACAACCATCAAATTGATCTATGATTAGCTGATTCCAACCCTATCCGTGTCAAAACCATAGAATTCGACCCTGAGAGAACTTTGAAAATCAACCCATCTCTTTCTGTTCAGCAAGAAGAAAAGTTGTGCAACCTGCTAAAGGAACACCTGGATGCCTTTGCTTGGAGTTACAAAGAAATGAAGGGAGTGCACCCCTCGGTGTGTACTCACCACATTTATATCAAAGAAGGTTGCAAGCTAGTCTAACAACCCCAAAGGAGGATGAATCTAGCTCTTAAAGATATAGTCAAAGAAGAACTGCAAAATCTGCTAGATGCAAGATTCATTTACCCTATCTCAGACAATGAGTGGGTCTCTCCTTTTGTGTTGGTTTCAAAGAAAAATGGTAAGTGGATGATTTGTGTTGATTACAGGGAGTTAAACAAAGCCACAAAGAAGGACCATTTCCCTCTACCTTTCATCGACCAAGTGCTAGATGGCCTAGCAGGGAAAAAGTTTTTCTCTTTCCTAGATGGATTCAATAGGTACAATCAAATCCAGATCAACCCAAAAGATTAGGATAAGACCACCTTCACTTGTCCTTGGGGTACCTTCGCCTATAGGGTCCTTCCTTTTGGCCTATGCAATTCTCCTGCCACTTTCTAGAGAGAAGTCCTAAGTATCTTTGCCGAGTTAGTCCATGATGCGGTAGAGATTTATATGGATGATTTTACACCTTATGGATGTGATTTCCAGGAAGCTCTGTCCAACTTAGGTAAGGTGATGCATAAATGCATTGAAATGAACCTGTCTCTCAGTCTCAAAAATATGAATTCTTGATGACTACAGGGACTGTGTTAGGTCATTCAATATCTCAGCAAGGACTGCAAGTGGACCCAAACAAAATAGCTATCATCCAAAGGGTCCCACCTCCACAAAAGCATATAGATGTCAGAAGTTTCCTAGGGTTAGCTAGATACTACCAAAGGTTTATAAAAGACTTTAGAATGTTGGCTTATCCTTTATTTGGGTTGTTGGCCAAAGACTCTGAGTTTGTATGGTCAAAAGGCTGTCAAGAGGCCCTGGACACCCTGAAGGACACGTTAACCACTGCACCGATTCTCTGATACCCAAATTGGGCCCTTCCTTTCCATATACATGTTGATGCCTCACACAAAGCCATAGGAGCAGCCCTAGGCCAGATAGATGAAAAATTGCCTTATGCCATTTACTTTATTAGTAAGAATATGTCAGAGGCCAAGATGAACTACAGAGTGACCGAAAAGGAGCTCCTGGCTGTTGTGCATTCATTGAACAAATTTAGGCATTATATTACAAGATATCAAACATTTGTACATACTAACAATGCTGCAATCAAATATTTAATGAATAAACCTGATATGAATGCCCAGATTATTAGATGGTTACTTTTATTACAACAGTTTGATCTAACTATTGTTGATAAGCCTGGCAAAGAAAATGTTGTTGCAGATTTTTTGTCCAGATTAACTTTGCCTGTAGATGAGGAAGGAGTAGTTGATGATCAGTTACCAGATGAGAACTTATTCGCCGTTTCAATTCTCTCTCCATGGTTTGCTGACATAGCAAACTATTTGGTATCTGCACAGTTCCCACCGAATTTCCCCCCCAAAGAGAAAATAAAGATTGTGAGGATGAGTGCCCCCTTCACGTGGATTGGGGGCAACCTCTTTAAGCTAGGCCAAGATCAAATTCTGAGAAGGTGTGTCACGGAGGAGGAAGTCTTTGACATCCTTCCGACCTGTCATGATGGGCCTTGTGGAGGTCACTTTGCAACAAAGAGGACAACATTTAAAGTGTTACAAGTTGGTTATTATTGGCCTACTCTTCAACAAGATGTGGAAAGATTACTAGTCAGTGTGATCGGTGCCAAAGGATAGGAAAGCCTACTCCAAGAGATGAAATGCCTCTGCAACCTCAAGTGACTTTCGAGCCATTTAACAAGTGGGGCATGGACTTAACTGCACCTATTGACTCTCCTTCCAAGAAAAAGCAATATATCATTGTATGCACTAACTATTTGACTAAGTGGGTTGAAAAAAACGTAATCAAGGCAACAACAGAGGAGAAGGTGGTTGAGTTCTTAAGGGAGAATGTATTTTACAAGTTTGGGTACCTTAGAGAATTGGTCACTGATCAAGGCAACTAATTTACCTCCAACATGATTGAAGACTTGCTAAGCCAGCACAAGATCAAGCATAGAACCTCCACTCCCTATCACCCACAAGCTAATGGGCAAGTGGAGGTGGCCAACATAGCGTTGGAGGGCATCCTAACTAAAGTGGTTAGCAACAGTAGGAAAGATTGGGCAGATAGACTAGTTGAGGCCACTTGGGCCTATAATACCACCTGGAAGACCACCAATGGATTCACACCCTATGAGCTAGTCTATGGGAAAAAGGTCCCATTGTCCATTGAGTTTGAGTATAATACATTGAGGATGGCAACCCAACTAGATCTAGATCTCAACAGTGCACAAAAAGAGAGATTGCTCCAGTTGAATGGTTTAGATGAGTTTAGAATGCAGGCCCTCCTACACACAGAGGTAACTCAAATTTAGAGGAAGATATGGCATGATAAGAAAAACAAGGATTATCAATTTCAAGAAGGTGATTGGGCTTTGCTATATGAATCGAGATATAAATACTTTAAGGTCAAGTTAAGGACAATATGGTTAGGGCCTTATGTTATAGATAGATGCCATGATAATGGTTCAGTGCAGATCAGAACCATAGATGCAGAGGCCATTACTTTACTTGTTAATGGGAACAGATTAAAAGCTTACAAAAGGCCATTATCAAAGAAAGAGTTCATTTATGGTATCAATAAAACAATGATGGTGGTGGAGACTCAACTCTTGCCTCATCAAGTCATTAAAAAAAAGGAAGAAAGAAAAAATAAGGAGACTCAGGTGAAAACCTCCATGAGGCGCTTGAGTCCCACTATTGGGTTGAAAACCTCTTGGGGTGGCCCAATGGTGTCAAAAAAAAGAAAGAGAAATAAAAATATCTCTAAGTGAAAACCTATATTGAGGCGCCCAGGGCAAGTAGCTAGGATGAAAACCTCTTGGAGGCAGACTAGTTGTTTAAAAATAAAAATAAAAAAAAAAATGAGAAAAGAAAAAAATCATGAAATTTTTTTTGCAGGTCAACAGGAGGATAATCAGAGATCAAAGGAGAATCAAAAGGGACCTATTCCACTCATATTTTTATTTATGCATCCATTATCCTTCATCATTCCACCATTCATGTCATTTTTTTCACTCATTTGCCTCAATTTGCAAGGGTATTGTGTTTTCTACAGGTTTCCTTGTAAACCTACAGGATCCCCTGCAAACCTACAAGAAGGAATTACAGTGGCTTGGGAATCCTACAGGAAGTAAGCTTAGGGCAAGGACATGACCTACCCATGTCAAAAAATTAAAATCCCTACATCAACACTTCATTACCATACCACTCTCCACCTTGATCACCCCTACATTCATCGTTAAAAGAATCAGTTTGTAAAAAATTATAGTCTTCAAGAAAAAACAGAGAAAATAGATGAGATAGAGAGCAAAGGGGAACAACACCTAAAGGTTATTTCTCATTATTCACACACCCCTTGACCTCCTCTCTATCCATGGTCATCATCATCAAGTCCCAGCAGTAGAAATGATTAAATTTTTTGAGGGAGAAGCAACTACAGGACATCCTGTAGTAGCCTATCCCACAGAATAAAAATCATAAGCTGCAACAAGTTTCCAGCATGAATATCCAAGGGAAGAAGAAGCTCCAGAGTAGAAGCAGCACCATCATCTTCAACACCAGGTACCTGCACATCAAGGAAGTCATCAAAGGACAATAAAAAAAGAAGTAGAAGGAGAGATCACATGCAGCTGACATACAAAAAAAACACCTCTTTTGTTCAACAAACTATAGCAAGGTATTGTTACCATAGGTAAGTATCTCGCTTTACTCTCTCATTTTCATAATGTAATCAAAAGATGTAAAGGTTGTGAATGAGTTGGTTTATAAGTGAAAGGTGGCCAGTCAACTTGGCCACCTTTTTTCAGTCAGCGAGGACAAAACAGATAGTCCTCATAGACGTGACAACAGTAAAGTCAAATAAAGGGAGGAAGAGATCAAAAGTAGTTAAGACTATGGATGCCCAAAGTGGGAGTTGATTACGAGGTGAAATGAATGATGATGTGGTAGTGGGGACCAACGGTCCAAAAATAGAAATTCATACCTCGGCTTCCAGCACACCACCTCACTCAACCTGACCATAAGAGGAAATAAACATCGATCCCCATGCACTCATGCATTAATCTTCCCAAGGCCCACTCTAGAAAAATCGCTCTCATCCCCACACAACCTACAGGAGAGGAAAAATTTGTTTTTTCCCACGTAGGACTTCCTACAGGATCCTATAGGATCACAAAGGAATCCTACATGATATAGTTAGGCAGTCTACAGGATTCGCAAAGATCGATTTTAGAGGGGGAAACACAGGGGTTGGCTACAACAAGCACTATGAGGAGGTAGGCTCTACATTTCCTTCCATTTTTCCAAGTAAAAAGAACAGAAAAATCTCCTAGTTTGATTGAAATTGATAGCTGTATAAGGGAATTGTATCCACAAAAATTTTAGTCCCATTTCCTCCTTCATTAAAATTTTGTATCATACATCTCTGCTCCTCAAATTCACCAGACAAAATGATAGGGGGGTTTAATAGAAGGGAGCCCATTAACACTGTAAGGATTCACCAACACCCTCCTGTGCTAGAAATATTCACAAGGCATAATTGGATGGGGTACTTTGAGAAATTGGGGGGGTACAATGATGAAGTAGCTAGATATTTTGCTCTCTCCCTCATTCCACTGACCAGGACCCATGCCACTGTTGTGGTGAGAGGCCTCTCCATAGAGCTCACCCCTGAACTCATAAGCAGAATTACCACACTTCCCTTAGGAGTTCCTTGGAGAAAGGAAGACAAGGGAAATAGCCAAACTACCAAGAAGAAATTCTTTCTAGAGGGAGAGGAGCCCATTGAAGACAAAAATGGAGTGAGGAGAGCAAGCCTACCATACCCCTGGAATGAGGTAAGCTACCATATTATAAAATACATATCATGTGAAGGTAGATATAGTGTGGTATATGGATATCACTTTAGGCTTCTTGAAGAATTGAGGTTTGGAGTAGAAACACCTCCTCACCACAGGCTCAACATACCATACTTCCTTCTGTAATCACTGATAGATACAAGCATGAAGGCGTAGGAAGGAAACTACCAACAATTAGCCCACCATGGGTTAATTTGAATCATCATAGAAGATTCCGTCCAAATCCTTAGAATTCCTATCAGTTAGGCAATTTTCAGAGACATGCTGGCAAAGTTGGATATCAAGGCCCTCACATATGATAGAAACCCTATTGTCAATGAAAAGGATGAAGAAGAGATTGAAACAGATGAAGAAGAAGCAGAGAAGGATGAAGAGAAAATAGATGAGGAGGAAGAAGAAGAGAAAGAAAAGGGAAATGATGAAGAAACAAAGGAAGATGTCAAGGACGAAACTGATAAACAAGATGAGGATCTAGAGGGAGAAGAAGAGGATAAGGAAAAAGGTGATCAGGGAAATGGGCTAATGTGACATTCCAAGATTATAGACGATTCATTGATCTTTGTGATCAAAGCACATTGGAATATAGGGATAAGATGTCTGAGTTCTACTTATATAACATGGCCTTGACAAATATGAATGTATGGGACCCTAATGCAAAGCTAGGGGATTTACAGTTGATGGCTTTGGCATCATGGATGAACCACGAGGAAGAAAGGGCTGTAGAAATGAAGAAGATATTGGCAAGGGAACAAATAGAGCCTCTCATGATAAGAGCTGAGCAGTCAAATCCAATGGCTGTCATCAACACACATAATTTAATTGCAAATGATCCTCAACTTGCACCTAGGTATCTTGCTGCCCAAGAGCAAGCAATTTCACATTTTCAGGATATGTTCAAACTGTTATGGGATGACAACATGTAATATTTCCAAAGGAGATGGAATAATTTTCCATACAGTTTGAAAATCAGAGAGTACCATTCTCCTCAAAGGATGAGAGAAGCACTGAACATGACACCCATGTACAAATAAACCATCCAAAGGCTCAAAGTCAATTGGATTGGCTTGAAACTCAGTCCACCACTGCTCTTGGGGATGTTAGAAGGAAGGAAGGAAGAGGAAGAAAGAAAGCAGTGGGAGGAGGTAGAAAGGAAGGCAGGATTCTATGCACAAGAAGAGGAAACCACAACAGAAGCATGGGATGTTAGGGAGGCCACTAGAGCTATGAAAGACATGGATATTGATTGAGTTTCTCAGAGGATGAGAAACACTTTCAGTAGGGGGGTGATGATGAGCCTCATCATTGGGTAACTATATGGACCTTAATTCACCTGCTAGCTCAGTCAAATCAACTCTTCTCATAATTTATTACATGTTTTGATTATATTTTTTTTAATGAGATGAGTTAAAGTGAGATATTATGCCTAGTGGACTAATCTGCATTGAATGCAGGTTTGTGAGAGAAAATTAGGGAATTTTGGCAAGAATAAGGGCTGACACTTGAATGGGACAAGGAAGAGATATTGTAGGAGTTAAATCCTCCTCATTTACTCCCCTCATTCGAATATTCCTCCATCAATCACACCAGCTCTGGAGTACAAGCAGCAAAGTCATGAAGATCAAAAGGGAACTGAGAAAGTGATAGTCAAAGAGTTAGTTCATCTTGAGTTTGGGAGCCGAGCCTCCCTAGATTTAAGGAATTCATTGGATACTTCAGTTGTATAAATAAAGAGGCCTAGAGCCTCATTAGGATTCGAATTTTTGTTGTAAAAACACTAGTTTTTTTGAGCTCCAGACTTGTGGAAGACATTGCTATGTAATTTTATGTTTTGACAATGAGAATGAGCTTTGTCATAATCTAGTACTGAGTTAACTCAGATGGCTGAAGCTCTTGGGTTAGGGCCCAACCCTAGTAGCAAAGGCTCCTCTTCTTGTATATGTATGCTTATATTAGTTTCATAGATTCATGGTTAAATTTTCCTTAGAAGTATTTCATTGCAAGTAGTGTAGATTTGATTAGTTTGCTTCCATTTGTGCTTTATTACAGCAGTAGGTTAGAAGGGATAAAAGGAACACCAAAAATCTATCAATAGGTGTCTTGGCCTCACTTCTTCCTTCAGGGATCATGATTTGAGGAAAGGAACCCTATGCAGCCCCAAAAAGACAAATTTCTACTTTCTCATAGAATTTAGAGTTTATTGTACTTTATCCAGCATTTGATTAGTTTGCAAGTATAGGATCTAATTACCATTCCTCCATTTTCAGTCTTACAACAGATCTCATCAATGATTCCATTTTACTATGCAATTTCCCTCATGCATGAAGTAGATAGCTAGCTCATTAAATTCTGTTTTTCTAGGTTAGTGAAATTCTTCTTGTTTACATGATTTTTGGGAAAATATCATTGTTTGAAGCAGTGCAGGTGTTTCAGAAGTGGAGAAAGATTTCATAGCAAGCAACCTCCTTTGATCCAGGTGGATGTTGGTGGCCACCCACCTATCCCATCTGGACCCCCACCATTGTTTCTCTCAGCATTTTCAGTTTCCTTAATTGTAGCACAACTTACTATTTTTAGCAGTTTTTCGGGTCCTGAACTTCTGGAGCCATTTTGAGGCCCTAAAGTGGTAGTGCTCGGATAGATCTTTCTAACGAGCTATTGTACGCATCGAATGGATATTGTATGCCAAAGTTACGACCTCGGGAAGTTGATGTACCAATTTAACCAAACGGGGCCCATAGTTTGGCGTTTCATCTTCTAGGGTTAGGTTTTGGAATGTTAAGGGTTTTCCATTGTTTCTCAACAATAAATAGGCCTTCGAGCCTCATTGTAACACAGTTCAGAGGCATGTAGCCACCACATCTCTTCTTAGAGATAAGCTACTATCGCCCTAGCTATTTTATTTCAGTATTTTACATTAATGAAATGAAGTATTATTTCCACTGCATATATGTGTTTATGGTTATCTGTGTAATTTTTTGTGTTCCTATTTAAGTCCAGATCAATGGTATCAGAGCGGTCTGGTTTTCCTATTTGTGTGTAAGCATATTTCCTGTTTGTGTGTAGGCATATTTGAGTATTTTACATTAATGAAATGAAGTATTATTTCTGCTGCATATATGTGTTTATGGTTATTTCTGTAATTTTTTGTGTTCCTGTTTAAGTCGGATCAGTGGTATCAGAGTGGTCTGCTTTTTCTCTGTTTTTCTTTGCATGTACCCAACGAGGTCGGGATATAAGGAGTTAGGGCTTAAACTGGTTGAACCTTTGCAAGACTAGCCTCGAAAATCCCAATGACCTCCCATGGCGGATGAGAAGAAAGACAAGGGAGCAGGAGATCCTATCAAAATCTTGCTCAAAGAAGCCCTTGAGCGACAAAGGAACGCGATGATGGATAGCTTTGCACAAATTCTTCAGCAGCTACCCAGAGGCGATGCATCGGCTTCCAACAGCTACTATGGAAATGCCACACTGTTTAAGGTACAAGTTAATTTTGAAATCCCCATATTCGAGGGTCAAATAGATGTAGATGCCGTAGACAAATGGCTAAATCTGCTAAAGGGTTATTTTTCTGTTCATGAATTTTCGAGTCGGGAAAAGATTGTTTTCGCTCTTCTCGAATTAGCCCCCCACGTCAAGGACTGGTGGGAAACCTATTGCGAGCAGAAGAATGAAAGCATAGGCTTACTATTTTCAGCCGCACCCACTTGGGATTCATTCCGGGATGCCATCAAGGAGCAGTACTACCCTGTCAAAAGCTACGAGGACAAATAAATAAAGTGGACCACGCTGCGGCAGGGAAGGGACCAAGACATGCCGGAGTTCACCAATATTTTCCATACCCTTCGCACAAAGTTGGGTATCAAGGATTTGAAGCAGCATTTGATACTCAAATACCGCGGCTGCCTGCACAAGTACATCCAGGAAGAAATAGAATTCCTAAACATCTCCTCGCTCGGCAAAGCATACCGATATGCCGTCAAGGTCAAGCAGAAGTTTAAACAAAAGAAGGGAGACTTTGGATCTACGAATCCGAAGCAAGGGAAAGGTGCACCTAAACCATAGAACAAAGGACAAAGCCAAGGCGGGGCAGCCCAAGACAACCTGCCAAAGCTGCAAGCAAGGAACAACGCCGTGAAGTCGAAAAAGGACACGAGAAAATGGTGTGAGTTCCATAAGATCTCCACTCACAACACAAGTGAGTGTCGGTCCAAGCAGTCACTGGTGGCTGAGCTAAAGGTTTCAGAATCAGATGCATGTTCTGACTCTGAGTCAGAAGCCGAATAGGGGAATGACAAAGGGAAGCAGATCATTGATGCGGATCCCAGTGCCATTGTTGCCACCACCAAGATCCATTAAAATGATCCTGAAGATACAGAGGAGGGGGAATGTCTTTTCCACTCACAGATGTGGGTGAAGGGTTCACCGCTGCAATTCATTGTCGATAGTGGCAGCCAAAAGAACCTCATTTCAGCAGAGGTCGTGAAGCGGTTGGGCCTACCGACTACACCACACTCGCAACTGTACAGTATAGGGTGGCTTCATGAAGGATGAGATCTCAAAGTTCGCCAACAATGCCGCCTTTCCTACAACATCAAGCCCTTCACAGACGAGGTATTGTGTGATGTTACACCTCTGGATGTTTGTGATGTATTATTAGGCCAACCATACTTGTGGAGGCGACATGCTGTGTATGAGTCAAGGCCTCGTGCTGTCATTATTTCTTTGAATAATTCATTATACAAGATACCGGAGGTAGCCCCACCTACTGCCACCTCTTTGATCACTACCAAGAAAGGCAGCAAGCTCATCTAATAGACTAGGACATTTATTTTTCTGTCTAGTTCACTCCCAAATTAAGGGGAAGATCGTCACCACATCCATGACTCCCACGAAGGGTCCCTCCAAGAAGCAGCAAAGACAAAGGAATACGGTCATGATAGAACATAGGAACAACTTCTCCTCACCCACAGGGGTACCACACAAGCTTCAGGTGGGCAACAAAGTTTGGTTGCATCTGCAAAAGGAATGCCTTACAAGAGCCCATCAGAAGCTCTGACCATGCCAACATGGTCCTTACACCATTAATAAGGCTGTGCGAAATAATTCTTTGGAGCACAACATTCCTCCATTCCTTCGCCTACACCAAGTGTTCAATATGTACCACCCTTGACCATGCTTCTCACCATTACTGGACACATCCAAGATTGCAGAACAACTCACTAGGGACCAAGTTTAGCAGATGGAGGAACTCAACGCAATGGGGACCATTGCTTCCTAAGGGGGCAGGAATGATCTAGGTGGATGTTGGTGGCCACCCACCTGTCCCATATGGACCCCCACCATTGTTTCTCTTAGCATTTTCAGTTTCCTTAATTGTAGCACAACTTACTATTTTTAGCAGTTTTTCGAGTCCTGAACTTCCAGAGCCATTTTGGGGCCCTAAATGACATTTTTTGGGAAATCTGGGGGCAACATGGATCCATGGATTGATGTTTCCCTTCCCAAAGTGGTAGTGCTCAGATATATCTTTCTAACGAGCTATTGTAAGCGTCAAACGGAGAACATATGCCAAAGTTACGACCCTGGGAAGTTGATGTACCAATTTACCCAAATGGGGCCCATAGTTTGGCGTTTCGTCTTCTAGGGTTAGGTTTTGGAATTTTAAGGGTTTTCCATTGTTTCTCAACAATAAATAGGCCTTCGAGCCTCATTGTAACACAGTTCAGAGGCATGTAGCCACCACATCTCTTCTCAGAGATAAGCTACCATCGCCCTAGCTGGTTTATTTCCATTACTGTTTGTAAGCATATTTCAGTATTTTACATTAATGAAATGAAGTATTATTTCCACTGCATATATGTGTTTATGGTTATCTCTAAAATTTGTTGTGTTCCTATTTAAGTCCGGATGATCCTTCCAACTTCATCCATCCATAATCATTCCTTGCTTTCACTAAGACCTTCACCAATTTCATCATTTTACATGGAAACTTCTCCAAGCATGTTGAGCAAATCCAACCATCTCCCAACCTTGGTTTTGAGTTTTGAGTGATCCTATGAATTTTCTCACTCCATTCCATCCACTAACCACCTTCCCTAGGCCTTCCATCACCTTCAGCACCCATCATTTTTCTCTTGGCTGTATCCTGTAGAAATACAAGGAATCCTGTAGGTTTTTAGGACATCTTGTAGGTTTTCCTGTAGTGACCTGTTTTGAGGCCGAATTGAGGGAAAATCTCCAGGAAGCCACACAAGGTCACCTAAGGGTCTCTCAAACCTTCCAACCATCCACCAACATCCCTAAGCCACTTGCCACATCACCAAAAGAGATTAGGTTTCACAACTGTTTTTCCATAAAAAGAATAAAAAGAAAAAAATAGATTTATTTCAGTCCTTTACATGCATAGTAGTTTTGTTTGATGTTTTGAACTTTCATGCTTAGGACAATAGCATTTCATACATGTTAGCTTGGAATTCTTGTAAGCATAGTTTCTCAACAATTAGTTAGGAAGTGATGTGTTTTTAGCATTCGATTTCAGTCCTTTTCCTTATTGAAATAGACAAGCTTTCTCCTAGAGTAGATTTCTCTTTCTTTCATCAGTAATCAAGCTTCTTCTAAATCCATAGAAGTCTGGCTTAAAAAGAATAGTGACAAAAGGCAGAACCATCACTTTTACTTGTGTATACAACACTGTCACCTCCAAGTTTGTATGAAATCTAAGTTGATAAAGTAAAGTTGGTAGCCCTAGGAGTTGCAACATTCTTGCTGCAATATTGGTGCTTATCACTCTTGTAAAAACTTAGACAAGTTTCCAAAATTACCAAAGCCATCAGCTCCATCTTCAAACATTTTCCTGGACATTTCTTCAATAGAAAGCAATGTTAGTCAATAACGTATGTATAAACAAAAGAGAAAATATTATGGTACTTATCTTAATAGAGAAGGAAGCAATCGACTCTCACTTAACCATATAAAAAATGCATATGGACTGACAAGATTTCAGATCCTTCTAGTGATCACATTGATTCTTATTGGAGAATGACCCAACTAGGGTTTCTTAAAATAATTACTGATCATACCCTATTCCAAATCCTAACTTCTTGAAGCTTATTCTTCCCGCACCCTGATGGTCCTCTTGATCACATGCTCATTCAAGAGGTTAGTGAACAAATCAAATATTTGTGTAGGAAGAATAAATCTCGACAAGAGTAATGTCATCAACACAATTACTTGGAAATACTTTCCTACCGGTTGCAGGAAGCTATCTGGTCCTTCTTGATCCTGCCTTCATAGAACACTACTAGTGATCACATGTCAGCTCTATCCTGTATTATGATTTCATCAGCAGCTAAGACCTACTCATTAAATTACTGATCTTGATTATACCCTCTCCTAGGGTTTCTCTGAATTATATAAATAGCTCAAGGGCTGCTTCTTGATTCCTTCTCATGTCAGGCCTTACATCAAAGGTTACTCCTAGGGTTTCTGTCAAACCCTACACAAGTTATCTCTTGAAACCTTGACCTAGTCTGAAAGATCAAGATTTCTCTAGGGTTTCCTTCAAACCCTAGCTTTCTTTTAGGTCTCTGAACTCTGCTTTTTCCTCTAGGGTGTCTGCTGGGGTGATCTTTGTTGACTTTTCTTCTAGCCCAGCTCTGATACCATGTTAATTTTACTGAGAGTGGAATTGTTCTTTGCTTTGATAATTACATTTACATCATTTACATATTCATACACCCCATAACTTTGTTAGCTACATATGAAATTTAATAGAAAGAACAACATTATCAACATTGCAGTGGAAATAAAAAGGAACATCAGAAGAAAAGCACAAACATTGAGACACCAAGATTGGTCAGAGACCAGGGTGAAACCCCACAAGGGGGAAAACCTGAAATTCTTTCTTCTTCTTCTATTAGATTTCATCAATAGTTCAGCTGAGATACAATGTATCGATATCATGAGACATAGTCCTACTAACCATATTACCTAGGGCCCATATTTGACTTGTTCACAGCTTTACTTGTGAACAAGTCATATCGACAGAGCTGCCATGTAATGTTGTCATCAATAACATGTCATATTAAGATTGGGATTGCAATAAGTAGATGCCATTATTGCTCCTGTACTGTAAAGATGTCAAGATACTGTGAGAGTGCAAAGGTCAATATTGTGAGTCAAGCCATAATTTTCCCATTTCTTCATATATAATGATTAGGGTTTCTGTGATTCCATACAACAATAGTGCCATATATTTCAATTGAGATGCCCACTGCCAAACACAATTGTGATAACTGTGAATACAACCGAGATTTACATGCCAAACATAGTTGAGATCTAAGTGCCAAATATAGCTGTGAATACAACTGATATTGAAGTGCCAAACATAATTGAGATCAAAGATGACTACACATATTATACTGATAAACCGCAACCAAGAACCATAACTATATGCCAAATACAATGTAGGAGTGTCATCAGGATGCTGACAGAAATCTATACAATGTGAGGCCAACTGAAATGAAATACAATAGTGTTGTCATAGAGTGAACTGCAAAGATGCTATAGAGCTACCATAGAGCATACACAGAGATACCACAGTGAGGATGACAAGACTACTGTGATAGAGAGAAGGACTACTGAACCATAAATAAAATCTGCCGAGACTACAAGATGTGTTGTATAAGTTAAACCAAGATCATTGTGCCAAGGAATATGAATGTTTGAGTATAGTGCGAGAATCATAGTGATGCCATACTATGTGAGAGAGAGAGATACTATGCCATGTGTGCTAGAGATGTTATACCATGTGAGAGACATAGATACCTGACCATGCGAGCCTCAAAACAGAGACTTACCATGTGAGCCTTGTAGTAGAGACTATACAAGAGATATCCTTCTAATGCGAGCTTCAAAACAAAGACTTGCCATGTAGTGTCAAGTACGAAAATCAAAGACACTGAGACATATGTGCCAAGAGAAGATAAGAAACCAAGACCCTGTGTCATCCAAGTGAAGACTAAAAATCTCAGAGTAATTTTTTCCTACCGAATAGATCAACTTGATGGCCTTGGAACTTGGCACTTGGCACATCTTGGTATGCTTCCCTAGCACTCTAGCATGCCTTGGCACTGCCTATCACACCTTGTCACTCCCTCCTTAGCACATTTGGAACTCGTTGACATGTCATTTCCCTGACACACTTTGGTACTCCCTAGCTGTCATGCCCTCATAGATAGTCTTACTTTTTTGCAACTTGGGAACCCAACCAAGTCATTGGAAAAACAATGTTGTGCCCAACCCAATGTCTTCCTTTGTCTGAAACTTCTTTGTCCAACCCCTTATTGTAACCATATTCTTGTGATCCAGGTGGATATTGGTGGCTACCTACCTATTCCACCTGGACCCCCACCATTGTTTCTTTCAATTTTTTAGTTTCCTTAATTGTAGCACAGTTTATTACTTTTGGCAGTTCTTCGGGTCTTGAACTTCCAGAGCCGTTTTCAGGCCCTAAATGATGTTTTTTTTTGGGTAACATTCCTATGGGAAATTTTATTGAAATCACATTTTCAGTTGTAGTCCTCAGAGATATCTTTCTAACGAGGTATCATGCGTGTCAGACAGAGATAATATGACCAAGTTACGACCCGAGGAAGTTGGATGCCCAACTAACCCCAACGGGGCCCATAAACTCTTGGTGTTACATCTCCTCGGGTTAGGGTTTTGGTTGTTTAGGGTTTTCTCTTATTGTTCAATAATAAAAAGGCCCTTGAGCCTCATTATAACTCAGTTGAGAAGCATGTAGCCACCACATCTATTCTCAGAGATAAGCTACCATCGCCTGAGCTAGTCTCATTTCCATTATGTTTGTAAGAATATTTCATTATTTTATTATTAATGAAATATGCTTACAAACAGAATGGAAATGAGACTAGACCAGGCGATGGTATCTTATCTCAGAGAAGAGATTTGGTGGCTACATGCCTCTCAACTGAGTTACAATGAGGCTAAAGGGCCTTTTTATTATTAAACAATAAGAGAAAACCCTAAACAACCAAAACCCTAACTTGAGGAGATGTAACACCAAGAATTTATGGGCCCCGTTGGGGTTAGTTGGGCAGCCAACTTCCCGGGGTCGTAACTTGGTCATATTATCTCCATTTGATGTGCATGATACCTCATTGGAAAGATATTTCTGAGGACTACAACTGAAAATGTGATATCGATTAAATTTCCCAAAGGAATATTGCCAAAAAAGCATCGTTTAGGGCCTCAAAATGAATCCAGAAGTTCAGGACCCGAAAAGCTTCCAAAAATATTAAATTGTGCTACAATTAAGGAAATTGAAAAACTGAAAGAAATAATTGTGGGGGTCCAAGTGGAAGAGGCGGGTGGCCACCAATATCCACCTAGATCATCTTGCTTCCGACAAGTCCTATTCTGACCTTCTCCTAACACACTTTATCCTTGAGACACCTGGAATTCGTTGGCACTCCTTGGCACACACTCTTATTCATTCATTTCCATGCATTTTGACCTAGTTCTCCCTTCTGATGTTTTGGCACTCCCTAACACTCCTCAACATGCATTGACACTATCTAGCATGTGTTAGCATGCCTTTTAATTTCTTGGCACACCCTGACACTCCTTAGCTATCATGCTCTCACAACTACCCTTATGTTTTTTGGGACTTGGGAACCCAACCAAGTCTTGCCTCAACTACAACAACTTGACCAAGTTACAGTTACTACAACTAGATTGTGTTGTGTTCACCTAAGAACTGACTATAACTCATCTTAGGCTACTCATGTCCAATTTCTACTTATCACATTGTCACTCCCTCCTTAGCACACCTAGAACTTGCTAAAACTCCCTGTCACACACTCTTATTCATTCATTTCCATGCATTTGAAACTAGTGCTCCCTTGTGTTTCTTTGGCACTCCCTAACACTCCCTAGCATGCATTGGCACACCCTGGCACTTGCCACATTTTGGCATGTTACCCTGGCCTCTAGCATGCCTTAGCACTGCTTAACATACCTTGCCACTCCCTCCTTATCACACTTGGAACTCACTGACACTTCCTGTCACAAACTCTTATTCATTCATTTCCATGCATTAATTTCACCTAGTGCTCCCATGTGTTTCCCTAGCACTCCCTGACACTTTCTAGCACACATTGGCACACCTTGGCACTTAGAACATCTTGGCCGCATGCTGCCATGGCACTCTAGCATGACTCAACACTGCCTACCATACCATGTCACTCCCTCCTTAGCACACCTAGAACTTGTTGACACACCCTGTCACACACTCTTATTCATTCATTTCCATGCATTTTGACCTAGTTCTCCCTTGTGTTTCCCTAGCACTCCCTAACACTCCTTAGCACACATTAGCACACCTTGGCACTTGGCACATCTTGGTATGCTTCCCTATCACTCTAGCATGCCTTGGCACTGCCTAACATACCTTGTCATTCCCTCCTTAGCACACTTGTAACTCATTGACACTTCATTTCCATGCATTTGAAACTAGTGCTCCCTTATGTTTCCCTGGCACTTGGCCATCACACTCCCTAGCATGCATTCACGCCACACCCTAGCACCTGACACATATTGGCATGCCTTAGCACTTGAATTGTCTTGGCATGCCTATCATGCCTTGGAACTTTGTGTTTAGTCAATTTAGTGTTCTAAATTGCTACATAAATTATCAATCCCAGTGTCATAAACTAATGAAGTGTAGTTCACTATATGTGCTAAATAACCCTTTCTTACCTCACTATTTTCAAGTTTATGTTGTTTTGGGGTTTTGTTCTTTTGACTCCTAGAGTTCTACAATGTAATTGAAATCTTAATCTACTGCTGAAGTGAGAGTCTAAAAGTTCTTTTTAGGTCAAGTTTGGAAGTGGAGTTTTCAAAACAAGAAAGTGAAGACAAAGCTTATCTTCTTGCTATTGTAATGGTTTCCAAAATATGAGCTTAAAAGACACTTAAAAATGCTATCTACAAAATGAAAACTTGAATGAGAAAATGGAAGTGTAGCTATTTATATCAAACTGGGAATGAAATACTAGAAGCAAAACTACTTTTGTTGTCTATTCTACTTGCAAAATTAAAGTCTAATGAACTACTGCAATTAAACTAAAGGCAAGAAACAAAACTGAAACGGCAACTATACTATTAATAAAAAACAAGTAATCTCATTTTATAAAGATAACACTTCGCCAATTTGTCTGAAGATCAATCATCAATGAAAGGCTCTGGAAATATTAGCTTATATCATGAGAAAATGACATCAAACTATCTAAATCTAAACTAATGAACAAGAAGTAATCTCATTTATAAACATAACACTTCGCCAATTAGTTTGAAGATCAATCATCAATGAAAGGCTCTGGAAATATTAGCTTATATCATAAGAAAATTTCATCAAACTATCTAACTCTAAACTAATGAACATCAAGTAATCTCATTTATAGACATAACACTTCGCCAATTAGTTTGAAGATCAATCGTCAACGAAAGGCTCTCTAAATATTAGCTTATATCAAGAGAAAATGACATCAAACTATCTAACTCTAAACTAATGAACAAAAAGTAATATCATTTATAAACATAACAATTCGCCAATTAGTTTGAAGATCAATCATCAACGAAAGGCTCTGGAAATATTAGCTTATATCATGAGAAAATGACATCAAACTATCTAACTCTAAACTAATTTACATCAAGTAATCTCATTTATAAACATAACACTTCTCCAATTAGTTTGAAGATCAATCATCAACGAAAGGCTATGGAAATATTAGCTTATAACATGAGTGACTACACTAAGAAGGAAAAGGTGCTGAACAACAAGAAAATATCATTCATAAACTCCATATTTCACCAATTAGTTTGAGGATAAACCATCAACGAAAGGTTATAGAAAAATTCATTTATGTAATGCGTGACTATCTGGTAAGCAAAGGCATGAAACAACTTAAATTCAAAAGCTTAAAAACTAAGGAACAACAGAAGAAATGATGCTACTTGACACAATTTAAAACTGCAGTTAAGAAGCTAAAGCATAAGAGAAACTAAAGAACTATTTCTAAACTAGAATGCACCTATCTGAGTTAGTATAAACAAGTGACAAAAGCTGCAATGAACGCAGTGTTAGAAACGAATATACACATAAACAAAAACACAATAAATGTACAGTTGAATGAAAGAAAATATAAAATGGAAATGTACAGAAACAAAAAAATAACCTCGACCAAGCAGGGGCCCTTTGCATGGCCTAGGAATATCAACGCAAAATTACTTCACACGCTCAGGTATCCATGTGGAAAAACATAGTTTTTTATATTGAAAACAAAGTGTTGAATGTCTCGTGCTTACAAACAGAAATTACACTACTTCATCACCATAAAACATTAACTAGTTCTGCGTTCCAAACACTGGAATTTATAGGAAAAATTCATAACAATTTTAAGGAGAAAAGTCTTCTACAGCAGACACGTGAACAGGTAGTGCATCCGAGAATTGAGTCTTCGGTTGGCTTGAACAGTAAATCTCTGAATAGTGGATGTTGGATTTGGTTATGCAGGTGGCAAGCAGGTGGAAAACAACATCCTCAGCTTCAGGAACATGCCTTGGATTCATTTGCGTGCCAAAACAGAGTTCTAGCTGCTGTAGGACTTCTCCGTTGACTCCCCTTTGACTGGGGTCTTTCTCCTCGAATTTGATTAAATGGATAGGACTCCATCCATGTGCTGACATTTCCCCAGCTACCCATGTGGCTCGTTTCTTCTATCAACACCTGTAACCTGCAAAAGTATGGAGATGGCTATGGAATGGCCGGTTAGCTGCGGAAAGTGGCTACATTCTGTAGCTAAAAAAAAAAACCCTATCCAAATAACACACATAATAATATAATTTGAAAATCACTAAATGAACTCCTAGAAGCAACATGCAATGGTTTTTGATGGTTTAGGATGCATTGGCATGGGAAAACAAAGGAAGAAGGATGAAGAAATTGCTTGAAAAAGAGGCAGTTTTGGGACTCAACATACCCCCACTGTGAAGCTGTTGCATGTCCTCATGCAACCAAAATTGTAACAATCCTTCTTCTATTACATCTGCTCTGAAATCTCAACTAGAACATCCAACCTTTTCTTGCTTCTTTTTGCTGCCATTGCCATTATAGGCTTTCTCATGAGGAATCTAAATTTAAGGTTGATGAGGGCCCTGCTTAGCTTCCTATTTTTCTTCTTCAATTTTTTGTTTTTCTTATGCCATAGACCTAAATGAAGCATGGTATTGTCATGAATGATTTTGTCCAGCTTGTTTTGTTCCTTCAAAGCTTCATTTTCCTTCTGAATATGCCTGTTTAAGACCTCTAATTCATAGATTTCTTGCTTTAGTGAGTGAATCAGAGTTTCTTGTGATGTAGTTGGCTGGTTAGATGAAGTCCCCTATTCTGCTATTGTGTTCTTCTGCTCCAATGATTCAATATAATCATAGATCTGCTGCTGAGCTGGGTCAATCTCTGGAGATGCTTTTCTTGGACTACTTTCAAAGTCTAGTTGAGGAGAATATTGTGGACTTTGCTCAAATGAGGTGTTATCTGGTGATTGAGTTGGAGTCTCCCCTCCAAAGTCTATGAATTGGGCTTCTTTTGTTTGTGTTTTCTTCATTTTTCCTTTAAGCCTAGAGCTTCTCCTTAGACTTTGTGTGCCTATGTTCTCTTCTTCTATGACCTGTCTTCTTTTCCCTTTTTCTTTTTCTTTCCTGGACTGCTCCTTAATGTGGACTAATTTCTCAGAGAGAAATTGTTCCTCTTCTGATGAAGGCTCAGGAGTTTGATAGATTTCCTCAACTTTCCTTTTTATTTTTCCTCTCTGTTTTGTTTGCTTCATGATCTCAGTTAGAGTTTCAGAGAGAGGTTCTTCCTCACTGTTTTCTTTTGCTGAACTGGTAGGAGTATTTTGAATTGTTAGAGTTGTTCTTCTCCTCCTACTCTTCTTTACTGAACTCCCTTCAGGTAACTCAGGTGGATCTTGGAAAAAGTTCCTGATCAGGAAGTTTTCCCATGTGTCTCCCATATCCTTCAAGTGATTTTCAACTAAAATTTTTATGAGACCATGGTGGTAAAGGTGAGGTTCTATATCTTCTATCTTCTTTTGAACAGTGGTGGACATCTTCCTTAAGCTATTCAACAGAAAGTAAGGGAGATTGATGGTCCCATTTTCCAAAAAGTTCATCAACAACCTTATGTGATACATGTACATTGAACCATATCTACCCTCACACGTGATAAATTTATGAATAATCAAGAGCAAATTACTCCATTTTTCCTTTAATGCTGAGATAGGAATTCCTCTTTTGAAAATTGAGATATCCATACCTGGGTTTCGGAGAATAACTTTCCGAGCCTCATCATCGAATTCCTTATTTTTCAACCACCTTTCTCCATCTCTTGGATGTTCGGTTGCAACTGCAATGGAAGATTCAGTCACCGAGAACCTTATATCACCAATTTCCACCTCTACCCCATCAAAAGACATTGCAAATGTTTTGGTGACTTCTCTGTTATGGCCATTGAATTACATGATAAACTTCAGTCAGCCAACCTTCTTCAGTGTCTTCTTCAACTGTGGGTATCCCTCCATAAACTTGATTCCTATGGGCTCTGATCTTACAATGAGACCCATCCTGCTTTTCTTCACTGTGTAGAATTTTGTAAACAGTGGTTATATGGGAACATAGCAGTTATAGGGATGGAAATGGAATACTAGAGAACTGTGGAAGAAATCAATGACTGTGGAATGAAATATGGAGGGTATATGAAGCAGGAAGAGCATATGAATGGGAACAGTATGGAGGATGTAAGGACTAGTTGCATATGTAGACTGTGTGGAGGCAGAGTATTACTCATGCATAGAACTGAAAACTGAATGAAGTCTGAGTGCTTTGCGTTCATAAGAAGGCTGTGGGAGTAAGAAAATGGAAAACTCGGTGTGTGAAAGAGTCGTATTCCACTAGGTTACGTTCACATAATTAGCCGTTTAAATAGGTGGAGTAGGAAAGTACAATGAAGTGCAAGTTAAGGTCGGAGGCAAATCATGAGACCGTTAAGCATTAAATCAGAAAGCATGGTGGATTTATGAAAACATTCAAATCGCATTATGACATGTTAAGGAGTAGTGATTATTCAAATTATACAATTTACGCTTTCATAGTGCTATTTGAAATAGGTTTTATTCTCACCTTTGGAATCATACCTTTTCCATTTGCTAACCTTTGATTGTTTGCTTTTGTAGGTGCTTAGTGTTAGGCCGTTAATATGCCATTATTATTATCACTTGTGAATGCTTATTCCACCCATTTCTACCATTCTTCATCACGTCATTTGTCATAATTTATCATATAATTATATTTTACGATGATTTATGCTCTTATGTAAAAATATTATTTCTTCTCCTTTATTTCTAATAAATTGATGATTATGCATGATTTTATCAATGATAGTTTTAATAAATTGGTTGTAACATTATTCACCATTTTTAGCCTCCAAGATAATTTCCAGATTGAAGATTTGATCATTAAAAGTGCCAACTCAGAAATTCGCTGGAATAAGAAGTGACAGTTTTGCAGTTGAGATTCTGAGCAAATGAAGCAGAATCTGGAAAATCTCGAACGTGGGTTTTGTTCATAATGGACCCAATTAACTTTTTCAAAGAACGGTTTGCCCAAATTCAACTTGTATTGATAGAAATGCAGGGTTCTTTGAGCACGATTTTCTCAGATTTGTTGTTGCGGCCGTCCTCCAAATCTCAGTTGCAAAGCCAAATTCGCCTTGCTCTTGTTGATCAATTGGTTAGAAGCAAACCAATTTTGTAATATAAATCATGTTGTACTTATCTTTATTGTAACTTCTCTCTGATCTCTCTATTTAAATGAAAACAGAGATCAGAGATGAGGATGAATTAGAGATTCAGAATTGAGGATGGCAGAGAGAATGGATAATGGCTGAGAGATGGAGAGATTTCTTGTTGTAATCCACTGTAACTCTGTTTTGATATTTTAATATAAATCTGGTTTCCATTCCATCGTTGATCCTGAAGTAACCCAGCAACATCCGCTTGCGGCTAAGGGCCCAGCCTCTGGTGGAGTACGCTATTGTTGTATTATATCTTTACGATTCATGTGTGGTTTGATTTCTTTCATTTAATCTGTTTAGTAATCTGACACCCTTTACTGTTTTACATATCAGTGCTGTTATATATACTTGATTGGATACTATCGTTATCTGCAACAGGAATGCTATGTTATCATTTTAACTTTGTATAACATTGTTGTTCCTTTTGATAGTTGATATAACATTTCTGTTCCTTACAGATTGTCATTCGATTACAGATTAACCGCGCTGTATGTTCCTAAATCAGTACAATTGTATGATGTATTCTTAAATTGTGACTGTTGTTTATTCGGGATTGCTATTCCGTTACAATTGCTGTTACTTTATAGCTGTGATTCATGCATATTGTATCGAAGCTCAGATTACTATTCCTTTTAATGATAAGTGTGTTGCGTGCTTGATTTGGGTTGTTGTACATTTAGATTTAATCTGCTGTTCCATTTCCGTGTGTTGTTCGATTTATTCTTAGAGTAAAGATTGCTATTAATTTGGCTTTGTTGTTGTTCATTTCCATTAATTAGAGTTTTCTATTTAGATCCCTTTAATTACAGTTTGCTGCCCATTTACTTTGTTGTTCATTTCTGTTGGTTAATTGCAAGAGTTTGCTTTTAAAAAGTTTTCATAATTTACTTTCAATAGCAGCTTTAGTTCAATTTCTATTTCCTTTTGATTGCTTTAATACAGGGCTGTCAACTGTAGGGAACATGGGTTACTGCTTCCTCGTTCTAAGATTGATTGTCTTGTCCTAGTTTGATTTCAATTGTATCAATATCTAGAGGAATGAGTTATTGCTACTGTATCCTCGATTGATGTTTGTTGAGTGAATAGTTGAATTTCAGAGCATTTGAGTTTATGTTTTTTTAGTTAGATTTCTTTTCAAGCATCCATTTACTTTTGTATTCTGAGCACTGTACTACATCTTTCATAACATTACTCTTGAGTAAATAGCCGCCTCAGACTGAGTACACTCTTGGAATAAAAAGTCGTCCCTTGGTTGACAATTAATGTGAAGGTAATTAGGAGTTAAAAAGACACCTTTTTATCGCTCCACACTTAGGTGCTGATGTGTCTTCAAAATATTTCTCCTTCAATACCTGCATTTGGCCTTTTATTTTTTATTTTTGGCTAATGATCCAACTGTTATTGCAGAGTCATATTGGCTACATAACAAGATTAGCTTCGGAATCAGATCAACTGCGGGATTGGAGAACAACTGCGAAATGTAACACAGTGAATGAAATATGACTCGATGGATGAATGAAAATAGGAAATGACTATATGGATGAAATATGACAAAATGGAGATGAAAAGTGGATATGAAGAAATACTGAAGAAAATTTTATTGATGGAATGTGGTGGTGAAATGGAGTGAAATTCGCAGAAATAAATTGGAATGGAATGAAATGAACCATGAATAAAATGAAAAGACCTTTTTTTTTTTTGGAAAATATAGGGTGTCAGAGTCTTATAATTTTCACCTTGTATTTTCCGTATAAGGATGCCAATCAGTGATTGGTTTTCAAGCTTATGCATTTTTTTTTTAAATTGATGAAAAGAATAAAGACTAAGTTGGTGGAGAAGAATGATTCTTCTTCACCAACTTCATTTTAGAATTATTTTGAAAGATCTTGATAAACTCCTCCTTTGAGATTGGCTTTTGATAAATCTTCAACCTATGACCATTCACAAGGAGAGGAGTTTAATGCTCATCTATGGTTCTGATTCTTATTGCTCCATTACTGAAAACTTTTTCAATCTCATATGGCCCAAGCCAATGAGTTTGAAATTTACCTTGAAAATCCTTGAACTTTGAATCAAATAGCAATGCCCAATCTCCCTCTTGAAACCTTTTGTCCTTGATGTACTTGTCATGCCACTTAGCTCTTTGTTGTTGAAATAGACCAGTCCTTTGAATTGCTTCTTGCCTGATTTCATCAAGTTCATTCAACTGCTCCAGTCTATGCTTTTGAGCTTCTGATAGATCCATCCCCAACTTAACTGCCATCTTGAAAGTTTTAACTTGGAACTCAATGGGGAACAGGACTTGCTTTCCATAAACAAGTTCATAAGGTATATGTCCCGTTGTATTCCTCCATGAAGTTCTATAGGCCCATAAGGCTTCAGGAAGCCTTTCTACCAAATCTCTTCTATGTAGATGTACAGTCTTGGTGATGATTCCTTCAATTACTTTATTTGTGGACTCCACTTGACCATTTGCTTGTGGATGATAGGGAGTTGATTTCCTATGTTTTATCTTGTACTCTTCCATAAGCATCTCCATCATTTTGGATGTGAATTGAGGTCCCTGATTTGTCACAATTTCTCTTGGAACACCAAAGCGAGTAAAAATATCCTCAAAAATAAAATTAACTATTGTCTTTTCATTAGCAAAAAATAATGCTTTGGCTTCTACCCATTTGGTGACATAATTAGTACATACCAATATATACTTTTTCTGCTTGGATAGAGGATTGATAGGTCCAATAAAGTCTAAAGCCCATTTTTCAAAGGGTTCGATAAGTGCCTGAGGTTGTAATGGCATCTCATTTGAGGGAGTAGGTTTCCCTACCCTTTGGCAGCTGTCGCACCTTCTGTCATATTTATTTGCATCTTTGAAGATGGATGGCCTATAAAATCCTAAATGGCCAATAATATCCTAAAGAAAGGATTTTATAGGCTGTCCTCCTGTCAGCAAAGTGTCCACCGCATGGCTCATCATGACATGCTTTAAGAATATCAGGCATTTCATATTCCCTGACACATCTTCTGATCACAAGATCTAGCCTTGTTTTATACTATTCGTTAGAGATCCATGAATATCTTGAACTATTTTGAATAATATTTCTTTTCTCTCTAGGAAATAAATGTGAAGGTAACTTCCCTGTAGCCAAATAGTTAGCAACATCTGCAAACCAAGGAGTTTGAGTAGTTACTGCAAATAGATATTCATAAGGAAACTTATCCTCAACTAGAGAGTCTTCTTTGATACTCTGAATCCTGGACAAGAAATCAGTAACTGTGTTTTGTTTTCCAGGTCTATCTATCACAATAATATTGAATCTTTGCAAAAGTAAAAGCCATCTTGTAATTCTGCCATTAGTAATAGGTTTATTCATCAAATATCTAATTGCAGAGTGATATGTATGAACAAAAGTTTCATAGCCTGTTATATAATGTCTAAACTTGTTAATTGCATGAACAACAGCTAAGAACTCTTTTTCAGTCACAGTATAATTCAACTAAGTGGGAGTCAAATTCTTACTTGTATAATAAATGGCATAAGGAATCAAATATTTTTGTCCTAGTACAACTCCTAAAGATGTATTTGAAGTATCGTAGAAATATGGAAATGAAGTTTCCAGTTTGGTCCTCTTAAGATGGGTGCTTCAGATATTTTTGTTTTCAAGGCTTCAAATGCTAGTTGGCAACCAGGATTCCACTTGAATTCACAATCTTTTGTAAGCAATTTGAAAATTGAAGATGCTACTTTAGTAAAGTTTTCTATGAACCTTTTGTAATATCCTGTAAATCATAGAAAACTTCTAACATCTTTTTGGCAATTTGGAATTGGTAATTTAGAGATGACTTCCACTTTAGATTTGTCTACTTTAATCCCATCCCCTGAAATGTGATGTCCTAAACAATACCTTCCTTAAACATCATAAAGCATTTTTCATGGCTTAATGAAAGGTTTCTTTCTTTACATCTTTTAAGGACTTTTTCCAAATTTTCCAAGGCTTCTTCAAATGTGTTACCATAGACTGTAAAATCATCCATATATACCTCTACACAATCATGTATTAGATTAGAAAAAATTTCTAGTACTGCTCTTTGGAATGTTGCGGGTGCATTACATAATCCAAAAGGTGTTGAAAAGTGTGCAACAAGAAATGCTTGTTGAGAGTGCAACAAGATGATGGAGCTTAGTGAAAAGAGTCGCCTTCACTAAGTGGGCCCGCATGCTATTTTTGGCGCAAGTCTATTTTTAGACTATGTCTATTTTTAGACATATGGATCATGTCTATGTTTATGGATGATTGATCAAGTTGGGAAAAATAGATGGACTTCTATTTTTGATGAAAGTGTGAGTGATCACAGTGTGAGTGATCAAAGTCTATTTTTAGACTGGCTGTCAAAAATAGAAAAGTCAAATATTATTATCTCACAATAATATTTGGACTATAAACTTGATCTTATTCTCTTGGAGCACTTCAGTTTGAGCTACAGAGGTGGCACATGCAGTTGTCAGAAGGAAATACGCTTTTCTTATGAGTCAGTTGAGTTGTTGCATGCATGACTTCAGTTAGAACTCAAGTGAGTTGAGTTTAGTGGACTGGAGGTACAGTTGATGGAGTTGTGTTCAGTTTGACTTAGTTAAACTAGTTGTAGTTAGTCTAACTGTAGATAGACTAATGATGAGTTGTTAAACTAATTATTAACTCATAATACAACTAAAGAATACATCAGTTAACTCAGTTGCATGTCAGTGCATGTTCAGTTCAACAGGGACAGGTGGTAGAGAATCAGATTGCTATTAGTTGTGACTATAGTTGTGCATCAGATCTTGCACAATCAAGGGATTGAGTATGCCAATGAGTTTGCTCACGTATTTGGCCCACATTTTATCCTTTGCTCACATCCACAAAGAGTGAGTGACTATTTTGTAGGTGAAAAACGAGTTTGGGAAGCTATTCTCATCAGTTCTTGAGCAGGTATTGAGCAGTGGAGGCAGGCAAGCAGCAGGGGAGATTTGGAGACCAAATCTGAGCTGTATTGTGTGTAACAGGTGGAGATACTTGTGAGAAGTATTATGCTTTGTAATGTTACATGATTCAATCAATATAATATACAGATAGTTGGGGTTTTTAGCGAGATGCTTTCCCCGGGATACATACTGTGTTTATGAGTTTGATTGATGCTTCTATGTGCGCCTGTGAATGTTTCTGCTTCTGTAAATTGATGATCAACGTAGAGGAGATTATGTATTATACATGTTCCGCTTATAATTGTATGATCAGGATAATCTCTGTGAATATGTGTTAAATTATTCAAAATTTCTACATGGTATCGGAGCTAGATAATTTGTAGAAGAAGTTCTACATGGTATCAGAGTAGCTTGATTTGTAGAAGAGATTTTTACAGGATATCAAGCGAGGATTGATCATCAGATCTACTATTCAGGAAGTGGTTACATTCTATTTCTTCAGGCAGAGTCTGTAATCGGGCCAGGTAGCCTCTGGATTCATCCTTCCTTTGGAAGGTGAGATATCCGGTGAATGCCCATACAGTCAATCTCTGTACAAGAAATAATTTGTTCTCACGAATTCTAGATCGGAAGCAGTTGAGTTTTGTGCTGGTGGAATTCGAATTTAATTCCAAAGCAAGAGATAAAACTCAGAAACATTCAGTTTGAGAATGGAGATAGTATGCCCCAGTATCTCACGAGGTTCACTCAGTGTCGAGATGAGCTGGGAAGTGTGGGGGTTACTGTTGATGATGAGGATGGTGAGTCTAGGACACCTTGACCTTCCTAAGAGTTGGCATAGCTACCAGGACTCGGTGAATGGAAGGGAGAAAATGCCAAATTGGGAACGACCATGGTCGGATTTGATGCAGGAGGAGATTAGACGGAGCACCAGAGACGGTTCTTCATCCATGCAGGATGAGGAGAACTGTGCCTTAGCGAGTAAGGCGAAGAAGGGGAAGGAGAAGGTTTCTCTTTTCGAATCTTGTTCTTCCAATGATGGGAAGAAGTTTGACAAATCGAAAGTGCGATGCTTTCGTTGTCATGATGGAGACTTGGTGGTTGAGAGGGAGCATACGTTACCTTTCAACATGCAGAGCCAGAAGAAGTCTCAGACGATTGTGGAGGAGCCACGATTGGTGCAGCAGCTTCAGGAGATTGTAGAGTGAGCCACAACAGGGGAAGCTGAGAGGAGATAGAGTAGAGACATCTACTCATCCAGAGACCTCCAGTAGGGGGAGACTTCAAGCCAGGTGGGCTGAGGGATCGCATGCAGCCATACCTCCAGGTAGGAGGTGGGGTGATGTGGATTGATTGTCCCAAGGAGGAGGGGCAGGATCCTTGAGGTACCCAACCTCTTGGATGAGACCTTGCTACGGGAGCCCCGATGTGTAGTAGCAGGAAATGACTGATTGGGTAGAGACAGATGCGGATGGAGCGGCAGAGAGAGCGACAGTGCAGGGAATCCCAGGACAACGCATAGCTAGCAGGCTATAGCAATGCGAGAGGCACAAGTGTTTTGCACAGTGCTAGGTGGCACAGAGAGGTGTGCAATGGTGCGAGATGCATGGAGATGTTGCAGTAGCGCAGATGTCAGAGAGGGAGCACTTGTCAGCAGCAGGTAGAGCTTCAGCATCAGAGGGTGTTTCTATCCCAACAGGGAGGTCAGTTGGGAGGTGCAGTGCGGATGCAATGCTGGGAGATAGAACCAACAGCAGCACGGATGCAGTCCGAAATCAAAGTGACAGAGGCTAGAGTAGTCAGATACTGAAGAGCACAGAGATGCAGAGTTTCAGTCGACAGAGGCAATAGCAGTCAGAGACTTTGATGACAGAGCAAGTGGACCGGCCAGATGTGTTGCATGGAGAACATTCCAGAGTTACAGGATCGGGTTTGAGAGGAAGCCTTTCTTGTTGAGAGGGAGTGTTGAAAAGTGTGCAACAAGAAATGCTTGTTGAGAGTGCAACAAGATGATGGAGCTTAGTGAAAAGAGTCGCCTTCACTAAGTGGGCCCGCATGCTATTTTTGGCGCAAGTCTATTTTTAGACTATGTCTATTTTTAGACATATGGATCATGTCTATGTTTATGGATGATTGATCAAGTTGGGAAAAATAGATGGACTTCTATTTTTGATGAAAGTGTGAGTGATCACAGTGTGAGTGATCAAAGTCTATTTTTAGACTGGCTGTCAAAAATAGAAAAGTCAAATATTATTATCTCACAATAATATTTGGACTATAAACTTGATCTTATTCTCTTGGATCACTTCAGTTTGAGCTACAGAGGTGGCACATGCAGCTGTCAGAAGGAAATACGCTTTTCTTATGAGTCAGTTGAGTTGTTGCATGCATGACTTCAGTTAGAACTCAAGTGAGTTGAGTTTAGTGGACTGGAGGTACAGTTGATGGAGTTGTGTTCAGTTTGACTTAGTTAAACTAGTTGTAGTTAGTCTAACTGCAGATAGACTAATGATGAGTTGTTAAACTAATTATTAACTCATAATACAACTAAAGAATACATCAGTTAACTCAGTTGCATGTCAGTGCATGTTCAGTTCAACAGGGACAGGTGGTAGAGAATCAGATTGCTATCAGTTGTGACTATAGTTGTGCATCAGATCTTGCACAATCAAGGGATTGAGTATGCCAATGAGTTTTCTCACGTATTTGGCCCACATTTTAGCCTTTTCTCACGTCCACAAAGAGTGAGTGACTATTTTGTAGGTGAAAAACGAGTTTGGGAAGCTATTCTCATCAGTTCTTGAGCAGGTATTGAGCAGTGGAGGCAGGCAAGCAGCGGTGGAGATTTGGAGACCAAATCTGAGCTGTATTGTGTGTAACAGGTGGAGATACTTGTGAGAAGTATTATGCTTTGTAATGTTACATGATTCAATCAATATAATATACAGATAGTTGGGGTTTTTAGCGAGATGCTTTCCCCGGGATACATACTGTGTTTATGAGTTTGATTGATGCTTCTATGTGCGCCTGTGAATGTTTCTGCTTCTGTAAATTGATGATCAACGTAGAGGAGATTATGTATTATACATGTTCCACTTATAATTGTATGATCAGGATAATCTCTGTGAATATGTGTTAAATTATTCAAAATTTCTAAAAAAGGAAGCACTCGGTAGGCAAAAATTTCCCATGGACAAGTAAATGTGGTATTTCTTGATCTTCAGGTGATACCTGAATTTGATTATAACCACTAAAACCATCCAAAAATGAAAAGTACCTTTTGCCTGCTAATGTATCTAATACCTGATCTATAAAGGGCAAAGGAAAGTGATCCTTCAAGGTTGCTTTATTCAATTCTTTGTAATCAATGCACACCCTCCGTTTACCATTTTTTTTAGTCACAATTACCAAAGGAGAAACCCATTGGCTATCTGAGATTGGGTAAATGAAGTTTACATTGAGTAGTTTTTGGATCTCTTCTTTCACAATCTCCCTAAGATTTGGATTCATCATTCTCTGAGGTTGTCTGGTTGGTCTACTATTTTCCTCAATATAATATGATAGATACAAGTCTTAGGGTCAATACCTTTCATATCAGTATACTCCCAAGCAAATGCAATAGAATGTTTTTGTAAGATTTTGGTTAGCTCTTCTTGTTGTAATTTCTCTAAGTTTTTGTTTATATTCAATGTTCTACCTGGAAAAATTTCAATTACAGAGCTACCAAACTCTTCCATAGAATAAAGAGACATCTTCCTAGATGACAAGTATTCAACATTAGAATTTACCTGAAATTGTGCATGATCATATTCTAAAGATGTTTCAAAATTTTCTAATGTGATCAAAATTTGATTATCTTCACTAATTTCTGATATAGTAAAGACAGGTTGTATAACATCTTCATCATCGATCCATTCCTTGTCATCTATTTCTGTGATTGCTTTTGCTGGAAAAAAAAATGAATTTCTTTGTTGAACTACCATTAGAAATGTACATGTCACAAGATCTACAACTAATAAAAGCATCAGCAGTGGCCAACCAATGTCTTCATAAGATAAGTGGGTGTCCTCCTAGATTATTTTTGGGAGTTAAAATCATAAAATCAACAGGATATTCCCAAGAATCTAAGGAGACTGAAATGTCTTCTAATACACCATTTGGTTTGATCATTGATCTATCTGCAAGTTGCATTAAGGTAGGTGTCTAAATAAGATTAGGAAGTTTAATTTGTTCCTTAGTCTATCTACTAATAATGTTTATAGCTGCCGCTAAGTCAATCAATATATTTGGAATTTCAATCCCATTTATGTGTGTTTTGACAATTGGACTTCTTGGATCCACATATTTCTGCATGGAAATCTTTCCCATCATGATATCTGCTATTTTTCCTACCAGGTGAATTCTTTTTGTGTCTCTTGGTTTTCTTCCTAATATTTTGTTGCTAAACTCTTTTATTGTTTTTTCTAAAATAGGAATTTCTCTAATGGTTTGTAACAAGGGAATCTTGATACAGAGATTCTTTAATTCATCTAGGAAATCATAATTGGGCAACAAGATCTGTTTTTCCACTCCTATCAATTTGTAATCTCTCAGGAAAAGGAGGTGTAGTAGTAGATGCAGGTTGCTCAATTATAGGAGTTGTGTTTATTGAATCTTTTTCTTTTTCTTTTTGAATGTTTTGGTTTTGAAGGGATGTTCCCTCAAAACTTTTATTGACTTTTAGAGAGTCCTCCTCAGAAGCATCTTGCTCTTGAATATCTATAGAAGGTTTTTCATTTTCTAAAATCCTACCAGATCTAAGTTGATCATCATTAAGATCTAGAGGAAAAATCATGTAAGTAGGAAATTGTTGTCCTTCTATCATGTAAGCATTCTGAGGGCTTTTATGATTGGGGTTTGGAAATGGTTGGGCCGGTAGTTGATTTGGCTTTTGTTGAAATGGAAGTAAGAGTTGAGGATTTTGACTTTGTTGTGGAAATGGTAATGAAAGGTGAGGGCTTTGATTTGGAAGTTGTGGTTGTTGATTTTGCTGTTGATTTTGTGGGGAATATAGCTCTAATAAGATGGAGGATATTGATAATATTCAGCAAATCTCCCATAAGGATTTTGTACCCCTTGTGTCCATGGTTGAGATTGATACTGATTTTGAGGTTGAGGCCAAGGTTGTTGCCAAGAATTCCAGTTTGGTGGGGGCTGAAAATTCATTGGATTGTTCAATCCTTGATTTTGCTGCCCCTGCCAAGGTATCCTTGCAAAAAAACAAAGAGTTTCTACAGAATTTGGGACTACTTCCTCTTGAAAGACAACCTTAAGACCTGGGATTGAAGGACAATCCTTGGTCTCATGACTTTCTGAACAAATCATACAAGTTTCTACAATTTTTGCATCTAAAGGGCATTCCCTTAGAGCATGTTTATTTTTGCATTTTGGACAAAAGATGGCTAAAGCATCAGCTTCTATTTTCTGCTTGTTTTGGATTTTGAGGGTGTCTAGCTGTTCACTAAGGCTCCCTAAAATATTAGTTTTGAAATCATCAAGCGTATTTCCAATTTCTTCCCTACTTACAGATCTGATTGTAGATTTGTTTGCTCTAATAAGAGAAGGATCTCTTGGTCCTTTCCCAGTTTTAGATTTCCCTCTTGAGAGATGGACACATAGTTCTGCTATGTCACTCAATGGAAGTTGAGAGATGTCTCCCTTCCCCATCATGTTTAGGATATCTATCCATTCATCTCTAATGGCCTTCAACAAAAGAGCTTTCAAGGTTTCTTCATCTAAGTTGTTCATATTTTCTCTTTTCAAATTGTAGTTAAACCTCTCAAGCAAATCCTCTAAGTTTTCATCTTCCTTTTGCATCATTTTGAATACTTCATCCTTATGATTGGTAGGCATACAGTAATCCAAGTATCTATCCAAAAATGCCTGTTTCATATCATTCCAAGTTCTAATGGATTGAGTGACTGAGCCCATAAACCATTTCAAGGCAACTCCTTTCAGTGTTGAAGGGAGCAATTTGAGTTTTTGAGAGTCTTCTAAATAATCATAAGTTCGGCATAAGACTTCAAACTTAAAAAAAAACGTTTCAGTATCCTCACTTCTCAACCCATAAAAGATTGGGAGGACAGATGGTGAAATGTTTTTCATTGTTGTATGTGTTTTCTCATCTACTATAGGGAATCCAAATGAGTTATCTCCTTCCCTATTTCATCTACCTCCTCCATTATTACCTTTACCTCTACCCCCTCCAAATAGTAAAAATTCTCCATCTTGCTCTTCTTCTGCCATGATAGTTTCCTCAGAATCTTCTGGTTCTTCTATTATTGGCCGATGAGATAGAGTTTCTACTTCTTCTTCTTCTCTAGGTATTCCTACTTCTTCAACTACAATGGGCTCCCCTATAGAGGTGAAAAAGGGTTCCTCTCCTAGGTCTGGTTTAGTGGATGAAGTGGGAGAATCTTCTAATTGAGTTGCCTCTTGAATTCCAGGAATTTTAAGGTTGGAAGTATGAGTCTGGGATGGAGGTGTGTCCTTTCTAATCCTTGGTGGAGTAGTTGGAGTTGTGAAAATCGAACTTCTGCCCCTAGCTATAAATCTACCCCTAGAATCTCTTTCTCTATGCATGTCATTGTTTTGTTTTGTTGTTTTTGATGATTTTTTTCTTTTAGTTGGAATAACAATTCTTTTTCTGATCCTCCAGATCACACAAAGTGAAAGAGGAGAGCATACTCAAGAAATTATTATATTTTTTTTTATGAATGTAAGAGATAGGCTACCTAGTTACACTTCCCTGGCAATGACGCCAAAATGTTTGGTCAATTTAGTGTTCTAAATTGCTACATAAATTATCAATCCGGGTGTCGTAAAATAATGAAGTGTAGTGCACTATATGTGCTAAATAACTCTTTCTTACCTAACTATTTTCAAGTTTATGTTGTTTTGGGGTTTTGTTCTTTTGACTCCTACAATGTAATTGAAATCTTAATCTACTGCTGAAGTGAGAGTCTAAAAGTGCTTTTTAGGCCAAGCTTGGAAGTGGAGTTTTCAAAACAAGAAAGTGAAGACAAATCTTACCTTCTTGCTGTTGTAATGGTTTCCAAAATATGAGCTTAAAAGACTCTTAAAACTGCTATCTACAAAATCAAAACTTGAATGAGAAAATGGAAGTGCAGCTATCTATATCAAACTGGGAATGAAATACTAGAAGCAAAACTACTTCTGCTGTCTATTCTACTTGCAAAATTAAAGTCTAATGAACTACTGCAATTAAACTAAAGGCAAGAAACAAAACTGAAACTGCAACTATACTATTAATAAAAAACAAGTAATCTCATTTTATAAACATAACACTTGGCCAATTTGTTTGAATATCAATCATCAACAAAGGGCTCTGAAAATATTAGCTTATATCATGAGAAAATGACATCAAACTATCTAACTCTAAACTAATGAACAAAAAGTAATCTCATTTATAAACATAACACTTCGCCAATTAGTTTGAAGATCAATCATCAACGAAAGGCTCCAAAAATATTAGCTTATATCATGAGAAAATGACATCAAACTATCTAACTATAAACTAATGAACAACAAGTAATCTCATTTATAAACATAACACTTCGCCAATTAGTTTGAAGATCAATCATCAACGAAAGGCTCTGGAAATATTAGCTTATATCATGAGAAAATGACATCAAACTATCTAACTCTAAACTAATGAACAACAAGTAATCTCATTTATAAACATAACACTTCGCCAATTAGTTTGAAGATCAATCATCAATGAAAGGCTCTAGAAATATTAGCTTATAACATGAGTGACTACACTAAGAAGGAAAAGGTACTGAACAACAAGAAAATCTCATTCATAAACTCCATATTTCACCAATTAGTTTGAGGGTAAACCATCAACGAAAGGTTACAGAAACATTCATTTATGTAATGAGTGACTATCTAGTAAGCAAAGGCATGAAACAACTTAAATTCAAAAGCTTAAAAACTAAGGAACAACAGAAGAAATGATGCTACTTGACACAATTTAAAACTGCAGCTAAGAAGCTAAAGCATAAGAGAAACTAAAGAGCTATTTTTGAACTAGAATTCACCTATCTGAGTTAGTATAAACAAGTGACAAAAGCTGCAATGAACGCAATGTTAGAAACAATTATAGACATAAACAAAAACACAATAAATGTATAGTTGAACGTAAGAAAATAACAAATGGAAATATACAGAAACAAAAAAACAAACCGAGGAATATCAACGCTAAATTACTTCACATGCTCAAGTATCCATGTAGAAAAAAATAGTTTTTTATATTAAAAATAGAGTGCTGAACGTCTCGTGCTTACAAACAAAAATTACACTACTTCATCACCATAAAACATTAACTAGTTCTGCGTTCCAAATGCTGGAATTTATAAGAAAAATTCATAACAGTTTTAAGGAGAAAAGTCTTCTACAGCAGACACGTGAACAGGTAGTGCATCCGAGAATTGAGTCTTCAGTTGGCTTGAACAGTAAATCTTTGAATAGTGGATGTTGGATTTGGTTATGCAGGTGGCAAGCAAGTGGCAAACGACATCCTCAGCTTCAGGAACATGCCTCAGATTCATTTGCGTGCCAAAACAGAGTTCTAGATGTTGTAGGACTTCTCCGTTGACTCCCCTTTGACTGGGTCTTTCTCCTCGAATTTGATTAAATGGATAGGACTCCATCCATGTGCTGACATTTACCCAGCTACCCATGTGGCTCATTTCTTCTATCGACACCTGTAACCTGCAAAAGTATGGAGATGGCTGCGGAATGGCCGGTTAGCTGCGGAAAGTGGCTACATTCCATAGCTGAAAAACAAAACCCTATCCAAATAACACACATAATAATATAATTTGAAAATCACTAAAATGAACTCCTAGAAGCAACATACAATGGCTTTTGATGGTTTAAGATGCACTGGCATGGAAAACAAAGGAAGAAGGATGAAGAAATTGCTTGAAAAAGAGGCAATTTTGGGACTCAACACTTTGGGTGATTGCTTTCCTAGATTCAAACCTCTCCATTCAACTCCTCCATATTTCACTAAATCAAGGGCCCATGATGAGAGCATTTCCCCTGATGAACTTTTCACAAGTAGGGCTTTCAAATCACAATAAAACAAGGTCAAATTCACACGATAAAAAATATAAAAACATGAATCCTTTTTAATGACATGGCCTTCATTTTCCCATCGTGGGTGACAATCATGCCACATGGATGATATTGGAGTTTCAATGGTATGTAGTGGGTGAGGGAAATGGCAGTATATTCCCTCTACCACTTGATGCATACATTCAAAACCTTGCTATGCATACAAGGAATATCTCCTTGGAATTATGGTAGTAGCTCTATGGTTTGATATGGCAGCTCACTCATCTAGGAGTCATTATCTCACAACTAAGGTGCTTGTCTGGATTGGTTTCATGGAAAAGACAATAGCTCCAACACAAGGAAATATAACTTTCTATAGAAACTCGGAAAAAATCCCCCTATTTTTTGGTTAATTGAGATCATTTGCATATTTCGTGGTTGGTTATCCAAGATACAAAGATTTTTTGTTATCTATAATTTCATTATGTTCCTTTCTAGTTTAATTTTTTGGGTTTACAACCCACATGGAAATAGTATCTTCATTTTGATACTATAAATAGAAAAGAAATAGGGCTAGAAGAAAGAGCACAATTAATTTTCCTTCCCCTTGGCAACGAAAGCAGTCATTAAACTAGGTGATAACTTTAGAGCCTAAGGATATGTTTTCAAGATCTGGTTAACCTTGCAGTTTGTCACTAGGTAGTTCTCTTTTTTTACTTCTATCCCCTTTAGTTTTCTCTCTTTTGTCTCTCTTTCTGTTTTATTTATTTGTTTGGATTTTTTTAGGTGGAAGCTATTCCTTTGAGGCCTCATTTTGAACTTCTAGTCAACTTACTGTGTTTAACCCATTGTTTCCTTTGGATAATGCTTAGAGAAGGTCTTTTTTGTTTATTGTTTCTGTAGGTATTATTTGAGTCTCCTCTTGTGTTTCCTATGTGGGATCATTTTGTTTTCATCCTTCTTCAGTTCTTGACTCCTTACCTCTCTCCTTGGCTCCTCATGTAAACCTTCTTTTAGTGATTTGTGCTTAAGCTTTTCTCCCTCCTCATTTTTAATGTTATAAGTTGGTCCTTCTACAACTATGGTTCATCTTAGCCATTCTTGAGGTTGCAGGGAAAGGAGGAATCAATTCAATCTCTCCAACTCGTGGGCCCAACATTTGGTAGAAAGGTTTGTTGTTGTTTATGTGCACTCCACCCCTCCTTAAATTTGAAAGGAAATTGAACAAGAAGAGTAAGAGGCTAGAATTGAATGATGTTTCATCATTGATGTTGATGTAGAAGAAGAGGTTGGTGAGTGGGTGCTAGATATTGGAAACACCGGGACTAAATAAACAAGATACTTGCAAATTGTGGACATTTAAACCATAATGAGAAAAGTTCTAGTATAATGCTCAAAAACCAAATAGGAGACCCTTTTATACATTGATGAAATGCAATGGCACTCAAGGAAGCTAATTGAAAAAGTGTCAATCCCAGCTAAGAAGTTGGCAGACCTTGAGTTCTCCGCCTTCTATGAGGAGAGTGATATACCTAACACTATCCAGGTCGATTCTTCGTCGAAGTAGATGTTCTTAATATATTTTTTTTACTATATATGATAGTAGTAGCCTAGTTATGATCATAGGTGTTGTTAGCTCTAGTTTAGTTTGCAAATTGTTAAACTATTTTTGGCTACATTATCTTCTTGGTTTTGTTATCTAGTTCATACAATTTATATGGAAAAAAGTTGTATTGTTATGCTACTGGGCCACTTTCCCTGGTGGTAGACCAGTAGGTATCAAATATGATGTATTCTTTTTATTGCTCAATTAATATAAATGATTTTCCCATTTTACAAAAAAAATGACACGGTCTTCATTAATTGCAACTTGCTACTTCCTTTCCTTCGCTGATTGAACCACATGAAGAGCTTCCCATTTACCAATTCCATCTTGACCTTTATAACTCATTCCAACAACTTTTAACACACGCAATGAAATGATTATTTTCCCACCATGAGCTCCAAACCACAATTTTATGAGGATTGAGAGTAGGACCCCTTAGTGTGGTCAATGGGAATCCCAAAATTTCCATCTACAAGGTGACAATAACCATAGTAATCAAAGATATGCTGACCTTCAGTAGGATCATCTTTAGAGTCAACTAACTACACATTTTCTCCTATACTAGCTATGGTTTCCTTAGCCCCTTCCTCCCTCCATAAATAAGATGGTATGCTTTTAGTTTGTGTGCCCAAGGCTAACATTCATCGCATTACTACATATAATTTACAACTTTGTGTTATTTTTTTGGCATGAAATTTTATTAGATTTTGCCAATTTTTTTGTATATTCAATATTCTTTCTTGGATCTGTGGAATTGTGGTTTAGTGATTGAGATAAAACTCATCAAGTTATGGTTTGATAGTTGAAATAGAGCATAGCAATATTAGTCAATTAGGTCTAGTCTGCGTGGTTGAGAGAAGTGTCTTCCTTCTCACCTAGGATAATTTCTCACAAGTGACATGTTGAGCCCTTAATAAGTATATTGTTGTATTAGAATTGAGCCCCAAAGAATCCATTTTATCTCGGGTACCATCTTTAGAATGAGGGGATTTGCCTAGAAGGTTTCCTTAGGATATATATATTTGATGGAAAAAAAGAGCATAGCAATATCAATGATCAAAGTTCAACCTTCAACATATATAAAATTCTAAATTGGTATGAAATGTTGATTTAATTAAAAAGTTTCCCTTATTTTTTGTAGGAACTTTTGATATTCACAACAACTTTATTTTGGTTTGAAAAACCTCCACTCTATATTTGCAATCCCCTACCCATAATAATCAAGGCCAACATACTCACCCCTACTGTTGGGCACCATACTATCCTATTTCCCATAAAAACACTCATGTATGGATGATGGAGCTAATCACACCTATGCTATGAGACCATAAAACCTGGAGTATTGTACTTCTGTACTGTAATATATTTCCATAGATATTTCCTAAGAGATAACTCTCCATAAGAACTTTTCTGCCTATGGTTTGCGAAAATTGTAAATGTTCTTCAATTCCCACTCACCTTTCTCTTTTGGCATGTCTATTGGTTTCCACTTAACCAATGGGTTCCCCTCGGTTTGTTTTTTCTCTGTCCATAAGAATATGAAAACCTTCTCTTCCATTTTCTCTCTAAAATATTTTTGGTATGTATGCCAAATGATTGGAATTGCCTCAATAACTGACTTGGCGATTGCCAACCTGCCACCATTGGAAAGCCATGTATTGCACTAGTTGTTTATTCTTGCCTCAATTTTTTCCATCAACTGTTCCTAGTCCTTTTTCCCATAACCATTAGGCTTAAGTGGGAACCCCAGATATTTAAATCCTTTGTTAAAATTAATACATTTAAATGGAAAAATATGTGGGACTTGTCTCTCTACCTCAACATTTAGACTAGTAAAGGAAATGTCAGATTTTATAACATTTATTTTCATACCTGTAGCTATACTGTTTAGATCCATAATTTCTTTCATCTTTCTTTCTTCCCTCAAGGTTCCTTTAAAGAATAATATAACATCATCCTTGAATAACAAATGAGATGAATATAAATCTCTCCCCATCTTAAGTCCATATATTGTCTCTCTGCTTTTGGCTTCTGAAATTGCTCTATTTAAGCCTTCAGCTATTATGAGAAAGAGCAATGGTGAATGTTGGCATCCCTGCCTCAACCTCTTTGATGGGTTAAAAAACCTTGAAGCTGACCCATTTATGAACACACCAAAGGATGCTGAAGTCAACAACCCCATTATCCATTTCAACACAGGCATGCCAAATCCCACTTGCAAAAGTACTAGTCTAATATAACCAGTTGGATCTATTGGAAGCTTTAAATAAGTAAACTCATAACCATAGTCGGGGGATTTTTTGTTTTCATGGTATGAATACCTTCATGTGCTGCTCCTATTGCATCATGGATTGGCTACCTTCCAAAAACCCAAATTGTTCCTTAAATATTCCTTCTAAAAGGATCCTTTTGATTCTAACTACCGAAATTATGGCCAATATCTTATAAATACATTTTACAATGAAATTGGCTTGAACTGTTGAAAACTTTCAGGGTTATCCTTTTCCATAATTAGAGCCAAGAAGGTAGCATTGAATGACCTAGGAATTTATTGGTGCTCCTGACCTCCTCAATCACCCTTAACAGATCTTCTTTTAATAGCTAGTAGAATCCTAAATAAAATTCCACTGGCCATCCATTCGGCCTAGGGCTTTTATCTCTTTTCCTGGATGCCATGACCACTTTTAGCTCATACTTGGAGACCCCTTCCATAAGCATTTGATTCCCCTTCTCTGTTACAAATCTTGGAAACTATGATGAGATTTTTAATATCTCAATAATATTTTCTCTGTTAGGATCTGTGAATAGGTTTGGAAGTAAGACACTCCCATGTGTGCTATCTCTAGGAATGTTTTGGCCTTGCTACCATCTACTTTCTTCATCTCCCGTATTGTATTGACCCTTTTCTTGTGATTTGAAAAATTATGGGAAAATGTAGTGTTTTCACCACCTTTTCTCTAACCATACTCCCTTGCTTTTTATTCTCTAGCTTGCCTCCCTTCTTTCCAATAATTTTTACCTTGCATTTTCCAATGATTTCACTCTTTCCCTTTCTTCTTCTATGAAGACCCCCCTTGCATTCTATTCATATACTAAAGATAAGTTGTCTTCCATCCCCTATAATTCCTCATTTACAATCCCTCAATGTAGGATCAAAACCCCTTTCTTTGTCCTTTACCAACTTGATGCATTCTTCATCTTTTAGCTATTCAGGGTTAAACATAAAGGGGGCAACTAGTGTAGTATATTTTTTATCTATCTATAGAAGGACAGGTAGGTGATATGATCCCCCACCTACTTTAACCCACATTCTAATTTTTCCTACCTCGATTAGAATATCTCAAATACTAGGAACTTGTCCAGCCTCTTGGGGTACCAACTTCCCTTATTATATTATTTCTCCAAGTGGGAACCTTCTTGATGGGTTCGACATCAATCAACTGAACCTCCTCAAGATTATGTCTCAAAATAATCAGCAAGTCTATCTTGTCTTGCAGTTTGTCCCTAGACCTTAGAATTGCTTAGGTAAAGTTTAAGTCACCACCTACAATGACTTTATCCTAATTGATTACTTCTTGAAAAAATATTTCATCCTGGAATGGCTTCTTGTCATCATAGAGGCCATAGCAATTAATTACTCTTATTTGTCCTAATTCCTGAAACATGAAATCTATACATTACTTGCTACAAGAGAAGACTGCAATTAGTCTTTCCACCTAGTAACTACCCCACCTGATATCCCATTTGCATGAAGTGCTAAAACATCCTATTCCCTAAGGATTTTACCTAATGCTTCTACCATCTTCTTCCATTTCCCCATTGTTTCTTGCAACAGAATAACACTTGGATTTGTTACTTCCACCAGTCTTGCTAGGGCTAATATTTTTGATGGGTTGCTGAACCCCATAAAATGATCACGGATTAACCTTGGAGGGTTTCTTTCCTGCTTTAAGGACCCCTTTCAAGGATTTTTGTTTCCCTTGTTGAATCTCCTTCAAGGCTTTCTCTTAGGCATGGTACAAGAAAGATTTTCTCCCTGGTTTATTTGAAGGCAGTTCTCGAATAGGGTTATCCCCTAATACATCTACTTCACTCTCATCCATTGTTCCTTCCCCCCCTTTCTAGATCTAAGTTGATATCTTAAAGAGGTCTGTTTACTTATGACTTCATCAAGGTTGGAATTTTGAGGTATTGTTTCACTCGATGAACTGATCCCATATGCCATTAAGGTATTGTTTCTGTTGTACTATTCACCCCAAGCTCTTAACCCCATGGGTTGAATCCTGAGGTTTGGATGAGAGTAAGACATCCAAACCTTTGTATGGGTTTTCCGAGTAGTCTAGGAGTTGAACTGCCTCAAATTTCATCTTCGGTACTTGCTTAAGATGGTTATCTCAGTTATTTCAATGTAAGGGAGTGCGAAGGTGAACTTGGCTGGAGGAAATAATATCCTAGTCTCCAATAGAACTTTGTCTCCATGGTTTTCTTGGGATTCAGACAAAGATCAACTCTATAATGGAACCCAAATTGTATCTTCAAATCATACCTTGCCATAATTTACTCATGCTAAAAAAATATTAAAACATGATTCTAAATTCACTTCCGTTGGTTCACAATCTTGCTTTTATATGATCCCTGCACCATAAGATACCACCTTGTGGTGATGTTCTATCACTGAACTAATTGTCTAATTCATAGCATTGATGTGTGACACTAAAATAGTGCATGGAGTTGTCAAGGTTAGTATTAGAGTCTTCGTAAGTCTTTTGAAAAACCCTTTAGAAATCATGAAGGCAAACAGATTGATATTATTAATTAAAGCATTTCTTTCAAATAAGAAGCATTAAAATCCAACAAATCTTGGAAAGCATATACATTGAACACATGGACATCATATGGAATGTGGTGATGATTAATAACAACTACCTTATTTTACCAACGAAGCTAAGGTTTTATTATGCTAATGCAGAGTTATTTAGTATTCATTGATAGCTTGGTTCTTGTAGCAGATTTATAATTGTTGCCTGTTGGTTGGTCAGATCCAAAGTTTACTATGTAAAATGCTGTTATTATTTTACTATTGCTGAATTTATTGCTTGTTATACTATTGTACTTATATTTACCCAAATTTTTTATTTTTTCCATAGTAACTAGTTGTGCTAAATCTTCTGCTATAGAAATATTAGCTTACTGTTAGTGTTGTCTCTTGGGTTAATAACAGTTTGGGGCTCATAACAATGGTGTACAAGCCCCAAATAACAATAGAATTCACATTAGATTTTAGTTTAAATAAGATATTTCAATTTTCAAATTAGGCTCTTTACAGTGTATTGGAGCCACTTCCTTTGCCTAATGGGTCAACACTGGCAATATCCGATGGAAGACTTCTAAATGCAGAGAAGTTATAAGAAGAGAGGTAAAGTATTCACTAAAAGCATTGATGAATATCTAGGCTTATGTGAATCTTATAATAAAGATTCTCTTGAAGAAATATTCTCAGAGCATGTTCATCTTTATGAAGAAAATCAGAGAGAACTTTGAAGATTTTATAGGAGAGAAATCTGCAACTAACAAGGAAACTATAGATCATGTTGATGACCATAAGGCTGAAATTAACATCCTTGTCCACAACTCTAATGCTCTAGAATTTGAGGCTGCTTTATCAACATTATTTTCAATGTTTTTTAAGGCTGATGAGGAAGAAGAGGATTCAACTGAACCATCAAGGGTTACAACATTGCATACGGGAAATATTGTTGCTGAAATGATCAAGTTTTTAATTTTAATCTTAAACCTGCATCTGAGGTAGTCCTGTTACCCCTCATTTTAGGAAGGGTACATAGATATTTTTGTCATTTTTGCATATCACCATTGTAAGCCCAAGAATACAAGTTAAAGCCTTGTAAAGTTGATGTGAGTCTTTTTATTTAGGTGTTCTAGGCCTTGTTATGGTCGGCCATTGCTGGTCCCTTTGGGCTAATAACAAGGTCCCTTTGTCCTAGATAAGATTGGAGGATTTTGGATGGATCTCATTGGGACACATGCTTTATGAGACCCTTGGTCAATGTTGCAAATATCGGCATCGGGATAAAATTGGCAAGGGTTCGGAAAATGAAAATATCATAAAAATCAGGAAAATATTGGTAAAAATTGGCAAAAATCGACAAAATTAAGATACCACCAAAATATTGGTAAAAATTGACAAACATTGGCCAGGCCAAAAAATCATGATTTTTCCATTTTATCACGATAAAATCGGGGATGTTTGCAACACTGCCCTTGGTTATGTAGGGGATCACTAGTGTATGGGCCAATGTAGCCCACATAAGGTGCAACTATGTCTTACTGCATGGTTAAGTGTCATTGAGTCTGTATGTGTGCAATATCCCAGTTTCAGTTCACATTTCTCAAGGTAGTACACATTTCTTGATGCATGTGATCTCAAAAATAAAAAAGTCAACTTGGTCTCAAAATGCTTGGAATGAAGAGAATATGACATCCCACATTGAAAATTTTCCAAAATGTGAAGATTGTTCAAAAACAAGTAGTGAAAGTTGGTCCTGTGGCATGTGGGGGTTCCAAGTGGAAAAACAGGGGAAAATCTTGACATTTTGCATTCAATATGTCAAAGGTGGTCTACAAAGTTAGTAGGATAAAACCTAGGTGACAGATTCTCCAAATTCTCTATGGTGGTAGAGATCCCCATTATTGCATGATGACATGGCACACGTGGGTGAATTTGTGACAATGCAGGGGTTGGTCTAGCCGATGGGGCTAGTGGCACATGGAATAAAGTAAAAAAATCAACTAAATAAATATCAAAAATGAAGGAAAAATAACTAAGGGTATTGAGGATCTAGCCAAGGTGGCCAAGTCAACCCTCTTACTAGCCATTAAAGTCTATTCAAGAAAGACGATGGGGCATCAAACTAGCCATTTGAAGGTCAAGCTAGTCATTGAAACTCAAATGGACAAGAAAGTAGCCATTAGAAGGTCAAGTCTTCATCCAAAGGACCAAATTGAACCACCAAGGGACCAAGTTGAGTCAAGTCTTCATCACATATAACATTTCATATCAATCAAGAAGATAAGGTTTTAAGAGGTTCTCTTGTTCATGCCCTCTCATGTCACAAAATTCAACAACATGGTTGTCGTGCGTCACAAATTTTCCCATTACTCACTTCTGCCTTACTAGCCCCCTGTATCTTACACTGCTACTACCATTCCTTGGTATATTTGTAGCCTTTTCTGATTATAGGCTTGAGGGTGTGTTGATTGCTAGGCTGTCTTGAAGAGAGCAAGAGTATATGAAAATGTTGTTCTTACATAAAATGTCTTTGAGGAAATCTAGCCTTTTTGTGAAATATCGTTGCCTTTAAAACAGGCTATGATGAACTCAATGGAAAATGATATGCAAAGTATAGAGTATAGAACACATCTGACATTATTGGTTTTCTTTTGTGTTTATCAACATATAGAGCACACACATCATAATCAAGTAGAAGAAGATGGTATTAATAGCCTGAGATTCAAGAAGAATGACATTTTGCAATGAAGATAACTTATCCAGAGCCATGACCATAGTGGCTTTCTTTGACTCAAATGCTTCCTGAGATAACAAAATCACAGAGGATCTTTGTGCTAGGCGATTATGAGTTGCCTAAAGCTCCTCTTGGTAAGTAGTGAACTCAAGCTAGTGTTGGCGAGCATTATCAACAAGCTACTATACTGATACTTGATTTATTCAAATGCTTCAATGTGAGTTTGTGTAAGAGTATCAAGGCCTTGCAAAGAAACACTTTGGCCATCTAGTAACAATTTTTGTTGACCCAATGACAAAGTCACTACGTTGCCAATGTCATCCATTTTATTTTGAATATTGTCTAATTGAGATGATATAGTGCTAGCCACTTCAGTGATTTTCTTATGTTTGTGAAGTTAATTTTTGAAGGAACCCTATGTCTTCTCCTAATATTACATAGAACTTTTGAAGATCAACCATACTAGTATCCACAATCTTATGCATATCAAACTACTGTTCTTGCAACTTAAATTGAGTGCTAATTATCTGATGAGATTTCTAAAAAAAATGGAATTGGACTGATCCATAACATTTGTGATTTTATCTTTTACAACCTTTGACTTTGAGCCAATAGTTCTGCTTGAGAATCAATAGAGTCTAGGGAATTATGGTTTTCATTAGAGTGCTCCAACAGAGAATTTGATTGCTGCTCTATTTTATCCATTTTTTTCACTATCTGATGAGCGGATGATTCACAACCATTTCTGCATCTTTCTTGAATGCATTGCTTTGAAAATGATGGCACATAACATTTGCATTGACGAAGAAGGATAGGTACACTTTGTGGGAAAAATCATCTAATCCCTTGAGAAAGTTGAGCATAAGAGTTGAAGTGGGACATTGTGAAAGTGGGCACCTGCCAGATTTTCTCTAAAAGCAGTCAAATATATGCCATGTGAGTCTTGATTTCTTCTCGTCATCATGCATGATATGTTTGCAACTAGAAAACAATTGACTGTAAGCCTTTTGCCAACATGAATTGGACAATAACACTTTATCTTTCTTTGCTAATCTATTCCTTGCTTTGTCTACCAACTCCTTGCCCTTGATATTGTCAAGTGCCTCAATATCAAACTCACTACCATATGGATGTTGATATTGATATTAATGTTGATATTCATTTGCAGTACTGCTTGTTCTCTTACTATCGGAGTTATCATCATCATTGTAGTTTGATGAAAATAACCATCCCCATGAACGAGCCTTGCAAAATCCTGTGTATGTTATGGTCAATGTTCTTGATGTCTCTATCGAGGCAATAGAGGGACTTTCTAGAAACCTTTGTTATGTATACTATAAGCATTGCAATTTGTGACACCAAATCCCCATGCCCAACATAAGAAAGTTGTGGCATATAAATTAATGAAAGACTGCGATTGGAAAACCTTTGTAATGTAGATGTACATTTCATGAGTGTAAAATTAAGTGGGGTATTTTCAGGTTTGAGCCAATGATTTTCCCTTCAAACTAAGCCTCAATAGAATTCCACCACTAGTAAAGAGAATTTTCAACACTACATTGAAGTTAATAATGGCTTGGCATGCCTTCACAATTGCCTCCATGAGCATATAATGAAGATTGAAAACCTGGTCACGACCCCTTTTTCTCTAATGATGGCAGTCTCGGTAGGGAAAAACCCTCTTTAACTAAACCAAAATATGTTTGCAAAACAAATACACTACAAATTGTCACTGCTATACTCCATTTAATGATTTCGTCAAAGAGTTTGCAAACATTATAATAGTTTGTCTTTGTTGTTTATCTTCAACGCATGCATGTCCCATGTTCCATATTGTTGAGAATAATTGTAGGTCCACTAACATTCACCACCACATCTAACACCATCAATTTTGTAAGATTATGTAACCTGCTAGGAAATGCCCCATTCAATCCCTACACAGATTGATCCTCTAGAGTCTTACCCAAGTTGAAGATGCAAGTGAATGAAGTTAGGGAATTAATAAGCTTCACAAGGAATCATCTAGGTGACATCGGGAAATCCATGAATGTGAAGGAATCGAGAGTTGACACATAGATAAGCTGATATACATGCTTGAAAAAATTCACATGCACCTTTGGATTGATTGGTAGTCCCAAAAAGAATGAACCAACAAGTAAAAGCCATTTCCTTCACATACATGACCATATCATGTGTATGTATACATGCATACTGATTCAAAATAGGCACACATCCTGTTAGTCTCCTGCTGCAGCAGGTATTCATCTTTCATGATCGACATTTTTACATGCCAAATATGTCATACTCTGCATGCTGCAACGTTCCATATTTGCTACAAAGGCCAGAGAATTGCCCATGAGAGTGTGCTAGTCTAAATGCCACTGCTATGTTCCTTTTTGATGAGTTGTTCCATTTTTGATAAGTTTTTTCAGTTAAGGGAGGGCCAAACAGCTTAATCTTGGCCTCCCTAGGTTTCAATTTCCTGTTGTAGAATATAGAGAATCAGCATCTGTCCAAACAGCTTAATCTTGGTAGATTTATAGATAGGTAGAGAAACAAGGGTGCTCAACTGCTTAATCTGAGCCCCTGAATGAAATAAGTGTATATGTAGATAGGAGGACAGCAAGAAGAAAAGAATGAAAAGCTGGGTATGCTAGTTCAAGTGCACCCAAACCAAAAGAAGATAAAATGATAGGCAAGTAGGCCGAGTAAGTAGTTTTGTGGTTGCAGAATCAAGCTGTGTGATCCACTTCATGCTTTCAAGTGTTATACCTTTTTAGATCACAAATACAATGCAATTTTCCCTTGGAGGACTTCAAGCGAAACATGACTAACTCCCCCTTCTTCTTATTCCCCAAATCATTTACTAACCTCCCCAAACAGGTCAAGATCTGCTTGATTTCTCGTAGGTTTCATCATTTGCCATATCATTGCCTAAGTAAAGATCTGCTTTGCGTAAGGATGCTTATATTTCTTATACGAGTCATTTTCCCCTCAATAGCCTAAGATTGCATACTTAGCGCTCTCTCATCACATTTCATATTAACTGCTAACTTTATTATGTAACTCCTTATCTTTTTCCCCTCCCCCTATTAAAACTATGTCAATAATTCCCCTATATACTTATCCCTTCCTCTGGTTGAAATATAACCATAAGTATAGCTTGGGAATTACTAAGTTTACTTGAAACTTAGTAAGAACCCCCATTTCGCTCAAAAAACCATCTTCCTAAGATGTTTGGACTCCTTCCAAAACACAAGAACCCCCTTCAAATGCCATCGGACTCACTCCGATGCAGCAAGATCCCTTCCAAAGTTGTAAACGGCCTTTCCGATCTCATTAACTCTCCTCCGATAAGTCTTCCTCTCATCTGACGTGATATCGCTGTCGGAGGTCGCAGCATTCATTCATCGGCCCGCCCCTTTATACTCTCCCGATATCGCTTCACCGATGCGATTTCGTGATCGGCAGTCGTAAGGTTTTTTACCTATATACATACGCCCCCTCTCGTCCACTGATGCGATATTGCTATCGCATCCGAAAGAATATCACGTCGTAATCCATTCATTTTCACAATATTTTCCATTATCACACAGCCGCATACCATGTCGCCTTTCCGAAATCGGTGATCGCTCCCATCGCATCATATATACAAAAAACCATTGACCTCTGTCCTTGCCGATTGCCGATCTCCGAGTTAAAACCTCGCCGTACTGCCACGTCACTACCGTACTAGGACCCCCTGCTGATGTCATACTGACGTCATGCCGACGTCATCACTAAAGGAAGGCGCGAAGGGCGCAAATCGCAGCAAAGAGAGCCCATAATGAAAATCTGAGGAAGTTTTCGATGCGCGATTAGCGCTTAGTGCTAATCGCGCATCGCTAAGGAAAAATGACCAAAATGGAAAGCCTCATATCGTTCGGCTTCCAAAAGGCCCGAAAAATTTGCAAATTTAACATGATTTCTTCATTTATGATTCCTATTCAAATCGGCTAGCGCCAGTAGCATTCCAGAAGCCATGGAAATCATTTGCAGCAACCATTCTTACCTTGAAAGGGCAGAAAGTTGGCGATTTGACAGTTTCAAACACGCCGAGGGAGAGAAAATGGCCCGATTCAAGTGTCAAAGAGTATCAGAGGAAAGATGAAGCCCGGATTAAATTAAAGAGTATCAGTGAAGCGGCAAAGAGTATCAGTCCGAAGCGGGTGAACATTAAAAGCCCCCAAACAAAGTCAAAGAAAGCGGTACAGCCATTTAAAGGCTCTCAGATCACAGTTAATACACATCAAAGCCACTCAAGAGTAGGGGATCAAAGCCCAAAGCACAGTTATGGCTGAATGAAACGCACAGAACCATAAGGACAGATTTCAAAATCATATTTTTGAGGCAGCTGCCCAGCGCGGCACCTAGATATCTTCTTGCATTAATTCCACGACAAGATTAGATTAAAAAACTCATTTCCCTCAGATCTGTTTAAGATCTGCTGTAATGAATATTGTTAGATATTTTCCCTATATAAACGACCCGAATTCATGGTTTAAAGGGTTGGTTGGTTGTATAGCTCCAAGAGAGACTCGCTCTGTATACCTGATGTTTTACTTAATCAAAGACTGCTGAAAAGCTTGGAGGAATGACTGTGTGCTGTGTATTAATGTTTTGAAGAATTGAATGTGGAATTCTTGTGCTGCAACATGACTCAATAAGTGTTTCTTACCTTTGTTTTCCATTGATGCACCATCTAAAATAGCAGAAAGAATGAATAGTTTAGAATTGGTTTAATTGCCCTCTATGCTCAATTTCTGTTGTTTCTTTATGTTTTCATCTGAATTAGTAATGAATATGAATTCCATGTGGCTCATATTTCCCCTAATTCACTCATGTTTGACAGTTATCTAGGGATTCTTCACTACTCCTAGATAGAGCTCATTCACCGTCCCTCTGCTAAGCTGAACGAGAGATTCTTAACTGCCTCTCATTCCTAGCCCTCATTCCATCCTTTATCTTGAATCATTGTTTCATGTGCAGCTAGCTTGCTCCATATTCCCTCTTGTGACCAAGAAAACGCACCAGCAGTCCTACTCCTTGACTCCATGCCCAATGGTTCTAAAACTTTCATGATATCCATGCCTCTTTACTTGAAAGCATCACCCTTCCCACCAAAACTCAAACAAAACCCCTTGTACTTAATAACTAGCCTAAAATCATCATCAACAAAGCTAAATCCTAAAGAGAGAGCCCTCTCTGACTGCTGGTAGGCTAGGACCTGTAGTCCAAAGATTGGTTTGTGGTTACCTCGGCCGTATCCTTTAAGGAGCTTTAAGGACAACCTGAGTGATAACACATCCTACTACTAATAAAAGAGTATGTGATGCTATTTTGGCTTACAACATTATTGTAACTATTGAACTTTCTCAATTACTTTAATTTTATCCTCTTCAGCCTCAATCAATCAATCCCATAGAATATAAATTTGTAAGAAATCCATTTAGTGTCATCGTAATAGTTTAGAAAATAATAACCATTAGGACTGTGATGATACCCCATGGGCATATTCATAAAATTATCTTTGTGATCTTCATATTTAAATGTATCGCTCCCACCAATATTGATTCGATGTCATTTCTCCACTTCATGAGAAAAACCTGTTTCTAAGTTCACATCATATTCTTTTGACATTGTTCCATAGGTTTGGGCCAAGAAGTTAATGGCTTTTCCTTCATGGTTTATGAACAAATGATCAAGATCTCTTGTCCTCCAGTTCTAGCAACACCCCTCAGCCAAGGAAAACAAAATGAGGAAAAATAGAACACTCCATTCTGGCACCAAGGGTGGAAAAGATTCACCATAAACAAATCCTAACATTCCACATATCTCTCATGCACTCTCGTGAAGCTTAAATACAAACCCTCTTGGAAAATTAAGCATAAACCAAAGAGACCAACATCCATATGTATTTGGTATCCCAAACTCAATGGTCAATATCTCTTTTATATTACATAAAAAGAAAGAAAATGAACAACATCCAAAAGCCTTTTTCCTATTGTTGTTTTTTATCACCCCCCCAACAAGAGCAATCTAATGGAAAACAAATAGCCATGAGATGCCAGAGCTCTCTTTTGAGTTGACTTGTAGGAAAAGGGTTGATAATGAGATTGTGTTAATGGCATTTAGAGGTTCCTTTGAATGATAGTAGAGTAAACTGTATTTTGTACCATTTGAATAGAATTTCAATTGATCAAATGAAATTTGTTAGTGAATGTTTTGCAAGACAATATACGAACAAAAGAAATATTTACTTGTTGACAATTCCAAGCTTGATGGTAGAGACCATGGAAAGTACTTCTATTTATTTGATGTGTTTCAAGTTTAAATAAGAAAAAAAATAACTGCGATACTAACCAAATGTAGTTCACTATGTCTTCACTACATACTGCTAACAATTAAAATGTATGATGCATTTGTGTACATGCTTACAGGATAGAGATAGAGACCAATCTGTTGAAATTCTGATATTCTATGCAGAAACAATTACTTATTCCAAAACATTTTTTCTGTTGTAATATTAGTTAAGCAATTGTAGATAGAACATAAACCAAATGCATAATAGAACACAACCAACAACAAAATGAGACACAAATAATTTAGGTCCAATGACTAGGGAAAAACCCACAAGGGGAAAACCAACCAATTTTTTTTCTATTAGATATCAATTGTTCAACAAAGATACATAGTACAATGAGAGATCAAGAGAATGAGTAAGTTCACCCAAATCTGAACAAGTTGTGGCATGAAGATCACTGGTAGCAGTAACAAATGCAAACACTGAATCATCCTTCCCTTCTTCTAAATCAACATTGAAGCATTGAATCAACCTTGGCTCACTAGGTTTTTCTCTTACTCTCTAAGTCTCTATATCTCTCTCACAATATTCTTCAAGTCTCTCCAACTCTCTCTCACATTCTTCTTTCACAATGCACAAGTAGTAGTGGTTAGGTGAGAAGACATGAGACACATATATGGGGGGTGGGGGTGGGGGCGGTGGTCAACGAAGAAGAGTAACACATGACATTTAGGGGAGTGTAACTCATACCATTAAGGAGAGAAATACATGCCTTAGTAACTTATGCCATTAAGGAGAGGTACGCATGCCTTAGTTAAGGAGAGTGTAACATATGCATTAAAGAGCACGTAAGAGGAATATTTTATGACATGCGTTTAATGAGTGTAAGAAGAATATGCCATGTCTTTTAATGAGTGCGTAAGAGAAGAGTGTAACGTATCATTAAGAGAGAGAGAGAGTTACGTAGTGCCATGTGAGTCATCAAGGGGAGAGGTGCGAAGTGATTGAGGTGATGAAGGTAAGGTGACTTGTAATTCCTTTTAATAATAATATCATAGTATCATAAATAATACTAATACTAATAATAATAATAATACTGATGATTAAGTCAAGATTGAACTATTAGGGTTGATTAATGATAATTTAAGTGATTTTCCTTCAACTATACTTGATTACCAATTGATGCAAGGTGATTTACTATTTTTGGAAAGTCATACTTGAGATGCTAGACACAACTTTCTATTTTTAGAAAGTCACTCCAGAATTGTTAGAAATGAGATTTTATTTAAGGAAATTCATCCTTGAGTTGCCAATTTTCAACACAGTCATCTTGATAATGTAGATTTTCATTATCATGATTGTAGAGTATTCCAAGTTGAGATGAATCCTGCACAAATCTCTGAACTGTAGAATGAATGAAGAAGCCACCATCAGGGGTTGATATTATCTAGTACAATTTTTTTGTGAGATTCTTTGATGTCAGATAAAATTCATGAACCTAGCAATCAAACATATCAAAATATGGATTCAAGACAATACTTATGTACCACTTTCCACTAAAATCTGCTTCCAATGAGCCATGTTTTAATTTCCAGCAAAATGATCAACCTTTGAAAGCTTAAGTGGTTATTTTGAGCACCATATGAAACATATCTAAGTGGTTAATACCAAACTTTTGTCAACCAATGACCTAAGCAATTAGTGTTGTCAACGCTATTAATGAAAATAAATAATGCACTTGGTGTTTGAATGTGTAATAACAACTTCCAAATTGCACATATATCAGTTATAATACACTATGGATTGAAAGTGCATATGCATGACTCTACTTTGTTGTGGCAACATGTGGAATCATTTGTAATTTTTCCCATCCATACATATTTTTCATAATCTTAGTGGACAAGATACATGATGTTTTTTCTATCCTCATTAGCAAAAACAAACTTCCACTTTAGTCTTCAAAAGGTGAGCAATGGAATAACTCTGAGGTAGTTCCAAATCCCTGAGAGGGTCGAGAGCACAAGATACCAGGAATTTCCAAAGTTTGCAGTATCCAATTCACTTTTTCCTAGAATCAAACTGAGTGTTGATCCTAAATGTCCTGCTAGTAGTCTCTTGGAGACAGGCAATCCAAAATGATGTGTTTCACTTGTCTCTGGTTTACCACAAATTTAGCAAAGCCCATCTATCAACATTCTCTTAGCCAAATAGGTCTTGGGTGGTTGATGACCAACCATGCAAAGACCCATAGCCAAACACTATGAAGCTTGTCTATCCACTTATCCTTGAGATTGAAGAGTTGAGAGCAATAAGAATCAACTCAAACCCAAAACAACTAACAAAATCACAATATAAAAGTGAAAAGGACCCCATAAATGATAATAAATAAGGAAACACTAAATAATCCTCCTAATGGTTTCCACAAATGCCTAGTTATATTGTAGAAGTACAATAGAACTGACCAATGAGAAAGATAAGATTCTTATAGTAGTACTTTGCAGCACACTGGGTAGTCAACTTTGATGCCCTGCTTGACACTACTCCAAGGTAACTTAATGTTTGTGAAGTCTTTAACCCACCTATCAACATGCTTTATAAACATCTAAGACTTTGCTGCCCAGTGAGACATTCTTATACCCAGTTGCAACCAATCATTTCAATGGCAATTTTTTTCTTAAATGTGGTCCCACACCTCATCTTGACTAAACTATGGCTCCTTTTGTCTCTATACTTGATCATAATATTTAAATATAATTATATTTCCACCATAGCTAAATAAAACAAGTCACCATAGATTCTAGATAGAAATTTCTTTTCAGTGTTCTAACCGTGTGGATAATTGATTATTTTTCATGGTAGGCTATTAGAGCTTTGCCAAAAGTAAAAAGCCTAATTAGTTTATGTTAGAACTTAGAACCTAGAAATCTCATGGAACATTGGAATGCCTAATAGCGTTGTGAGGGAAATTTGTATTATACATGAAAAGAAACTTCAAAACTCTGTTACTTCTGTTTCATAGTGATAACTAGAAGCACATTACTTTTGAATTAGAAAAGAAGAGTGTAGAGATCACATAGATCAAAATAATTCCTTTGAGAATCACAATGTATTCCATTCGTGAAGAGGAAGGAGCCAAATATGAAATCTTTTAGCAACATCTATAAAAATACTTTAGTACATTATTCCTAAGTTCAGATAGAAATGACTATTGGTATTCCAAATTTGTAGTGATTAAAAACTATTTTGTTATGTTGCATGGCTCATGTAATGGAACTAAGAAAAACTAGGGATATATGATGTAAAGATTTATCAACCTGTGGTCAAATTGGCAATGGATTTATAAGAGAGGTAATTATATTTTTGGTTTTGACATAGTCATAGACATTTTGATCTAGAGATTTAAATAGTATTTTACTAAAAATGTACTATAATTTACAGGTTGGAAACTGCTGAACAAAGTGGTGATATTATTATGAGGCCTACCTCTTGTAATTTTTCCAAGGTTAATGATTTCAAATGTATATATTCTAATGAATTTGAAAGAAATGTGATTGAAATTTAGAACGAGATATTTGTTTTCTTCTTTAGTTAAATATTTTGTTGTTTCACAACACTAGAATTTTTGGCATTTGTATCTTGAAGATATTGTCCCTCTTCTAAGTTTCATAGATTATAATTGAATATTTTTATCAGTTTTAATTTATTGAAAGTTGTAGAATTTACTATTTATAAAGTTTCAAGGTCTAATTTTTTAAAGTCTAATTCTTTAAAGAGTGCTAGCTCAATTTAAGAGCACCTGCTTTATATGCAGGAGGTTGGTGGTTCAATTCCATCGCACCTTGATATTCATATGGAATGGCGACGATGAATTTTTGGTGTGAGATTCTCTTTTGACCATCATTGATGAGCTTATGGTGGCATTTTTTGACTCGCACCGAAATATGAAATGGTGACAGTCAACGAATGTCTCCATATATATGCATTAATACTGACGGACATGAAAGGTCCATCACAATAAATCGTTGTTGTTCATATGAAATGGTGACGGTCACTATCTATCATTATAATTATTATTCATGATAGACCTTGAATGTCACCACAAGACATATTTTTGGTGACACCACTTTTGGTGACGTTCAATTTTTTGGTGACGAAGACTATTGTCTGTCAACATTGCTCATATGAAATGGTGACGGTCACTATCCGTCATTATAAATCATTATTGGTGACGAACCTTGACTATCACCACAAAACTTATACTTTTTGTGATGCCACCTTTAGTGACGTTCAGTTTTTGGTGACAAAGGCTCTTCTGACCATCACCAATGAGCTTATGGTGACATTTTTCGACCCTCACCAATGACCTTTTTTCTTGTAGTGACGAGATCTTAGCCAAGCAAAAGAAAATTTAGGGCATACTCTAGGCCCATAACCTATATTCTCACTATGCTTAGTAAGGATTAAAGTGGAAAAATGAAATATCATTAAATGAATTTAACAAATACTAACGCTCTAACTTGGACAGCCATCTCTTCTTTTATTAAGTTTTGTGAGAAATACAAAACAAGATTTATGTGTCAACATTATTTGAATGAATTGTAAGATTGTTGATTTTTATTTTAAGATAGACTTTGTGTAGATAAATGACAAAGAGAACATGGAAAGTAGTATGGACAACCATTATTGAAACACGAAACCCTTTTAACAAAATTTGCTTGTCAAGATATTCTTAATCATTTAACCAATTGTAATGAGATGGCACTTTGTCCCTATTTTAATGTTCTATCTTCAGATAATATTACAATATGACTACACATGGATTTTTCTTCCAAGGAAAGGGATACAAATACAACAAGTTAATAAAAAATAAATATTTCCCATGAACTTTAGAAGTTTCTGGAACCGATAGATAAAACAAAAAATACCAGCCTATAAACCTTGAACTTTCTCTAGTTTTAGTGTGATCATAAAATCCATTCTTTCTCTATTATTGCATTCCCACCCAACCACTTCTTCCCCCAAACAAGGGTGCATAATTCTTTCCTAGTTCTGGTCCCCCAACCCCACATCAAACAATCTCTACTTATTTTGCAATTCTTCATGGTCATCACTCTTGATCATATTTTTTCCTCACCATTCTCAGGTTAAGAGAGTCACTTACTAGGGCTAGTGTTGGGGATCCTCTAATAGGACCTATTCTTATTGCATTTTACCATGAAAAATGACTCGGTGTCCCTCCCTACACTCATATTGTTCAATGCCTCACTATTTTTCATTTCATTCAACTCTCAACTACCTACCTACCTTCCTCTCCTTATCTATCTACCCTTATTAGTGAAGTGAGAGCCTTCCTTCCTATTTGTTGGATTTGGTATCTTTCAAGAGACTACATGTTTATAAAATCACTTAAATTGGAATTTCCATGCATTTGATCACCACTTGAACCCATTGGAGTTGTCATCCATCATTCCTTAATTTCATCAACCTGATTAGGACCTATTTCCCCTACGAGGTAACTACCTCAGAAACACACTCTGTCAAGTGTGATTTTGTTGCATGTATGAGGTTCCTGTTCCAACTCCTCAAATCTACACTTGCTTTTCTCCTCCACTCCATCATACACCTATGCTTCATATTTACTCTGTAGTGATATATTAGTTCCTTCTTTGGAGACACTTTATTTCATATTTGAAAGTAGACACTACTCCATGGTCATTTCTTTAGTTACTATGATTCCATGTGTTTCTTTTTAGCTTAGAGTAGTGTTGATGATTCTGACTTGTTTGTAAAGTGCGTTGCAACATAGATATAAAACATTATCATCTATATATTAGTAAAATTCTTACATTCTTGCCTCATCTAACCATGGGGAACATATGTCTTGACCCAGGCCAATAGGTACTCCCACATATCAAGGTAGGTACCATAATCATACCACCTCCATACTTAATTTTTCCATAATCTCCCTTACATCTCTATTTCATCCATACAAACTTACATTTTCAACTCATGAATAACTTATCAAATGTCACAAAAGTAGTCCAAATGAAGAATTCAAAAAAGAAGGAAAACATGCGAAGCTCAGTCAAACTAAGCCAAAATAAAAAGGTTGAGAAGTACAAAGAAAAAAAATGAAATAAAAGAAGTCCCGCTACTTAAAAAAAAATCCCACTCCCTAAATCCCTAGAGTTGAATGCTCATCTAAAGAAAAAAAGGACTAAGGAATTAAAGAAAAATATCAAAAAGGAGAAGAAAAATGTGTCGAAATAATAATAATAATATGAATAAGAATGGTTCCCTTCTAAATATTTGCGACAATAAATGAAGATTATTGGCCAAGAAAAGCTAGTCGAACCATATACAAACTTAGCACATCATGACTCTAAGAGTTATTCTATAGGTTTTCCCTACTCCCTTTCCATAATTTATGACATTGCTACATACTTTAACTTAGAAACTTAGGGAGATACCTTTTATCCTATTATGAAGACACATGTAAAGGGGATGAAGTTGTACCAACATGGTTTTCTTAGGAAAGTTGGTAAGACTAGCTCATGTTATTTATGTTGTCGTGTCTTACATCTTGTTCAAATTTTGATTCATTGTAATAGGTTGGGATGCTACACATAATAATTTATGCATACTACTTTTATATCTGTGACAACATGGGAACCACATCATTAGGGTATTCACATAATTTTTGTGACATTAGATGAAGTTTCTACCACATTGATTCTTAGCATATATGAGGGATTTTTCCCCCTTTTGTTAATTAGCGCATCTCACATTTAATGCCTTCTTATCTATGCATTATCAAGCTAGTGGGTCACATATGTGTGAAAACAACTAGTCTATTTTGGATATTATCACATGATTCTAGAGAATTCTAGAAAGTTTTCCATGGTCTAGACTCGAAATGGGGTTTATTTGTAGTTTATTTCTCACACATGTGAATGCTTAGTATTGTATTTATGAAAATTTAAGTCGTTTGACCTACTTTTGACTATGATTTTTGGCTTATCATTTATTGGAAGTGGATAAGGAGAAGGTAAGATTTAGTTAAAAAACCACTTTCTCTAGCACATTGTTTGGCAAAAGAAAATAGAATTTTGATGGTTGTATTAAAACACATACCCTCCAATAGAAATAGGCTATCTAGTTCATTTTCACTCATTTAAGATGAGAGAACATAAATCAGATTCTTTTACCATTTGTTTAGCATGATATCTTTTCATTTTTTACAAAGATTCCATGGATTTTTAAAGGAAATCAAATTAAATCCTATTTTTCTCAAGTGAATTTCTATCATAATATAAGGGATAAAGAAAAAACTGAGGAGATATAAATGTTTTTTTATTTTTATTCTTTTGCATTTTCAATATTTGTTAAACAATTTTTTAAGGGGAGTATTGGAACAATTTTCTTTAATATTTCATTATTCATTCAAGCAATTTTTTGATTTGGCTTGGTTATTTTCTTATATTTATATTTAACCTTTTGAGAGAGATATGGTTTATGGTTTCAGGTTGTTTCTCTTCTTTCAACCTTATGTGAAGGAGATTTCATCACACTCAGATGCAGGAGGTCCTTTAAGTGAACGAAAAGTGACTTCAACACTCAATGATAAGTTGGTATCATTCTAAATTCTCCTAAATTCTTCATCTTTATTTTATTTTTATAATTAATATATATATATATATATATATATATATATATTATAGTTCTAACTATTATTTAAATAATAAGTTCTTTTAATTTCTTTTTTATTTCCTCTTCATTTTATTTTATTATATGATTAGATTTAAAATAATAATATTTTTATAGATTTCTATGGGCAACTGAATTGGTGATGGTTGTGTAAATGAAGCATTATGTGTGAGGAGGTCTAGTGTTCAAATCCCCCTAATTTACCTATACATGCGAAAGGGCATATGTACATGCCTAGATTTTATAGTGGTAGTGATTGGAATCGACCCCATGTCACGTGAGTACGAGATTGACCTAGTTTTCGATTCATGTAGTCAACACACACACACACACACACATCTATATATATATATATATAGAGAGAGAGAGAGAGAGAGTTTAATTCATTAGAAAATAAACAAAACAAAATAAAATAAAAATTGCATAACGATATAAAAAAGGGGTATACAATAATTTTGGGCCTGGAGTATGCTCTAAAATTTCTTTTGCTTGGCTAAGAACTCATCTTCATTGGATGTAAGAAGAATCCTTAATGACTCAAGACCTAGAGGCATTTGGTAGGAGTGAAAGCTCGCCCCCTACAGACCAACAACATGTAATTCTAGGTGGTGTGGTTTTCCTTGAATACTAGTGACGATTCAACCTGCATTTGTGGATAGCAGCTAGTGATGTTGTCATCACTGCTAGTTTCACATCTGAGTTATGATATGTTTTCCCACTGTGTAAAACAAAATATAAAAAATGGGTATCCACATGGCATGGAGTTAATCATTGAAAAAAAATAGTTGGTGAACACAATTTTTTTTCGACATCAAATGGCATGGTATCTTGTATAAAAAAATAAAAGAAGTATGATTTCTTTGCAATAATAGATCTAGTGTAAATCACAAGGATTGGCCATTCAACTACTGGGTATTGGTCATTTAATCATGGGGTTCAATTTTCTGTAAATTCCATATGCCATTGAAGCTGCCACCACAACTACGTGCAGTTCCAATGGATGCTATTAGCTACTTCCACCCACCACCATGCAATTACTTATTAGTTTATTATTGACTATTGCTAACCCAAGACACCAAACTCGTTGTAAAGGATACATAGGTCCTGTTAGCGCTCAAACCTGCCTCAGGCTGAGGAAGGCAAAACTCAAGGCCACATCAAACCAAGCTCAGCCTCGTAGCTAGCCCTACGAGGACAGGAGAGGGCTCTCTCCGGGTCTATCTCGGCAAAAGGTCTTCAAAGGGGCTGAGATGACTCAAAATTAATACTGATTTTAGGCTAGTAAAAAGATAGGAAAGTTCGATTTAGATTTTTGAGTTTTTTGTTGGAGAAATGGGAAAACCAATTTTGGGTGTGGGGATTGAGGTCAGATCTTTGCAGAAATCGAGTTGGGGCGAGGTAGGAAATAATCTTGATGCCTTTGATCAGGTGTATAGATGGATCAGAATGACAAGCAGCTAAAGTGGGCAAAGGAGAACATGGATCCTCTCCAAACTAACGAAAACATGTAAAACTAAACAAATTTTAAAGGAAGAGCACTGTGAACAATGAATTCAACCTCATTTACTCATTCATTTAGTTTCAGAAGCATAAGAAAGAATGGCATACATGTAAACAAGAATAAAATTACAATAACTGAGAAAAAACACCATCAAGAGCTAAAATCCACAAGAATCCCAACAGGTGTTGCAAAATCTCTGATCTTTGCTTAGCCAAAATATGAAAAATATGTACAATAGTGTGCCAAAATCTTCCCAAGAGTCCAACCTATGCTACTGAATGAAAATTTACATATATAGATCAAGCTAACCTCATTCCCTAACCTATAGGGGTCAGGCTTCTCCTTCTAGGAGCAGTTTGAACAAATTCTAAACATGGAGCAAGAATCTAGGTGACCAAAACAACCTGCCTCTAAAAAGAAGGAAACTGATTCATTACATTAATTTCTTGCTATTTTGTGAATGAATCATCTAGAAGAAGGTAGACAAGTGCCATGTTACCTTACATACATCAAATTACATCATGTTGAGTCAAAAATCACATCAAGGAGTGAAACTGGTGAAAACTAGCCGAAATTCTGAGCTGGAAGGTGAAAAATTGGCCAAAATCCTCTATGCACAACACACTTTTCAGGCTGATTTTGAGGCACTTCTTGGCATCCAAATTGAGCTCACGATAGCTCGTTGGAAAGCCCTGGATGTCTACTTTCCAACCCAAGTGGAATTTTCCAATTTGGAGCTCATTTTCCCTCTCAAAACTGCATTCTCCCACAGGTACTTGTAGCTGTTGCAAAAGGTGGCAGCAAGGTGGTTTTCATGGTGTTTTTGTGCCTTTTGACCGTCCAGAACTTGATGAAATACTTCAGCAATAGCTGAGCATGCATAACTTACCATGACAAACCCAAAAATATAAAGTTTTCCTCCAGCAAGTGTCCCAATCAAAAGCGAGCGTGCATGCGCGCTGCGCGTACAACCAAAAAACCTGTTTTTGGGGACCAAAATTTTCAAAATGACAAAATTTTCTCCGAATTCGCTCAAATTTGGAGTGAAGACCCTCCATCATGTGTCATGCTCGGCTAGCGAAGCCTCGACCAAAACTCGAAGTGGATCTAGCTTCTTTCGCCGTTTTAGTGCTTTGCTCAACCTCCTTTCCAAAATCTTCATTTTTGCTTTGCCAACATGCATGCGAGCCCAATAATGATTCTTCATGTGACGAAGCATGTCTTTGTCTCTATTGGCCTTCGCCAACAACTCCTCCAGATTTCGATTGACTTTCTCAAGCCAAAATTGCTGCTCAACAGGTGTCAAGATGTTTGCAAGCTTGGAGTGAATTTGGTATGATCTGGGCGCATCTACCAAGTTTTTTTGTTGTTGCTACCCAATGCGTAGCGCACAAACCCAATGCGCAGCGCACCCTTCTATGCGCAGCGCCCTTGTAAATATACACTGGCCAGTGAGGCCCAATGCGCAGCGCACCACCCAATGCGCAACGCACACTTCCTATGCACAGCTCACACCTCCAACGCTGTCCACGGATATGCAATCACAGTTTCGGCCTTCAAACACTTGAACACGATCTTGCTTTGGGAATTTGTGAACAAATAGACTTGTTTTCCCTTTTATATACAAACAAAATATCTCACCAAATATGATTTGATTTAAATTGATTCAATAACCCACTTTGTAATGTTTGGCACTTTTTCACTTTTGGTCTTTTAATACAATACTGCTTTTTGATTTTCTCATGCTTTTCTGAGGTTTGAACTGATCATATTTTGTTGATTTTTGCAGGGATCTGGCATTTTGGCTTTGGAGAAGATCAGAGGCTTGCTCCGAAACCTTTTGAGATAAAACAAATATAATTTCTTACAATAACAATTTTTAGTTCCAAAACAGAGTTTTGGACCTAAAATGTTTTTAAATGCTTTCTGAGGAAACATATTAAGTGAAAATCTTGCGAAACCAACCTCATGGCCCGCGAGCTTTTATTATGTGTATGCACGGGACTCAAAACCCTAGACTCTAGGACTAAAGACCCTTTTTTAACAAAATTAATCATGTATGACGATGAATGAAATGACCATGTACTTTGGTGATTTTTTAAGAAATTTTTGACTAACCCTGTAGGGACAAGCATGAGGGAACACAAGACAATTTTTGACTAACCTTGCAGGGACAAGCATGAGGTCAGTGGCATGCCCCTAATGAAATGCAACGAAGTGGAACAAGTGAGACACCTAAAATGATATGCAAAAGCAAAAAGATCTCTGACGGAGGGCTGTAAGGACCGACTCTAACAGGTCCAAGTTCAATTTAAGGGCGGGGTTTCACTTTCACCATTTCAATTTCATCCTCCTTCACTCCACGAAGAGATTTCTATTTTCATTTTGCGTCTTAATCATGTATATTAAGCTTGAATCCCTTCGACCCTTTTTCCTTTAAATGTGTACATGTGAACCAATTTAATCTTCCACCAAGTCGCATTTACTTTAGATGACTCCAATACCCATTTCCATGTCAATTTTAAACTTGGATATGATTCTTTGCACTCAACCCCAACCTTACCCTTTTTAGTCCCTACCGGAGAAGAGACTATAGCATTCATGTTGCTTCACTCGAATTTGTAATCTATATCCAAAGTTTAATGTAAACAACAAATTATTTTTATTTATATGAAAACATCAAATTCAATTTCAAAGTTGATCAAACTTTCTATTTCAAATTTTAACTGATTTAAGAATATTTGATTGGACTTAAATCCCCAAGCAATGTGATTTCATTTTTTCTGTTCGTCAAAATTATATAAACATTAAAAAAATTATGTAATCATACCACCCCCATACTTAGTTTTGCCATAATCTCCATTTCATCCCTACAAAACTTACATTTGGCAACTTATGAATAAATTATCAAATGTCACACAAGGAATCCAAACAAATAATTCAAAAAATAATAAAATCATGTGAGGATCAATCAAATTAAGCCAAAATAAAAAGGCTAAAGGTAAAGAGCATAGAAATAGAATAAAGTCCCACAACTTCAATTAAGGTCCACCCCCTAAAGCCTTAGAGTTGAATGCTCATCTAAAGAAATTAAAGAAAAATATCAAAAAGAGGAAGAAAAATATGCCAGAGTAATAATAATAATGAATAAAAATGGCTCCCTCTCAAAGATTTGTGACAATAAATGAAGATTCTTGGCCAAAAACGACTAGTTTGACCATATACAAACTCAATTGATCGTAACTCTGAAAGTTATTCTATAAGTTTTCCCTACTCCCTTTCCATAAATTATAACATCATTACATACTTTACTTAGAAACTTAGGGAGATACCTTCTATCTTACTATGAAGACACATGTAAAGGGGATGAATTTTTACCACCATGGTTTGCTTAGGCAAGTTGGAAGACTAGCTCATGATATTTTTGCTAACCTAGATTATCTATATTGTCACGTTTTACACATTGTTTAATGTTTGGTTCATTGTAATAAGCTAAGCCCTATGCCTAATAATTCATACATACTTCCTTGATATCCATAACAACATGAGCACCACATCATCAGGGTGTTCACAGCATCTTTACATGGAGTTTGTTCCAAATTGATTCCTAGCCAATATGAGGGATCTTCCCCCCTTTGTTATTTAAACCCACTTCACACACGAGGCCTCGTTATCTATGTATTATCAAGCTATCGTGTCACATGTATGAACACAACTAATCTATTTTGGATATTATCACGTGATTCTAGAGAATTCTAGAAAGTTTTCTATGGTCTAGACTCTTTTATAATAAAGGGGTTTATTTGTAGTTTATTTTTCATGCATATGGATGATTAATATTGTATTTATTAAAATTTAAGTAGATTGGTCTACTTTTGACTCTAATTTTCACTTTCCACTAGTCATTAATGGGAACACTTCACTCTAAATCAAACCATTAAAGTGCTCTCGCTTGTGTGGATAAGGGGAAGTTAAGATTTAGTTAAAAAACCACTTGCTTTAGCACATTGTTTGGTAAAAACACATGAAATTTTGATAGTTGCATTGAGACACCTCCCCTCCTATAAAAGGTGGATGTCTAGTTCATTTTAACTTATGGGAGGAATAGGCACTCATTGTCATAATCCAAGGAGAAAGGAAAAAAACTATAAATGTTTGTTATTTATTTTCTTGCATTTTCAATACTTGTTAAATGTTTTTTTTAAATATTTTAGCAAAATATTGTATCATTTTTCTTTAATACTTCATTATTCATTTAAGCAACCATTTAATTTGACTTAGTTAATTTTTTTATATTTAGCTTTAGCCACCTTACGCAGATAGGGTTTATGAGTTAGTGAGTATCACTCCAAATTCTCCTAAATTATTCATCTTCATTTTAATATATATATATATATATATATATATATATATATATATATTTTATCTCCTAAATTATTCATCTTCATTTTAATTTTTTTTATTAAATTTTTTTTTGATTTATTCATTCTAACTATATTTAAATAACAATGTCTTTAATTTTTTTTTCCCTTTTCATTTCTTTTATTTTCTAGTTAGATTTAAAATAATAATATTTTTTCCCTTTAATTTATTTAAAAATAAACAAATAAATTAAAAAAAAAATTACACAAAAATATAAAAAAAGGGGTATCCACTTGGCAGGGATTTAATCCTTAATAAAAAAGAGTGGGTGAAACACCAATGACATGGTATGTTATATAAAAAGAAAAGAAGTATGATATTTTCAAGATAATAGATCGACTGGCAATCACAAGGATTGACCATTCAACTACCATAGATTGGTCATTTATTCATGGGTTCAATGTTGTTGGATTGTATGGGCCTGACCCAGGTTTAGAGGTGATTTAGTCAAGCAAATATCGGTACTACTGGCCCTTTCGGCAACAATCTGCGGAGCGTGGACTGAGGTCCCACCCGAAGTACTATGGGAGGGTGCTAGAACCAGGTTTCCGCACCCTGGGGATGTTTGATGGGCTTTTGGAGGTTCGCGGTCCAACCCGTCAATACATGCACTTGCTATTCCTTCGCAACTCGTATTGCTATTTCCGTGCAGCCCTGCTCAGGGCGTGACCCGTATAATACCCAAGTTCCTCGCTTTTAATTTGTTATTACCCTATTACTTAACTTGTGTGTATGATTATTACAACATATTCATCAATCATATCAGAGCGCACAATAAAGTAAACCAACGTAACTGTAAAGACGATAACGCACAATAGATACACCAAAATAGGAATCAACTTCTCTTTATTAATCTTTGATTCAGATTACAGACTCAACACCACCCTACGCACTCAGCTGTGGACTCTACTAGGCCTCTGTGCACTCAGCTGCAGAGCCTCTTCCGATTACTACGACCCAATACACTTAGAATCCTACTCTAAGCTCGAACCATTCCTTTTCTACTCAGTAAATAATCTCCTCCCCTTTACAACTTAGAGCCTCGCTCTATTTATACAATCCCATGGTCTGTGGACCATGGGTAGGCTTACATGACTTTACATTACATTACATTAATTTAGGTCAGACAACCTTATGACTTAACCTCTACTTTGCGCTCCGCGCCTGCAATTCGCAGAGTCTTACAAAATCTTTGACCAAAACTTGGGCTTTGAGCCTAAAAACCTATTGTGGGGAGGGGATTCCATGCCCAACAAGCCCCCAACACAATCATCGTGACACATCTCAAGTCACTTTGCTGGTGTGACAATCTTGGCACGGAGCCTCTCCAATTGTTCTCGTACTGCCCGGAGGTTCGCGGCGCACTGTTCTGTTGTTTCTTGGACCTGCTGCATGCGCTCTTCTGTTGCTTCTTTGTGAGGATCCATGATTTGTCTTAACGCATATAGTCCCTGCATCTGTGCGAGCTTGCCTTTAATCTCTGCCGAAATGGTGAAGGCCTCATCAATCCAAGGCTGGACACATGCTTTGAGAAAGGCCTCTTTCTGTCTTGCAGCATCCACCTGCTCCTTCAGTGCCCTCACCTGTTGCATCTTAGCCAGTCGTTGGGTGAGGAAGACTTTCTGTGTCGTTCTCCTAACACTGTCATACTGCTGCTACAGTTTGCATGCATCTGTTTCCAGGCGTTGTATGTTGGGGTCCTCCTGCAAGGATGTGAGGACACCGAACGCTTGGTTCAACATACCGAAGCAGTCCTGCACCGCCCTTCCAATTTCTTCCAATCCTATCTGAATCACGCTGTTCTTTAACTTCCGAAGTAGTGGAAGGTTGCGCCTTCATTCGCAGCCCAACAATCTGGAGGTTCAAATCCAGCGGCATTCGTGTTGTTTCCTCGTGCACGCTTTGGATTCCACTTGCTAGATAGTGGATTCGTATCTCGGTTGGTAGGTCTGCGGCGATGGATAATTATGGAACGCGCCGACATGCTTCATCCACTGTTTGCGCGATTTGGCAATTCTATGACACTAGTTCGTCACGCTGCAAGCTGAGCTATTCAATGTTGATCTTCTGCTCACTCAATACCTGGATCGCATGGCCTTCCTGGGCGCGTAGCTCTGTTGTTATGCCGTTCTACAATTGGTACAATGTGTCCCGCGGAAGGGCAGCCAAATTTAGGCTAAGTCCCTTGTTCCAGCCCACCACGACTCTATCCTCCTCACTCTCTACTGTTAGTGCTCCCTCCGATAGCACTATGGTGTTGGCCATTTTTGCGCGCAGCAGGTGCTCCACTGTTGATGTACCTGCGGCGCCGGAGGCAGCTACTGCTCCTTCTTGTGGGGGCCACACCTGAAGTTCCTGCAGCTGCGCCCTTAGGGCCCCCAAAAGAATTTGTTGCTCCGTCATGGCTTCCTAGAGTGCTTCCTTGGTGACCTCGTGAATTGTGTTGTCGATGCATAGAGGTCACCCTCTATCAATGTGATTGGTTCGATGTCTAGTTTGGAGGCCTTGGCCTTATTTCGTTGGCCTGATCTCTCCATGACATGAGGTCGTTTCAGCTGGGTAGACGTTGTGCTCGGGCCTGTGCCTTTTGCTGTGTCCTCTAATCCTTGTCCTATAGACAAGTTCTGGCCCTCTTCCCCCTGTGCCGTGGTGGTCCCTGTTGCCTGTGCTGCTGTAGTTTTTGTGATAATATTTTCCTTCTCTGCGGCTGCCTTCACTACCTCGCGGGCAACCCTTACCTCTACGGCCAACTGTTCATTGCGCTTTTGCTGTGTGAAGCACAACTTTGTTGCATCCTTCTGCTTTTGTGCCGCTATTTTGTCCTGCTCCACTAGATCTGGGGCATGCCACTCGGGAGGCCATGATTCCAGTACAGAGAAGATTGCATCATCAATTGTGATGAAGGGAAGCTTGGTCCATTTCTTCACTGGATCCTTGCGCGCCTTGATATACGCATTGTGCATGTCCACCTTGAAGTCTCCAAAGCTCCACAGACTATTGTACACTATGGGGGATAGGCGCGGCCTCCTGTTAATCCACATCTGGACGCTCGCCTCCATGAGCACCCAAAAGATCTTAGTTTCACAGATCTGTGTGGCGTCCTTTGTAGCCCAGAGCGACACATATTTTGCAGCCTCTAGCAAGTCCTATTCAATATTAGGGAACTAATTGTCCTCAAGCAGTTCCCCTGTCACCAATACAATAGACAAGAGCAACCACATGTAGTGGAAGGTCTTGCCTTGCTCTTGAGATTCCTTGTAGTTAGTTAAGAATTCTTCGGAGAGGAACTCGACCTAGTTGAATTGGACCCCCTCCACGCATTGTTCTGCCAGTGCCACTGCCGACGCTGGTACCTTGTCGCCACGGCATTTTCTCATCACCTTCCTAGCTAGGAGTTGGGTGGCTACATGCACCCCTTTATCTTTAATGCTATTGATTGCGTAGCCTCTCTTCTTTTCCAATTTGTACTTCCTTTTCATGGCCTTTGCGAGCGCCAAATCTCTGCTTTTGCCGGCTATCTTCGTGGGGTCCTTTCCCTTACAGGGAAGCCAGGAAATCCTATGGATAAGCTCCGCCGTGATGGGAATAGGCTCCTCCAGCCATAAGTACCCATTGTGCACCAGGAAAAGCAGCTGCCTGATGACAAAAATTGTGATAGGTGCACGGTGAAAGTGTGGAATCCATAGTAGGTGGAGTAGTCTGGCCTTCTCCACATCGCACAACCATTTCTACGGCTCTAGTGTTGTAACTGACCCCTCTTTGCTCTGTTTCATGAGGTTCTCAGTCTCTAAATATGGGAACTTCTCGTTGTCCGCGAGGTCCCAGTCTTCAAATTTCATTGTGGGCATGCGGCCCAAGGCCGAGCCCTCAAATAAAATTCCATCTAGGAGTAGCGGGGTTTGGAGTGCGCTCTTAGCAGCATCCAAATCCTTGGGTACCTTAGCTTTCCCTTTCCGCAAAGGAACGTACTCAGGCAATTTTGATGCAGCGCACACCAGCTGGATGTCTTCTTCCATTCCTTCATCCACCTCTATCTCATCTACGAGAGATTGTAGGTCCTCCTCCTCATCATCTGTCTTAATGGTGACAGCCATTCCCTTTTCTTCCATGGAACGTTTACTAAACCGCGGATTCCGCCAGGACATGCAGACTGGTCCTATTGCTTGTTTATCCTTCTTGGGCCTCGGCATTCGAGGTGATTCCAAAATTTCCGACGCATCCCCAACCTGCACCGTAGGGTTCTACGCGGCTTCCTCGGTAGTACTTTCTGCAAAACCCACACCTCTCCTGGTAGTTGTCATCTTGTTCAAATTGTCTGTGGTTTTTCGTGAACTTGGGGGCTCAAATATCGCTTGGCGCTCAACACTCTGTACTCTTCGTAATAGCTTAAATCTCAAATGAACAAGTGTTATCTCTGATGAGCCCCATAAATGGGTAATTATATGGGCTCATTTTTCCTCCTAACATAGTTTAATCAACCATTCTATTATCTTATTGCATGTTTTTTGATTATATTTATGCTTATGGAGTGAGTTTGGTTGGTTATGATGCCATGGAGTCCAATATGTGTTTAATGTAGATTTTTGTTGAATTTCGAAGACAAAGTCAAAGATTTAATGGACAATTGGCAGCAATAATTTGAAGTGGACAAAGGAGAGGATTTATAGGAGGGAATCCCCCTCATTTACGACTCCCCACTTCTAATTATCCTTCATGCAGCTCGGAGCACAAACAACCAAATCAATGCACTAGGAGGCAACTGAGCAAGTGGAGGATAACTTATGTTTATCTCAAGTTTTGGGAGCCAAGCCTCCCTGATTTTGAGGAAGCTTCATTTGTATAAGTAGAGAGGCCTAGGGCCTCACTAGGGAGTTGGTCGAATTTTTGTTGAATTTTTGTTGCATTTTTCTGCTCAACTTCGAGCTTACTTTTGGTGACAGTTTCATGTAATCCTATTACTATTTTGATAATAAAGATGAGATTCTTCTTGAGCTAGCACTGAGTTATCTCAGAGGGCTGAAGCTCTTGGGTTAGGGTCCAATCCAAGTAGCCAAGCTCCTCTTGTTTGTATTTGTATGCTTTGTTTCAGTTTATGGATTAGTTGCTGTTAGATGAATTTCTTTCTTGGTTAAGGATAGGTTGCTTTTGGTGATTTAGAAAGTTGTTTCCATTTTTGTTTCCCATAGTAGGTTAAGCAGCGATAGAAAGTAGATACAAAAGGCCGGCAACAGTGCCTTGGCCTCCTTTCCTCCCTTTGGGACCATGAACTGAGGCCAAGACCCTCTTGCTACCACAAAAACACAGATTTTCCTTCTCTATAGGGTTTCTAGTGTTGCAGTTTGTTAGAAGGTTAATGCTTTGCTTTAGATCTCTTTCACCATGCTCATTTTTGTCTTTGCAATAAGTCTTCTTCCATGCTTTATTTCCTTGTAACAATTTTCAGCATTTCTTTCCATAGCTCATAATTTAGATTAGCTTGATGCAAAATGTTTTTTTTTGATGTACTTAATTTCCTTGCTTGCTTGATTTTATTGTTTAACTGTCAGTTCTTTTGCAACATATTTCTTCTCATAGTAGTTCAGCCTATTAGACACCACATTCTCTCCCTGATCTATGCCCTACAGGTCGCCCAAAGTTCACCTCAAATCTGCCTTAGTTTTCTGCGTTTTTCCATAGGATTTCTTCCTCTCTCCCGACCATATTTCCCTCTCCTAGTGATCCTTGGTGAACCCTAGGCACCCTAACACATCATCCCAGCCTTCATCTACCCTTTCCACCCACTCTCACACCTTTAAAACCTTCAAAACTGCTCTCGGCATCCTCCTGTAGACCTCCTGTAGATCCCCTGTGTCCTCCTGTAGATTTTCCTGTAGGCTTCCTTTTGAAGGCCGATTGCGGGAAAAGCCTCCAGAAGGCCACTTGAGACCTCCTAGGACCCATCCACACCATCCTACATCCTCTCAAGTCCCAAAACCGCCCTCCATCGCCACCTATTCACTGCCACATCCACAAACAAATAAATTACATGCATAACAAATTCACATAAAAATACATAAAAATCCAAAAAGATGTTTTTTGCTCATTTACTTTCAGAAATAGCTTAGGTAGATGTTGTTTACTTCCTTGAGTATATAACGGAATTCTTTTCATGGTTTTCATAGTGTTTTATGCAAAAGTAGGATTAGTGGTTAACTAGGATTTCCTTGGTTTGCTTTACATTTCAGTCTTCCTTTCTGCAAGTAGAATAGCATCAGTAGAGTAATCTCTTTTTCCTTCCATCACATATAAAGCTTCTTCTGGAATCCATAGAAGTTGGCTTGAGCTCCTAGTGATCTTGCGCCAGCTGACCAAGTGACAACCTGCAGTAAGAACTAGTACTTGTGCATACAACACCGTCGCTTCCAAGTTTGTTACGAACTACCGGGTTGATAAGAGTAAAGTAGGCAACGTAGGAGTTGTAGCATTATTGCTGCAATATTGGTGCTCACCAGTTTCATGGCTAGCCTTTGGAGTTTTATAGAGTCTTTTGAATTTGAATTCGACCATTCCCCCCACTTCTGAGTCATTAATGCATTCTTGGCAGAAGATCATCCCAAATATAGCTATTAATTCGTGTCTTAATTTCCCGTCGTCCACTCCCTTTTGCCTTAAATTGGACATCCTGTCATGAACAGTGACTCCAACGGTCACTTCCCAGCCTACCCACGCGGCAGTGTAGCCCCCCATGTACGGTCGCGATCCTTGTGACATGCTGATGTTGCGTGCATCTCCCTTATTGTCCAGCTCCCCCACAGACTCTTTTATAGTCCCACGCTCTCTTTCAACTTCCTGGAGCGGTGAGACTATGCTTCCTACGGCTAGTCAGGTGGTTGCACCATCTGTGCGAGACTTCAATTCACCTTCCAGTATAGTCTGTGGACACTCCTCAATTGCCCTCGCAATGGCTGACGCTATGCATTCTACCTTATGTGGTGTGCTCCCCTCATTACTGCATTTGGTAAGGTGCGGTCTCAGTCATGGTAGCAGAGTCATGACTTCTCGGCGACAATCTTCTAATGTTGTGGTAGGACCATCCGTATCTTGCCTTGTCATCCTTGGTTTATCGACAAGACATGCTTGCGTGATCTCATTTTCTAGTCTTTTGATCTCAGCATCCATCAACATGCGTTTCTTCCTCAATCGTACCTGATCTTCTTCGAGTTCGCGAAGTCTAAGGTTCCCTTGTCGAATGGCTTCCCGAATCCTTATATGTTTGTCCTCGCGTAGCTGTGTGATTCCTTCGTCCTAGTCTTTGCGTGCTACCACAATTGTGGGAGCTATTACGTGTGGATTCCTTTTGGTATTCCCTTCAGTACGTATCGTCTCCATTCTGTTACACTCCTTTGGAATCGTCTTTGCGTTCAGGGTTTTACACATGGTTCGATAGGCCCATCGAACCACTGGCACGCGTAAGTACCAGTCATTTCATCTCACCTGGTGAACCTTGTTCAGTACTTTGCACACCTTATCAAAGGCTTCGCCGTGGAGAACTGGTAGCATGAGTCACCTTTCTTGCTGCTGTGCTTTGTTTCAATTTGTTATTCTGGGGTTGGTGTGCACTTGTGAGGGCTTTACAACACCTATCAAGAAAGATGGGCGCGCAATTTGTTCCGCCCCTGTTGACTGACTTGCATTTGAAGCTGGGGTTTTCCAAACCATAGGCACATCATCCTTTTGCATCCGCACCAGTCCTCAAAATTTCCTTGATGTGTACCCCACCATTGTGCAGGTGTTGCGCGTAGTGCCCACTTCAGCGCATTGAACCGCTGCTGTTCTGGTATTGCACTTTTGAATTTGCTCAGAAATTCATCAACCGCTGACAATCCATCATATGTTGGCAGCTCCCTTGCCTCTGTTGTCACACAGTGCAATGATTTGATCATCATGTTGCAGTTTAGCATTGTTACTTTGTGTAGCCGACTCTGCCATCGCTCTATCTCTTCATCTGAATCTGAAGTGTAAGATCTTTAGCACTCCCATGAAATCCTTCCATTTGTAGTTGGACTCACCCAATACTCTCCTTGTGCAATTATCTTATAGATATAGTCGAGATCGTCATCACTATCATCGTCGTGCACTGGTTCAGTGTATTGCACTCCTTCGGCAGGAACCAATGGTACTACTACGCGTAGTGACTTTTTATCGAAGATCATTTTGCACTTCTTAAGATTTATGACTTTGTTCATATCGGTGGCCTAGTCTATTCCTAGAAGCACGAGATAGGGATTGCTGTCATCGAAAATCTCTATTATTTCAGAATCTGCCTGCGTGCTCGCACCTTCAATATCTACTATCACCCCTTGCAATCTTCCCATGGGAAAAATATTCTGTTGGTTCGCCATTAGTAACTGAATAGGGGACCATTGTAACATGGGTTTGCGCATGCGTTCCCATGTTTGCTTTGGTAATACATTCGCATCCTAACCCAGATCTAGGATTACCTGATCCATTTCATACTTACCAATTTGTGCAGTCAACCTCATCTCCCTTCTAGTGTGCAATGCATGCTTCCCCAGTTTCTGGACCACGTGCGGTTCTCTTGAGCCCGTGCACCTAGTGATAAGTTCCTGTAGTCCTTTGACTGCCTTACTATCGCACAACAAGTTCATGCATGTCTCCAGAAAGGTAGTGAGAATTGAAGGATCCATTCCTGGTTCTAGTTGGTCCTTACTACCTGAAGTGGAGGCCTCTGTGAAGCTCTTCTTAGCTTTTATGAATGTCTCCTCGTGCATTCTAAATCAAACTCAAGTTCCTTGGTAGGAGCCTTGTGAACCACACTTTCTTTTGGCTGCTTCCCCTTATCATCCCCCGTGGTCTACCACTTTTGAGCATCATGTTTACATTTGGGTCTTTTTCGTGTGGCTCAAACTTCATCATTTGTATATTCTGAGTCGGAGGGGGTTGGAATACCCCTTTTTCGCACATCCTTGTGATCAACGAAGGGCAGTCTTCTATCTCATGATCACACTGAGCACAATACAAACATGATATCCTTGTCGGGTTGGTACAATCACAGGCATAGTGCCTGGCCCTCCATAATTGTAACAAATTAGTTGTCCGTGCCCCCTTCTTGGTCCCATTCTGCCTCGTCCTCGACCGCGCCCCTGAAACCCAGCGTGTGCCATCCCTGTATTTGGGTCGAGGGCTCATGTTTTGGCCTGCACCCTGTAGGCAGGAGTCCGATCCATCATGAGCTCGTAAATTTGGCAGGTGCGTTCATCGTGGCCTACCAACCTATAGAAATTACAAAACAACTGTTGGGATGTCAATGTATACTTCTGTAGCAGATGACAATTATGTGTAGTGTGTTTCCCTCCTATCTGACAGATCGTGCACCATAAAGAAAGTATCGCGCTCGGCCCTATCTATGCCTCCGGTCTTAATGGCATCGGCCCTCCTCTGACCAAGTAGTTTGCAAACATTGGACAGTGATCTTTGTCGTGGCCTTGGCCTTTGCATTTTATGCGCCATACTTCCTTGCACACCTTCGGTTGAGGTGTCCTGTCATGTTTCAAACTTTGCATCTCTAGACACAGATTCTGAAGTTTCACATGGATTTGTTGGACGCCCAACCCAGGGTCTTGTATAGGGGTCTCATGCAATCTCATTTTCATCTCCAATGCTTTGACCTAGGTGGAAAGCTTTCGCTATGACAACGCCGTCCTTAAGTGTGGCATAAGTGAGGCCACAAACCATGGATGATGTTGTGCATATGTTAACGTCATATTGGCTTTGCAGATCATACTCTTCAGCCTTTGATCTAGATCCCAGGGGGTCTCGCCCAGGAGCATCGCGATCTCATTAAACTCGATGATTGATTGTGTCTCTAATCTTGGCTTGCTAAATTCCCTGTTCAGTGTGGTCTAGATCTTTGCAATTCCTGCATTCAGGTGGTCATTAGAATGCTTGATATACCACATTAATGCGCGATCCTACAGCGCGCTTACCAACGTAGCCTTTTTAATATTATCATCCACGAGGCCCTGTGTTTCCCATACTGCCCTTACCATGAACCAGAATTGGTCCGGATCTTCATTTCCTGCTCCTCTGAACACCGACAGTTTGATCGCACTCGTCGTACTGAACTTCTGTGGTGGTGGGGGTGGAGTGGGTGGAGATGGAGGTGAGGGGGGTGAAACAAGTGGCGGTGTGGGTGGGGGTGGTAAACGTGGAATTCCCTGTCTTATCAAATTGACCGTGCTCCTCAGAGAAACTTTCACGAGCTCCTCCTCGCTTTCCCGCGAGGGTGAAATTAAGGGACTGTTATCCAACTCCTCACTACTTCCGCTTATGTAGGTCTTTCCACTTCGCGTAGTCCCAAACATTAATTTATTCACATAACCCGCTTTTCACACAATAGCATCTTAATCCAAGTGTGCAAAGATTTAATATAATTACCTCACGGTCCCTTGAGAAAACATCACTTTGCCTCACTGTAGCTAACAGTCGTGTCTATCGTGAACTCAGTGATAAATCCTCCTATTATTTGGTCGAGCCAGTGGTCCACAACTTGCGCTATCTTATCTTCTGATGCTTCTAGTCTGCGCACTAGTTCCGGAGTCCACACTATGGGTTTGTCGAGCCTACACCTTCCCTTGATGTCTGCTAACTTTGCGATCCACTCATACAGCTCATAAGGAAAGGATGCAAAGAAAATTTCGTGGATTTCCGTATACAAGTAGCACTCCAACCACTGTTCCTTAGATACTCGCAGATTTCTGTTCTCCTATGCCGCGAACTTGTGAATCTTCTTGTCCAACCACTCTTCAATTTCTTTCTTTGTTGGATTCCAGTGGCACGAAATTAGACATCCTTTATGTAGATCTCAGTCCCAGATACAAAACCATTTGTTGGCTTGTATGGGCCTGACCTAGGTTCAGAGGTGATTTAGCCAAGCAAATCCCGGTACTACTGGCCCTTTCGGCAACAGTCTGCAGAGCGCGGACTGAGGTCTCACCCGAAGTAGTATGGGAGGGTGCTAGAACCAGGTTTCCGCACCCTGGGGATGTCTGATGGGCTTCTAGAGGTTCGCGGTCTGACCCATCGATACGAGCACTCGCTGTTCCTTTGCAACCCGTGCTGCTGTTTCCGCATAGCCCTACTCGGGGCATGACCCATATTATACCCAAGTTCCTCATTGTTAATTTGTTATTACCCGATTAATTAACTTGTGTGTATGATTATTACAACATAGTCATCAATCATATTAGAGCGCACGATAAAGTAAACCAACAAAACTGCAAAGAAGATAATGCACAACATATACACCAAAATAGGAATCAACTTCTTTTTATTAATCTCTGATTCATATTACAGACTCGACACCACCCTGCGCACTCACCTGCAGGGGTCCGCACACTCAGCTGCAGACTCTACTAGGCCTCTGGGCACTCAGCTGCATAGCCTCTTCCTACTACTACGACCCAATACACTTAGAATCCTACTCTCAGCTCAAACCATTCCTTTTATACTCAATAAATCATCTCCTCCCCTTTACAACTTAGAGCTTCGCTCTATTTATACAATCCCATGGTCCACAACCATGGGTAGGCCAACATGACTTTACATTACATTACATTACTTTAGGGGGGACAACCCTATGACATAAACTCTACTTCGCGGTCCGCACCCGCAATTCACGGAGTCTTACAAAATCTTTGACCAAAACTTGGGCTTTGAGCCCCAAAACTTGTTGTGGGGGGGATTCCATGCCCAACAAATGTTGCCATAAACTCTATGTGACATTGAAGTTTTCATCACAACTACATACAATTTCAATGGCTTTTGTTGTCTGCTTCCACCCACCACCATGCAATCACTTATCAATTCATTGTTAAATTATTGCCAACCCAAGGTGGTGAAATCATTGTCAAGGATACACAAGGACGAGTTCAATTTAGGAATATATTTTCACCTTATCCATTTCAATTTCAACCTCCATTACAAGGTTCATATTTTCATTTTGCAGCTTAATCATGTGGAGTAAGCTTAAATCCCTTCCATCCTTTTTCCTCTAAATGCACATAAGTCAACCAATTTCTGATCGATAAGATGCCCCTGGCCGGCTATATTTTAACATCCTCGTCATCACTTCCAGATCGAAACCCAATAGCAGCAGTTGTTTCACCCGTTGATCCAGAACCAATCTCGTTTGGCATAGTAAGATGGAGACCTTTTCCTTGGACTAATGGCAAGGACATTCCCCATGGATCTTCCACCAAGTCACATTTACTTCACGTGACTCTAATGCCCATTTCCCTCTCAATTTAAAATTTGGATCTGACTATCCACACTCAACCTCAACCATACCTTTTTAAGTCTTGACCAAAGCAAGGACTATAGCGTTCACCTTGCTCCACTCAAATTTTTAATCTATATCCAAAGTTTAATGTAAATACAACATTTTTTTGATCTACTTGCAAAATCAAATTTAAATTAAATTGTTATGAAATTTGATATTTCAAATTTTGATTGTTCTAAGAATATTTGATTGAACTTAAATCCCTTGGCTATGCAATTTCATTTTTCTTTATTCATCAAAACAATATAATCATTTACCAAAATTTAATTTACTATTGGTCATTACCAAGGCTCTAAGAATTTGTAATATTTGTAATAAAAATTGTTTGTAATGTGTGTTTCTTTGCTTTGACAATGCTTTACCTAAAAAACAACATCACCACCTAAATCTCGATATTGTTGCAATGTGCCATCCTATAATCTAGTTCTAGGGAGCTTGGATATACACCATCCTACCATCTTGTAATCCAAGCCTAAGGAGTTGGGATTTGCATTTCCTTAGCCTCCACAATGTTGCAACCATTCATGGCAAATTATGTCACAACCTCAACGTCCACAATGCTACAATGTTGTAAACCTCCATAATGCTGCAATATTGCAATCTTGTGATTGAGGCTTATGACAATTGGAGATGCATTTCCTCAACTTCCTATTGAGACCTCAACCACCCCCGCTATTTTTTTTTGAAATTATGGGCTCCTCCATATGAATTTTGTTAATGTCACACCTTGATATGCATTAATTTTGCTAATTTTGGGTGATTTTCATTTTTCTTAGTTTTCATTTTTTATTATTATTTCATTGCTTTCATTTTGTTTCCATCTTTCCAATGGTTCAAGTTTCGACTCATTCAGACTTATAGTTAGAAATATATCCTTTGTCAAAATTTGGTCAATTTCACCACCTAGGCATTAAAATATCTAAATATGTTTTTTCTAATATTTTATTATTTGTATAAATTAAATTTAGATGGAACATTTAAATTTAATTAATTTTATTTAATTAAGTTTATTTAATCTATTCGTTGATATTTATTTAATTAAATTTTAAATTATTTAATTAATCTTATAATTTTTTTTTTTTTGAAATTTGAAAACCAACCGATTCAAGCACTTTATGTATATATATTGTAAATATAACATTACAAAAAACAAATTCCCCAGTTCCACAGCTCCTCGATCCTTAGACATGTTTGGTTGTGCCTCATTACAAAACCTCTTGGGTGGGCAAGCTCCGGGGTAACATAAGCATGATGAGTTATAGGCTTATAATGAAGTGGGAGCCTTATTATAATGAAGTGGGGTGGGCTCACACTCCACTCATGACTTCCTTCCCTTTTATCCATGGATGAAATTTGACGGGAAAATTTCCAATCACAGGGTGATTTTTCCGTCAAATATGGTTAAAGAATTTGTTTGTGCCATCAAAATTTTCCTTTAAACTCCGAAAACAGGTGAGCAAGGTGTGAAAGTCATCAAATTTGATATGTGGATCTGCTTTGAAATTCCAAATTCCAACACTGTCTCCACCTCACTGACATACCACTTCCATATACATTAAACCTTCACCATGAATCACCCATTTTTTATTTTTGATTTTTTTACTATATTCTTTTTGTTTTTGTTTTATTTTATTTTTATTTATTTTATTTGATTTTAAGTAATTTTTAAACTTATTAAAACAAAACATTAATAAATAATTGTCGAGCACTATAATTAAGTTTAAAACAAAACATTAATAAATAATTGTCGAGCACTATAATTTTTCTAGCACTTAAACAATTTTGATGACTCAACTTTGAAAGGCTATAGCTTGAGTGTTATTGAATCAAACCGGGAAAATGAGGGCTCACTAGAAAGCTACTTTCGAGGGAAAGATCTCGAAGTGGTTATTTGACCAGATTTGGTCATTTACTACTCCAAAATATTAGCAAAAGTCACAACTCCAAATTTGCAACCAAATTAACCTTTTGATTTTGTCTTGGAGAATTTGCATTGGCCCAAAACTTCTGGCTATAGCAAAATTGTTTCAGATTACCAATTTTGCGAGAGAAATCTCAACAGGGAACAATAGAAAACACGAATATCCTTTTATTTAATTTATTAAATTTAATTTCTATTTGTCAATTTGTTTTTATAGTTTTGTATTTTGGTTTTGTATAAAGATTTAGTTGTTTTTTAATTTTAATTTTGGTTATTTTTGTAGACAGTTAGTTGGAGAGGATGAGGCCCAAGAGGCTGAGTAAAAGGATTGGAGCAGAAAAGAGAAAAGATAGATTTTTACAGCGCTTAAAATAAAATATCTAAATTCCTTTGTGACAGACTTCCTTTTGGGGATTTCATGTGTAAATTATAAATAAGAGTTTGTAAAAGGAATTTGGGTTCCCTTCTACTGCAAGTAAAGTTCTCTTTGCCCTACTGTAAAGAGATTTTTTTCATGTAGGTTGAGAGGAATACTCAGATCTGAGTTTTTTGGGGTTTTCCTTTTGGGGTTAGATCTCTGTTGTAGAGGCTAGGTCTTGCATTATTTCATCTCCATTCTTTGTCAACGCCACTGAAGGTCTTGGGAGGATTGTTGGAGAAATTCATTAAAAAGAGAGAGCACGAGATCTAGGTTAATCATTGTATTTCAAATAGTATTGTTTGCAAATATAATTACATTCTTTTATGGCAATTTTATGCCAATAATTCCATGTTGTAGCACTATTGTTAAATATGTTAATTTTTGTTTATTTGATCAACTATCTAAACTTAAATCACATAGATATGATTTCAATTTCTCAATTTCTCTTGCATTTAATCAAATTTCTGAGTAACTATTTACTCATAAATTTGTCATTGTAAATTGATTTAATTGTCATTAAATTGTGTGAATTATTTCCATGTTTTAATGACTCATCTCTTATTATTTTGATCTCTAAAACATAGAATGTATGACACTTATAATACCAGCTGTTAGAATTAATTCAAAAGTTTGGTATTGATCACAAAATGCATGTTAAATCCCCAATACATTTGATCTTTGCACTTGGTATTTAGGATTTATCTCCTAGGTATCAAGTTAGAGTAGTTTTATTTATTTTTCTGAACTACATTTAGATTTGGTTTAGATTAAGTTATTGCAGTTTTAGAAGTCTCCTTTTGTAGGACTAATTGCATTGGTGACTTGAATGAGCCCTCATATAAGCTAATGGATTGATTTCTTGCAAGAATGCGACAAAAGGGTAAGTATGATATATATTCTTGTTGATAAGTAGTTAGAAACATCACAAATCAGCAGGGAGAGTGAGGTGTAAATGGACCCATTTGAACCAATCAGAATCACCATCCGAAACATATAAGGACTTAATTGGGGCCCTCACTGGGTGATCTCCCCATTGTTGATTTCAGTCATTTTTTGCCATAAACACCTCCACAATTCAAAAATCCTACAATAAGGATTGATTTAAGGGATAAAGAATTATGTAATATACAACCAACATCAATTGAAGGGGAGGAAAATCAATATACAACAACCCCTATTTCCATAGTAGTTATCAAGGACATTATTACACTGGTATAATTTTTTTCCTTGAATTATTTTTCATGAAAACATGGTCCTTCCTTGAGCTACAAGAAAAGGGAATGGAGAACTTACTTAAGCATAACAAAGGTAAGGTCCTTGCCTTATCGAATAATACATGGCTAGTCTGAGGAAGAGGATATGAAATTCACTCCCCCTGTCACCAAAGTGAATTCAAGTGCACTGCAGTTTTCCTTGAGAACAATAAAAGCAACAAGATCAATTGGATCTAGTTCCATTGCTATCTATGGTTATCAAACTGTGAGGTAAAATACTAGGGATGATGCATCTTATTCTCTTTGCAATATGGATTGTGGGCTTCTTCTTTTACCTCCATAGGTAGCTTCTTTCCATAAATCAATGGAATTTGAACCAACACATATACATCCTCAATTGACCATATCTTCAAGTTTATATCATTATCCACCCACCAAATCCAACTAAAATGGCTAGATTGTTATCCACCGACCAAATCCAACTAAAATGTTTGGGTTGCTATCCACCCACCAAATCCAACTAAAGTGGTTGTGTTTCTACTTATTATGTTGAGGGATATTGCTTAATAATGATTGAGGGATGTTATCGAGGGGGGTCAATTGTAAGGGAGAGTGTTGACCTGGAAGATGCATAATAGGTAGGTCAAGGGAGGCATACCTATAAGGAGGGAGAAAGAGAGGGCAAGTGACCTGCTTCTTTCTAGGAAATAAGGCTACTGTGGGAATGGCTTGCTAGATATTGTATTCAAAATCACATCAACTTTCCTTTTCAATATTTCAAGTAGTTGTAATGGTGGTGGAACCTAACTATTGCTAAAAAGAATTTTGATGGAGAATATTCTCTTTCCGTTATTTCTTTTTTCCCATTTCTTGCTCCATTCAGGAACTTTTTGACTTGACGTATTTTCTAACTTTAAATGATAGGGATTAACTAGCCCAATCCATTATCTACCAAAGCTCTAGGTTAGAATATCAAGGCTTGGTTTCCACTATTATCATATTACCCATTCGATTGGTAATGTAATGTGATCAAGTAGTACTCTCATCATGGTTGTTCTATACAATTTGGTTGTTCTCTTGACCTAAGAAAAATCTATTAGACACATACATGGCAAACACAAAAGATGAATGATAAACATGAGTTTGTATCTATTATTAACACATGATATACATTTATAGTACATTCATGTGAACGTCGGGTTCCACATCCCAAGGTCTCTTGGACTCTCATGGCTGTTCACATTCTACACAAATCCATAGAGGATTAGGTGTCCAAAATTACCCCGCTTAATCTGAAGGGGTATGTACGAGTCCAAGAAGGGAGATGTAATACAAAATGTGAAAAAAACATGCATGGTAGCACTAGGCTGAATGTGCTCTATGAAATGTTGGTATAAGTGGGGTGGTTTAAGGATGACCACCAACACTGGAATGCTTAGTGCAGTTCCCAAAACTCTTCCAAGTTTGGCATGAAGCTCAGGTCTTCTGCTAGAGGAAGCGCTCCTGATGTTTTGGAGAGGGAAACCTTCAACCATTAAAGGGAGGTCTCACCTCGCATAAAAGGGAGAACCTCAACTTGAAAATGGAGGTCTCAACCTATGATGGTTTAAGGATGACCAACAACTCTGGAATGCTTAATGCAATTCCTGGAACTCTTCCAAAACTCGCAAGAAGCTGAAGTCTTCTGCTAGAGGAAGTGTCCCCAATTATTTGAAGAGGAAACACCGATTGAAGGCATGCTCAAGAGAATATTTGTCTCTGGCTACAACTCTGAATCTGGTATGGCAGGTTGTGGCTCAGGCTCACTTGATGTGGCTTTGAAGCTTGTAGATGATCATCATTCCCCCTTGTCAGATACAAGGTGACAAGATGAAGAAAAATCAACTGCAAGAATGTTCAATATTTGAGAACAAATCCTGTTGTATGAGTGAAATATCTTCTTGGTTGTTGAAGCCCATTGCCAAGAAGCGATCCATCCAAGATGAATCTTTGTTCTTGTAGGAGGTTTGTTTCTGAAGAATCTGTTTGAAGAATGACAGGTTTTATGACAATGCTTACATGGATGAAGATCAAAACAATGATCTTTCATATGGCCAACTCGATCACAGTGTTGGCATTTCACAGTCTGTTGTTGTTGTTGTGAAAGAGGAATAGAATCTGTAACTGCTGAAGGTGAATTGTCATGAAGGAATCCAACACTCTGAAACTAAATGGGCTTTGAGTAATCTAGAATATGAAAGGACATGTCCTTGTCATATCCTAGACCAGTTTTGTGCTTGTTGTGGACAAGCTCTTCCCAAGGTCTAATGATGGGCTTGGGAAGTGTATGATGAATTTCTGCTTCTTTCTACAAATTTGGTCCTCATTAGGTACTCAATGCGAATCAACCTCAACCTTACTGATTTCATCACTTGCTGGTTCTTGATGGATGTATGTCTCAATGTTCTGAACAAAAACAGGTTCAGAATTATGTCTATTTTGATGTAGCTCTTCTTGCTGGAATTGAGATTTGAGCTACAAAAAGTCAATTTTCTCATGTACATTTTGTAAGCAAGTTTGAATGTTAAAAAGAGTTCCTTACTGACTTTTACCATCCCATCAACAGTGGAATATATTAGACTATTCAATAACTGTAATGCATCATAAATTTGCTCCATTTCATGACAATGTTGCACAAATATCTCACACAATGCAAAATAGTTGCAACTTTAAAGGATATAAACAACACCCATCTTATGAACATTGAACTCTGTCATTCCCAACAATCGTCCAGCATATTCACTTTCAAAGCAAAAATTATGGCTATCAAAACTTCAACAATTATCGCATGATGTCATGGATAGGACTTGAATGCTCATATATATAAATGCTTTGACTAGGATAGAACCAATATTCTCTAAACTTGCCACTTTCTTTAAAGAAAACAATCTGCTCTCAATACTCATATAGATGGGACAATCATTGGAGATCTAGGCCTTCATGAAACTTCTGACTACTTTTGGAATAGTAGCTTTGAGATGGCATATAATGTAGCATGTGCTCTTATTAAGAAAAGAAACTTTGCAGAAGCTCAAGAGCTCTTACTTCTTGCATGCACTCAAGTCTATGAGGGGCATAATCACATTGGGCTTATTGTTCATTAGGTGGTCTGCAAATTGAACCTTCCTCTCAGTTGAGGGGCGACATAAGTCTGCTAGTTTTAAGGTGTCTTAGGAAATAACAAAGATAATATGGGGGAAGGTATCCACACTAATGGGATTGCAAATGGGAAGGTTGCAGTGAGGACTTCAACAGTTTTATCTCAAATTGATGAGTTCTGTTATGCACTCGGCAGAAACAAACCAATCCGGAGTATTTTAATTGCCAACAATGGCATGGCAACAGTCAAATTTATGCGGAGTGTGAGAGCATGGGCTTATGAAACATTTGGGACTGAAAAGGCTATTTTACTGGTGGCTATGGCCACACCTAAAGATATGAGGATCAATGCTGAGCACATACGAATTGCTGATCAGTTTGTAGAAGTGCCAGGAGGTACCAATAATAACAACTATGCAAATGTTCAGCTCATTACAGAGATAGCAGAAGAAATTTTAGGAAAAATGACTGAAAAGTATCCAATGAAATCAACACTAGCTCTTCTTTTATGTGCCCAAGTTGCCGCAGCTGCGAGTCATTATCAGGTTGCTATCGAATCTTTGGAGTGCATAACTGAAATAAAACACCGACCTGGAACTGTTGCTACATTAGTATCTTTAAAAGAGAAGGCAGGTGATATTGATGGGGCAGAGGCTGTCTTTGATGCTGCTATAGAGTGGTGGAGCAGAACGGCCAGAGCTCTTCTCTATTCTTGTGCAACAGCTTCAGTCAGCTGATATCCTTACCACACACAGGGTGTACATGGTTCTCCTTCGAACATTGAAAGAGTTATCAATCAAATGTCTTACTGCAGATCAACGTAACTTCATGGTCTTCAACGCAACGCTCTGATGCCAAAACCCATAACACTCAATTCTTTCAACACATATCAGATAGAAGGAATCTTCAAACGCACACACCGACCAGCAATGACCTTCGATGGAGTTTAACTCACGGTTCGTAATGCCTCAAATCAGTAGTCTTTCAGAAAAATTCCAATGCTACGCCATTGAATTAATTGTTCTCCCGCTTGCTCCTCTCGTACCATGAATTGTGTTTTTCGAACTCAAGTGGTTGTCTAGAAATGCCTTCAATTATGACCAAAAATTATCCCTACAATAGGTTTCAAGTCAGTATTATCAATGCGGTGGGAGCGTATTATGATACCACAAGTGGTATTGCAATGAAACTGGAGTGGCGTACACTGGGTAGGTAGACAGCGGTATGTAATATATGGGCAGGAAGTGGAGCGTTGTATGGTGGTCCGGAGCCAAACTGGGCAGAGGGCGGTATTGAATTGGGAGTCGGTATTAATTATATGTGAGGAACTGGTGCCACTGTGCGTAGGAGTCGGAGGTGTCCGAGCTGTATTGTATGATATTGCAACCACAACAGGTGGAGAGATGTCAACTGCGAGGGTGCTGAGGGTGCTATGGGAACATAATCGAGGGACCAGAGTGACCAGGAGTCAAGGTAATGTGAGGAGGTGATCCAAAAGGGATCCTAAAAACCTCTAAGTCTTCAAATATAAAAAACTATCGGAAAGGATTAACCTTTAAAAATGGCGGAAAACACTATCGGGAGAGAAAAACATGAAGAAAAGGAGCAAACAGGGACTATTGGAGGTCAAAAGAATGATGCACATGAGCCGTCAGATCTAATTGATCAACGGTCCAGATCCGATCGGCATATCACAATTGGCGGTGGCAAGTGAAGGTTATCGGAGGTGGCCCTATGAAAGTGGCGACATTGATCAACGTGAGTCAATGAGGACCGTCAATCAAGTGCACAGATCGACGACCCAGGTTAGCTTGTGATATCGCATTAGAAAAGCACAAAGGGAAAGGCTTACGGAGGCCTGAAGACCGTGTGATATGTGATTGTGATATATTGCATTGCATTATCGCATCGGAGCGATACACTTGCGACTTGCGATAGTCGGACCCAACGGGGTTATGAATGAAACTTAATATATGTTGAGTTCCAGAAACAGGGTTTTTCTATGTATTTTGCATTTTCGTTAAATAAACGAAATACAAAGGGAATGCGCCCAATATGATATGGCTGGACCCGAAAGTGTTTATGAATGCAATATTATAGTAGTTGAAGTCTGATATGGGGGCATTTGTTAGGTTTTCCTTTGTATTTTGGGTTATTCGATATAAACCCAAATACGAAGAAAACCACGACTAAGCAATTTGCGATAGAAATTTAAAGCTGGACCCGATGGAATTTAGGGCAGAGCTGCTAAATCTTGAAGTCCGATAGAAAGAGTTTTCCAGGTTTTTCAGAGCTTTTAGTGTATTTCTCTGTGTAAACAGAGAAACATGTTCCCAAGGATTTCGACTGCGCCGATGGTCCCCTCCATTGTAGAACAGGTGGCCACCTTCCTTGAAGACGTTAACAAATGATTGTTTAACGCTCTGAAGGATTTGAGCATATAGAGGCCGGGAGCCAGAGAGCCCAAAGGGGAAAATGAACAGACAAGTGCCGATTGGCTTAAAATCCACTGAATGATAGAGATAGGGAAAGTAGTGCTGAGATAGAGAGAAGACAGAGACAGAAAGTGAGAGGGAGAGTCTATGTACTCAGAGAGACTTGAGGGATTCAAGTAAACTCCTACTATTTTGTATCTGTTGTGTTGAGACTCAAATTGAGCTCACTTTTGTAAAACTCTGCTCTTGAAGACATAATAGAGAGGTCACCACTGAAGGCTGGACCAGGAGACGTAGCCCAGGAGTTTTGGGTGAACTCCTTTATTATTTTGCTATGTTATGTGTGTATGTCTATTATGTTTCTCTAACTTCTCATTATCTATATTATTCGCAATCTTATCGATCCGTTGCACTAAGTGATATAGGAAAATCCATGCACATGAGTTTGTAATACCTTAAAAGTAATCTAAGATCTCATTTTCAGATCAAGTGGTATCAGATCTTTAGGTTTTCTAAGGTTAGACAAGCTTGTGTTGGATTTTGAATGCTAACTAGGTCAAAGCTCAAACTAGGAAAAGGAGAACTTGTTGAGGCTATTCCAGAGATTAGGAAAGTCTATTCTCATAGGAGAATGGCAGAAGAAACTCCACGGGAATCAGAAGCCCAATTCATGGAAAGTTTTATGGCCATGCGAGCCATGGTGGAAGAGATGTATCAGGAGTTTAAGAAAGGTCGAGGTGAAAGAACTTCAGCACCACAACCAGATAAAGAAGCAAAGGAACCTCTTTTAGTTGCGCATCCAGAAGGCAAAGGAAAAGAATAGAGACCTTCTCCACCAACTACTCCATCATCACCATCCTCATCATCTTCTTCACATAAAACTAGCCCTGAAAAGAAAAAGAAGAAAACATCTTTGATTAAATTAGATGTGAAATTTGATTTGCCAATTTATGACAGAGAATTAAATGAAGGAAAGATAGATAACTGGATTAGACAGATTGATGTATATTATAGGGTTTAGAACATTGATTCAGAAAGGAGAAAGATTCAGTTGGCTAGCCTTCTCCTTGGAGGAACTGCACTAGTGTGGTGGGAAGGCAAGACACAAGCTGATCTGAAGAAACATGGTAAAAGTCTTTCTACCTGGAATGAATTTGTTTCTACCATCAAAAAAAATTCTATCCTCTAGCTTATATGTAGCAAGCAATGATGAGTTGGCAAACTCTTCACCAATTAAAGGGCCAAAGTGTACAAAGCTATACCCAGGAATTTAGAAAAAGAGCTTTAACTCTAGGAATTTCTCTAGACTCACCTGAAACTTTGTTGAAGTATATAGGTGGTCTGCATAGCTATTTGAAGCATACCATTCTCATGTTTAATCCCAATAGCCTAGATGATGTATCAGTTTAGGCTACACATCTAGAGGCTAGGGGCAAGAATGTGAGCCCAAAGATTGGGGGATCATCAAAACCCTCTGCAACAAAAAACAAGGAAAAGAAGAAGCTGAAATGGAAGGAGAGGAAGACAAACACTGTACATAAAGACAAACCTTCATGCAATCATTGCAAGAAGGATGGACACGATGATGAACACTGTTGTTCTTTGCATCCGGAGCTGAAACCTAAGAAGTTCGATGGTAAGAAGAATAAGACTGTTGCTGCTATTTAGAAAGACTTAGGGTCAAACTAAGATGATGAAACAACAGTCACAACCACAGGTATAAAAGGTAAAAATTCTTAACCATCTACAAGTAATTCTACACAATCTATTGATAATGAAGATAATGAGAGGAAAAGACATGAGCTTTTTCATATTAGAGTTATTTCCAAGCACCAAAAGATTGATACTTTATTTGATAGTGGATCACAAGTAAACTTTATTTCTGAAGCAATTGTAAAGAAGTTGGGATTACTAACAACACCTCACAAGAAGCCATATCCATTAGGTTGGGTATGTGATAAAGCAAAGCTACAAGTGACTAGACAATGTAAACTTAGGTTTGCTATTGGGTCAACATTTGTAGATGAGGTTGAGTTAGATATAGTTCCCTTTGATATATGTGGTATTGTTTTAGGAAATCCTTACTTGTATGATAGAAAAACCATTTTCTGTAGAGCTGAAAACAAGTATCAACTCACTGAAGATGGAATAGAATATATTGTAAGAGCTCATAAACTCAAAAATAACTATTCTCTCATAAACTCAGGGTAGATGAAAAGAATTGTAAATTTATGCAAGCAATTTTTACTAATAGTTGTAAAGGAAAAGAACCCTGATAAAACCAATGTATTTGAAGGCTATGATGCTAAACAGAAAGCTGATTTAGATAAAGTTGTTTTAGAATATGATATCCTATTTCAAGAACCTAAAGTTATGCCACCCAAAAGGGAAATAGTACATGATATTCATTTGCAGCAAGATGGTCCATTACCTAACATCAGAATGTACAGGTTATCTGCTTTAGAGAATGCAGAGATCAAGAAGTAGGTACAGGAGCTGCTTGATAAAGGGTTCATAAGACCAAGCACATCACCATGTGTATCTCCAATCGTATTGGTGAGAAAGAAAGATGGTTCGTGGAGGATGTGCATTGATTACAGAGCACTGAATAAATTAACGATCAAGAATCATTATCCTATTCCTCACATCAATGATCTATTAGATTAGTTGAAAGAAGCAGTTTACTTTTCCAAGTTAGACTTGCATAGTGGCTATCATCAGGTCAGAGTTGCAGAACAAGATGCATGGAAGACTACTTTCAAGACAAAGCAAGGGTTGTATGAATGGCTGGTTATGCCTTTTGGCTTAACTAATGCTCCTGCCACTTACATGATAGTTATGAATGATGTACTCAGACCTTTTATTGATGATTTTGTAATTGTATATTTAGATGACATTCTTGTTTTCAGTAAAACATGGGAATAACATTTGAAGCATTTAAAGTAGACTTTCGATGTTTTGAAAAGAGAAAATATCTATGTGAAGTTATCAAAATGTGAATTTGGCAAAACATATTTAAATTATTTGGGTCATATTGTAGGGGGTGGTGAATTGAAGATAGATCCCTCTAAGGTTGAAGTCATTGTGAACTGGCCTAAACCCAATTCTGCTACAAAAGTTAGGAGTTTCCTAGGAGTAGCACAATATTGGAGAAGGTTTATTGCTAACTTTTCCTTGATTGCAGCTCCCTTACATGATTTAATAGGATTGAACAAGGTGTTTCAGTGGGGAGGCAAATAGCAGAAAGCCTTCGACATCTTAAAGGAAAAAATTAGTACAACACCAATACCAGCACTTCCAGATCTTCACTGACCATTTGAGATTGAAATAGATGCCAATGACTATGCCATGGGAGCAGTGTTGATGCAACACGATAAACCCATATGCTACCATTCTGAGACATTTAATTCTGCAGTAGTCAATTATCCCACATATGATAAAGAATTGTATGCATTAGTGCAGAGTGTGAAAAAGTGGAAACATTACCTATTGGGAAAATAAATAATTATACATATAGATCATCAACCACTTCAATATTAGCACTCAATCAAGACACTATAGGTGGATGGGTTTTCTACAACAATTTCATCTTGTCATCAGATATTGTTGGGTCCCTATAATACTAGTGATTACCCCATTATTGTAGTTATACCCCTTATTTATATTTTTGTGCCCCCATTACCCCCATATTGTTATTAATGTGCCCATAGAATCCCTCTATTGTTATTTTTGTGGCTTTATATTATTATTGTTACGTCGGCTGGATTATATTGTGACTCCATAGACTCCTATATATAGAAAGGAGGTTTTGTCATTTGAATCATCCAAGAATTGTTCATTTATGTAATGTAAAGGAGGTTGCCCCCTTGAAGAGGCTGGATTCTAAGGCGTTGATCTATCTTTTCTATCTTTTCTTGAGCTGGTTTCATAACATTTGGTATCAGAGCTTTGGATTCTAGGGTTTCGCTGCTCCAAACAGGTCATCGTGGAATTTTCGCTATAACTTTTTTTATATGACGTTTCAGAAGTCGCAAAAGAAACCCATTTGAGAAGAAATTGCGCTGAACCTTGGGTCCGAATTTCAGATCTTTTCGCGTGATATTTTCGGAGATATGATCTCAGGAAGTTGGTCTTTTTGCAGACTCCTGAATTACACTCAAAACAGGTGACCTGGGGAAAATCGTCATAACTCTCTTTCTGAGCATCGGATTGAAATTTAGTAAGAAAGTATAGAAAGTGGACGGATTATAGTTTTCTTTTATATACTTTTCAGAGTCAAAGGTTGAAATAGTGACACATGTCACTTCATACAAGTTCACTCTACTGAACTAGTCTATAATCAGGTCACTGCGGGAGATTGTGCATAACTCTTTCTTGGAGAATCCAATTTGGTTCAGACTAGTGGCATTGGAAAGAGGACATAGAAGGCTACTACAGGTCACAATTTCAGAGCAGGATGATTCGAAATTACAGAGATACATCAGATTCAATATCAGGCTTCTACAAAGTAAAAAAAGGTGTGTAGTTTTTATTTTTTATTTTTGCATAAGCTTGGTTTGAAGGAATTCAAAGGGCATAGTAAAGCATTATTATCGGTAACTGATGCCCCGAGGAAAGAAAATGCAAACACCTAGTAAGGAACCTGAAAGCTCTAGCATGACTCATGAAGAAGAGGAAGAAATGCTACATGATATATCAAAATTACAAGAACAAGTGCAACAAATGTCACACTCACAAAAGCTAACAGATGCTAAGATAAATGGCGTGGAATCTAAGATAAAGGGCATGTAAGCTAAGATGGATGATCTGAAGACAGATTTGAGGACAGATTTGAAGACAGACATGGCAGATTTGAAGACAGATTTGACAAATTTTCTACAAGAAATACTTACTAATGGTGAAAAGGTTGTAAAGGAAACTCATGATGTGAACAAAAGAAATGTTAATCATGATTCCATAGACTCTAATGTTGGATCGAAGACCCACCATATTCCAAAAATCGATATGAGGAAGTTTGATGGCAAGGATCCCGCCACATGGATATTACAGATGGAGCAGTTCTTCGATCTCAATAATGTGCAAAACACACAAAAGGTACGTATGGCAACTTTATATTTGGAACCAAATCAGTTTGTATGGTATCAATGGCTTTGCTCTCGTAAACAATTTATCACTTGGGCAATTTTTACGGAAGAATTGATAGCACATTATGAGGATACAAAAAGCAACACTTTTTTTAGCCAATTGATAAGTCTCAAACAAAAGGGTTCAATAATGGAGCACATTGAGGAGTTCCAAAAATTGAACATAAGGGTAAAAGATATTCCAGAGGAGCATAGGATTGATGTGTTCATAGGGTCTTTAAAGGATAATATCCAACATGATGTTCGCCTTTGGGAACCTGATTCATTAGAGAAGGCATTCAGGTTAGCAAGAAAAATGGAAAGCAAAATTATGGCAACCAGGAAGCATACCACTCACAACTATAAAGACGGAAGTGTTGTTGCCCCTAGTCTTCCACAACCTATAAGGTTGACACCACAACAATTGGAAGAAAAAAGAGCAAAAGGGCTTTGTTATAGTTGTGATAGCAAATACACTAAAGGTCATAAGTGTGCTGAGAAGAAATTATTCTACATAGATTGTGAAGAGGAAGAAGAAAAGGAGCAAGAAAGGTCAAAAGAAGAGGATATACTCCAGGAACAAAGCCTAGATGAAGAACAAATAAATCCGACCATATCTTGTAATGCATTGGCGGGAATTACCACTCCTCAAACCATCAAGATAGAAGGACAAATCAAGAAGAAAAAGGTAATAGTGTTGATTGATTCAGGAAGCACCCACAATTTTATTCATTGTAGGGTAGCAAAAGAATTGAATTGCTTCCTATATCCAGCACCAGAGTGTCAAGTGATGATTGCAAATGGAGGAACAATAAATTGCTCTGGAAAGTGCCATAATATCAAGCTATCCATGGGAGAATATGTATTGACTAGCCCAATGCTTTCCATTCCAATGGGAGGTGCTGATGTTGTACTAGGAGTCCAATGGCTACAATCCTTGGGTACAATAGCTTTTAATTTTCAAGAACTTTTCATCAAATTTTCTGTGGAAGGAAAGGAAGTTGAATTAAGGGGTATTGCAGGGAAACCAGGAAAGATAATCAGCTCTAATGGTATGACAAAGCTTCTAAAAAAGGAGCAAAGGGGTGTAATTGCACAATTATGTTCGCTAGATGTTTCCACATTGGAATCATCTATTTCTCCAGATCTCCAAAAAGTCCTGGACAATCATTCCAAGGTATTTGAGACTCCCAAAGGTCTCCCACCTATGCGTGATCATGATCATGCTATTCATCTGATTCCAGGAAGTGTTCCTCCAAACATCAGGCCGTACAGATATCCCTATGTCCAAAAAAGTGAAATTGAACGTATGGTTGCAGAAATGCTAGAGGCTGGTATAATTCAACCGAGTCAAAGTTCTTTCTCTGCTCCAGTAGTATTGGTGCACAAGAAGGATGGATCATGGCGCATGTGTCCAGATTATAGGGAGCTCAACAAGCTCACTATTAAAGATAAGTTCCCCATTCCTGTCATTGATGAATTACTGGATGAATTGCATGGATCAATTTACTTCACCAAGTTGGATCTTCGTTCAGGATATCATCAAATCAGAATGAAGATTGAAGACATTCCGAAAATGGCATTTAGAACTCATGAGGGTCATTATGAATTTTTGGTCATGCCTTTTGGCCTTACCAATGCACCTTCAACATTTCAAGGTTTGATGAATTCAATTTTCAAACCATTCCTTAGAAAATTTGTGTTAGTATTTTTTGATGATATACTAATCTACAGCAAGTCTTGGAAGGATCATGTTGAACATGTTGACAGGGTGCTACAACTATTGGAGGAGAAACAATTATATGCAAAAAGATCCAAATGTTTCTTTGGAGTCCAGGAGGTGGAATATTTGGGTCATATTGTATCTCATGAAGGAGTTAAGGTAGACCCTAGCAAAATTAAAGCCATTAAGGAATGGAAAATCCCCACATCCATAAAGCATCTGCGAGGATTTCTTGGGTTGACAGGGTATTATCGCAAGTTTGTTAAGAATTATGGGAGAATAGCAGCACCTCTAACAACATTATTGAAGAAAGATGCATTTTCATGGACTCCGGAAGCAACAAAGGCCTTTGAACATCTTAAAGAGGCAATGTGCCAAGCACCGGTCTTAGCTACACCGGACTTCACAAAAACCTTTATTGTGGAATGTGATGCTTCAGGAAATGGAATTGGTGCTGTTCTAATGCAAGATGAAAGACCCATTGCTTTTGAAAGTCGTCCAATCAAGGGAAAGTTTTTAAGCAAAGCTATTTATGAGAAGGAAATGTTGGCAATACTCCATGCACTTAAGAAATGGCGACCCTACCTAATGGGAAGACACTTCAAGGTAAAAACGGATCATGATAGCCTTAAATACTTTTTAGAACAAAGATTATCCTCTGAAGAGCAACAAAAGTGGGTCACAAAGATGTTGGGTTATGACTTTGAAATCATCTACAAAAAAGGGAAGCAAAATGTGGTGGCAGATGCACTCTCAAGAAAGGATGAGGATGTGGAAGCATTGTTGTGCGCTATTTCTATTATCCAACCAGATTGGATAAATGAAGCAAGGGAGGAATGGAAGAATGACGAAGAAGTGTGGGCACTTATTCGAAAGCTACAACAAGATTCCAGTACGTCTGATACATTTAGCTGGAAAAATGATTCGTTATGGTACAAAGATCGCTTATACCTCTGTAAGAATTCCCAGCTAAAACAAAAGATTCTTATGGAATTGCACACTTCTCCCTTAGGAGGGCACTCAGGATTTTTAAAAACTTACCACAGGGTTAAGAAGGAATTTTTTTGGGATGGCCTTAAATCAGATATTCAAAAGTTTGTGGCAGAATGTTTGGTTTGCCAACAAAATAAAGTTGAAACAATTAAGACACCGGGTCTATTACAACCTTTATCCATTCCAAGCCAACGTTGGGAGGAGGTTTCAATGGATTTTATCACAGGTTTACCCAAGTCTGAGGGAAAGAGTGTCATCATGGTGGTAGTTGACAGACTTACCAAGTATGCACACTTTTGTGCATTATCACATCCATTTAAAGCCAGTACAGTTTCTACTGCATTTATGGAAACAATTCAAAAGCTACATGGAAACCCAAAGATTATTGTAAGTGACAGAGATCCCATTTTCACTGGAAATTTTTGGACAGAATTATTTTCTTGTCTTGGTACTCAGTTAGCTCATAGCTCATCTTATCATCCTCAATCTGATGGGCAAACTGAGATAGTAAACAAATGTTTGGAAGGATATCTTCGTTGCTTTGTATCTGATAAACAGACACAATGGGTCAAATGGTTGCCTCTGGCTGAATGGTGGTATAACACTTCCTTCCATACAACAACAAAAATGACCCCATTTATGGCACTTTATGGGTATCAACCACCATCCATCACATCATATTTAAGAGAAAATTCTAAGGTTCAGGCAGTGGAACATCACATCGAACATCAACAACAAGTCCTCCAACTCTTAAAGGATAACCTCGTGTTGGCACAGAATAGAATGAAACAACAGGCAGATCAACATCGCAGTGAAAGAAGTTTTGATGTAGGTGATTGGGTATTCCTACGGCTACAACCATATAAGCAAATGTCCCTCAAGCAAGCTAAGAAGGATAATAAATTATCACCAAAGTATTATGGTCCGTACAAGGTGTTGCAAAAGATTGGTACTATGGCATACAAATTGGAGCTTCCTGCAGCTTCTCGATTGCACCCAGTTTTCCATGTTTCATGTTTAAAGAAGGTTATAGGCGACAAGCTCCCAGTTCAAACAATATTGCCAGAACTTGACGAGGAAGGAAAAATTATATTGGAACCAGAAGCAGTATAGAAACAAGAACTCGACAGCTACGAAATCGATCAATTTCAGAGTACCTTATCAAGTGGAAGAACTTATCCGCTGAAGATTCCACATGGGAGGATGAGAATTTTATGCAGAAGTATCCAGAACTACTCAAGCGTTGAGGACAACACTTTTTTGAAGGAGAGGGGCATGTTGGGTCCCTATAATACTAGTGATTACCCCATTATTGTAGTTATACCCCTTATTTATATTGTTGTGCCCCCATTACCCCCATATTGTTATCAATGTGCCCATAGAATCCCTGTATTGTTATTTTTGTGGCTTTATATTATTATTGTTAGGTCGGCTGGATTATATTGTGACTCCTTAGACTCCTATATATAGAAAGGAGGTTTTGTCATTTGAATCATCCAAGAATTGTTCATTTATGTAATGTAAAGGAGGTTGCCCCCTCGAAGAGGCTGAATTCTAAGGCGTTGATTTATCTTTTCTATCTTTTCTTGAGCTGGTTTCATAACAGATATAAGAAGGGCATACACAATAAGGTTGCAGATATGCTATCAAGACCAATCATAAACACATCTACTATACTTAGGCATAACTCTATAATGCATGAAAGCTACATTGAACAATATGCTCAAGATGTAGATTTTAAAAATGTATATGCAACCTTAAGTCATGGCAAACAAGTAGAAGAATTAGATTATTATGTTAAAGACCAACTCTTGTATCATTTGGGAAAGTTATGCATTCCACAAACTGAAAGAGTTAACATAATCCGAGAAGCACATACTTCTCTTATTTTAGGTCATTTTGGTGTAAGTAAAATAGTGGCACAATTGCAAAGGTTCTGTTATTGGCCAAGAATGCATGAAACAATTTCTAGATATATTAAAGGGTGTACTATGTGTGCTAAAAGCAAGCCCAGTAATAGAAAAATAGGCTTGTACTCCACTTCCAGTTCCTTCTTGTCCTTGGGAAAGTGTTTCCATGGACTTTGTTGGGGGATTTCCAAAATCTAGAAAAGGTCATGATTATTTATATGTTATTGTTGATAGGTTCAGCAAAATGTGTATTTTTATACCTTGTAACAAGCAGGTTACAGTTGAACAAACAATGAAGTTGTTCTTTCAGCATGTATGGGTTCATTTTGGGTTACCCACTTCTATTGTATCTGATCGAGATTCCCGATTTGTTGGGAAGTTTTGGTCAAGTCTGTGGGAATTGATGGACACCAGATTGAAGAAGAGCACAACATTTCATCCACAAATAGATGGCCAAACAGAGGTGGTCAATAGGACAATGATCCAGTTGCTCAGGGGCTATTGCAGCAAGCATCCCAAGATTTGGGATGAACATTTGTGTTATGTGCAACATGCTTACAACCATGCCAAGCACTCTTTTACTCAGAGATCACCTTTTGAGACTTGTTTTGGTTTTACACCAAAGTCTCCCTTGGATTTTGTCTTTGGAAAAGACATAGCAGTCGATGGATACAGTGATGTCGACAAAGCAACCAAGTTCATTGAACAAATCTAAGAAAATCACCAGGCGGTGAAGGAACAACTAGAAAGAAGCCAAGCCAAGTACAAGGCAAGGCATGATAAGCATCGAATTGAGCATAGCTTGCAAGTTGGTGATCAAGTCTGGTTGTACATAAGCAAAGACAGAATGCAAGGTGAAGGTAAGAAGCTGAAACCAATAAGGTATGGGCCTTTCAAGATACTTGAAAAAATTGGTGAAAACACTTTTCGCCTTGATTTTCCAACTTACATGCCTATATTCAGTTGTTAATGCAGAAAACTTGAGGCTGTTTGAACCTTCATTGATTGAAGATTCTGAAGAGCAAAGTCGATTGCCTTCTATTGATGATCTGTTGCTTGAATATCTCAATGAGTTGCAGGAAGACACAATTTTGGATAGAAAGGTGAGAACTACGCATAGAGGGGATGTTGAGTACCACAAAATCGGACTCAAAGGTTCAAAACCAAGCAGTGCACGATGGATAGAGATTGGACAAGTGAGGAAGTTGTATTCTCACTTGATCGATGCTTAAAAACCAACTTTTAGTGGTCCAAAAGATTTTCAGTGGGAAGGCGTGGTCCAAAAGGGATCCTTAAAACCCTCTAAGTCTTCAAAGATCAAAAACTATCACAAAGGATGAATCTTTAAAAATGGTGGAAAACACTATCGGGAGAGAAAAACATGAAGAAAAGGAGAAAGCAGAGCCTATCGGAGGTCAAAATAACGTTGCATAAGAGCCGTCGGATCTGGCCGATCAACGGTCCAGATTCGATCGGCATATCGCAATTGGTGGTGGCAAGTGAAGGTTATCGGAGGCGGCCCTATGAAAGTGGAAACAATGATCAACGCGAGTCAATGAGGACTGTCGATAAAGCACATAGATTGATGGCCCAGGTTAGCTCGCGATATTGCATCGGCAAAACACAAAGGGAAAGGCTTATGGAGGCTCGAAGACCGTGCGATATGCGATTGCAATATATCACATCGCATTATCGCATCGGAGCGATACAAAGGAGTGGGGCCAATACACTTGCGACTTGCGATAGCCGGACTCGTCGAGGTTATGAATGAAATTTAATATATTTTGAGTTCTGGAAACAGGGTTTTTATATGTATTTCGTATTTTCGTTAAATAAACGAAATACAAAGGGAATGCACCCGATGCGATATGGCCAGACCCAAAAGGGTTTATGAATGCAATATTATAGTATTTGAAGTCCAATATGGGGGCATTTGTCGGGTTTTCCTTTGTATTTGGGGTTTTTCGCTATAAACCCAAATACAAAGAAAACCACGACTAAGCGATTTGCGATAGCGATTTAAAGCCGGACCCGATGGAATTTAGGGTGGAGTTGATAAATCTTGAAGTCCGATAGAAAGAGTTTTCCGGGTTTTTCAGAGTTTTTAGTGTATTTCTCTTTGTAAACAGAGAAACATGTTCCCAGGGATTTCGACTATGCCGATGGTCCCTTCTGTTATAGAACAGGTGGCCACCTTCCCTGAAGATGTTAACAAATGCTTGTTTAACGCTCAAAGGGATTTGAGTGGACAAAGGCCGGGATCCAGAGAGCCTGAAGGGGAAAACGAATAGACAAGCACCGACTAGCTTAAAAGCCACTGAATGACAGAGACAGGGCAAGCAGTGCTAAGACGGAGAGAAGACAGAGACAGAAAGCGAGAGGGAGAGTCTGTGTACTTAGAGAGACTTGAGGGATTCAAGTAAACTCCTGTTGTTTTGTATCTGTTGTGTTGAGACTCAAATTGAGCTCACTTTTGTAAAACTTTTCTCTTAAAGACATAATAGAGAGGTCACCACTGCAAGCTGGACTAGGAGACGTAACCTAGAAGTTTTGGGTGAACTCCTTGATTATTTTTCTGTGTTATGTGTGTATGTCTATTATGTTTCTCTAACTGCTCATTGTCTATATTATTTGCAATCTTATTGATCCATTGCACTAAGTGATATAGGCAAATCCATGCACATGAGTCTGTAATACCTTAAAAGTAATGTAAGATCTCATTTTTAGATAAGGATTTGTGCAAGAGGAGTTTACCAATGTAGACACAGTCAATTTACCAATGCAACAACTTGCAAAGCAATGTCTTAATGCAACAATACGACTCCTTCAACATTGAGATTATTGTTGAATACAACATGCAGTAATGCACTCAAGGCAGAGAGAGGTTTCAGCCTGCAAAAGATGTAGAACAGAGGGACAAAATATGGCAAAGAAAATTGACAGGAGTTACACTACAGAAAACTAGAAAACTAATTTGAGACCTCCACACCTAGGTATGAGGGAAAGATATCAGTTTTTCTATATCAGGAAAATGGGCAGAGTTGTAGGACAAACATGCACAGAAGGCCACAAAAACAAGTGGCTCACACTTGAGAAGGGCAAGAGATTGCCCGATCCGATACCATGTTAGACAGATACATGGCAAACACAAAAGATGAATGATAAACATGAGTGTGTATCTATTATTAACAAATGATATACATTTATAGTACATTCGTGTGACCATTGGATTCCACATCCCAAGGTCTCTTGGACTCTCATGGCTGTTAACATTCTACACCAACCCATAGAGGATTAGGTGTCCAACAAAATCAATAAAACTATACAATCACAAATTAAGGACCTTGATACAATTACAACTATTTATTATTTATTTGTCTAATTTGGGCCATAAGCATAATACACTCCATATTGTTACGAAAATTAATTGATGGATGGCCACTATGTCCAATCTTGGGTTATGATTTTCTTAATAGGTTTGTATAGATTGAGTAAATTGTAGGCCATGAATTTTGGTGCCATGTGAACCCACCATATTGCAGGAGTGGCTTTCATGGTCGTATCGAATGCTTCAATGTGATGCATAAATATAACCTTTCTCCTTATGTGTTTTAAGAAGAAGTTATCTCAAACAATCAATTACCCCACTTAACGAGAAAGGAGTAGAAACTTTATGTCAGCCGACATAGGATGCATCATTTGAAGTAGGAGTGATGACCCACAATATTGCAACAAGAATGCTACAATTTCCAAGGCTACAAACTTAAATTATCAACCCAAGGTTCGTACAAACATAAGAGGTGTCGAAACTATATGTGCAACATGCAATGTGTCCTTCTTTCATTGATCTGATGCATTGAAGTGAATATCATGAAGTCAAAACTAAACTAATTACATAGATGGAAATGGTTGATGGTGCTGGAAATCCATCAACCAAGGGGGTCTCCCCAATTTGAAGTCAATTAGACCTCACACCATTTGGAATAGGAGCCCCATCTAGAATATCGACCCGATTGTCATATTTTCTTATAGGTTTTCCTTGGATTTAACTATCGGCAAGAGAGAGAAGCTTATATGTGTCATTGTGAAAAGTAGGTAAGTGTTCCTCGTGAATGTTCAGCTGCAGGTGTATCTAGGTTCTTCTACTGCAGAGGGAGGAAAGGTGAGCCTCTAAGAGAGAGGTAATAGTACCACCCTAGTAAAGGCACACGCAAGAAAAAAGATAACCACCTAACATCAAGAACAATAGTCCAAATAGATGTGACGATTGTTACAACCATTACAACACATCTTCAATTAGATAAGCACTAAAATAATTGAAATAGTTCAACTAATTTAGTACAGGCGAAAACAAGCATGAATCATAAATATTCACAGAACAATATTACAAATATTCACAATCCACACATGAAAATGCATCAACCATCAGGCTTCAAGTATTAAGTAAAAGTCCTGAGATACATGAATACAATGAGCATCACTAGCTCCAATAGTGGAGCATTGGACCACGAATTTCTCCCCAAAAGTAATAACTTTGTCTCTTTGATGCCTTATGGGAGAAGCCAGGGTGAAAATTCCTTTTCTCATACAATGAGGGTGTATATATAACCAATGGGGTGATGCTTCACCTCCTTGTGACTCTTTAACTATCCTCATGAGTGTTTGACTTCCTATGGATTTTCAACTTTACATGTCTTCATATTCTATATTTGTCCTTTGGACTTCCACTTTACAATACATTTTGAATAGATAATTACATAATCCACAATAATGATCTGACATATGATGACTCATTACATGGCATGAAATGACACTGCTAACATAGAATGCATGATGACATGGGAATGTCAAGCCATTCTTGTTTCTCCTTGCTATGTGTGTTCTTGAGTATGCTCTTGTATCCACCTCCATATGGCTTAGAGGTAAAAAGTCTTCAATGATATCAAGTCTTGAGTTGTGGTTGCAAACTGGTGTGCCTTTGTTTTCTCTTGATTGATTAGCTTGCATAATCAACTACAAGGACATATTTCAACATTTTTCCCTTATCCATCTCCTTATTCATCATCTTGCCATGGTATGATAGATTACCTGCATTTGCAATTCACTCATGACAAGATGACATAAGTACGATAAACGCCTAGTCTAATATGGTGCATGTTGATCCACTGAATGAGTTGGAATGAGGTGGTAGGTTGAGGGAGAGGATCAGTGACTGCACAATTGCGCAACTCAGGCAGCCATGGGTGGAGCTTGAGCTTTGAGGCTGCGTAATGCACTATTTAGGTTGGACTAGGTAGGAAGATTGCACAGTTCTTGGGATTAGTGAGCTGGGCTGAGGGGTTTTGCAATGTTTCAGCCAAATGCGCAATTATGGGAGGTAGAATAGACCTAGTGATTGTGCATCTCAGGAGTTCAAGGGTGGAGCTTGAGCTCAGAGACTGACAATACGTAGTAAAGGCTAGGCTGGAGGGTTGGATTGCACAATTTTGAGGGCCAAGATCCGGGCTTGTGCATTGGAACTGCGAAGTGTGCAGTCCTGGGAGGCAGGAAATTTTCATTGTGCATTGTCAAGGGGTAGGGTTATAGCTTGAGGGTTGGAACTGTGCAATGTGTAGTTGAGAAAGGCTAGATGAGACTAAGTTGTTGGGAAATTTCTGAAATTTGGCTAAGTGTGGGATCAGTGAGGTGATGTGAACAACGATATGACTTGACTATGATCACACACTTAGAACAATTGATGAAAAAAACGTAGATCATCCATGACACATGAACCACACATTTCTCTCAGTGTGAAAACTTTGCAATGACCTACGACAAGTGTGACACCAGAGATACACTTTGTGACGACCGTGAAGAAACTTGTGCGACAATGCTTAAACCTTTGGAAATGAGTACGACAGATGTTTACATGGTTATATCAACTCATTTAAACAAGAGTAACCCCTTGAAATGATATAAACTTAAACAATAACGCACCAAATTACAGATATAACCATGGATAAAGAGATGCAGTAGAAATAATACTTTATTTCATTAATATCAAATACTGAAATATTCATACAAACATAATGGAAATAAAACTAGCTCAGTCGATGATAGCTTATCTCTGAGAAGAGATGTGGTGGCTACATGCCACTGAACTGTGTTACAATGAGTCTCAAGGGCCTATTTATTATTGAACAACAAGGGAAAACCCTAAACAACCAAAAACCTAATCCCAGGAGATGGAACACCAAGAGTTTGTGGGGCCTGTTGGGGTTAGTTGGGCAGCCAACTTCCTAGAGTCGTAACTTGGTCATATTATCTCCGTTTGGTGCATACGATACCTTGTTGGAAATATCTCTCTGAGTACTATAGGATTTTCAAATGAGCCAATTGTGGACCTCAAAAAAATTTCATTTAGGGGGTAAAAAATACTCCAGAAGTTCAGGACTTGAAAAAATATAAAAATAGTAAATGCTGCAATAAACAAGGAAACATATGAAATCAACTGGAGTTCTAGGTGGAATAGGTGGGTGGAAACCAATATCCACCTAGATCATGAAACCACCAAATCAATCTTGTACACATTGTGCGACAACTAACATGTGAAAATATGACATTTTTCCTTTCTTGCGAAAGGGACAAAAACACTTAGAGAAAACACATGGAATGGATCTCAATGTTTGCGATGACAATATACAAGACCAAGGTATGCTTTGTAATTTGGTGTAGGAAAATTTTTTGGAGGGTTTTGTAGAAGCGACAACACTTGGTGACACACTGGTAGAATTCCAACTTTGTCTAGGTTAACTCTTTCGTGGAAGGTCTCAGTTCTTTAGGGAGTATTGTTTCATCGTGCAAATAATTTTGGATTCCCCACTTACCCTATGAATAAAAATGGTCCCCTTTGTGCCTTTCTTGGTTGAACACAAGCATACGATTCAACAATATCACAATGTTTCGAATCAGAAAGGGTAGTGAAGTTCGTGAGCTTTAGATTTCCATCGTAGGTGTTTCTTTGTTGCCAGAAGGTCTAGACAATACTCTGACAGAGTCACTACAAGAACGCAAACATTTTTTCCACTGTCGGCGAGCCTGGAGAGTACCCCGATGGATTTTCTCGCCTCACCTCTCTATGTAGGAAGCCTTTCTCTTCTTTTACCTTTATTTATATATTTAAAGAGCATTGTGCATTGGCACTTATTCATTTTACAGGTGGAAGAGGGATCTCGACTTATTGAGAGCATGAGAGGTTGTTCCCTCAAAGAAGCATATAGATACCTATGATTTAGGTTTTCTCATTTAGATTTTTCCCCTTCTCCTCTTCTATTTCTTGGATAAGTGTGAAGGAACTAAAACATACGAACCGAGTGTGGGCATAAGGTTTCCTGAATAGACACAAGTATCATGGTATGACCAAAGTTCTCCTTATGACCAAAAGATGTAACCAACACAAAGAAGGAGGACCGAAGGTTAGCCAAATGTTTTAGTGTCACAAGACTCTTTTCAATTTTTCCACATTTCCGTTTTAGCCAACAGATCATGTTCAAGCAATGTCTTAGAAAACAAAAGTAAATATAACACAAAACAAGGAAACAAAACTAGAAGACAAAACAAAAGGAGGCTAACAGAAAAGATGATACAAAACCAAAATGAGAAAACAAAAGAAAAACTACAAAAAATGAATGCAGGATGAATGTGTAGGTAAACTAAAATGCAACTAGACCTACTCCTAACCTAATCATCTAGAAGGTCGGGGTCACGTATAATGAAATTTACAATGAAGCCACTGTAGTTACTTCTGACCTGAATTCACAAAGATATAAGCAATTAAAACTGAAATAACGTAATGTGCAACAGAACATATAAGAACTTGAATAACTTGCACATGAATTTGAAGGTATTTCCTGTCAGCAGAAAGATAGGCCACAATCACTATTTCTAACCAGTTCACATTATTACCTTTTTGATGAAAACCATATTTACACAAACCTCAAAAGATTCTTGCGAATGTGTCTTCAACTACACTGAACTCCTTAGCAAGCACACAGAAAGATCGAAACTTGTTATTTGCAACGGAGCTTGCCAAGTAAGATTGCTCCAACAACTTAGCGATTGGATCGTAAAATTCGTGACAATCCTCTTGAAAACCCGAAAATATTTGAGAAGATCAATTTCCAATTATAGGCACAAGATTATGATGAGAATCTTGTTAGGGGAAATATATATGATTGTATTCAGCAGACATGTCAAGAAAATGAGGATTTGACATAACCATTACCGAGTGCGTAAGTGCCTCAGATGCTTGACAAGTAACCAGATAGTGAGATGTTAAACCATAAAGATCAAAGGGTGTAAAACAAATGTCATTGGATGTGTTGATGGGAAAATAGTATGTTGAATGAAAATCATCAAAGGTAGAATCATGATTAGATGGGATGATTAAAGCATCCATCTCTGAGTTTGTAATTACCAAAGATAAATCAACTTGAACAGTTCTGCAAATTCTTTGCATAATAGAATCATCTTCCTCGCATGACGAGTGTAACAAACCATTTTCTTGTAACTGGTTACACACTACAATAACACCGTAATCATCGAAAGAAGTAAAATGGAATGCTAGTATAGCAAACACATGAATCTAGTCAAGGCAAAATGAGTGAAGAAGAATTTGATTTTAGGTGCAATGAATAAAAATATTAGCATCAAAATATTCACAAAAAGGATCAAGATTTGATTTTTTTCAAAAGAATGTGACAAACATGACTTACATGGCCAAAGATAATATTTAGAATAATAAACCCACAATTCCATGCTTTTATGAGAGACACACTCTCCAAACCTCAGTTAAGAGCAAGAGTTTTGCTTGGAGATGAACCGATTGAAATTAGAACTTGAATCTAATCATAAACCAAATCTTGAAAGTTTAAAAGATTATGTTTGCAATGCCAAACATATTTCAAGAAGGAATTTACATCGATCAAATCCATGCCGAAAGAATAATTTTGCGAGGAAAACCAGGCCTGACTTAGTTTTGTGATCTTAATAGAGTTGTGAGGTCCTAACATAACCATCAATGGAAGTTGAAGTGCCTTGACTCCCTGACAAGTCCTGAAACTTTCAAGGATTATAAAATCTCATTATGAAGATTGAACCAAATCATGCATGGCATGAAGAGAACTGCCTTCACTGATTTTAATGAGTTCACTATCAATCGGATGGTAGACATCTTTGTCATTGATTTGATCTAAATTTAAAACTTTGACAACCAGATTACTCAAGTCAAAATATTCTTTTGATCGTAACCCTAGATATGTATGAATTGGAGAAATTTCATAAGTAAGCTAATTTAAAGGGTGGTATTCATCCAAAATAAGATACAATACATGATGGAAAGGATATTCAATGATATGATTATTTTTTGTTTCATCATGGACAACCTCACTACCTTCAGTCATTTTACAAGTGTCCTCATTCGATGAAGAACTTGAAGAGCATGGAGTATATTCATCGCATGTAGATGCATCGCAAACAGGTGAGCACAAGCAATAGTGTGATGAAGAGGAAGTTTCGATAAGAACATTTTCTTCGACTGGATCAGATCCCAAATATAATTTTGTTATATCAACATCTTATGGAGGAACTCAAAAATTGGTTAGTGCATTTGGGCATTTTTCATCACATACATTAACATAATCATCATCATGAGAATAATTGTTGCTTAAGACTACAAATTTGAACAAATTGATTTCATTTGATTCACTACCAAGGTTAGGAGATTGAAAATCATCCAATAATGTAAGAACATCATCTTGACACAAATTATTTTGAAAAATAGAAGAAATAATTAAAGAATCTTCACCTTCCTGCTCCTCTACCTGTGTAATGTGACTACCTTGAACCTAGTTGAAATTTGGGCTAGCAACTTGAAAATTAGGAGAGTGTGAAAAGCTCGCTAGTGGAGAAGATTGATCAAGCGAATCACAATACAAAGAGTCATGACATGTAGATGATGGAGGATGATAGAAAAAAAAATCAGATTCAAGACTGAAGTTATGAATGTTGATACCATCTTGAGGAATGGAAAAATTGGTTTTCACCATAGGCTTTATGAGCCATTTTGATATTTCCTCTATTGGATTTGAATCATGAAAAGTATAAGGAGGATGAGAAGATGGATTAGGAATTTGATATGTAGATTTCCCAACTTTACTCTCATCGCACGGAGGCACCCTCATCGAAAATTGAAAAGGAGGAGGACAACGAAGAAAATGAGTAGTAAATTCCTCCTCTGAAATTAGGGGTGTCTCTTGATTTACAGGAGTTTGGGAAGAAGAGACATCAGGTGGTTTAGATTCACCGTGAAAAGAGATATGAACCAAATGCTCAAACTTTTGTTTCAATAAATCGAAATCCATATCTTCTTCATGAAATTCATAACAAAGGTGAAGGAATTGATTAGAGAAATCCTCAACTGATTCATCAGGCTCCATTATAAGCTAATTTATTCTTTTATAAAAATTTCAGTAATCATACTTATCAAATGCTAAATGAATCTCCTCGATGAGATGGTTAAGAGAATGAATGGAAGTAGGTGGTAGAGTGTGACACCATAGACTAACTCAACCTTCAAGGGTGAGGCAGAAAACAATACAAGCCACATCTTCACAATAAATTTCATAATATTCACAGAACTTAAGAAAAAGATATGCATGCTCGACAAAGGACGTATCACCCTCACCATCAAACTTGAGTTGTGACCAGTCATGGAGAGACTCATTAGGGATTGAAATTTCACCAGGGGTCATGTTAGAAAAACACCCGAGGAGTATGATTTGAGGATGATTCATTTACGATAAGAGATTCAAAACAGACTCAAAGGGATCAACTTGTCATCTAGCCATCCTTCTAGCGCCATTTTGTTGACGATGCTGGAAATCGATCAACCAATGGGGTCTCCCCGATGTGAAGTCCCAATTAGATGTCACACCATTTGGAATATGAGCCCCATTTGGAGTATTGACCCAATTTCCATATTTTCTTATAGGTTTTCCTTGGATTTAACTGTCAGAAAGAGAGAGAAGTGTATATGTGCCTTTGAAAAAAGAAAGTAAGTGTGCCTGGTGAATGTTTGGTTGCAAGTGTATCCATGTTATTCTACTGTAAAGGGAGGAAATGTGAGCCTCTAAGAGAGAGGTAGTAGTACCACCCCAGTAGAGGCACACACAAGCAAAAAGATAACTGCCCAATATCAAGAAGAATAGCCCACATAGATGTGACGATTGTTAAAATGATTACAAAACATCTTCAATTAGATAAGCACTAAAATAACCAAAATAGTTCAACTACTTTAGTACAGGTGAAAGCAAACATGAATAATAAATATTCAAAAAATAGTCTTACAAATATCACAATCCATGCATGAAAACGTGTCGACCATTAGGCTTCAAGTATTAAGTAAAATTCCTGAGATACATGAATACAACGAGCATCACTAGCTTGAATAGTGGAGCATTAGAGCCACGAATTTCTCCCCAAAGGTACTAAATCTCTCTCTATGATGCCTTATGGGAGAAGCCAAGGTGAAAAGTCATTTTCTCATACAATGAGGGTGTATATATAACCAATGGGGTGATGATTTACCCCCTTGTAACTCTTTGACTACTCTCATGACTATTTGACTTCCTATGACTTTTCAACTTTACATGAGTCTTCATATTTTTTTCCCCTTGGAAAAATCACAATTTTCATTATCAAAGGAAAATTACATGTTGTAGATGCGATCTGCATATGCAGTATGTGAGGCTGAGTGCCTGTCTAGTAGAGATATAAAAAAAAATAATGTTCAGTGCACTCCACATAGGGAGGATCTGCCTTCTGTAATGTTCATAATAAAGTTAACCAAAAATAATACTCTACGCAGAGAGTATGAATGACTGTCATCTTAAATACAAACTAATAATAAAACATAAAACTATTAATAGCAAAAAAACCAAAAACAAGCCAATTTAAACTGTTGGGTCCATGAAGGGTCTATGGTAGTACTGGTAATGAGCTCCATCCCTCTGTTCATGTATCAACCATGTGCCACGAGGCCTGTGCGCTGCCTCCTTGGATAGCTGATCGGCAGGTGCATTTCTTTCCCTGTAGATATGACGACAAGCAAATGTGTCAAAAAATGATATGAGTTTATGGGCCTCATCCAGTATGGGTCTTAGAGTGTAAGTTGTACAGTTGTTTGATTTGTTAATCCAGTTGCAAACAATTTTTGAGTCCCCAAATAGTTGCAAATTTCTGCATTGTTTTTCCAAAGCATATTGGATGAGGTATTTTGCAGTAATAAGTTCTACAAAGTTGTTTGTGCCCCCACCCAGGCCCATTTGGATTTGAAAGTGATGGGATTCTGAGAGGTATAGTATGGCTCCTCCCCCACACCCAACTTCCTGTGCTGACCCGTCAAAGTATGCCCATGGTTGTGAATGGTCGATGTTTTCAGGAACAATCTGCCTGGGGGAGGATGATCCTCATCATCTGGAATGATGTGATAGTCTGCAAGAAGGCGAGCAGTGATGGATGGCCAGTGTGGAACGATATCCTAGAAAATGTAGTGATTACGAGCAATCCAAATTTCCCAGCAAATGAGGAGGGGAAGGTTCTTAGCCTTGGACGGGGTAGCAGTGGTCCACCATGTGGTCCATGCTTCTATGACAGTCAGGCCCCACCAGGTTCCCTGGGAGGGGATGGTCGAGAGGACAGAATTCTAGAGTTCAGTAGTGATAGGGCAGGAGAGGAAGAGGTGGTCTATATTTTCGGAATTGCCTTTACATAAACAACACCAAAAAGGCCCATGTTGAGCTCTTTTAATAAGATTGTCACCAGTAGGGGCCTTGTTTTTAAGAATGGACCACATGAGTAATCTAGTTCTGGGGGGCGCTTTTAATTTCCACATACTTTTCCACCATTGATCAATGGACTGAGGTCTATGTGCAGTGGCTAGATAGAGGTACCCCTCTTTAGGGGAATAACGCCCATTTTTTGCAAGCGCCCATATGATTTCATCCTCCCCTTCAACAATTCTGATATGTGATTTGGTTAGCGCTGCTAGATAGTCTGCCCAATGTTGATGCCACTGAAGAGGGATATGCAGGCTGCGGGCAGATTTCCAGGCCTGTGAGAATATGGTGGAGTGTTCCAAATCTGCAATATGACTGATGTGAGTGATACCTATATCAACAAGGTGGGTCTTGAGCTCGTCAGGTAGCCTATGGGCATTTCCACACCCAATCCAAGGGTCTAATCTGATGCACATAGAAGTGCCTGCTTGTATTCTCCAGGTGAGGCCTTCTCAGATGATTGACATAGAATTGAGTACTACTTTCTAGATGACAGATATCCCTGTTTTGTTCCAGCGTGGCTGTCATAGCCAGTCCATCAGATTTAGGGGGGCTATGTATTTAGAGGAAGCCACCAAAGTCTAGAGGCTGTTTGATGTGATCAATTGCCAGCCAAGCTTGGCTGCTAGAGCGGAGGAGAAATCTATGAGTCTTCATATTATGTATGTATCCTTTGGACTTCCACTCTACAATACATTTTGAATAGATAATTACATAATCCACAATAATGATGTGATGTATAATGACTCATGACATGGCATGACATGACACTGCTAACATGGATTGCTTGACGACATGGCAATGCCAAGCTATTCTTGTTGCTCCTTGCTATGTGTCTTCTTGAGTATGCTCTTGTATCCACCTCCATATGGATTAGAGTTAAAGAGTATTCAATGATATCAAATATTGAGTTATGGTTGCAAATTGGTGCCCCTTTATTTTCTCTTCATTGATCAGCTTTCATAATCAACTACAAGCATGTATTTCAGTATGTTTCCCTTCTCCATCTCCTTCTTCATCATCCTGTCATGGTATTATAGAGTACCTGCATCTACAATTCACTCATGATAGGATGGCATCAGTCTAACAAAGCCCTAGTCTAAGATGATGCATTTTGATCCACTGACTAAGCCGAAACTAGGTGGCAGCTTGAGGGATAGGCTCAGTGACTGCAAAATTGTGTAACTCAGTCAGTTAGGGGTGGAGCATGAGCCTTGAGACCGTGCAATGCGCGTTTCAGGCTGGATTGGGCAGGCATATTACACAGTTCTAAGGCTTAGTGAGACGGGATGAGGGGATTTTCACTGTTTCATCCAACTACATAGTTCTGGGAGGAAGATAAGACCCGACGATTGTGCAATTGCACAACTTAGGAGCTCAAGGGTTGAGATTTAGTTCAAATACAACACAATGCGTAGTTGTGGCCAAGCTCGAAGGATGGATTACACAATTCTACGGGCCAATGTAAAATATTGAGCACTGGAACTACATATTGCATAATACCGGGAGGCAGGAAATGCACATTGCATAGTTTCAAGGGGCAGAGTTGTAGGTTGAGGGTTGGAACTATGCAATGCACAATTGAGGAAGGCCAGATGAGGCTAAGTTGCTAGGAAATTTCTGAAATTTTGCTAAGTGTGGGATCAGTGAGCTGATGTGAACAATGATATGACTTGACTATGATCACACACATAGAACACTTGATGACGCAATATTATATATCATCCATGACACATGAACCACACATTTCCCTCAGTGCGACAACTTTGCGATGACCTACGATAAATGCGACACCAAAGATACACTTTGCGATGACCGTGATGACTCTTGTGTGACAATGCTTAAAAATTTGAAAATGAGTATGAAATATGTTTACATGGTTAGATAAACTTATTTACACAAGAGTAACCCCTTGAAACCACCAAAACAAGATTACACATATTGCGTGACAGCTAACATGCAAAAATACAACATTTTTCCTTTCTTGCAAAAGGGACCAAAACACTTAGAGAAAACACATGGAATAGATCTCAATATTTGCGATGACAACATACAATACTAAGGTAGGCTCCATAATTTGGTGTAGGCCAAAATTTTGGACACTGATGTCGCAACGACAACACTTGGTGACACACTAGTAAAATTCCAGCTTCTCTGTCTCGGTTAACTTTTTGTTCAGGGAATCAATTCTTTAGGGAGTATTGATTCATCGTGTAGACCACTTTGGCTTCCCACTTACCCTATGAATAAATATGGTCCCATTTGTGGCTTTATTAGTTGAAAACAAGCATACGATTCAACAATATCGCAATGTTTTGAATCATAAAAGGTATTGAAGTTTGTGAGATTTAAATTTTCAGAGTATAGTTTTTCATCTATGGTGTTTCTCCATTTCCAACAGGTCTGGATAGTACCCTGATGGAGTCATTACAGGAATACAAAAATTGCTATGTTGCTAACGAGCCTGGATAGTGTTGGCATTATGATACAAGTGTTGTCCTTGATGGCAACTCACTCAGAAGCAGGTACAAGTGATGGCAACTCAATCAGAGGACAGATCTTAGTACAGCAGGACAAGAAAGAGATATACGTAGGTTCATTAAGGAAAATCAGCGTATACACGCAGGTTGGCTTCAATAAAAGTGTGTACATGTGAAAACGTACCTTTGGTCCGTGGCGGTTAGTCCTTGGAAGTTGTGCCTATGGTTTTGGACCATGGTGTCTCGATGGTCGTGTCGATCCCTAGTTTTGAAGTTGATGGTATTGTGTTACTATGGTTTTGGACCGTGGTATTGTGAAGGGCCTAAGGCTATATAAGGAGAAGATCATTAGGCAAAGTGTGTGAAGAAAGGTGTGTCTGACGAAGTGAGAAGATCTGGTATTGCTGGTTATCTGTTCGGGACACTTGGCAAGGGTCGGATCTGACAGCAAAGGTATAAGTAATTATTTCTAGATCTGCACGCGGGTTGCCTTTGGAGAAAGCACGTATACACGCGGTTTTGGTATAGCGAAGTAGCGTATGCATAATAAGATTTGATATTTCAGGTTGCTGTTGATTCTGGTGGTTGTTGCAGAGTTCTGGACTCTGGTTTGTGTTTCTGTGTTCTTGATGACAGGGTTTCAGTGATTCAGTATTGGGTGATTTAGAGAATTATGATGCAAGTATAAGTTGATTATTGTATTGCAGCAGTGTTTGTTTTGTACTCATGGATCCAGTCTTAAAATTGATGAAACGTGGTCCCTGTAGGAAAGAAGGTTGTAGCCTTCTATAGGGTCAGCACCTATGTACTAGTAAATGGATCGGCTAGTATAAGAGCTGAGGGGGTTGTAGCTCCCTTCCAGAAGTAGTTGGAAAACGAGAGAGGGTTGTAGCCCTCTGCAGGTTGTAGCCTGCGTGCTGGTAAAGCACTGCACCAGTACATTGTTAAAGAAGTTTCTTATTAAAGAAGAAAGAGACGAATTGCAGCAGGTGGTTTTCACCCACATTGGGTTTCCACCTTATATCATGGTGTTCATGTGTGTGGCTTTTGTGTGATGATTTGTTCTGTTATACTGCACCTGTCTACTATTAATATGGTTAATAATGATCTGATGCATTTACTGAAGATAAGCTAACTGAATCATAAGATTTCTGGATATACGCTAGTTTCTTTAGACACAGTAGCGTGTACACGTGGGTTCACTTAATTGAAGTAGCGTATATGTTTCTGAGTATGAAATTGTAAAGGTTTTACTGATCTGATAATACTGATTCACCCCCCCCCGCTCAGTATTATTTCCAACAATTGGTATCAGAGCAGGTCCTTCAGAGGAAGCTTGATCGCTTGAAGGAAAAGATCCATCAGAATGGCTAATCCAGAAAGAGAGGCACACATCAGGCCACCAGTCTTTGACGGGAACAATTTTACCCACTGGAAGATAAGAACCACTGCATATCTACAATCACTTGGAGCAGAAGTTTGGGGAATCGTAGAAGGAGGATACAAATTCCCATCAGCAATTGCTACAGATCCAGTAGAGAAAAAGCAATATGAGCTCAATGCCAAAGTTGTTACTGTCCTATTGAGTAGTTTGACACAATCAGAATTTATGAAGATCATGCATTTCAAATCAGCTAAGGAAATATGGGACAAAATCGTTACAATCTATGAAGGAGATGATCAGGTAAAAAGAGCAAAGCTTCAAACTCTCAGAATCCGGTATGAAACTCTTAAGATGCATAGTAATGAAAGCATAGCTAATTATTTCCTGCGTATGGATGAGATTGTAAATTGTATGAGGGATCTGGGTGAAGAATTTGAGGAAGTTGTCTTAGTTGAAAAGGTTTTGAGATCTCTGTCTGCTAAATTTGATTCTAAAGTATCTGCCATAGAAGAAAAGGAGAATGTGCAGAAAATCACCATGTCACAGCTTCACGGGATCTTAACTGCTTTTGAAATGCGACAAGAGGTACCATCAAAAGCCGCATTCGAAGCGTCAAAGTAAGAAGATGAGGTAAATTTTGTCAAGAATCTTGAACGGGGAACTGGACGGTTCAAAGGTAAGCTACCTTTCAAATGTTTTCTATGTGGTAGAGTTGGTCACTATGCTGCTAGATGCACTCATAACAAAGGAAAGATATCTGAAGAAGATGGTAGAAGCTATTATACCCATATTAAAAGTTCATTCAATGATAGTGAAGATATTAGAAGTCTCATGGCACATGAAAAGAAGAATGCTTCATCCAATAATAGTGAAGATATTAGAAGTCTCATGGCACATGAACAGAAGAATGCAGAAACTGAAGAAGTTACCAAATTAAATGAACAATTGGAGACAGAAACCAGGGTAAGGGAGCAATTGCAGGATATAGTAAAGGATTAGAGCATAACTATTCAGAGACTTGAATCAAAGATCCTCTCTCTAAAAGAAGATCTTAAAAAATCAAGAGAACAGAACAGAGAAGCTCTTGAAGATCAAGAACATGAAGTGATCAAACTAAAGTGACAAGTGGAAGAAGGAAGAAAAGCTGAAGAAGACCTAAGGAATCACTATCTGGAAAAGGAAGAACAACATCAAGTTGAGGTAAATATCTTGAAAGGTAAATTAGAAGAAAAGGATAAGCTTTTACGATTTCAAGATAGTACTAAAGTCTTGGACGATATTCTTAATAGTCAAAGGTCTCCTGCTATCAAAACTGGTCTTGGTTTTCATGAATATGTTGAAGGTGAATCTAGTTCACAAGGTGAGGCAAGAAACTCTAATGAGAAATCTGAAATGCTGAACAAGGAACAACCAAGGAAAGAAATTCCTCAAGGAAGATCCTTTACTCCTAACTATGGAAGTGATAGACGATTATTTCCTCCTCTGAATAATGATGAATGTTATATATGTCATAATCTTGGACATGTTGCAGCCAGATGTAGAAGTAGAATGGTTCAAGACCATTACAAAAGATCATCACATCCCAGGTATTTCAGAGGATATTGCTTTGCCTGCAATGAATATGGACACAAAGCAATTGACTGCAATAGAAGGAACATGAAATATGTAAGATGTTATACATGCAACAAATATGGGCATAAAGCAAGGGAATGCAGGAGCAGATTTCAAAATTCAAAACAAGAGGATCATACATCATCACAATTCCAGGAATTGAAGAAGACAGAATTAGAGACAGAAAGGTGTGGCATAACTCAGTCAGCTGACACAACAGACACAGGGGAATCTGAAAGTGATGAATTTCAGTATTCCATCTTGCATACGCTGATATAATGAAGACAAGTCGCGTATATACGCGAGTTACAGGCTGCAAAGTCGCGTATATGTAGAAAGGGCAGCAGAACAGACCCAGGAAATGTTTCAGTCATGGTTGGCTCAGGCTCAGGGGGAGCATAAATGGCAGCAGAACAGACTCAGGAAATGGTTCAGTCATGGTTGGCTCACGCTCAAGGGGAGCATATACTTCAAATAATTCATTGTTGGCATTATGGTTAGAAGTTGCTGATGAAACTAAATGATACATCTTGTTGTTTGATCAAAGGAATGGTATTGCAGGCTTATGCGTATGGTACAGATCATGATAGTTATTGCTGGTCTTAGAACCTACATCTGCTCAGGGGGAGCATGGATGGATTGATACAACTTGGCATATACAAAGGGGAGCAAAATCAGAAACTTCAGCATGTACTCAGGGGGAGTATGGACAGCAGAAGGTATACCAAAGAAGAGAATATCTTGGTCCGCCCTTTGCCCTTGATGTCAAAGGGGGAGAGTGACTTGGTGTGGTGGTTGCCATCAAGTCCAAAGGGGGAGATTGTTGGCATTATGATACAAGTGTTGTCCTTGATGGCAACTCACTCAGAAGCAGGTACAAGTGATGGCAACTCAATCAGAGGATAGATCTTAGTACAGCAGGACAAGAAAGAGATATACGCAGGTTCATTAAGGAAAATCAGCGTATACACGCAGGTTGGCTTCAGTAAAAGCACGTACATGTGAAAACGTACCTTTGGTCCGTGGCGGTTAGTCCTTGGAAGTTGTGCCTATGGTTTTGGACCATGGTGTCTCGATGGTCGTGTCAATCCCTAGTTTTGAAGTTGATGGTACTATGTTACTATGGTTTTGGACCGTGGTATTGTGAAGGGCCTAAGGCTATATAAGGAGAAGATCATTAGGCAAAGTGTGTGAAGAAAGGTGTGTCTGACGAAGTGAGAAGATCTGGTATTGCTGGTTATCTGTTCGGGACACTTGGCAAGGGTCGGATCTGACAGCGAAGGTATAAGTAATTATTTCTAGATCTGCACGTGGGTTGCCTTTGGAGAAAGCGCGTATACACGCGGTTTTGGTATAGCGAAGTAGCGTATGCATAATAAGATTTGATATTTCAGGTTGCTGTTGATTCTGGTGGTTGTTGCAGAGTTCTGGACTCTGGTTTGTGTTTCTGTGTTCTTGATGATAGGGTTTCAGTGATTCAGTATTGGGTGATTTAGAGAATTATGATGCAAGTATAAGTTGATGATTGTATTGCAGCAGTGTTTGTTTTGTACTCATGGATCCAGTCTGAAAATTGATGAAACGTGGTCCCTGTAGGAAAGAAGGTTGTAGCCTTCTATAGGGTCAGCACCTACGTACTAGTAAATGGATCGGCTAGTACAAGAGCTGAGGGGGTTGTAGCTCCCTTCCAGAAGTAGTTGGAAAATGAGAGAGGGTTGTAGCCCTCTGCAGGTTGTAGCCTGCGTGCTGGTAAAGGACTGCACCAGTACATTGTAAAAGAAGTTTCTTATTAAAGAAGAAAGAGACGAATTGCAGCAGGTGGTTTTCACCCACATTGGGTTTCCACCTTATATCATGGTGTTCATGTGTGTGGCTTTTGTGTGATGATCTGTTCTGTTATACTGCACCTGTCTACTGTTAATATGGTTAATAATGATATGATGCATTTACTGAAGATAAGCTAACTGAATCATAAGTTTTCTGGATATACGCTAGTTGCTTTAGACACAGTAGCGTGTACACACGGGTTCACTTAACTGAAGTAGCGTATATGTTTCTGAGTATGAAATTGTAAAGGTTTTACTGATCTGATAATACTGATTCACCCCCCCCCCCCCCCCCCCCCCCCCCCCCCCCCTCTCAGTATTATTTCCAACATATAGTAACCTAGTGGGATTTGCTTGCTTCACCTCTCTACAGAGGAAGCCTTTCTCTTCTTTCACATTTATTTATATATTTAAATAGGATTGTGCATTGGCACATATTGATTTTATGGGCACAAGAGGGATCCCTTCTTATTGAGAGTAGGAGAGGTTGTTTCTTTAGAGAAGAATATAGAGACCTCCGATTTGGGTTTTCTCATTTAGATTTTTCCCTTATCCTCTTCTATTGATTGGATAAGCATTAAGGCACCGAAACATAAGAACCAAGTGTGGGCTTAAGGTTTCCTGAATAGACATAAGTATCATGGTATGACCAAAACTCTCCTTACAGATGAATCGTATTTTCCATCGGAACTTCATTAACTAAAATATGTAACCAACACAAAGAAGGAGGACCGAAGGCTCTTTTCAATTTTTCCACATTTCCTTTTGAGCCAATAGAGCATCTTCATGCAAGGCCTTACAAAAAAAAACAAAAGACAACACACAACAAGGAAACAAAACTAGAAGACAAAATGAAAGGAGGCTAACCGAACTAAAATGCAACTAGACCTACTCATAACCTAATCATGTATAAGGTTGGGGTCACGTATAATGAAATTTCTAATGAAGCTATCGTATCTTCTTCCGACCTGCATTCACAAAGATATAAGAAATTAAAAATGATATAAAGAAATGTGCAACAGAACATATAAGAGCTTGAATAACTTGCAGAATAATTTGAAGGTTTTTCCTATTAGCAAAAATATAGGCCATAGCCAATACTTCTAACTAGTTCACATTGTTACCTTTTTTTATGAAAACCATCATTCAACAAGCCTCAGAAGCTCCTTGTGAATGTGTCATCAACTACACCGGACTCTTTAGAAAGCATGCAAAAAGATCTAAACCTATTATTTGCGATGAAGCCTTCCAAGTAAGATTGCTCCAACCATTCAACGATTAGATCATAAAATTCGTGACAATCCTCTTGAAAACCCCGAAATATTTGAAAAGATGAATTTCCAATTAGAGGCATAGGATTACAATGATAATATTAAGAGGGAAAATAGATATGATCATATTCAGCAAACATGTCAAGATAGTGAGGATTTGACATAACCATCAACGAGTGTGGAAGTGCCTCAACTGCTTGACAAGTACCTAGATAGTGAGATGTTAAACCATAAAGATCAAAGGGTGTAAAAAAACTGTCATTGGATGTGCTGATGGGAAAATAGTAAGTTGAATGACAATCATCAGAGACAAAATCATGATCAGATGGGATGATTAAAGCATTATATTCCCAATTTGTAATTACCAAATATAAATCAACTTGAACAGTTTCACAAATTCTCTGCATAATAGAATAATATTCCTCGCATGCTGACTGTAAGAAACAATTTTATTGTAACTGGTTACACACTACACTAGCATCATAATCATAGAAGAAGTAAAAAGGAATGCTAGTATAACAAACACATGGAACCAATTAGGGTAAAATGAGTGAAGAATAATTTGATTCGTCAAATAATCCATGCATTCACTAGCACTCAAGAGGATTTTAGGTGCGATGAAGAAAAAGATTAGCATCAGAATATTCACAAGAAGGATCAGGAGTTGATTGTTTTCAAAAGAATGTGACAGGCATGGCTTCCTTGGCCAAAGATAATCTTTAAAATAATAAAATTCATAGTTCCATGCTTTTGTGAGAGATGCACTCTCCAAACCTGGGTTAAGAGAAAGATTTTTGCATGGAGATGAATCAATTGAAATAGGAACTTGAATCCGATTAGACAAAAAATAAAAATAAAAAAATAAAAAAAAATAAAATAAAAAATAAAAATATTGAAAGTTTAAAATATTATATCCACAATGCCAAATGTATTTCAAGAAGGAATTTACATCGAGTGAAACCATGCAAAAAGAAGAATTTTGCATGGAAAATTAGACCTAACTCAGTTCGGGGATCTTAACAAAGTTGCGAGGTCCTAACATAACCATCAATGAAAGTTGAAGTGACTCAGCTCCCTAAAAATTCCTAAAAATTTCAAGGATTATAAAATCACATTTTGAATATTGAACCAAATCATGCATGGTGTGAGGAAAAATGCTTTCATTATTTTTAATGAGATCACTATGAACTATATGGAAGCGATCTTTATCACTGATTTGATCGGATTTTAAAACTTTGATAACTAGATTACTCAAGTTGAAAGATTCTTATGATTGCAAGTCTAGAGATGTATGAATCGAAGAAATTTCATGAGCAAGCTGATTTAAAGAGTTGTCTTCATGCAAAACAAGAGATGATACAAGATGGAAAGGATACTCAATGATTTGATTATTTTCTCTTTCATCATGGAAAACCTCACTACCTTGTGTTAATTGAGAAGTGACCTCATATGATGAAGAAATTGAAGAGCATGGAGTATCTTCATCGCATGTAGATGCATCACAAATAGGTGAGCACAAGGGATAGTGGGATGAAGAGGAAGTTTCAATAAGAACATTTTCTTCGGTTGGATCAAATCCTAGATTTAATTCTGTCAGATCAACATCTTCTGGAGGAACCAAAAAATCAGTTGGTGCACTTGGGCATTTTTCATCGCGTACATTAACAAAATCATCATCATCAGAATGATTGTTTCCCAAGACTACAGATCTGAACAAATTGATTTCATTTGATTCACTAACGAGATTAGAAGATTGAAAATCATCCAAGAATGTAAGAACATCATCTTGACATGAAGGATTTTGAAAAAGAGAAGAAAGAATGAAATAATCTCCACCTTCCTACACCTCTATGTGTGTAATGTGACTACCTTGAACTTGATCACAATTTGGACCAACAACTTGAACGTCAGAAGAGAGTGAAAACCCAGCTAGTGGAGAAGATTGATCAAGCAGATCATCCTACAAAGTGTCATGGCATGTAGATGATAGAGGATGATGGAAAACCAAATCAGATTCAAGACTAAAGTTATGAATGTTGATACCATCTTGAGGAATGGAAAAATTGGTTTTCACCATAGGCTTTATGAGCCATTCCAGGATTTCCTCTATTGGATTTGAATCATGAAAAGCAAAAGGAGGATGAGAAGATGGATTAGGAATTTGATGTGCAAATTTCCCAACTTTACTATCATCGCACGAAGGCACCCTCATCGGAACTGGAAAAGGAGGAGGAAAAGGAACAAAAGGAGTAGTCAATTCCTCCTCTGAAATTAAGGGTGTCTCTTGATTTATAGTAGTCGTGTAAGAAGAGACATAAAGTTTCTTTGATTTACTGTGCAAAGAAAAATGAACCAAACGCTCAAACATTTGTTTCAAGAAATTGAAATCCATATGTTCTTCAGGAAATTCATAATAAAGGTGAAGGAATCGATTAGAGAAATCCTCAATTGATTCATCAAGCTCCATTCTAAGCTGATTGATTCTTTTATAAACATCTCGGTAATCATACTTATCAAATGATAAATGAAGCTCCTCGATGAGATGGTTAAGAGAATGAATGGAAGTAGGTGGTAGAGTGTGACACCATCAGCTAATTCAACCTTCAAGGATGAGGAAAAAACAATACAAGGCACATCTTCACTATCAATTTCATGATATTCACAGAAATTAAGAAAAAGAGATGCATGCTCGACAAAGGACGTATCACCCTCACCATCAAACTTGAGTTGAGACAAGTCATGGAGAGACTCATCGGGGATTGAAAGTTCACCAGGGGATAGGTTAGAAAAACACCCCAAGATTATTATTTGGGCATGAGCCATTTACGATAAGAGATTCAAAATAGACTCAAATGGATCATCTTGTCATCTGACCCTCCTTGTAGTGCCATTTTGTTGACGGTGTTGGAAATCCCTCAACCAAGGGGGTCTCCCCAATGTGAAGTCCTAATTAGACCTCACACTGTTTGAAATAAGAGCCCCATTTAGAATATCGACCTAGTTTCCATATTTTCTTAAAAGTTTTCCTCAGATTTAACTATCGATAAGAGAGAGAAGCGTATATGTGCCTTTGTGAAAAGCAAGTGTGCCTGGTGAATGCTCGGTTGCAAGTGTATCCACGTTATTCTATTGCGGAGTGTTAGGTCCCTATACTACTAGAGTAACCCCTGATTGTTATTAGTGAAACCCACTTATTATATTGTTGTGCCCATGTAGTAACCATATTTTTATTATTGTGCCCCATAAAATCCCACTATCGTTATTGTTGTGCCCTTATATTATTATTGTTATGTCGGCTTTGATTATATTATGCCCCTTAGACTCCTATATATAAAAAGGAGGTCTTGTCATTTGTATCATCCAAGAATTTTTCATTTGTGTAATTTAAAGGAGGTTTCCCCCTCAAAGAGGCTCATTTCTAAGGCATTGATCTATCTTTTCCATATTTTTGTGAGCTGGTTTCATAACATTTGGTATCAGAGCTTTGGATTATAGGGTTTCGCTGATCCAAATAGGTCATTGTGGACTTTTTACTATAACGTTTTTTCTGCGATGTTTCAGAAGCTAAAAAAAAAACCCATTTGATATGAAATCTCGTTAAACCTTGGGTCCAAGTTTCAAAGCTTGTATCACTATATTTTCGGAGATATGATCTGAGGAAGTTAGGGTTTTTGTAAGCTCTAGAATTTCATATAAAATAGGTCATCGTGGAATTTTCGCTATAACTTGTTCGCTACGAATTTTCTGAAGCTTAAAACAAAAACCATTTGAGAAGAAATCGGTCTAAACCTCAGTCCGAATTTCAGATCTTGTCTCACTATATTTTCGGATATATGATCTGAGGAAGTTATGGTTTTTGTAGACTCCTGAATTACATGCTAAACAAGTGACCTTGGGAAAATCGTCATAACTTTCTCTTTGAGCATCAAATTGAAATTTTGTAAGAAGTTACAAAAATAGGACAGACTGTATTTTGTTTTGGTATAGTTTTCAGAACCTAAGGTTGAAATAGTGACACTTGTCACGTTGTACAAGTTCACTCTACTGAAAGAGTCTACAATTAGGTCATCGCTGGGGATTGGGAATAAAGCTTTCTTTGAGAATCCAATTGGGGATTAGACCTACAGAGTTATAAAGAGGACTCAGAGGGCTATTACAGGCCAAAGTTTTAGAACTTAAAGATCCGAAATTATAGAATTACAGTCAGTTCAAGATCGAGCTCCTAAAATCAAGAAAAAACGAGATGAGGAAGTTTGATGGCAAGAATCCAGTAAATTGGATACTATAGATGGAGAAATATTTTGATCTACATGGTGTACCACTATTACAAAAGGTAGGTATTGCATCTAATTATTTATAACTGAATCAATTTGTATGATATAAAGGGATTTGTTCTTGTAAACCACTTGTTACGTGGTCAATTTTCACGGAGGAAATGATAGCACATTACGAGGATACAAAGAGAAACACCTTCTTTAGACATTTGATAAATCTCAAACAAAAGTGTTCAATGGAAGAGCACATTGAGGAATTTCAAAAATTGAATATAAGGGAAAATGATATTCCAGAGAAGCAGAGGATTGATGTCTCCATAGGGACTTTAAAGGATAAAATTCAACATGAGGTTCATCTTTGGGAACCTGATTCATTGGAGAAGGCATTCAGGTTGGCAAGAAAAGTGGAAGGAAAAATTATGGAAACAAGGAAGTCTACCCCTCACAACTATAAATATGGAAGTGTTTTTTCTCCTAGCCTTCCACAACCTACAAGGTTGACACCACAACAATTGGAAGAAAAAGGAGCAAAAGGGCTTTGTTACAATTGTGATAACAAATACATTAAAGGTAATAAGCGTGCTAAAAAGAAATTATTTTACATAGATTGTGAAGAGGAGGAAGAAAAGGATCAAGAAACATCAAAAGAAGAGGATATACACGAGGAACAAACCCCAAAGAAATAAGAAATGAATCCGACCATATCTTTTAAAGCATTGGAAGAATTACCACTCCTCAAACTCTCAAGATAGAAGGACATATCAAGAAGAAAAAGGTTCAAGAAGTGAAAGATCACATCAAAAAATAACAAATGAATCCAAACATATCTTGTGATGCATTGGCCAGAATTAACACTCCTCAAACTATCAATATAGAAGGACATATTAAGAAGAAAAAGGTAATAGTGTTGATTGATTCGGGCAGTACACATAATTTTATTCATTATAAGATAGCCAAGGAATGGAATTGCTTCCTATATCCAACACCAGAGTGTCAAGTGATGGTTGCAAGTGGAGGAACCATAAATTGCTCTGGAAGGTGCCATAATATCAAGGTATCCATGGGAGAAAATGTATTGAATAGCACAATGCTTTCCATTCCAATGTGTGGTGTTGATGTTGTACTAGGTGTCCAATGGCTACATTCCTTGGGTACAATAACTTTTAATTTTCAAGAACTTCTCATGAAATTTTCTTCAGAAGGAAAGGAAGTTGAATTAAGGGGTACCATAGGGAAACCAAGAAAGATAATCAGCTCTAACGGACTGACAAACCTTCTAAATAAAGAAAAACAAGGCATAATTTCACAATTATGTTCGCTAGAGGTTCCCACATCGAAATCATCTATTTATCCAAATCTCCAAAAAGTCTTGGACAATCATTCCAAGGTATTGGAGACTCCCAAAGGCCTCCCACCTATTTGTGATCATGATCATTCTATTCATTTGATTCCAAGAGGTGTTCCTCCAAACATCAGGTCTTATAGATATCCCTATGCTCAAAAGTGTGAAATTGAACGTATGGTTGCAGAAATGCTAGAGGCTGGTATAATTCAACCTAGTCAAAGTTCTTTCTCTGCTCCAGTAGTATTGATGCACAAGAAGGATGGGTCATGGTGCATGCGTCCAGATTATAGAGAGCTCAACAAACTCGCTATTAAAGATAAATTTACCATTCCTATCATTGATGAAGTATTGGATGAATTGCATGGATTAATTTACTTCACCAAGTTGGATCTTCATTCAGGATATCATCAAATAAGAATGAATACTGAAGACATTCCAAAAACAACATTATTGAAGAAAGATGCATTTTCATGGACTCCAGAAGCAACAAAGGCCTTTGAACATCTTAAAGAGGAAATGTGCCAAGCACCAGCCTTAGCTACGCCAGACTTCACAAAAGCCTTTATTGTGGAATATGATGCATCAAGAAATGGAATTGGTGATGTTTTAATGCAAGAAGAAAGACCCATTACTTTCGAAAGTCGTCCAAACAAAGGAAAGTATTTACACAAAGCTATTTATGAGAAGGAAATGTTGGTAAGAATACATCCACTTAAGAAATGGAGACCTTACATAATGAGAAGATCCCAGTTCAAACAATATTTCCAGAACCTGATAAGGAAGGAAATATCATATTGGAACCTGGAGAAGTCACAGAAACAAGAACCCGACAGCTACGCAATCGATCAATTTCAAAGTATCTCATCAAGTGGAAGAACTTACCTGCTGAAGATTCGACATGGGAGGACAAGAATTTTATACAAACACATCCAAAACTACTCAAGCGTTGAGGACAATACTTTTTGAAGGAGAGGGGCATGTTAGGTCCCTATACTACTAGTGTAACCCCTGATTGTTATTAGTGAAACCCCCTTATTATATTTTTGTGCCCATGTAGTACCCATATTGTTATTATTGTGCCCCATAGAATCCCACTATGGTTATTGTTGTGCCCTTCTATTATTATTGTTATGTCGGCTCTAATTATATTATGACCCTTAGACTCCTATATATGGAAAGGAGGTATTGTCATTTGTATCATCCAATAATTGTTCATTTGTGTATTGTAAAGGAGGTTTCCCGCTCTAAGAGGCTTATTTCTAAGGTGTTGATCTATCTTTTCTATCTTTTTGTGAGCTGGTTTCATAACATGGAGGGAGGAAAGGTGAGCCTCTAAGAGAGAGGTAATAGTACCACCCCAGTAGAGGCGGACACAAGTGAAAAGATAATCGCCTAACATCAAGAAGAATAGTTAACATAGATGTGACTATTGTTACAACCATTACAATGCATCTTCAACTAGCTAAGAACTAAAATAACCAAAATAGTTCAACTACTTTAGTACAGGTGAAAGAAAACTTGAATCATAAATATTCATAGGACAGTCTTACAAATATTCACTATCCATGCATGAAAATGTGCTTCCTATCAGGCTTCAAGTATTAGGTAAAAGTTCCGAGATACATGAATACAATGAGAATCAATAGCTCCAATAGTGGAGCATTGGAGCCATGACTTGCTCTTCAAAAGTACTAACTCTATCTATTTTATGCCTTATGGGAGAAGCCAAGGTGAAAAATCCTTTTCTCATACAATGAGGGTGTAGATATAACCAATGGGGTGATGCTTCACCTCCTTGTGACTCTTTGACTACCCTCATGATTGTTTGACTTCCTATGACTTTTTGACTTTTCATGACTCTTCATATTCTGTATGTGTCCTTTGGACTTCCACTTTACAATACATTTTGAATAGATAATTACATAATCCACAATAATGATGTGGCATATGATGACTCATGACATGAAATTTCTAACATGGACTACATGATGACATGGAAATGGAAATCTGTTCTTGCTACTCCTTGCTATATGTATTCTTGAGTATGCTCTTCTATCCACCTCCATATGGATTAGAGGTAAGGAGTCTTCAATGATATCAAGTCTTGAGCTGTGGTCGCAAATTGGTGTCCCTTTGTTTTCTCTTGATTGATCAACTTTCATAATAAACTACAAGGATTTCTTTCAATATGTTTCCTTTTTCATCTCCTACTTGATCATCCTTTTATGGTATGATAGAGTATCTACATGTACAATTCACTCATGACATGACGACATCAATTCGATAAACCCCTAGTTTAATATGGTGCATCTTGATCCAATGACTAATCCTAAACTAGCTGGAAGGCTAAGGGTGAGGCTCAGTGACTACGAAATTGCGCATATCAGGCAGTCAGGGGTGGAGCTTGAGCCTTGAGACTACGCATTGCACAGTTTAGGTAGTCAAGGGTGGAGCTTGAGCCTTGAGACTGCGCAATGCACAGTTCAGGATGGATTGGGGAGGAAGATTGCATAGTTCTAGGGCTTAGTGAGTTGGGTTGAGGGATTTTGTACTATTTTAGCAAACTACGTAGTTTTGGGAGGTACAACAGACCTAGTGATTGCACAATTATGTAGCTAAGCTTGAGTTCAAAGACTACACAATGCGTAGTTGAGGATAGGATGAAGGGCTGGATTGGGTAACTATGATGGGCAAGGTCTAGTCTTGAGCACGAGAACTTCATAGTGCACAGTATTGGGAGGCAGGAACTGTGCATTTCATAGTGTGAAGGGGCAGGGTTGTAGCTTGAGGGTTGGAACTATGCAATGTGTAGTTGAGGAAGGTCAGATGAGGCTAAGTTGCCCGAAAATTTATGAAATTTGGCTAAGTGTGGGATCAATGAGCTAATGTGAATAGTGATATGAATTGAATGTGATCACACACTTAGAGCACTTGACAACACAACAACATAGATCATCCAAGACACATGAAACACACATTTCCCTCAGTGCGACAAATTTGCGATGACCTATGACAAGTGCGACAACAAAGATACACTTTGCGATGACCATGGCGATACTTGTGCGACAATGTGTAAAAATTTGGAAATGAGTAAGACACATATTTACGTGGTTATATAAACTCATTTACACAAGAGTAACCCCTTGAAACCACCGAAACAAGCTTATACACATTGTGCGACAGCTAACATGAGAAAATATGACATTTTTCCTTTCTTGTGGATGGGACGAAAACACGTAGAGAAAACACATGGAATGGATCTCAATGTTTGTGATGACAATATACAAGACCAAAGTAGGCTCTGAAATTTGGTGTAGGCCAAAATTTTGGAGGCTGTTGTAGCACTGACAACAAAAACCTTAACCTATTGTAGGAAACAAATAACAAGGGAAGCAAACCTATTCTAATTGCATAAAGTAAAGAGCATGAAGCAAATATCCATCACTCCATTCAAAAGAGATTAGACTTAGTAACATATTTCATTAGGTGCTTCATAAAGTAATCATGAAAATCATCATTTTTCTCTTCAAGTCATGAATCTATCCACTAACCATAACTGTAGAGGTGAATTGTAATGGAGAATAGGAAGGCTTAAGATGTCTTTGGTATTACTCAATTATGGTTTTGGAGCCTAATGGTCATTATTGAAGGCTAGGAGGAAAAAATCAAGCTTCAAGGACAATTATGGTCAAGTTTGGAAGGATTTTACATGGTTCTACAAGATTGCTACAAGATGCTATAAGATTGCCCTGTTTTGCCACAGGATTGGATTTATGAGAATTCTGAGGGTGGCAAAGGTTATATAAAGGTGATAAAGGGTATATGAAGGTTGTATCAAGTATTTTCCAATATTTTCACCTCTTAGAGGCCCATCTTACACAAAAACAAATGCACATGGTGTCCTTCAATGACCCAGAAATGTACTTTTGGTGGCAGAGTTTTGAGGGCATTATGTAGTGAGGAGAAAGAGTTCTATGATGATAGGAGGAATTTAGGATGACAATTCTTAACCTTACAAATCAAGAGTAGTACCTGCACACCACAAAATGATTATGAATTTTATACTTGCAAATGCCAACTAGTCTGTCCTCCAATTTATCTCACTAAATGACCAAGCAAATCGAATGAAAATGAGATGGGGTGATATTTTTTATTAAGTAGGATGTAAATAGACTCCAATACAAGTGGAATCACTAAAAAATACCCTTTTTAGCATGTGCTAAAAAACAACAGAAAATTACTGCTTCAGAAACTAGAAATTCAAGAATCAGTGAGTTAGTTAACCTATCAAATGCCTAACCTGATCAATCGAAAATTATATGAGATAAATTTTGTTATTAACTTGATTTTTTTTAGGAATCAATCCAAGTGGAATCAACTCAAAATAGCCTCATTAACATGTTTTAAAAAATAGCTGAAAATTACTATTATTTTTCTAGAAGAGACTTCCAGAAATTCTAGATTTGTGAACTAGTAAACAAATCTAAGTAGCTCAAAGATGAATATGCCTTTTCAAAGTTGTTCTAAGGATGCATCATGATTGTGACTCTGTAAATAAACTTAAAAAAAATCACTTCAATCATTTAAGCAATATAACCTACAACAAAAGAAGAATGAACACTAAATGCATAAATAAGAGACGCAAATGAAAAAGACATTCAAAGGAAATAAATAAACTGTACAATATGGCTCTGAGGCTCTTGGGATGGAAAATCCCAAGGATACTTAGAGTCCTATGAAGGAAACCAAGATTTATAAACTAAAAATGGCACCAAACTTCAATATTTGAATCAATCCAAATACATCTTTGTTGGAAATGAAAGTAGAATTTCTAAATAACAAGTTTTCTTCACAAGAAGACTAAGAAATACATTCCCCTAGAGGCAAATTCAAATTGGTACCTATAAAAATTGTTTTGGAAGCATCCTTCTTGAAATAAGACAACTTTCCCCTCCAAAATCCCTTAAAAAGTGGATCTGGTTCCTAACAGGAGGAATCTTCATGTAATGACAGAGAACACATTCCTATATTTTCTCAATCAGTGGAGCTCTAGAATTTGTTCAATAATTTCATAATATCCTATTCATTTATTATCCAATATTGGTCCATCCTGTAGTAGGGAGAAAGTCCCTATATTATCTCATTCAGAATTTACTCAATATTCTACAAAAATGTATAATATTAGGCACAATACACAATCATCTATAAACCTTCCTAGAACATATTAAAGCTATAAAAGCATTATTAATTGTAGAAGGAGATATTTAATGTAGCCATTATGCATCGAAGAAAGTGATCTAGGTGGATATTGGTGGCCACCCGCCAAGTCCACTTGGACCCCCACCATGGTTTCTTTCATCTTTTCAGTTTCTTTAATTGTAGCACAGTTTACTATTTTTAGCAGTTTTTCGGGTCCTGAACTTCCGAGGCCGTTTTGAGGCCCTAAACGACGTTTTTTGGGAAAACTGGGAGCAACATGGGTGCATAGACTGATGTTGCTCTTCCCAAAGTTGTAGTTCTTCGGATAGATCTTTCTAACGAGATATTGCACGTGTCAAACGGAGATCATATGCCAAAGTTATGATCCCGGGAAGTTGATGTACCATTTTACCCAAACGGGGCCCATAGTTTGGCGTTTCATCTTCTAGGGTTAGGTTTTTAGATGTTTAGGGTTTTCCATTATTTCTCAACAATAAATAGGCCTTCGAGCCTCATTGTAACATAGTTCAAAGGCATGTAGCCACCACATCTCTTCTCAGAGATAAGCTACCATTGCCCTAGTTGTTTATTTCCATTTTCTGTTTGTAAGCATATCTCAGTATTTTACATTAATGAAATGAAGTATTATTTCCATTGCATCTTTGTGTTTATGTTTATATTTGTAATTTGTTGCATTCCTATTTAAATCTGGATCAGTGGTATCAGAGCGGTTTTCTTTTTCTCTGTTTTTCTTTGCATGTCCCCAACGAGGTCGGGATATAAGGAGTTAGGGCTTGAACTGGTTGAACCTTTGCAAGACTAGCCTCGCAAAACCTGATGGCCTCCCATGGCAGATGAAAAGAAAGATGAGGGGGCATGAGATCCTATCAAAATATTGCTCGAAGAAGCCCTCGAGCGACAAAGGAACGCGATGATGGACAACTTTTCCCAGATCCTTCAGCGGCTACCCAAGGGCGACGCATCAACTTCCCATAGGTACTCTGGAAACGCCACACTGTTTAAGGTACAACTTAATTTTGAAATCCCCATATTCGAGGGTCAGATAGATGCAGGCGCCGTCAATAAATGGTTAAATTTGCTAGAGGGTTATTTTTCTATTCATGATTTTTCCAACCGGGAAAAGATTATTTTCGCTCTTCTCAAAGTAGCCCCCCACGTCAAGGAATGGTGGGAAACCTACTGTGAGCAGAAGGATGAAAATACCGACTTACTATTTTTCGCCGCACCCACCTTGTGGAGCGATAAAAAGGTGTCTTTCGAACTCCTAATTACCTTCACATTAATTATCAACCCAGGGACGACTTTTTATTTCAAGAGTGTACTCGGTCTAAGGCGGCTATTTACTCAAGAGTAATGTTTTGCAGTATAGTGCTTAAAACAAAAAAGTAAATAAATGCTTGAAACAAAATCTAATTGGAAGAGCAAGAAACTGAAATGTTCTAAACTAAATCATTCATTCAAACAACCATCAATCGAGGATATAGTAGCAATAACTCATTCCTCTAGAAATTGATGGAATAGAGAATGGACCATGGATCTGGGAGCGTGGTAGCATCTGCTGAGGCTCACGACAGCCTTGGACCTTCTCTCACACCAAAGCAATAAATGCAAGTAAAAGGAATGGCAAAAAGCAGAATGAAACAAAATGGACAACAATAAATGAAACAGCAATTAAAAGAACTAAATCTCGCGAGTTAGAACTGAACTCTCATTCCGCAATCAAATAACAATTGGCAAAAGCAATTCCAATGATCTTTACTTTACGAGAAGATATTTACAAATGAATTATGGAACATCATTTATCATATATACACAACACACTAATATAGCAATCTGAGAATATTGGATGATATAACTATGTTTCTAAACAGAATGACGCTACTCTCAAATCCCACAAATATTCATACCAGCACTCTGTTACAGAAATGGCTGAATAAAGATACAATTCGACCCCGTGTGAATTCAATTATATAGTGCAGAGTTCTTACATGGAGAAATCATTCATTCATTGATCATAATAGAACATAGCGTATCATATAAAGAATGTATCAGATTGCTACGTAATAAAGATAAACAATCCACACACAAATCACCGTATAATGATACAAAGGCAAGTGTCCTTCGGAGCCGGGCCCTTAGCTGCCGATGGTACACCGCCTTAGATTACTCTAGACGCAGAGACGGAATGAACACCAAGTCTTTTATATTAATTGCATCCACAAAAGTATAACAAAATCAGGTCTCAGTGAGACTCAATGATCAAAGTTTGTTCTGGAACCGTAAAATTACAAGAACAGTCGTCCCCTCCTCTGATCTTTGGTTTCATTTAAATAGAGAAATATCAGAGCATAGATAATTACAACATGATTTCTTTTACAAATTTGGGTTGATTCTAACCAGATGATCAACAAGAAAATATATTTCCCTTCATCTCTTCAACAAAAGCAAGACGAATTTGGGTTGGCAGCTGAGATTTATAGGACGGTCGCAACTGCAAATCTGAGAAAATTGTGCTCAAAGAACCCTGCGTTTATCTCTTTACAAGCTGAATTTGGGCAAACCATCATTTGATAAAGTTAATTGGGCCCGTTCTGGACAAAACCCATGTTCCGGATTTCTCAAATTCGTCTTCATTTGCTCAGAATCTCAACCGCAAAACTGTCACTCCTTAAACCAGCGAATTTCTGAGTTGGCAGATTTAAAAATCAAATCTTCAATCTGGAAGTTACCTTGGAGGCTAAAAATGGTGAATAATGTTATAACCAACTTATTAGAACTATCATTGGTAAAATAATGCATAATCATCAATTTATTAGAAATAAAGGAGAATACATAATGTAAGAGCATAAATCATCATAAAATGGATTTATATAATAAATTATAATAAATGACATGATGAAGAATGGTAGAAATGGGTGGAATAAACGTTCACAAGTGACAATAATAATGGCATATTAACGACCCAACATACCCCCACACTCAATATGTTGCATGTCCTCATGCAACGAAAACTGAATATATTGCATGTCCTCATGCAACCCAAAGACAAAAACCATGTGTTAACCAAGCAATAAAAATTTGAGAACAAATGAATGCTTCATTAATTAATGAATATTCAATTTTAGCAATCTCGATGAAGGCATAACAATTTTTACCTTGACATTCAACTATATGTATATATGAAGTTGCAACAAAATATGATATAAGTAACATCAAACTTCATTAACCATTTTCTCAAAAACTACAAACCAGATTTTGTTGAAATGTTGCAAGTAGATTTGTAATATATGAAGGCTTCTATGATCCAAAAATTAGATCGTTTTGATGCATGGATCATGAGATATAAACAGAATGGCTGTAGGTGAGAGTGCATGTTTTCCGAAATTTTATGAACCAATATTTCTTGAAATTGTGTGGATTTGTATTAATGATACGTATGTGTTTTCCAAAAATTACAAGGATTGAGTTCATAGTTTTTTAAAAAATATGTGGAAATCAATTTCTGCACTGTGTAAAAATGAAATTGTATGCCTTCAATAAGGAAGAAATTAGAAAACATCCATCATGCATAGCAATTCCTCCCCCTCTCTGAAAAATTAGCATGCCCTCATGCGATGCTAGAAAACAAATAGAGGTGGTTGCTACCAGCTATTGAATTCTATGCTTGGTGTAAAACAACATGGAATAAGGGAGGTGTTGAGAGTGAATAAGAATAGCAATGGATGATAAAGAATATGAATGACGTGGTCATAAGAAAGAAATGAATAAAAGGAACACTCCCCCACACTCGAAAATGACATGCTGCTGAAAAAGGGGAAGTGGTAAAGATGTGGAATGAAGGATGACAAATAATGCTCAAAATGGATTTTCATTAGATTCTCCTAAATTTATAATAAATTAGAAAACTATGCAATTTTACCTCAAGTTTTACCTCCAAAAATGTGGAATGACATATATGGACTGGCAGTTGTTGAAGCTGATGTAGGCAAAGTTGGTGCTAAAAGTGATGCAAAAGGTGGAATCTAGGGAAGCACATCATGTCTGAAGAATTGTTCATGTTCACGAGCCCCTACTGTGAAGTGCAATAGTGTGGTCATGCTACGAATAGAATTCTGCCCATACTTGTTGTTCTCCTGTAAACAAAGCACTATTTTGCATACAATGTTCTTGAATCCATAGTGTTAGCTTTGAATAGCAACAGATAAAATGCATGCAAAATTTCAATTAGAAAAACTTATGTATACATGCAATACTAATATGTTGTCAAATCAACAAGGTATGGAAAAGTGTAGTAATCATATCGCATGCAATCCCATAATGCATACATTCCCCCCCTCCAATTGGAAAATGGGTTCCATAACCATAAAGCATATGAAAGGGGTGGTGTTGATGGCAAGGCAAGGGAGTGAACAATACAATAGTAAATGAAGCAGAGTACACTTATCAATGATAGGACGGTGAAAGTTATGGTTATTTTGAGAGCAAAGTGTGTAAAGATAGTTATGAATAAGAGATAGGACGCTTTGGAGTGATGATAGTTTATGCAAAACGAAAAAGGACAACAATATGCTAAAAAGATGCTTTGCTGACGGTATTCTAGCTGAAAATGATGTGATTGATCATAAAACAATTTCTCATGCATAAAGGTTCAAACAGGGAAAAAGTTAAGGAAATAACTTCTCTGATAAAACGAAAAATAAGAAAAGGGTATTATAATAATAATCGACGATAAGATATAACTTCAATACCATAAGCAGAGCCGCTGCTGCCAGCAGGCGTCCATAGCCTCGGCAGGGTTGCTTTTTAACCCATATGAGCCTGGATCCTCAATTTATAAATGGAGAGTTACAGTGCTGTTCTACAGAAGAGATCAGTGTGCTGGCGTGGTAACCAGATAATCACACTGCCATTCACTGGGATGTAGCAAAAGTGATCAGGCCGGCTCGTGATGAGACCTCCTGTTCCAAGGATAATTTGGCTATCCAATGGATCATAACCCTGGTGTGGTGGCCATAATGGGAATGTCACTTTATTACAACCTTATGAACATGGTAGGCTGGCTCGTAATGAGACCCCCTATCCTCCATCCGTGAACAAAATTTTGTTGTTATTACATATTTTTATGATAAAATGAGGGAGGCTCAGTACTCCTTAAGAGCAGGGATGGTGGAAGAAGTTGAACATGTCAAAAAAAATATACCCATAATCTCATTTATTACAGACAAAGAAGATTATAACCAGGGATGATGGAACCAGCATGGTATTAAGATGATCAATCAATATCATGTTCAACAGAAAACAATGCAGTAAAGTAGTATATAAATAATTGTGTCTCTTTTGAAAAAAATCTATCATCAAGGAGCTGTCCTGTTAAAGATCATAACGTGAATGATATTAACTTGCTTCAATAGAATCCATAATTCTTGTCGTCATAAAAGTAGTGTACTTCATGCCATGAAAGAGAATCAGGAGAATGTGGTTGAGATGAACTATGAATAATCCCACAAGAGAAAGGAAGGGTTGCTCTCAAAAATACTCTCAAAGTGTTGTTTTTTTTTTTTTTTGAAGGAACAGCAAAAACATTCAAAAAGAAAGTGGTGTTCTGTGTAGGGAACAACAAAGAAAATGCATACCAAAAAAAAGCAAAAATACACACAAAAACGCGAAACTGCTGTTCCTTTTGAAAAAGGAACAGCAAAAACACGCACTGCTGTTCCTTTTGAAAAAAGGAACAGCAAAAACTCAAACTGCTGTTCCTTTTGAAAAAGGAACAGCAAAAACACGCACTGCTGTTCCTTTTGAAAAAAAGGAACAGCAAAAACTCAAACTGCTGTTCCTTTTGAAAAAGGAACAGCAAAAACACGAACTGCTGTTCCTTTTGAAAAAGGAACAACAAAAACTCAAACTGTTGTTCCTTTTGAAAAAGGAACAGCAAAAACTCGAACTGTTGTTCCTTTGAAAAAGGAACAGCAAAAACACGCACTGCTGTTCCTTTTGAAAAAAAGGAACAACAAAAACTCAAACTAATGTTCCTTTTGAAAAAGGAACAATAAAAACACGAACTGCTGTTCCTTTTGAAAAAGGAACAGCAAAAACTCAAACTGCTGTTCCTTTTGAAAAAGGAACAACAAAAACACGCACTGCTGTTCCTTTTGAAAAAGGAACAGCAAAAACTCAAACTGATGTTCCTTTTGAAAAAGGAACAGCAAAAACTCGAACTGCTGTTCCTTTTGAAAAAGGAACAGCAAAAACATGCACTGCTGTTCCTTTTGAAAAAAGGAACAACAAAAACTCAAACTGCTGTTCCTTTTGAAAAAGGAACAGCAAAAACACGAACTGCTGTTCCTTTTTCAAAAGGAATAGCAAAAACTCAAACTGCTGTTCCTTTTTCAAAAGGAACAACAAAAACACGCATTGCTTTTTTCAAAAGGAACAGCAAAAACTCAAACTGTTGTTCCTTTTGAAAAAGGAACAACAAAAACACGAACTGCTGTTCCTTTTTCAAAAGGAACAGCAAAAACTCAAACTGCTGTTCCTTTTGAAAAAGGAACAGCAAAAACACACACTGCTATTCCTTTTTTCAAAAGGAACAGCAAAAACTCAAACTGCTGTTCCTTTTGAAAAAGGAACAGCAAAAACACGAACTGTTGTTCCTTTTGAAAAAGGAACAGCAAAAACTCAAACTGCTGTTCCTTTTGAAAAAGGAACAGCAAAAACACGAACTGTTGTTCCTTTTGAAAAAGGAACAGAAAAAACTCGAATTGATGTTCCTTTTGAAAAAGGGACAGCAAAAACACGCACTGCTGTTCCTTTTGAAAAAGGAACAGCAAAAACACACCCGACGTGAAAGTGCAAAAGTGCTGTTCCATTTCGAAAAGGAACAACAGCTGTTCCATTTCGAAAAGGAACAACAAAATGAACTGTGAAAAAGGAACAACAAAATGAATGGCTGAACCAAAAAGTGCTATTCCTTTAGAAAATAAATAGCAAAACGAAAATGATGTCCCTTTGAAAAAAGAACAGCAGGAACGACAAAAATGCACACAAATGTTGTCCCTTCCGAAAAGGAACAGCAAAATACACAACCATAAAATGCAAACACGCAAAGAATGAATTAGCTGTTCACTGCATTGAAGCTGAGGATGGGTCACAGTTTGAATGAAGCAACACCTGAAACACAAAATATAAAAGAAATTAGAAAAGAAACAACATTTTATTTAAAAACAATATGTAAATTAAGTTACAACAACTATGATATTATGTAAAAAAAATGATCTTTTTGAAAAATGTTTTGGCAGCAGTGACAAGACATGAATCTTGAAATTGAAATCAATTCTTCATTTGTTCTATTATGAATCCGTTGGGTAATGATTTGGATAAAATTCCTTTGTTTTATAAAAACTTCTTTGAAAAATCACTCGTTTATAAATTGACCTTCTTTATTTTCCCAGGACCTGCAAAAAACGAGTATCTACCTGCAATAAAACATTAAATCATGGATAAAGAGAGGTGATCGGGCTCCCCTAATCCAAGAATTATGCAAAAAACAACAAGTAGTTATTCTGTATAACAAATCTATAGAGAAAATAACAAAGTAAAATTTATTTGTTACCTGCGGGAGAGCAGTGGTCGACCATACTAACCAGCAGTGTTTTAATCACAACTTCTTTTTTTTTCGTCCAAATTGAGTGATTCCAAAGCCAAATGAGAGCTAAATCAAAGTTTTATCTCCAGTAGAAACAGGTTTTAGAAATTCAATGATATGATATGTCAGTTTTAGTTAGAACAACCTGCATAATAGAGTCATTGTCGATTACCCGGCTTAGACCAATAGTTGATATTTCAAGCGTAACTTTTTCGTTTGATGTCGGATTCGAATGATTAAAATTGGAAATGAAAGTAGATTCATTTATTTATCTCCAATAGAAACATGTTTTGAAGAGAAGAAGAATTGATGGGTCAAATACTGTAAGGAACAATCGGAAAAACATAGTTTTAAGGGTGCTGATTTACGATAGACAATCAGTATTTTGATCATAACTTCCCCATATGATATCGAAAATGAGTGATTCCAATTGCATTGTAAACTAGATTCATAGGGGAATCTACCATAGAAACATGTTTTAAAAATTCATTCATTTAGGCCTCCAAAAACTGACTATCCCAACTCTGTTCCTGAGCTGCCCGCTAGACATCCGGTCAATGTTTTGGCTCTAACTTTTTCGTTTCAAATCCAAATTGAGTGATTCAAATTGGGCTAGAAAGTAGACATCAGGGGCTACTTAGGGTAGAAATAGGTTTTAAAAATATTCACTTTTGGTCCCTCAAAACATGACTGTCCCGACTGTTTTTCCAGAAAGTTCATCAAGCCCGCAAGCCAAAAAAAAATGAAATTCAAGCATTTTTTCAAATTGGTGATAAAAATGAAAATGAGTGTTTGTAGAACTTATTATTTCTATTATGATTCATCTACATACACAAATAGATTGAAATATTTATCACCGATGTTGATTTCGATAGCGTGTTGCAACAAAAGAAACAACTAGTTTTACAAAAATAAAAAAAATGTGTTTGTTTTATTTCTTTATTTATTTTATTTTCTCCACTATCCTACTCTTCTTTGAGAATTGATTATGTTTATGTATAAGAGTATTTCCAGTGGAACCATGTTAGAAATAAGGCCTCATGTATGCACATACCCAAATTCGAAAAATGCATGTTGATAAAAATTAGGGTATGAGAAGCCAACTTCCCTTCAAAAAATGGTATCAAAAATTGTTGAAGCATGGAGTGATGTTGCAAACAAATGATGGAGTGAAACCAATCTTCAATGTATCCTTTATTTTCTTGATTTCGCATAGCCATCATATCATGAAGTTCTTGAGCTTTTAAAATAGCTTGTTGATGCATAGTAAAAGAAACCTCATTTTCTTCCATAGCTTCTACAATTTTTGCATTTGAAACATTCTGAATCTCATTGTAGGTTTTCTCTAATAACACATGTGAGACTGAATGGGTGGGAAGGGTGGGTAAATTTGCCAGCTCAACATTGTAAGCATGTTGTACTAGTTTATTATGGTGAGGGTGTGGAATTAGTTGAGCAGGAAAATGTGTATGGAATGGAGCATTTTGATGATGTGGCTGATTGGGTTGTGTGAATGGTTTTGATGGGCAAGCAAGGTGTTGTGAAAGAGCTGGTGGAGAATATGGAGAATGTGCTTGTGCTACAAGATGAGGGAGAGTAGTCATGCCATCATAAGATGAACCATGCCCAACTTGTAGACAAGATAGGTGGTTATATTGAAATTGACATGGCTGCCCTAACACATTAGCATTCCATAATGGATTATGCAAGTATGACAATGGAGAAAAAGTGTTTTGAACCATACCTGTAGGCCTTGTTGCAGCTTTCTTACCTCTTTGATATGCTACTTCCATCCTAGATAAGGAAGAGTGAGTATCTATGAGATGCTCCTTTCGGTCCTGAGGGTAAAACACTTCATCCAATTCTTGATTTTTATGAACCTGCAAAACATCCAATTTTCCGTTTAGAGAGCTAATAAAATCAACTTTAAAATTTTCAAATAAAACATTGATTTCAGCTCTTATGTCTCCTATTCTTGTAGCAGATTTAGAAAATAAGGGACAAACTTCTCTAGAATTCTTACCAGCCTTGGAGATTCCTCTTGAATACCTTATGCACAATTCACAAACATCATCATATGACAACTGAAAAACATCACATTTTCCTATCAGATTTAAGATTTCTAAACATTCATCTTTGATTCCTTTAAGAAAGAGTGTTTTTAAGATCTCTTTCTCCAAATGCTTATATTTTGATTTTTGAAGGTTGTATTGAAATCGATCTACATAGTCCTCCAAACTTTCGTCTTCCCCTTGTATCATATAGAAAATATCTTCATTGGATTTGCAATAGTCTTGGTACTTCTTCAAGAATATGTTCTTCATGTCCTCCCATGATTGGATGCAATTCCCACCTAGGCTCATGAACCATCGGAGAGCTGCTCCTTTTAGAGTAAGAGGAAACACTTTCAATCTTTGATCGTCAGTACAATAATCATATCCTCTACAAAGTATTTCAAACTCGAATAAGAATGTATCTGGATCTTCATTTGCTAAACCATGAAAATTTGGTAAAGATGGGGGAATTATGTGCATTTGTGTCACTCCTAGATCTTTGATAGGAAATTCAAAAGTAGAAACGTGAGCCATTTCTTACCATAATAGAAGATGTTCTTCATGTGTTTCTTCGAGGCTTCTTCTTCAAATGTTCCTGTCAATTGGTTAGTGAAATGGGTGGTGCTTACATCACCACTTGCGTGAGATCATGTGATTCATTTTTTAAAAATTTCTATCTTTTTCCTAATCATTCACACAAAAATTCAAACATCTATTTCTACCCTAGGTTCTTTAACAGTCCTGCTGGAAAGCGGACGGGGGAGCAGGGCTTTTACATGCTCTGTACGCAGGTTCTTACCTTCCGTTTTTAAGATCCAACTCTTCCCTAGCACGTTCTCATTAGATTCACACTACTCTTTAGAAATGGCTACACTCTCCCCGGCAACGGCGCCAAAATGTGGAGCGATAAAAATGTGTCTTTCGAACTCCTAATTACCTTCACATTAATTATCAACCCAGGGACGACTTTTTATTTCAAGAGTGTACTCAGTCTGAGGCGGCTATTTACTCAAGAGTAATGTTTTGCAGTATAGTGCTTAAAACCCAAAAGTAAATAAATGCTTGAAACAAAATCTAATTGGAAGAGCAAGAAACTGAAATGTTCTAAACTAAATCATTCATTCAAACAACCATCAATCGAGGATATAGTAGCAATAACTCATTCCTCTAGAAATTGATGGAATAGAGTATGGACCATGGATCTGGGAGCGTGGTAGCGTCTGCTGAGGCTCACGACAGCCTTGGACCTTCTCTCACACCAAAGCAATAAATGCAAGTAAAAGGAATGGCAAAAAGCAGAATGAAACGAAATGGACAGCAGTAAATGAAACAACAATTAAAAGAACTAAATCTCGCGAGTTAGAACTGAACTCTCATTCCGCAATCAAATAACAATCGGCAAAAGCAATTCCAATGATCTTTACTTTACGAGAAGATATTTACAAATGAATTATGGAACAACATTTATCATATATACACAACACACTAATATATCAATCTGAGAATATTGGATGATATAACTATGTTTCTAAACAAAATGACGCTACTCTCAAATCCCACAAATATTCATACCAGCACTCTGTTACAGAAATGGCTGAATAAAGATACAATTCGACCCCGTGTGAATTCAATTATATAGTGCAGAGTTCTTACATGGAGAAATCATTCATTCATTGATCATAACAGAACATAGCGTATCATATAAAGAATGTATCAGATTGCTACGTAATAAAGATAAACAATCCACACACAAATCACCGTATAATGATACAAAGGCAAGTGTCCTTCGGAGCCGGGCCCTTAGCTGCCGATGGTACACCGCCTTAGATTACTCCAGACGCAGAGACGGAATGAACACCAAGTCTTTTATATTAATCGCATCCACAAAAGTATAACAAAATCAGGTCTCAGTGAGACTCAATGATCAAAGTTTGTTCTGGAACCGTAAAATTACAAAAACAGTCGTCCCCTCCTCTGATCTTTGGTTTCATTTAAATAGAGAAAGATCAGAGCATAGATAATTACAACATGATTTCTTTTACAAATTTGGGTTGATTCTAACCAGATGATCAACAAGAAAATATATTTCCCTTCATCTCTTCAACAAAAGCAAGACGAATTTGGGTTGGCAGCTGAGATTTGGAGGACGGCCGCAACTGCAAATCTGAGAAAATCGTGCTCAAAGAACCCTGCGTTTCTCCCTTTACAAGCCGAATTTGGGCAAACCGTTCTTTAGTAAAGTTAATTGGGCCCGTTCTGGACAAAACCCATGTTCCGGATTTCTCAAATTCGTCTTCATTTGCTCAAAATCTCAACCGCAAAACTGTCACTCCTTAAACCAGCGAATTTCTGAGTTGGCAGATTTAAAAATCAAATCTTCAATCTGGAAGTTACCTTGGAGGCTAAAAATGGTGAATAATGTTATAACCAACTTATTAGAACTATCATTGGTAAAATAATGCATAATCATCAATTTATTAGAAATAAAGGAGAATAAATAATGTAAGAGCATAAATCATCATAAAATGGATTTATATAATAAATTATAATAAATGACATGATGAAAAATGGTAGAAATGGGTGGAATAAACATTCACAAGTGACAATAATAATGGCATATTAACGACCCAACACACCTAAAATTCATTCCCGGATGCCATCAAGGAGAAGTACTACCCTGTCGGAAGCTATGAGGATCAATACATAAAGTGGACCACACTATGGCAGGAAAGGGACCAAGATGTGTCAGAGTTTACCAATATTTTCCATACCCTTCGCAAAAAGTTGGGTATCAAGGATTCGGAGTAGCATTTTATACTAAAATACCGTGGTTGCCTGCACAAGTACATCCAGGAAGAAATAGAATTCCTGAACATCTCTTCGCTCAGCCCGACATACCGATATGCCGTCAAGGTCAAGCAAAAGTTTAAACAGAAGAAGCGAGACTTTGGATTTGTGAATCTGAAGCAAGGGAAAGGTGCCCCCAAACTGCAAAACAAAGGATAAAACCAAGGCGAGGTGGCCCAAGACAACCCACCAAAGCTGCAAGAAAAGAACAGTGCTGCAAAGCCGAAAAAGGACACGGGAAAATGGTGTGAGTTACATAAAAGCTCTACTCACAACACAAGTGAGTGTCGGGCCAAGCAGTCACTGGGGGCTGAGCTAAAGGTTTCATAATCAGATGCATGTTCCGACTCTGAGTCAGAACCCAACAAGGGGAATGACAAAGGGAAGCAGATTATCTATGCGGCGCCCAACGCCACCATTGCCACCATGAAGATCTAGAAGGAGGAACCCAAAGATCCAAAGGAAGAGGAGCGTCTCTTCCACTCCCAGATGTGCGTAAAGGGATCCCCGATGCAGTTCATTGTCGACAGTGGGAGCCAAAAGAACCTCATTTCAGCAGAGGTCGTGAAGTGGCAAGGCTTACTGACCACTACACATCCACAACCGTACACCATCAGGTGGCTTCACCAAGGATGAGATCTTCACGTGAGCCAGTAGTGTTGCCTTTCATACAACATCGAGCCCTTCACGGATGAGGTATTTTGTGACATTGATCCCCTTGAATTTTGTGATGTATTATTATGACAACCATACTTGTGGAAGCGACATGTTGTGTATGAATCAAGGCCCTGTGCTGTTATTATTACTTTGGGAAATAAGTTGTACAGGATATTGGAGGTAGCACTGCCTACCGCCATCTCTTTGGTTACTGCAAAACAATGCAGTAAGCTCATTTCCAAAACCGGGAAATTTGTTTTCCTAAAGATACGCCCTTAAGAAAAGAAGAAGATGGTGGCCATGACCTCCACACAGGGCTCCTCCGCACGACAACTATAGATGGACAAGGTCATGGAGGAGTACGAGGACATCTTCACCTCCCTCGCAGGGGTTCCTCTGCACTGTCAGGTCAAGCACTCCATTGATCTAACCCCAGGTGCGCCGCTGCCCAGTGGACCAATCTATTGGTGCTCCGTTCTGGAGAACGATGAAATCAAGAGGAAGATTCAGGAGCTGCTATAGAAAGGTCACATACATCCGAGTTCATTGCCCTATGGGAGACCAATCATGTTGGTATAGAAGAAGGATGGGACCTGGAGACTATGTATTGACTATCGGGCGCTGAACAAGATCACTGTCCATAATAGGTACCCAATCCCATGGATTGATGACCTCCTGGACCAACTGAAAGGGGAAAAATATTTCAGCAAGATTGATTTGAAGTCAGGATATCACTAGGTACCAATTGAACCCTCTGATGTGTGGAAGATTGCCTTCAAAGCCAAGGAGGGTCTTTTTGAATGGTTGGTTATGCCTTTCAGATTGACGAATTCTCCTGCAACCTTCATGAGGCTAATGGATGACATCTTGCAGCCATTCACCAACTCATTTGTAGTGGTATACTTGGATGACATCCTGATCTTCAGCCAGAGTTGGGAAGAGCATCTCCACCACATCCGATAAGTTCTCCAAACACTGCGGCAACACAAGTTATGTGCCAATTTGGAGAAATGCACTTTTGGCATGACCCAGGTTCAGTATCTGGGATACATTATTGATGAATATGGGGGCATGTGGATCTAGCCAAGATCCAAGTCATTCGGGATTGGCCCTCTCCAACAACTCTAAGGAGCTCTGTAACTTTCTAGGTCTTGCCAACTTCTACTGCAGGTTCATGTTGGGATTTTCTCATATTACTTGGCCCTTGAGTCAAGTCACCAAGGGAGGAGAGAAAGCAAAATTATTTTGGTTTGAATGTCAACAGAAGGCATTCACAGAGTTGAAAGATCGCCTTTGCTCGGCACCAGTGCTCGCATTGCCAGACTTGCAACAACCATTTGAGGTCGAGACAGATGCCTCTGACTATGCTATTGGGGCAGTCCTTACTCAACACGAGCATCCAGTGACATATCATAGTGAGACACTTTCAGACATAGTCCAGAAGTATCCCACTTATGACAAAGAGATGTATTCCATTTTGCAGGCCTGCCGACAATGGAAACATTACATTTTGGGGAAGGAAACAGTCATCCACACAGACCACCGACCCCTCCAGTTCATACAGACCCAAGGGAAATTGCAGAATGATTGGCATCAAAAGTGGTCCACATACCTGCAACAGTTCCATTTGAATATCAAGTATATGAAGGGTAGCACCAATAATGTTGTAGATTGCCTCAGTCGACCACCGATCATGTCACTAACCATCATGCTCAACTCTTGTGGGAATGAGACTGTTGATTGACCACTTCTCTACAAAAGCGATCTAGAATTTGGCCACACATACCAGACACTCTTGGAGGGTCGGTGTGTTCCAGATTTTCACCTCCAGGATGCCTTGTTATGCCACCTGGGTCACCTTTGTGTTCCTTCAAGCGAGTGTGCCAAGATGATTTTGGAAGCACACTACAGTTGGGCTACTTGGCATTTTGGGGTCGAGAAAACGGTGACAGTACTGCAAAAGTATTTCTATTGGCCGAATCTTCGACAGGATGTTGGGAAGTACATCAGATCATGCACTGCCTGCGCCATTTCCAAACCAACAGTCAAGAAGCACGGTCTCTATACCCCGCTACCTACCCCTAGTCGACATTGGGAATCCATCTCCATGGATTACATGTCAAGCCTTCCTTCCACTAAGCATGGAAATGACTGTGTTTTTGTGGTCATCGACAGGTTCTCGAAGATGGCCATTCTGGCGGCCTGCAAGAAGAATATCACGGCAAAAGCCACTGCTGAACTCTTCTTTGAATGAGTGTTGGTACACTTTGGGATCCCACAGTCTATCATCTTAGATCAGGACAGCAGGTTCCTCAGTAAATTTTGGTCTAGTCTCTGGTCGATGCTGGACACCAAACTCACTAAGTCCACAACCTTCCATCCTCAAACTGATGGCCAAACAGAGGTTGGCAACAAGATGATTGTACACATTCTGTGCATGTACAAATCAAAGAATCCACGCACATGGGATGAGAGCCTCCCCTATGTTCAAAATAGCTACAACCAGGTTCTCCACAGCTCGACTGGCCACAACCCTTTTTAGGTGGGCTTGGGATTCCATCCACTATGTCCCATTAATGTGGCCATGCCATTTGCAGCTACTCACATAGGTTCGGCTCATGTCTAGTCTAAAACAGATAAGGCAAGTAGCTTCATTGAGCACATCCAACATATTTTCCAGCAAGTCCATGACATTATGGAGAAATCAAATGCCAAGTACAAGCAACGACATGATCAACATCGGGTGCCACACAAGTTTCAGGTGGGCCACAAAGTCTGGTTGCATTTACAAAAGGAATTCCTTACCGGAGCCTATCGGAAACTCAAACCACTCTGATATGGTCCTTACACCATTACCAAGGCTATGGGAGACAATTCATTTGAGCTTAGCATTCCCCCATTCCTTGGTCTACACCCAGTGTTCAATGTGGACCGCCTTCGACCATACTTTCCACCATTACTAGACACATCCGACATTGCAGAACAGCTCCCACAGAGTTAAATCCAGATTGCATGGAACAAGCTGCAATTGATCGGATCATGGACACACAGATCAAGCACACTCACCAGTAGAACATCCAACTGTATTGAGTTGTCAAAGTAGACCAACTCCTTCACCAGGGAAAGTGGCTCACCAGGACCAAGTTTAACAGAAGTTTCCTCATCTCATGGAGGAACTAAATGAAATGGGGACCATTGCTTCCTAAGGGGGGAGGAATGATCTAGGTGGATATTGGTGGCTACCTGCAAAATCCACTTGGACCCCCACCATGGTTTCTTTCAGCTTTTTAGTTTCCTTAATTGTATCACAATTTACTATTTTCAGCAGTTTTTTGGGTCCTAAACTTCCAGAGCCATTTTGAGGCCCTAAATGACGTTTTTGGGAAAAATGGGAGCAACATGGGTCCATGGGCTGATGTTTTTCTTCCCAAAGTTGTAGTTCTCAGATAGATCTTTCTAACGAGATATTGCATGTGTCAAACGGAGATCGTATGCCAAAAATAAGACCCCGGGATGTTGATGTACCAATTTACCCAAATGGGGCCCACAGTTTGGCGTTTCATCTTCTAGGGTTAGGTTTTTGGATGTTTATGGTTTTCCATTATTTCTCAAGAATAAATAGGCCTTCGAGCCTTATTATAACATAGTTCAGAGGCATGTAGCCACCACATCTCTTCTCAGAGATAAGCTACCATCGCCCTAGCTGTTTATTTCCATTTTCTATTTGTAAGCATATCTCAGTATTTTACATTAAAGAAATGAAGTATTATTTTTGCTGCATCTTTGTGTTTATGGTTATCTCTATAATTTGTTGCGTTCCTATTTAAATTCGGATTAGAAAGGTTATATGGTCCTTAATTTTTGTCTAATTTGGAGGCCCATCATACACCCTACTAAAATTGTTGCTCATCCTCTGAGAAACCTACTCATCATATTTTCTTTATTGTTTTGTTTGTTGCTCCATTTCCTACTCCTCATGCTTCTCTAACTGTTGTTCTACATGCTACTTTAACATCTACACATCCCTTCTACCATCTTAGAAGGACTTCTTGGCACTCATTTCCTCATGTCTAGATTCTTTGTCTCAATGCACTCTTGTAGGTAAAATGGTGATCATGTTGATATCACTTTCATTCAAATGTATTTCCAATCCTCTCATTGTTGTCACAAAGTCTTGATTATTTGGATTCCTTAGGTTGACTATAAATTCCAATGCAAGTTCATCATCATACCCCTTTAATTTTTCAAGGAACCCCATCTAGTAGAATTTTGTTTTTTGACAGTATTGTGTCCAAGTTGAGGAAAGAAAAATTTCAACATGCAACCCTACCTTATTTGATACATGCTCACTCAATCCAAATTTTTTTCTTACTAGAATTCAAACTGTAAATTTGTAAAGTGTTTTTTTTCAATGAATAAGGTGTTTTTGGAAGACTTATGCCAAATGTTGGAGAGGAAGAATCTTTACTTACATTTCCTCTAAATATTTCCTTGCATATTGAGGCTCTGATGGTTGTTTTAGGTGAAATTGGCCTTTCTATAACACTTTGTTTGCATCCTATAGCACACTGTTTCAATCCTATAGAAGTCTATAATGATGTTGTAGCATACTATTATGATATTCTAGCACACAACCTGAATCCTATAACAGCTAACCTTTGTATGCAAAGAGGTGGTTGGCCCAACTTTTTATTCTTTTAATTTGTTTCAATTTTTTTCTTTTTTCATTGCATGCAAAATAAACTCACAGTGATTTGAGTTAACTAATCTGGCTCCATCTACCCCTTCACACTCCTCCTCTACTGTGACTAATTGATAAGAACCCAGTTTCTCAAATATTTTTCACTTTTGTCATGTTCCTCTCCCACGCATGTGGATGTTTTGGTGGAAAAGTGAAGTTAACTGCTAGATAAGGCAAAGGTTGCTCTGCTACTAATTTTGGATATAAAACACCTTTTCCTTCATACACTTGCAACTTTTTTTTGATCTAAAATAAGTTTGTAGGAGAGGTTTTGAGGATTGCATACATGGGCCTTACCCTTGATGTGTTTTTGTAGGTGATATTGAGGTTGCTTATATGATTGTGTAAGCTGACTTTAGTGGTTATGAAACTGATGTGTTGATCACTTGATGTTTTCATGTTGTTTTTGAACAGAGGTAATGGATGATCTGTTGGATTCTTGAGGTGTCATCTTCTTATGCTCATTTTTCCATGCATTGACTTCTAAATTTTTTATTTTTTTCTCTTGAAATGGGCATGATTGATTGAAGCTTGACAATACATATTCTTCAAGAGGTGGATCAAATGTTGCTATTGTTGGAGATGAGAAGTGACCCATTAGTAGCCCTGAAATTTTTTTTTGGCTTCCCAAGATCAAGCAGATGATCCCTCAATGCTTCATGATAATCAATTCTTTATTCTTGTGCTTCCAAGTGCTTTTGACTGTGGTCTTGGAGGGTTTGTGTAGACTTCTACAAGATTGAGTTCTTTCCTGTAGCAGTCACATAGAACCCCATATGATGGTAATAAACTTCATGCAATGCATCCAAACACTCTTAAAATTCATGTTAAACTCATGGACAAGGATTATAAGCTTTGGTTGTGGTGAAAATTTTGGAAGAAGGGGTGAAAATCGATCTTTTTCATGGAAAAAGATGAATTTTTGGATGGATAAGTGACTAAATAGTGTGGAGGATGGATGATGGAGGTGTGGTAGAATTATTTTTTCATTCCTCCAAGGAAAACATAATATCTGACCCCTCTCTTTATGCCAATCACAATCCTATAGTAATTCTGGTCAATCCTGTAGCACTACAAGACAATCCTATAATAGACTTGTTCAATCCATATATCTCAAATGATATATTGGATTCACTTGAAATTTTTTGAGCATGTTTTGATCATCCTTATGCATCTCCCCATAAAACATCTTGGCCAATGGATGTACGAATCTCAAGAAAAATAAAAAATGGTTGTAGGTTATGGCAGTTGATTTTTTAAAACATATGCATTGGAATTTGCTAAATTTTTTTGAGCATGTTACCATCATCCTTATGCATCTCCCCATGAAACATCACAACTAATTGATGCACAATTTTCAAGCTGTGGGAAAAACAATTTGCGCCCTGTGTTTTTTTTTGCAATCCTGTAGCAACTATAGGACAAGAAGGAAAATGAATTGAAAAGGCTTGGGAATGAGGGGTGGATGTTGGAAATGGATGAGGGTGATGGATTGACATGGACTTGGTCCTTCTTAAGCAGTTTTCACAGAAGGTAAGAAGCCCAAGGTTGACTGTTTTTGAATTTTTGCTTGCCTCACTGCTCATTTCATTCTTTTTCTCTTTTTTTGGCGCTGACTTGCTTCTTTTACTTATGCAGGTGGAAGAGTACCTATATGAAAACACATAGATGCAACTGGAACAACAAATATCTTCTTTTTTTCTTTTTTCATTTTTTCTTTAGGCCTAATACCTCAATGAGGTTTTCAACTAGCAAGTTTTCGTAGGTGCCTCAAAGGAGGTTTTCAACTAGGATATTTTTGCCTTTTTTTTCTCTCTTTTTTCCAACCTATTGACGTCCTCATGGAGGTTTTCAATTAGTGAGTCAATTTCAGGCACCTCAAAGGATGTTTTCGCCTGAGATTTATTTTTTCCCTCTTATCTTTTTCTCTTTTTCCTTTTTTTTAATTCCTCTATCCTAACCTACTTGAAAAAGAAAATCTCTTTCAAGTATAGAAATACTTCCAATGGAGCCATGTGCACATCAAGATGATAAATAAAATCATGTGTAGGCTCAAAAGATATGCTTTGACATGTACTAGAATATGAGAGACCAACTTATTGGTGATGTCAATAACTGTTGAAGGAGAGAGTGATGCTCCATCTTGTTGATTTTCTCGAACTAGAGCTCAATATAGTTGTGATTCCCTTGGTTTTCTTGCTCATTTAGATCATTTTGTGTGTCTTCTTCTTCCATGACATTCATATCTTCTTATTTTTGTTGATTAGTCTCTTGAACATGTATAGGATCTAATGGAACTTTCTCAATCTTTGATTCTAATGTCTTCTCTCCATCAAGTGCATTCCATGATTCTTTCGTCTCCTCATTTGATTTTTTTTTTTTTGAATGTTGTCCTTCAATGAAATAAAGAGAAGATCTATTTTTCAATACTCTTCCTGACCTAAGGTGATGTTGACGGTGCTGGAAATCCATCAACAAAGGGGATATCCCTGATATGAAGTCCCAACTAGACCTCACACTGTTTGGTGTAGGAGTCCCATCTGGTATGATGGCCTGGTTTTCATTTACTTAGAGATCTGCCTTGGCTCTAGCTGTCAACACATGAGAGTGTTACACGGGTATCTTCAAACACCAAGTTAAGTGTGCCTGCTGAGTGTGTAACGTAACTCGTGTCTAGGTTCTCTTATTGCAAAGGGGGCGAGTAAAGTGAGCCTCTAAGTGAGAGCTAGTAGTACCACCCAAGAAGAGACACACGCGAACCATAAAGGGTCTATCTAGCATCCAACGAAATAGTCCACAACGAATGTTGTAGTCGTTAAAACCAAAGTGCAAGGGAAAACACATACACCATCTAGCAGAGTAGTCCACACGGATGTGATGGTCATTATAACCAGTAAACAAGATGACTCTGTCTAATATCTTGTGGAGTAGTCCACAAGGATGAGACAATAGTGGTAACCAGTACAACACATTCTCAAGGTAAGTACTAAAACAACTGAAGTAGTTCATCTATCTTAGTATAGGTTAAACAAACATGAATTACAAATGTCGAAAGAATAGTATTACAAACATCGACAAGACATGCATGAAAACGTGCTGGCCTGAACATGCTTCTGTATTAAGAAAAAGTTCCAAGACACGTATGTACATCATACATCACTAGCCCTAGTAATGGGACATTGGAGCCACTCCTTTCTCCTCAAAGAACTGACTAAAAAAGTCTTTATGCTTCGTGGGAGGAGCCAAGGTGAAAAGTCCTTGCTCATATAATGGGAGGGGTACATATAGGCAAGGCTGATTCTTGACCCTTGTGACTCTTAGACTACCCTCATGACCATTCAACTTCCTATGAATTTTCAACTGACATGACTCTTCATCTTCATTGTGTGTCCATTGGACTTTCACTTTACATTACATTCGGTTACAACAAATATGGCCCATAGTAGTGATGTGGCCTCGACAACTCATGACACAACTTGACATGACACTGCTGACATGGACTGGCTGGCTGTGGTGGCAATGTCAAGCTGTTGTTGCTGTTGAGTGATGGATGTGTTCTTGGATGTGCTTTGTCTTCACCTCTGCATGGCTTGATGCTACGAGGTCTTCAATGATCTTGGTCTTGTAAGATGGTTGCATGAATGTGTTCTCTTCGCTTTCTCTTTGATGAGCTTCTTTCGCCCATCTAGCTGCAAGTAAGTCTTCTAGCATGTTCGCTCCTCCTTCATCTCCTTCATTGTCTCACCATGGTCTATCAATGTACTTGTTCTTGAGATTCACTCATTATGAGACGACATAAAATCGAAAACCTCCTAGTCTAAGATGATGCATTGTTTTCCATGGACTGGGCTCAGGATAGATGAGAGCCTGGGAAGAGGGCCCAGTAACTATGCATTGCATAGTTCTAGGTGACAGGGAGGGAGACTGGTCACTGAGACTGTGCAGAGCGCAACTCAGGCTTGAAAGGGGAACTCCGGGGCACAATATTCACTGTCAGGGAAAACTGTGCAGTGGCCACTATTAAGTAGGATTGCATAGTTAAGGTCACCAGTTCTAGTTGCAAGGTGGGACCCTTGGAGGTACCTTTGCGTAGTTTTTTGAGGGAAGAAAAGAAAGGGCAACAAAGGGACCAAAGAAGACAGTTCTGCACAGTTTCTGGGAGAAGTGAGTCTCGGATGAGGGAGGTCACTAGGAGGACACCTCTATGAAGTTTCTAGGAGTAGTGTAGGTTTAGGTCTCTATGCATAGCAAGATTCTAATAGGGAGGGAGGAGGATTGCTAATTGATCTTGTGAAGTGCACAGTTCAGGTTTGGATTTGAGGCAATTTCTGTGTAAATATTGGAAGGAAGGCAAGCTCCTCACCTCTAGGATTACATAGCGCAATTGTCCTGGAGGACAACCTAAATCATTGGGAAGTTCTAGGTAGCAAAGTAACACCATTAAGGGTTGAAACTGAGCAATGTAGCTCAGTTGGGGTCTGGTAAGAGGGGGTTGTCCGCTTAAAAGGATTTTCAGAAAAATGGATAAGCGTTGGAGGCATGTGAACCTGTGAGGACTCGGCATTGTGATAACACACTTAGAACTCTTCAACAACATGACAACATAGACCACCAGGACAACAAGACAAAGCATTTCCCTTTGTGAGACTGTCTATAGTTAAAAGAGACAAGTGTGACACTTGGGATAAACCTTTGGACAATCGTGACGACACTTGTGCGACAATGCTTACAACTTTGTGTATGAGTGTGATAGATGTTTACATGGATAGGACAACTTGTGTACACAAAGACAAACCTTCAAGGTCACCAAAACGATTCAAAAACATGCCATAATAACCAAACTTGTCAAATGACAATAATGGATCCAACAAGCAAAAGAGAGAAACACATGTAAAGAAAACACATGGAATGACTTTCAGTGCTTGCAACCAAGCATGTTATTCAAGATAGAATGATATGAAAATGATAAGTAGTCCTTCAAGCTACACTAAGAGGTGTATTTTGAAAGATGTGCTTTGTTTTCCATACCTACCCTCCAAAGGGTTATGCATCAGATGGAGTCTTCATGTGATCCCGATCTTCTATCATACTTCCTTGGTCTACTTGTCTTTATCCTCATCTCCTTGAGAGTCATCTTGGATTACATCCTTCTTCATGGCCCCAATAAGTGATTAAGGAATGATCGATCACAGGATCCATAGTAGGCTCCGAAATTTGAATATAAGCCAAAAATTTCGAGGGTGTTGCAGCCATTACAAGACTTGGTGACACACTGGTTGAATACCAACTTCTCTGTCTTGATTCATTTTAGTGCAGGGCCTTGGTCCATAAGAGAGTATTGATTCATCGTGTAGATTACTTTGGCTTACCCACTTACCCCATGGGTAGACATGGCCCCCTTTTTACCTACTCGACTGAACACAACATAAGATTCAACCAGATCACAATGTTTCAAATTGGGAAGGGTAATTTAGCTTGTGAGCTTAATATTTTCAAAGTATAGTTTTTCATCTCTGGTGTTTCTCCGCTGCCAGATGTCCTGGAGAGTACCCTGGCGGAGTCACGTAGGAACATAAGCATTGCTCCACTGCCAATGAGCCTGGAAAATACCCTGGTGGAGTTTCTTGCTTCACCTCTCTGCATAGGAATCCCTTCTCTTCTTTCGCCTTTGTTATTTTTGAGAGAGAAATGTGCATAAGAACTTATTTATTTTGGGGAAGAAGAGGGATCCCAACTTATTAAGAGAAGGAGAGGTTGTTCCTTCATAGAATCATATAAAGACCTCTAATTTAGGCTTGCTCATTTATATTTTCCCCTTCTCCATTTCTACTAGTTGGATAAGCTTGAACACACCAAAGAAGAAAAATGAGTATAGGCATGAGGTTCCCAGAATGAACACATGTTCATGGTTGGACCAAAGCTCTCCTTACGAATGGATCATATTTTCCGTCAAGACATCATTGGCCAAAAGTTACATCCAGACACAAAGAAGACGAACATAATACTAGCCAAGGGCTACAATGTCACAAGACTCTTTGAACTTCAACTACATACACATTCAGAAGCCAGGATGGAGGTTTGGGCACAACACTTATTCATGTAGTGAAAAAAATGGAAACAAAGAAAAAAGAAACAAGACACAGAACCAGGAAATCAAAATCGAAAGACAAGAGAACAAAATGACTAAAGAAAACATGATGTAAAACCAGAATAAGAAAACCAGGGCGAACTGATAGGTATGAGTCCAAGGAAAGGAAAACTATGATGCAACTAATCCTACTCCTATCCTAACGGCTAGATGGTCGGGGTTACATGTAATGAAATTTCTAGTGATGCCACTGTAGTCGTTCCCGACCTACATCCACAAAGATATGAAGAATTAAAATAGATAAAAAGTGATGTGCAACAAAAAATACAAAAAGTTGAAAAACCTGCACACGAGAATGAAGGTCTTGCCTGTGGATAGAAAGACGTGTCACAACCACTACTTTTACCTAATCCACATGTTCACCTCTTTGATGGATACCACTTTTCAACAAACCTGGGAAGCCTCTTGTGAGTGTGTCCTCATTTGCATCGAGCTTCTTAGCAAGCGTGAGGAAGGATTGAAATTTGGTTCCTGCAACAAAGCTTGCCAAGTAAGATTGTTCCAACCATTCAACGGTTGGATTGTAAATTCACAATAGCTGGCTGGAAAACCTCGTGATCTTTGAAAAGATGAATTTTCAATTCGAGAAGCAGGATCATGATGGGAATCTTGTAAAGAAAAATAGATTTGATCATCCTCGACGGTCATGCCAAGATAGTGAGGACCTACCATAACCATCAGTGAAGGTTGAAGTGCCTCACCTGCTTGATGAAAATATGAAGAGAGAGATGTTAAGCAATGAAGATTAGAGAGCATGAAGAAAATATCATCGGATGTGTTGATGGGAAAATGATAAGCCGAATGACAGTCACCCAAGATAGAGAAATGATCAGATGAGCTAGTTGAGACGTTAGATTCCTAGTTTGCAATGAACAAAGAAAAATCCATTTGAATAATCTTGTGAATTTTCTGAACAATGGAACCAAGTTCACTATGAGCTAGATATGAAAAACCACCTTCCTGCAATTGGTGACCAATTTTACAAGCATCATAGTCATAAAAAAGTTCAAAAAGGATGCTAGAATCGTGAATGCGTGAAACCGATTGAGGCATGGTGAATGGAGAGGAACTTGATTCACGTGATAGCTTGTGCATTCATCACCACCCAGGGAGATTTTTGGTGTGATGTGAAGACAAATTTGTAGTACAAGATTCACAAGAAGACCGAGGAGTTGACCATTAATGAAGACATTCAATAAGTATGATTGTGGGCAAAGATAGTCTTTGAGATGATCAACTTCACAATTCCATGACTTCGTGAGAGATGAACATTCCCAACCCGAGTTTGATGTGAGAGGTGTGCATGAAGATGGATGCACTATAACAGATTTGTGAATTTGGTCATAAGTGAAAATTTGAAAATTTGAGAGATCACACCCAGAATACCAAATTTTTTTTACACATGAATTCACATCGAGTGCAACCATGCAGATAGACAGATTGTGTGTGAGAAACTAGATCTGATTTGGTTCCGGGGGATTACCAGAGTCACTAAGTGCTGACATTACCATCAACAAATGTTGAAGTACCTTGACTCTCTGGCAGGTCCCAGAAATTTCTAGAATTGCATAATCACATTTTGAAGCTTGAACCAGATCATGCATGGCTTGAGGGTGGCTGTTGCTGCTAATTTCAAAACTGCTCTCCGGATGGCAACCATCTCTATCACAATTTTTACTAGATTTTTTAACTTCAACAAAAATAAGATTACTTAATTGAAGAGCCTCTTTTGATGGTACATCCAAAGATAAATGAATTGGTGAGCTTGCATGAGCAAGATTATTTGATGAGTTGTCTTCATGCAAAAGGAGAGATGACGAGGGGTGGGAAGAGTCCTGTGCAATTAGACTGTTTTCAACTTTATCATGGAAAACCTCACCGCCTTGTTTCAATCGAGGAGATAAATCATCAGATGAAGAAGCAAGAGAAAATGGAGTGTCTCCACCACATGTAGATGCGTTGCGAATGGTAGGATGGAAGGGAAAGTGAGGTTAAGATGAAGTTTCGATATGGAGGTCTTCTTTGACCAAAGCGTATTCCAGACCTGAACTAGAATCTTCATGAGAAATCAGAAGATCACATGATGTGCTTAGGCATTCGTCATGACATATGGGTGAAAAATTTGTTACCCGATTCCTACTACAAAAAACTGATTATATTTCACCTACTTGTTAAATTAATTGAACAAGTTACTTGCAGTTTTCTATGACAAATACTGAAATACTGCAGCCTACACCAAAATAAAACCACAGAAACTAAATATAGCACAGGAGAAAAATAAACATCACACACATCTACACTGTTATTTTTGGAAAAATTTCCCCGAAAAAACCCAATGTAGGAAAACCGATGCAACAACTAAGGGTTTTATTATTATGTAGTAGTTTTTCTGAATACAATCTCTAGATTCGTTGCTAGCTATCTAGTACAGAGAATAATACTAATAAAGAGATGAGTGAGATTACCTCACATTATCACTAGAGACCTTGGATGATCAAGCCACGAAATGGCCAGCCCCTGGCTACCTCTGTGCACTCTCTACGCAATCATTATGTAGGTCCTGCATCATAGCTACTAAGGTCTCCATCACTCTTCCTGTCTGATCAGTTTTCTTATGAGACTTAGACTTCTACCCTCCTGGTCTCACACCACGGCTTTAGGCTCTAGAAATCAAATCTCTAGCAAATTTATAGATTCCTTCTAGGCCTCTATGTTACCTCTGCATGGGCTTGCGTTAGCCTCTCTGGCTCTATGTTGCCTCTGTTGGATCTCTTTCTACCTTTTATGTTGAGTATTCTTGGATCAAGAGAAATCTCCAACCAAAATTATTCATGCGCCTCACTGTAAAAGATCACTTCAAATTCTCTTCCTGACAACTGCTGTGCCTCAAAAATTTGTTCTTCTGATCTCGACTCGATGTGTTTTACAAATTTCCCTCAAGCCTCTTCTTATAATATTTCTATTGAGAACCAACAACCCAGATTAGATCCTAATCAATGGCTCAGATCATTTTGGCTTGATTCTTGTCTTCTTCTAGAAGTTTCACCCACAGTTAGATTAATACCCTTTAGTTATTTTAATTTCCTAAGTTTAGACTTAAGCACCTATTAAAAATAATTAATTATTTTAATAAAACTGTCTTCCAGTGCAATTTCCCAAAACGATTTCTAGGTATTGGAAAATGCATATGTCCAATCCTCCCTACAAATTTTGAGGCTTAGAGAACATCCAATTCTACCATAAATCAACATTCCTTCTTAGCGAGGAATGCGCTTTAGCAATGCACCTTGTTGAAGGATCACCCTTCTATATAATAACTCCCTCTACGCTGCTGATGTATGTAATCGCTGCCCACCAAATATTGTGCAAATGCTACATCTATACTGTTGTTGAAACTTCCATTACCAACACTGCATTTGTAATTCAAATCCCTCTCAAATTATGCATTCGTAATGCTGCTAGCATTGCCACTCCCAACACTGCATTTGCACTGCAACCTTCTTCAACTACTATTGCTACTGCACCAACAACGGAAAAGCATAAAAAATTACTGAATTGGTGTTCAACATGATGCATCTATTGCTAGAGTTATGACTGTTGCTAGTCTCCACGATGACCCTCTAAAGCCTCTACACTGCTACTGACTCTCCTCTATGCCAATTGCACCGCTGCCAATTATAGCTTTGCTCTACTCAGTCTCTAGTGCTCCTAGCCATTGAAACTATCACTCTGACACTCCTCTGCATCAACTGACCCGGTCCATCCTGCTACCACTGATATGGTCTCCCATAGCAAGGTATTGATCTGAGAGGTGGACTCCTCAAGGATCCTGCCCATCTCTAGTTCTTTTGAACTATATATCTATATCACCCCACCTTTGGGTGATCATGGAAAAATCCTCCTCCTCAATCTGTGCAGATGCAAACTTCGAATCATGCTTCTCATCCTTGTCCTTCTTCTTGAGAGGACACTATGTAGCATAGTGACCTAGTTTGCCACACTGGAAGCACTTTCTCTTTGAAACATCTTTCTTCTTCTTCTGTTGCTCCTACTGTCCCTTAGATGCAAGGGCTACATTCTCATCCTCTTCCTTGGGCTTCGACCCACTACTGCTACTACTACTATCAAGTTTGAACCTGACTCAGTCTCTCCTCATCTCTTCCTGCTAAAGAGCAGCCCACATTCCTTGTCAGTCTAGCGATTTATTCCTGCCTAAGATATTTTGGACAAATACTTGCCACTCTTCTAAAACTGAGTTCAGGGCTAGCCTTACCATATCAATAGGCTGAGGTGTTTACCCCGCAACTACCAACTCATCATGGGTCTCATGAAGCTTTGCAAGGAACAGATCAATGCGTTCCCCCTTCTGCATCTGCGTGGGTCTAATATTCTACTCCAAATACACCTTCGGATGTTCAAAAGATCCATGATATAGCATGGAAAAGGCATCCCACATCTCCTTGGCTGTCCCTTTGCCTAATATGTGACACACTACATGATCCTTCACTCTGTAGAGGATCATCCGCTGCGTTGTAATTTTTGAGTGGATTTGGATCGTGGGCTCAACTACCACACTATCGATGTAGATCTTTAGAAAATGTTCATCCAGAAGGCATGACATGCTTTCCTTCCTGATCACATAGTTGGATGCACAATCCAACCATTCCTGATCTCTCAACCCACTGGTTGCCATCTCTGCCAATCGAAAAATTCAAATGATCTCCTCTCTCCTTTGCGCTGTTGCTGGGCTAGCATACGCATTCCCTGCTAGAGTCAGTAGATATGTTGCCCTTTGCTGCTACACAACAAATCATAATTAAAATTCCTTGGCTAGGAATTCTCTGAGGAAGAGATTACCTCAAATGTCTCTCTCTCTCCCACTAACACTATTATGGTAGCAACTGCCAAAAAATAACTGCATCCTAGCTAAAGACCTTCTCTGCAAGGAAAAAATGTTGCTCCCTTCTACCTCTAGAAAGCTTCGATCCGGAGATTGAATTTCTCTATTGACTCGCTCAGAGAAATCGATTTCTCCTCAAAACTTTGACCTTCTGGCCCAAGGACTGCATTGCCTTCTAGGGTTTCGAATTGCTGCGTTTGCAGTTATTTCGAAATCCTCTCCCTCTCTGCTTCTGAGCTCTTCTAATTACGATGTGTGCTCTGATACCATGTGAAAAATTGGTTACACGATTCCTACTATAAAAAACCGATTATATTTCACCTGTTTGTTAAATTAATTGAACAAGTTACTTACAATTTTCTATGGAAAATAATGAAATACATACATTGCAGCCTACACCAAAATCAAAAAGGGGAAACTAAATACATCACAGGAGAGAAATAAACATAACACACATATACACAATTATTTTTGGACAAATTTCCCCTAAAAAACCCAATGCGGGAAAACCGGTGCAACAACTGAGGGTTTTATTATTATCCAGTAGTTTTTTCTGAATACAATCTCTGGATACCTTGTTAACTATCCAATACAGAGAATATTACTGACATAGAGATGAGTGAGGTTACCTCACACTATCACTGGAGACCCTGGCTGATCCAACCATTGAATGGCCAGTCTCTGGCTGCCTCTACGCAATCTCTATGCAATCATTGTGTAGGCCCTGCATCACAACCACTGGGGTCTATGTAGTAGCCAAACCACAACTGGAATCTATTGAAGGTATTTGGTCTATGGTTGTTCCCGTTGTGCAGTTACCAAACCACCATTTTTTCCTCCCAGCCTATCTGGGGTCTAGATGTACGGTGCCTAGATCCAGAAGACAAACCTTCTGGCCCCTGTGCCCAAAACTCCAAGAACAATCAAGACTTAAGGCTCAATCTTCCTCTCCGACTCAGACTCTATCGGTAATTTCTCTTTCATTTATAAGACCAGAAAATCAAAATTATTCCCCCTTCTATGTTGTATTTCCTTTTCTTATATCCCCAAAACCACCGTCTTCCCCCTCCTTCCACTGTTTCCGCATCTGTATTCCATCTGTTTTTCCCTACACTTGTCCTGTTACATGGAACCAGAATGATCTCTTATTCCCTTTGGAGGTGGTCACATCTTTTGTTTAAATAACATTATTTGATTAAATCAGATTTGATTGAGTTGATTTATTTCACCTTTAAAAGATAGGTTTTGTCGACTAGTTTAACCCGTAAGTTTTATTTAAGAGGTTATACTTTATTCAACGTTTTATGTCATATGTCCTTTGATTATATTATTTAGTTCCTTTTTTTGATATGATTTTATGTATTATATTTCTTTTTGTAAAATAAAATGTATAATTGTTTTAGTTAATATAAAAATGATATTTTTATATATATTTTAATTCACTTTTATCTTATACAATCCTTTGTATTTATTGATATATATTCTTGAGTAGTACTCTAATTAGTTTCATATTATAGTGGTGGTATACATAACAAGTACCCCACTCTACATGTTCATCATATTCTGGTGAGTTAGGTATTTACTTAGTACTTCAATAATTAATTCATTACTCTATACTTAGACATTTTCCAATATCAGCTAGTATGTGCACTAGTGCGATACATGCAATGCATGCATATGTAGCTATCATATGCATGCCTTGTATGAATGCTAATATTCATGTGTTTCCTATAATTTGATTTGTCATTACAGGTCTGCGTCACTCCTCTCGGTTGACCGATTTTCTTCTGAGACTTCGACTTACAGCCTCCTGGTCTCACACCTCGACTTTAGGCTCTGAAAATTGAATCTCCAACAAATTTACGGATTCCTTCTGGGCTTATGTGCTACCTCTACATGACCATGTGTTAGCCTCTCTAGCATTGCACTGCCTCTGATGTATCTCTCTCTGCCTTCTCTACTAAGTATCCAGATCAGGAGAAATATCCAATTAGAACTATCCCTACCTCTCACTACAAAATATCACTTCAAATTCCCTTCCCAGCAAGTGTTGTGCTTGAGAAATTAGATCTTCTAATCTCCACTTGATGTGTTTTCCAAATGCCCCTCAAGCCTCCTCATAATCTTTATGTTGAGAACAACCGAACCAAATTAGATCTTAATCAATGGCTTAGATCATTTTGGCTTGATCCTCATCTTCTTCTAGAGGTTTCACCCACAGTTAGATTAATACCATTTAATTATTTTAATTTCCTAAGTTTAGACTTAGGCACCCATTAAAAATAATTAATTATTTTAATAAAACTATCTTCGGATGGAATTTACCACAACGATTTTTGGGTATTGGAAAATGCATGCATCCAAGCCTCCTTGCAGATTTTGAGGTTTAGAGCACATCCGATGCTACCATAAATCAATAATACGGACATGGAGTTATCATCATTGGGATGACTACTACCCAAGGCTAGGGATTGATTGAAATAATTGATTGTACAAGATGTTCCATACATATTAATATATTGAGAATCGTTCAATAATGGAAGCTCATTGTTTTGATGTGGATAATTTTGAAACAGAGAGGGAGGATTGATAGTGTCCTCACCTTTCTTCTCCTATGTATGTGTAATATGATTTCCTTGCACCTAATTGCAATTTGAGCCAACATCTTGAGAATCAAGAGAATGAAAAGAACTGGCCGGTGAAGAAGATTTATCAAGCGAGTCATGGTATAAGGAGTCATGGTTTGTAGATTATAGAGGGTGGCAGAGATGCAGATCAGATTCAAGACTTGAGTTATGAACGGTGACATCCTCTTGCGGAATGGAGGGGTGAGTCTTCATAGCAAGGTTCATGAGCCATTCTAGAATTTCCTCCATTTAAGCGGGATATAGATGAGAAGATGGGTTGGGGACTTGATGCACAAAATTCTCAACTTCATGATCACCACAAGGGGGCACCCACATCGGGGCCGGAAAAGAAGGAGGACAAGGAACAAACGGGGTGGTGGGCTCCTCCTTTGCAATTTGAGGTGTCTCATAATCCACAAGAGTTGGGGAGGAAGGGAAATTAGGAGGTTCATCGTATTGGGAGACATGAAGCAAGAATCTAAACTCTTGTCTCAAGAAATCAAGATTCAAAAGTTTCTCAGGAATTTCGCAACAAAGGTGAAGGAATTGATTAAAAAAGACCTCAATTGATTCATCAATCTCCATTCTTAAATGACATAATTTTTCATAGACATCCTAGTGGCTATACTTATCGAAAGCTTTCATCATCATCTCAGCAAGCTAATTGAATGAATCGATAGAAGAAATGGGTAATGTATGACACCAACATTCAACATGACCTTCAAATGTGAGGGTGAGTAATATAGCCAAGACATCTTCAAACTTTATTTGGTTACGATGGCAAAGAGTCATAACTTGAAGGGCATGCACATAGAAAGACGATTCACCCTCACCATTGAACTTCAATTTGGACAGGTCATGAATAACTTCTGCCAGGGATGGTACAACTAGGATTTTTAGAAAAACACCCTAGGATTATGATTTTAGGAAGAGCCATTTTAAATAAGATATTCAAACCAAATTCTACGGGCACAACCTATCATTTTCCCCTCCTTCTAGAGCCATTTTGTTGATGTGTTGGAAATCCGTCAACCAAGGGATATCCTCGATATGAAGTCCCGACTAGACCTCATACCATTTAATGTAGGCATCCAATCTGGTATGATGGCACGGTTTCCACTTACTTAGAGATCTGCCTTGGCTCTGGCTGTCAGTACATGAAAGTGTTACACCAGTATCTTCAAACAACAAGGTAAGTGTGTCTGGTGAGTGCATGATGTAACTCGTGTCTAGGTTCTCTTACTGCAAAGGGGGAGAGAAAAGTGAGCCTCTAAGTGAGAGGTAGTAGTACCACCCAGGAAGAGACACACGTGAACCATAAAGGGTCTATCTAGCATCTAGCGGAATAGTCCACAATGGATGCAGCAATGGTTAAAACCAAAATGCAAGGGAAAACACGTACACCATCCAATAGAGTAGTCCACATGGATGTGAACGTTGTTATAACCAGTAAACAAGATGAGTCTGTCTAATATCCTGTGGAGTAGTCTACAAGGATGAGACAATAGTGATAACCATTACAACACATTATCAACAATGTAAGTACTAAAACAACTGAAGTAGTTCAACTATCTTAGTGCCGGTTAAATAAACACGAATTACAAATGCCAAAATAATAGTCTTACAAACATCTACAAGACATGCATGAAAATGTGCTGGCTTGAACAAGCTTCTATATTAAGAAAAAGTTCTAAGACACATATTTACATCATACATCACTAGCCCCAGTAGTGGGACATTGGAGCCACTCCTTGCTCCTTAAAGAACTAAATGAAAAAAATCTCTATGCTTCTTGGGAGGAGCCAAGGTGAAAATTTCTTGCTCATACAATGGGAGGGGTATATATAGCCAAGGGTGATGCTTGACCCTTGTGACTCTTGGACTACCCTCATGACCATTCAACTTCCTATGACTTTTCAACTAACATGACTCTCCATATTCATTGTGTGTCTGTTGGAATTTCACTTTACATTACATTAAGTTACAGTAGATATCGCCCATAGTAGTGATGTGGCCTCGAAAACTCATAACACCACTTGACATGACACTAATTGCATGTATTGGATGGTTGTGGTGGCAATGTCAAATTGTTGTTGCTACTGAATGATGGATGTGTTCTTGGATGTGCTTTGTCCTCACCTCTTCATGGATTGATGTTGTGGGGTCTTCAATGATATTGGTCTTGTAATATGGTTGCATGCATGTGTTCCCTTTGATTGCTCTTTGATGAGCTTCTTTCGCCCATCCAGCTATAAGTAAGTCTTGTAGCATGTTCGCTCCTCCTTCATCTCCTTCATCGTCTCGCCATATTCTATCAGTGTATTTGTTCCTATGATTCACTCATGACGGGATGAAATCAAATCCAAAACCTCCTAGTCTATGATGATGCATTATTTTCCATGGATCGGGCTCGGGAAAAATGACAAACTAGGAAGAGGGCCCAGTAGCTGTGCACTGCACAATTCCAGGTGACAGGGAGGGAGACTGGTCACTGAGACTACGTAGAGCATAAATCAGTCTTGGATGAGGAACTTTGGTGCATAGTCTTCACTATCGGGGAATACTATGCAGTGGCCACCGGGAGGCAGGCTTGCATAGTTAAGGTCACTAGTGCCAGTTGCAAGGTGGGACCCTGGGAGGCACCTCTAAACAATTTTTTTAGGGAAGACAAGACAGGGAAGTAGAAAGACCAGAGAGGATAGTTTTGCATAGTTTCTGGGTGAAGTGACTCCCAGTTGAGGGAGGTCACTTGGAAAACACCTCTACATAATTTTTGGGAGTATTTTAGGCTCAGGTCTCTACACATTTCAGGGTTCTAGCAGGAAGGGAGGAGGCTTGATGACTAATCTTGTTAAGTGTGATTTTGGGAAGGAAGGCAGACAACTCATCTCTAGGATTGCACTATGAAACTGTCCCAAAGGATAGCCTCAAGCACTGTTTAGTTCCAGGCAGCAAACTAGCACCACTGAGGTCTGAGACTACGGAATGCAGCTTAGTTGAGGTCTGGTGAGATGGTTTTGTCCAGTAGGAAGGATTTTTAGAAAAATGGCCAAGTGTGGGAGGCAAGTGAAACTAGAAGGACTCGACATTGTGACCACACACTTAGCATACTTCGACAACATGACAATATAGACCACTGGGAAAACAAGACAAAGCATTGCTCTCGATGATACTATCTAGAGATAAAAGAAACAAGTGTGACACTTGGTATAGACCTTTGGATGATCGTGACGACACTTTTCGACAGTGCTTACAACTTTGTGTATGAGTAAGGTGGGTGTTTACATGGCTAGGACAACTTGTATACACAAAGTCCAACCTTCAAGGTCACCAGAACGGTTCACAAACATGACATAACAACCAAACACGTCAAAAGATGACAATGGATCCAACAAGCCAAAGGGAACAAGACACATAGAGAAAACACATGGAATGACTTTCAGTGCTTTCAACCATGAATGTTATTGAAGACATAATGATATGAAAATGATAATTAGTCCTTCAAGCTACACTAAGAGGTGTATTTCGAAAGATGTGCTTTGTTTTCCATTCCTACCCTCCAAAGGGTTATGCATCAGATGGAGTTCTCATGCAATTGATCTTCTATCATACTTGCTTGGTTTGATTATCTTTATCCTCATCTCCTTGAGATCCATCTAGCATGCCATGCTTCTTCATGGCCCCAATAAGTGACTAAGGAATGATTGATCATAGGATCCACAGTAGGCTCTGAAATTTGAGTATAAGTTAAAATTTTGGAGGGTGTTGCAGCTGCTACAATAGGTGAATACCGGTGAAATCAAGAGGAGTTGTTTGGGAGTATTGTACCTCAACATTATAAGTGGGTTGAGCTACTTCATTTTTTGGGTTCAGAAATAGTGGTACAGCTCATTAAGTGGGAGTGGACCTTTAAGATGGATGCGGTTGAGGCTATGGTTGTGGTGGAGGTGGATGGTATGGACAACATGGAGCTAGGTATGTAGGATATTGAGGAAAATATTGAGGATATTATGGATTTCTCTCATAAGGTCCTTGCAACCCTTATTGCCAAGATTGCATTTGGGGTTGAGATGGCCAAGGTTGTTAAGAAAAGGGTGTGCTCCAATTATTTTGAGATGGATGTGCATAACCTTGAAGTTATGAATTAGGTTCTTGCATCATACCAGTTTGACTAGGCTGACATGGTCTTCTTGGAGCTACATAACATAACTACTTTGGTGATTGATTTTCTCCACTTTCCTCCTTGTAAACATCCTTCAACCTTGGTAATGATGGGAAATATTTAGTAGCATGTGATTATGCAAGGATAACACAAATATAAACATCCTTATTTTGCTCATTTTTCATTCTTAACATTTCTACTTGTTCACTTATATTGCTAAGAATTTCTATTTTAAATTTATCAAGAAAATTTATAAGCTCAACTTGACTTACCGATCTCGATGCTGATTTACTTACTCTTGCCCTTCCTCTTGATATGCACTTGCATATTTCACAAACTTCTTCAAATGATAATTGGCATACATCACCTCTACTCATGAGATCAAGGAGATCAATCCACTCAGTCCTAATTATTCTAAGTAAGAGGGTTTTTAGTGTGTCAAATCCTAAATGATGTAATTTTTCCTTCTCAACATTATACATAAATATTGCTATAAGATCCTCAAGGCTCTCATCTTGTTTTTGAGTCATTCTAAAGATTTATTCTTTAATATTGTGATCTTTATATTTTTCTATAAATATCTTTTGAATATCATTTCATGATCTTATTAAATTAGTCCCTAAACTCATGAACCATTTAAGAGCTCTATCCTTCAATGTTGCCGGAAACAATCTCAATTTTTGAGTGTTTAATAAGTAAGAATAAGATATACAAAGTATTTCAAATTCAAAGAAAAAAGTTTTTAGATCCTCTGACCTCATACCATGGAAGTTGGGAAGGAAATATGGAGGGATGTTCTTCATATAAACACTGATATCAGTATCTTGAATGGGAAATTCAAGAGGATCTTACTTAGTGTCATCATCTCCATCCAATTCTTATACCTTCTCTGCCACCTCTTCTTCTTCTATCTACAAAAGTGGTTGGTGATTGTGGTTCTTACTACACCATGTGGTCAAATTGCGGGTGGGGGGGGGGGGGGGTGGTTCGGGGGCAAGTTCGGTGTTGTTTTTTATTATAATAAGAATGCTAATGCAATGTAATATGCCTAATTTTTTTGTTTTTTTGGCAGAAAAAAAATAAAAAAAATGAATCAACTAGGGAATAAAACAATGCATGCTTTGACAACTCCTCAACAACAACACCAAAAAGTCATGAGCCCCAGTATTGCAACAAGAATGCTACAACTCCCAAGGCTACCAACTTAAATCACCAACCCGAGGTTCGTACAAAATTAAGAGGTGTTAGAACTATATGTGCAACATGCAGTGTGTCCTTATTTCGTTGATATGATGCAATGAAGTGAATATCATAAAATCAAAGCTAAACTAATTTCATAAATAAAAATGCTTGAAATGGAAACCTTACCCTATTGCAGGAAGCAAAAGACAAGGGAAGAAAACTATTCTAATTGCATAAAGTAAATAACATGAAGAAAATATCCATCACTCCATTCAAAAGATATTAGATCTAGTAACAAATTTCATTAAATGCTTCAGAAAGTAATCATGAAAATCATCATTATGCTCTTCGAGTAATGAATCTGTCCACTAACCATAACGGTAGAGGTGAATTTCAATTTAGAAGAGGAAAGGTTTAAGATGTATTTGGTCTTAATAAATCACATTTTTGGAGCTTAAGGGTCATTATTGAAGGCTGGGAGGAAAAAATCAAGCTTCAAGGACAATTCTGGTCAAGTTTGGAGGGCTTTTACATGGTTCTACAAGATTGATATAGGATGCTACATGATTGACCTATTTTGCTACAAGATTGGATTCATGAGCATTCTGAAGGTGGAAAAGGTGATATAAAGGTGGGAAAGGGTATATGAAGCTATATGAAGGCTATATGAGGATTTTTCCAATCTTATCACCTCTCAGAGGCCCATCTTGCACAAAAAAGAATGCACATGTTGTCCTTCAATGACCCAGGAATGTACTTTCAGTGACAGAGTTTTGAGGGAATTGTGTAGTCAGGAGAAAGAGGTTGATGATGGTAGGAGGAATGCATGATGACAGTGACAACAAATCAACAATAGTACTTGCACATCACAAAAGGATTATGAGTTTTATACTTGCAAATGCCAGCTAGTCTTTCTTCTGATTTATCTCACTGAATGACCAAGAAAATCAAATGAAAATGAGATGGGGTAATTTTTTTTATTTAATTAGGATTCCCTAGGATTTCAATACAAGAAGAATCACTCAAAAATACCCTTTTTAACATGTGCAAAAAAATAGCCCAAAATTACTACTCCAAAAAACTATAAATTCAAGAATCAGTGAGCTAGTTAACCTAGCAAGTGCATAACCTTATCAAGTGAAAATGGTATGGGATAAATTTTTTTATTAACTTGAATTTTTTTAGGACTTATTCCAAGTGGAATAAAATCAAAAGAGCTTTGTTAACATGTGTTAAAAAACAACAAAAAGTTACTATTATTTTTCTACAAGAGACTTCCAGAAATTCTAGATTTTTGAACTAGTAAACCAATCCAAGTAGCTCAATGATGAATATAAATTTTCAAAGTTGTTATAACTATGAATCATGGCTCTAAATCTGTAAATACCCTTAAAAAAAACTCAATTCAATCATTTAACCAATATAACCTTCAACAAAGGAAGAATGAGCACTAAATGCAGAAATAATGGATGGAAGTGAAAAATACATTCAAAGGAAATAAAGAAAATATACAATAAGGCTCTGAATATCCTAGGATGGCCAAGCCCAAGGATTCTCAGAGTCATGAAGGAAACCAAGATTTAGAAGCTAAAAATGGCACCAAACTTCATTATTTGAATCAATCCAATTACATCCCTGTTGGAAATGAAAGTAGAACTGCTAAATGACATGTTTTCTACACAAGAAGACTAAGAAATACATGCCCATAGGGGAAAATTTGAATTCATACTTATATAAATTGATGGGGAATCATCCTACTTGAAAGAATGTAGCTTCCCACTCCAAACTCCCTCAAAAAGTGAACCTAGTTCCCAACAGGAGGAATCTTCATTTAATGACAGGGAACACACTCGTAGATTTTCTCAATCAGTGGAGCTCCATAATTTGTTCAATAATTTCATAATGTTTTGTTCATTTATTATCCAATCTTATTCCATCCTGTAGTATGGAGCAAGTCCCTATATTATCTCATTCAAAATTTACTTTCTATTCTCTCAATATTCTGCAAAAATAAATAATATCAGGCACATAATATGCAATCATCTCTAAACCTTCCTAAGAACATATTAAAGCTAAAAAAAACATTATTAGGTGTAGAAAGAGATATTTAATATAGCCTTTATGCACCTAATAAAGGTTAGATGAGCCCCAATTTGTGTCTAATTTGGAGGCCCATCAAGAAGCAAGACCTTACGTGACTCTAGAATGAGGCCGCCATGTTGAGAAAGGATTTAATCCCGTGCTCTCACTCAACTATGAATAATTCCCCTATTTTTTGGAATGAGTCAATAATTGGTTCAAATGCAACTGCTACATGCATTATCATCTGGTTCTCATTTGAATCTAGGAGCCCCTTCAAGGAAAACTACCCACAAAAGTCCATATATATGAAGTTCATCTAGATCTTAGTTTGAATCCTAAAGCCCCTATAAAGTGGATCACACACCATAGTCCAGTTCCCATTTGAATTCTAGAGCATCCATAAAGTGGATCACAAGCTGAAGTCAATTGTTGGGAGGTTTGTCTAGTTTTCCCTACTAGTTTGGGGGCACCTGGAAAGTGTAGCATGTCGAGAAGAAACTACTGTAGAGATGATCCCGGTGGATAATAATGGACAACCGCCTATTCCACTTGGACCCCCACCACTATTTCTTTCATTTTCCTTAATTGTAGCACAATTACTATTTTTGGCAGTTTTTTGGGTCCTAAACTTTCAGAGCCGTTTTGAGGCCCTAAATGAAGTTGAATATTCAAAGCTTTTCTAGGGGTTTGTAGTTGAAAGTTTTATTCCTTGGATATATATTTCTAATAAGGTAGTGTGCGTGGCAAACGAAGATCGTATGCCAAATTTATGGCCCTCGGGAGTTGATGTACCAATTAACCCCAATGGGACCCATAAACTTTTGGCGCTTCATCTCCTAGGGTTAGGTTTTTGTATGTTTAGGGCTTTCCATTGTTTCTCAATAATAAAAAGGCCTTCGAGATTCATTGTAACATAGTTCAGAAGACATGTAACCTTCACATCTTTTCTCATAGATAAGCTACCATCACCTGATCTAGTTTGTTTCCATTATGCGTGTAAATATTTTTCATTATTTGTTATTAATCAACTGAAGTTAATTTTTTTTATGTAGCTTCGTATTTCTATTTAATTTTGTATTTCATTTCATTCATGCATAAATTTAGATCAAGAGATTCATCTCATTCCTAGCTTACTCTGGGAGTCCTTGCAAAGTGGAGCATTTTCCAATGTCAATATGTTTGGATGTATGTTTAGTTCCTAGATTGGGCAAATTTGATGAATCCACCAAATTCCTCCACATGGTTGGATAGAAGTATAAACTATCATGATATATATATTTTTTTATATGAAGAAAAATTGTCATGCATTGTATATATTATTTTTGTTATTCATGTGTTTCTTTTTTTTAATTATCATATTGAGGGTCGTATACTTTGCAATAGTAAAGCACACAATCCAAAGATACAAGGTTCTTTCGATTCCTAGCCAGATTTGGGAGTGAAAAAAATGTTGATGTGTACATTGAATCCCTATGTGATTGATTAAAAGGGAAAACAAACTTTGAAAAAACATTTTCATGAAAACCACGACTGTAGTCTAATGAGGCCACAATTTAGTCTCGAAAACAATGGAAATTTCGACAAGATTTTGAAAAAATCCAGCATAATTTTTTGGAAATCCTGGTTACAACTGTCAAGATTCAATATTTTGGGTGCCCCAGGGGTTCTTGATGATGTTGAATCCATTTCCACCATTAGAAAACTGATTCAAACACTCCCAAAATTGGATTTCTTGAAAACAATTCGCTGGATTTTGGCGAGAATTTCACCACCTGGGCAAAATTGTGGCTTCATAAGACAATGAAAAAAGCAAGTGGCATGCACTCTATACATTATTTTTATTATTTGTATTTTTCTTGTGCTACATTGATGTACACTTTGACAATAATAAAGCACACAAACCAGAGTTACTAGTGCTAAAAATTAACAAATATTTGCAAGTTAGGTGGGTTATATATGGCACCACAATGTGTGGTCCATTGAATTACAAGGGAATATTTTTCAACGCCTTCAACATACACAAAGTAACATCCAAGGGAAGACATAGTTGTGAGTGAATCATTAATGAATAAATGCTTATTTCTTCACACACTATGTTGCGAGATCTCTTGTATTATGGACGTATTTTGCCAACATGGGAAGTTGCCATTTTTGTTTCATGCACCACCAAGGTTGGTATTTGCATCCTCACCTACTTATTTTAATGCATTCATTTTTTTTATTATCTGAATTTGGTTCCCATCCTTTTCCATATCTTGGATGAGCATGCGTAAATAATTAACATGACTAAAGAAGAAAAGTATTTAAATACGTTGTTGCAGTGGCAATACTAGGCACCTGGAAGAAATGATGATGAATTTTCCCATCTCATTCCTTTGGGGATTCCTCCTTTGGGAATACATGCTTCACACTTCTCCTAACACCTACAAATATTATTACAATACAGTCCTTACATCGAGTATTGACATATGTGAACTGTTTACATGAAACGAATTAGGTTTCTTACACCCATTTTATATCTTTTCAAAACATCCATGATCATTTTTGGTTCCCTTGTGAAGAAGTATTATTCTTGTGAAAATACTATTCTTGTTAGACCTACATATATTATATAATTTGTTTCTTATTAAGTATTGAAGCACATGAACTATTTGTATGGAGCAAACTACTAAACTTGACTGCAGATTCCAAGAATATTTTGAAATCAATATTTAGGTGCAAAATCAATTGTTCAACCTTGCTCTTGTCTATCAAATTTTGAAATATTACCAAAATATAAAATTGAGATGAGGATTTTCAGAGAAAATTAGGCTCTCTACAACTCAGGTGGGGAATTTAAAAGTATACACCAGTGCCCACCAGGTTCCATTTTCAATTTAACATGGGATTCATGTTCGACATTACTCCATAGTTTAAGGCCCTACTTGTTTTCATTTTCATTAAGGCATATGGACTATTCTATTAAGACCTGAAATTTTGGCAGTTGCTTGCTTTGAAAAAGTAGCATAAGAATTTAAAATTTGTATTTTATTGTAATTGTATTGATATTGTTTTCTAATTTCTTTCTAACATTGCTTTTATGGTCATTCAATACCATTTCGAAGCCAAAAAGTTGGTATAACAATTCAAGAACCCATGGGTTTCTACATTCTAAACATATTTTGGCCAATTTTTCCACATTAATTGCAAGGCTCAAGAAAATTTGTTAACAAAGGATTCATCAATAGTTGTATTTAGAGGATCTTATTGAGGAAGTAAGCTGAAATATTTTGAACAATTTTATTCCTAATGTTTATACATCCAAGTACTAATGATATAATCACAATTACTGTTAGGAATTTCATGAAGGATGAGACATATATGTAATTATCAATGTTAGCTGCTTGGTTTCAATTAAGTTCCCTCGCATTGCAAGTGTTGTAGTTGCATCCTCAAAGCCTATTTTGTATTTCAATATCATGCCTCCAGGGTATTTTGAAAACATTACATCCTAAGACTTCAGGGTATAAATATGCTAATTATGAAAAAAATATAGTTTGAATGGGTCTTGTAATTTTATTGTTATTGTGGTCCATTCATTCTAATTTTTCATGGAGTGAAAGTGAGAATTGCTTCAAATTGATCAAAAGTTCCTATAATGTGATACATAAAACATAACATCAACTCCTGAAGGCTTGAAATCTCTAAGAAAGGTGCTTCAAATTTGCAAGTAATGACATTGAATCTCTATGAAATGCATGCCTTTGTTTTATGGATCACAATACATGTAGCTGGTAGGGATATGGAGTTCATTTATAGATAGCGTCTAAAACAAAAAATTCTTAGATCCCCACTGATGGAACTTCATCAAGGTCATCTAGATATGTAACCCTTGTTATCACTATCATTCTATTTATTTGGTTTTATGGAGGATTCCAATTCCAATAGTTCAATTCATTTAAATATGTGACTTATTGATAGTTTAACTTTGGAATTTTATATTGCATTATTAATTTAAAAATGCTTAATTATGGTCTCTTTTCGATGTTTCCTTTTTGTTATTTATTATTGATAGTTGTTGTGTAACAAAACATTTTCCCTTCATTTTTGTTTTATTTTGCTTGAAATATATATTTCTCTATGTGTTTCCATGTATATCAACAAGAAAAAAACTACCTTGTTGATTCCATATCAAGTCAATGTCTCAAAAGGAAACCTAATTGTGGCAAAGAGATTTCTTGCTTCTACGAATTTGCAACATATTTCCCATATCCACTTTTTAGAAACTTTAAGATGACTTTCTTGGCAGGTCCCTGTTACTACAAAATCTATCATGTCAGTGAAAAGTCTCACTAAGCACTCTAGATTAAAAGCAATAATGGCATCAGTCACAACTATCACCTTAACAAAATTTCACCTATTGAGTTATGGTTGGATACAATCCCACAAGGGAGGATTCCCCAAAAGATCTTAGGCATTATATAACCTAATTGTTTCAGGCTAAATACCCCCAAAGGGTTCTACTAATAAAATCACCCAAGGATAATGTTCAATAGGTAAGATTTCAGGTGGGATAAGATGTAATTCCAAGACAGTGAGTTCAACGAACCCTATGGCTACATCTAGAGGGCTTAGAAAGTTCTAGAGAGGCTCAAATACGTTCCCAAACACATGTTAGCTTTATATTACAATTTTTTTCTACAAACTAGGGCTTCAAATAGAACAATTACAACATGCAGTTTTTTATAACAACAATAGAAAAATAGCCTAAATTTAATAATAAACTAGTGAAAAGAAAAGTTTGTTTAATGAGTAAACTCAGAAATCTATTACAACAATTTTTAATGGCTGAAAACATATCAAACAACAAGAAAAAATCTAGACATCCTAATTAATATTTGAAAAATGCATGAAGAATAATAGTTATGATTTTCCAATTTAGTACATGTAAGTCCTGGCCCTATGACTGTAAGTTCCAAGGTAAATAATGTTGCAAAATGCATATTTTACTATAACCTAACCCTAATTTACCCTAAAACACAATAAAATATAAAATTTACGACTTTATTTTGTTATTTTAAGGAGATTGACACAATGGTGGACTAGTTCCTTTATCAATCAAGGGGCTAATGGAGTCTAAGGAAAAATATATGGAAGAGGACCGATGGAAGTGATTTATGAGAAAGAGAAAAACCTATAGTGAGGTTTATCTACTTCAAAAACTCTAGCATGTTTTACTAAAATTATAAATAAAATATACGAAATCTATACTAAAGTTCCTCAATGGAAACTTGATGATAATATTGTACTAAATTTCCTCAATGGAAACTTGATGATAATATTGTAATGAAGATATTAGACCCATAAAATAGTCACACTTTGTCGAAAATTTCAACGAAACATTAATTCTACAAAAAATAAAATGTAAGAAGATATTTACAATAAATTTTCACAAAATCACCATAGAATCACCATTCAACATCCAAGAGAAAGAAACATACAATAATAATATCCTCTTGAAGACAATTTTCTCATTTAATGCTCCATAAGGACCAAGAGAAAGGAATCAAACTATTGCCCGCTTGTGACAACCATGGAAAATACCTCTTATTGTAAATATTATCTCTATTTCTATTAAAATTAAAATGAATGAGAAATTGGGACACGTATTTCAGAGTTGGGGGAAGGAGATTTGCTTGAAGAGACTAGGTTGATAATAATGTTGTATTTGGTGCTTTAGTGAAATCATTGAACAAAAAATTTGACTAGAAAAAGGAATGGTCAAGAACCATACTAGCTCCCTGTAAAAATATGCAAGAGAAAGTGGGAATTGAATGGAAATATCGATGCGGTCATAAAATAACATGGGAAACACAAAAATTATGCCCATGTAACTAAGAATGGTAGTGATACCATTTAGGAAGAGAAATTAATGAAAAAAAGAATTAACTTTGTGCACAATGAAATAAGCAAGCACCTTCATGCATGATAGAAGAGACCAATATATCTATGCACCATGAAAAGTAAAACACTGGAATTGGAGGACGAGGAGATAATTATTTAAGAGATCAGTGATGGGAGTAGGGGGGTTCAATTTTTGTGTTGTGCTACTTAGTTTGGTTTTGTTATGATATGTTTTTCCTAGACTTGGAACAAAGTTCATTCTAATAGAGAGAGTTCTCTCTGTGGCAATGCAACTGATGAAACCATTATGTGTGGCTTGTTGGCTCAAATGAAATAATTTATAGAGAAGTGGATTGACTTGAGGCTAATGAAACCATTGTAAGTGGCTTGCCAAGGTCTAAAGAACCCACTGAGAAATTTTCGTATTGATGAACCTATTGGCCAGGAGGTGGAGACACTCAGGTACTTGTGAGGTTGATGAACCACCAGGGTTGCCTTGGGGCTGAAGCACTCATGATCACCTTCACTCAAGAACTAGAAGAGTAGTTTACACACTCCCATAGTAGCTTATCTGCTGATGAACCTTCCCAAAATTTGAAAGAACTCTCCTCTTGGTAGTGAATTTTAAGTCTTTATGATAGGAAATAATTTCAGAGTTGAGGTTGACTAAGTTAGCAATCTATATTATGTAACAACTAGGAGTTCTTGATAAAATATGAGGGAAATGAATTTCTACTCCTTGTGTGAACTTCTTACTAGTTGGTTGGCAAAGGAAGGTTACCTTTGGAGGCCTTGTTTCAGTCAAAAGTACTGATTTTTACAATTTAAGCGCTCCTCAAATTGTGGAATCTGATTTAGGGGTGACTACTGCAAGAAAGGCTTGGTTGTAGTGTGTCTAATGTTGGGTGGAGAGTTGAAGCCCTAATATTAGTTTCCAAGCTTTGGATATAAGGTAAGTGTTTATTTCATTATACATGCAAGTGAATTTTCCATGAATACCCATTGTGTTGATTTGAAATGTTACTTGAATGTATGAAACTTGGTTTCATGAATGATTTTGGGCATTAATATCTTGAGTATGGTTATGTTGCATAAAAGTATTGAATAGTAATCATATCTACGAGATTTGGTTCCTATAGGTTGATTCCCTGGTCAATCTTTTGAGTAAATATGTATTAAGTGCATGGACTAGTGCTGAAGAATGGTATAATTCTTATTTGTCTGTGCAGTAGTGCTCAATATGATTGATGTGCCAGTGATTTTACATGCATGTTGGTTATGAGGTTTAATTATCATGGTAGATGTGAAGGATATGTATCCCTTGTATGAAAAGGAATGTGATTCCTATAATTGCTACAGGAATGTTGGATTCCTGTATAATTTCTTGAAGAATGGTTGAATTTTTGTATGTATTGTGTGAACATGAATCTCTGTATTCTTTTCATTAAATTGATGAGTATGATTTGTTGGTGCATTTGCTATTTATATTTGGTGTACAATTGAGTTGTTATAAGCTAAAAGGAAATGCATATATCTATATGTTGTGGCTTGGATGCGGGTTTGAATTCCTGTGATTATGAGAAGTGTACTCAATTGGACGTTCTTTGTATATTTATTTCTAAATGTATTGTAAATGAGTTTCAGGGTTCCGCCCTGTGCATTTTTTAGTAAGTTTTGTTGATGCCATGAGATCAACGTAATGACTTCATAACCCTCGTGCATTGAGGAAGGGAGAAAAATCATGAAGAATACATTCACTCGGGTTGAAAGGTTGGAATCCCTTAGATATGGGAAATTTCACAAAGATATCAGAATATTTTCCAAGTCTAAAAGACTCATAGAAAAGGGTCAAAATGACTGGTGAGACCTGGAAAGTTGGAGGTCAAGCCAATCAACCTTTTTTGCTAAGTCAGGCCCAAAAACAAGTTGGTACCTAAAGCAAGTCAGGTGGGACTCGCCAGGTCGGGGGTTGGACTATCGGGCCCAATAACATAGTCAAGTGAAAGGTTGGGATGACCTTCAGGTCAGGGTTGGGGACTCCAATGAAATTAGTTGATGATTTCACAAGGAAGGGCCCACCACCAACCATAAGGTAGATGCAACTTCAACATAGGCTTTCTAGATGGAATAACCCTATGCGGGCAACACGTGGGATATTACTTGGGTGTCACGTGGAGGTTAAGGATGACATGGTGGAATTTAGTTGTCAGGTTCAAATGGTCATATCTCTTGATCTGGGAGTTGGATCAAGGAAAAAATTATATCACTGGAAAGATCTTGATGAGACAAACACAATGATGTTATCCATATTAATTTTTGAAGTAGTTCAAAAAGAGTGAAATTTTAGACCCCATTTCCATAATGGGATCATGGAGATTGGGTTAACACAGTAACTGCCTCCTTTTAATCCTTATTTTGGGTCGGGATTAGTAAGGCGTTTGTTACACAACTCTCTCAAGTGTGAGTGTGACAATGATTCCAAGATAAATTTACCTCCTTCTACTTATATGAGGGAAACCAAATCGATTTAATATTAAGTCGACCCCCAAATATAACTATATCAATGATAAAACATAAAAAAAATCCCTCAATTAGCCCACACATGTAAGACAAAATCCTCCAAGGGTAATGTCATTCTCTAAAAGTGCATTTCTCATTAAAATATTGCATGGGTTCCTTAAGAAGGTGCTCCTCAGTCCAAAAACCATGTCTCGTCATCAAAGACATCTAATCAATAAGAAAAAGCTCCCTCAATAAGACATCATCATCAAATAAGCCCAAACCATCAATCCAAGCCACATGAAGGGGACATCATGAAGCTAGGGCATGGTATCATCATGATAATTAGTGTACTATCCCTTCTATAGGAATCTCAAATCATCATAATCATCAAATCATCTTGGAAATAGGGCAACATCCATCGTGAAGGTGTAATGACAGCCTAGGGATTCCTTGTCATCTTTGTGGTGCATAATATTTATAATCAATGCCTTGGCTTAGTTGTGTAGCATTTCAAGTCTTGTATGGAGAGGAGAGTCATCAACTATGTTGGATACATCACAAGATAAATACTCCTAAAAATGTGGTCAATCATAACAACTTGGATCTAGTGCCTAGTGTAGTCATCAAATGGGGCTAGATCTCCTCTCTGAAGGGTTGGAGATCCATCATGAAATCCATCAAGGGATGTAAAATATACTTGGGAGAAAGGATCTAAAATGTACTTACAAAATCAAGCGAGATCAACGTCATAGGTGTAAGAACCATAAGATTATCTAAGTGGACTATATTTAATGTAAAAGACATTAGACTACTCCACACAAGAATCATCTTTAAATGTCTTTCTATATTATGATTTATAAACAATTTACCATGCTTAGATATGGAAGGGTTATCACAAGGCCCTATTAGGTGTTCCAACCCTAAGGGGAGGCAAAATTTATAGGCTGACCCATCAATCAACAAGAGAAATTGATCAATGATATGGAAGGGGTTTACTTCATGGAAGATGCCACAATATTTGTACCAATTATGAAATTCCAACATCCTTGAGAATTATGATGTGAAGAGGGAGAGATCGTGGGACATTAGTTGCCCATTTACTCAACTTATTTTTGCCATCCCTCCTATGTGTTTTTTTTTTCTCTATTTCTTTTATTTTAGATAAATAATAAACTTTCATTGATTCATTGTTGACCCCTTAAAGATGAAGTGTTTCATTTCTCATCGACATTGGAATAAACAAAGTTCCTTTTATTTAGATAGATCATGTTTTAGCTAAGACCTAAGTGAGGGCTATTGAGAGGGGTAGAGATTGGAATAGGATTTTTTCCACGCAGTTCCATATATTTCTACCAATCTTTTGCATTTTAACATTATGCCTTATGTTATTTCTTTAATTTTTGTTGCATCAACTTCTCATGAAAAGTTTATGGGAACCTACTCAAGAATGAGGAAAATAGGGAACCAAATATTGGTGACAGATAAAAATTAACTTGAACATGGGGTATGGATATAAGGGAAAGAAGTATTAAGGTGTGGATTACCATGGACATGCAGCATCAATTGGTGTCTCCTATTTTTTCACCTCCTAGATAGTGGAAAGAAAGGGCTTAAGGAAGGTTACACTATATTTTTAGGAGTGGTAATTCCTGCCAATGCATTACAATATATGGTTTTATTCATTTATTATTTCTCTAGGGTTGGTTCCTAGTGTATATCCTCTTCTTTTGACATTTCTTGTTCCTTTTCTTCCTCCTCTTCACAATCTATGTAAATTAATTTCTTCTCAGCACATTGATGTCCTTTAGCATATTTGCTACCACAATTGTAACAAAGCCCTTTTTCTCTTTTTTCTTCCAATTGTTGTGGTGTCAACCCTATAGGTTGCGAAAGGATAGGAGAAACATCACTTCCATATTTATAGTTGTGAGTGGTAGGCTTCCTTGTTGCCATAATTTTCTTTAAATTTTTCTTACCAACTTGAAAGCATTCTTTAATGAATTAGGTTCCCAAAGATGAACCTCATGTTTTATGTTATCCTTTAAGGTCCTTATGAAGATATCAATTCTATGCTCCTGTAGAATATCATTTACCCTTATATTTAGTTTTTGGAAGTCCTCAATGTAATCTAACATTGAACCCTTTTGTTTGAGATTTATCAATTGGCTAAATAAGGTGTTGCTCTTTGTATCCCCATAATGTGCTATTATTTCCTCCATAAAAATTGACCAAGTGACAAGTGGTTTATGAGAAAAAGCCATCGATACCATATAAACTGATTGGGTTGTAAATATAAAGTTGCAATTAGTACCTTTTGTGTGTGTTGCACATTATGAAGATCGAAATATTGCTCCATTTGTAGTATCCATGTTACTGGATTCTTTTAATCAAAGTTCCTCATATCGATATTTGGAATATGGTGGGTCTTCAATCCAACATTAGAGTCTATGAAATCATGATTAAAATTTCTTTTGTTCTCATCATGAGTTTCATCTAATACCTTTTCTCCATTAGGAAGCATTTCTTGTAGCAACTTTGTCAAACCTTCCTTCAAACATTCCATGTCTTCTTTTAAACCATTCTTCAAATATTCCATGTCTGATTTTAAATTATTCTTCAAACCATCCATCTTAGCTTCCATTTCATTTTTGGTTACTCTTTGTGAGAGCAAAATTTGTTGCACTTGGTCTCATAATTTTGATATATCATGTTGCATTTCTTCCTCTTCTTCATGCGTCATAGTAGAGCTTTCTGGTTTCTTACTAGGTGTTTCCATTTTCTTGCTTCAAGGAATTTTTAAATCAAACAATGATATCTATGCTTTGTTAGAAAATTATATATTACAGAGAAATGGAACACATAAATATATTGCAGAAATATAAACATAGAAAATGCATAAAACAAGAGAGACACAGATATACGTGGTTCACCCAATTTGGGTTATGTCCACAGAGGAACAACCAGTCCTTCCTTTTATATTATCCAGCAAAATGAAGAGATACAACCTACAACAGATCCGCTGTAATTCCTTCTTCGCTCTCACACAATCTCTTCTCTCTTTCTCGCTCAAAATACAGATCTACATAGACGCAATGTAATTCCCAAATATATTGCGAGGGGTTGACTGCTAGGGAAAAAAACCCTAAATTAAACATAACTTATACCATTTGATATTCGCCTAATGAATGACCCAGATTGACTATGAAATTACAACATTTTACAAGGCAATTTTACATCTATTTTTAGCTTCGAGGGCGCTGCCCCTGATCCTCCCCCGGGGGGGCTCCCAAAGATCGTAGCCCCCCCCTCATGGACCCCCCCTTGCAGCGTATATTTTATGGGCGGCGTTGCTGCCACATTATGAACTAGGGTCCAATGTGGCAATACCTCTAAATAAAGAAGATAATTAGGCTCCACACCCAACAATCTCCCACTTGGAGACTGATTATGGCAACTCCACCCTTGCTTCATTTTCTGGAAAATGACTCCACTTTGGACCTGGTTGTTTCTCATCTTCTTCATCATACTTGAAGGCCAATTGAAACTGAGAAGAATCTCAGTTTCTTCCTGGTTACAACTTTTGTTAGCATATGTGCAAGATTCTAGCTAGTGTGTATATTTTCCAGCTTCAATTATCTATCTTCCAACACTGACCGTATGAAATGGTACTTGAGATGTATATGTTTAGTCTTGGAATGAAATGCAGAGTTCTTTGCAGGATGTATGGAACTCTGGCTGTCACTGTATAACCTGCCCAACTCCTGCTTCTTACCCAATTCATCTAGAAACCTTTGTAACCAAATCATTTCTTTACTAGCCTCTGTAGCAGCAACATACTCACCTTGTGTTGTTGAGAGTGCAACAACACTTTGCAGTTTTGAAACCCAACTGACAATTGTTCCACCTACAGTAATACCCTGTGGTTCTCCTCATGTTATCTCTATCACCCACCATATCTTCATCAACATATCCCTGTAGAGCAATGTTTGAACCACCAAGGCATAATGCTTGATTTGTGGTACCTCTCAAATACTTGAGAATCCACTTCACTGCCATCCAATGTTCTTTTCCTAGATTATTCATGTACCTGCTTACAACTCCCACTGTATGTGCAATATCGGGCCTTGTGCAAACCATTGCATACATTAAGCTACCAACTGCTGATGCATATGGAACTTTAAACATATAGGCCATTTATTCCTAAGTCTTGGGATAAATTTCCTTAATTAGTTTGAACTGGCTAGCCAAAGGTATACTAACTTGTTTTTCATTCTGCATATTAAACCTTTTCAACACCTTTTCTATGTACTCACTATGAGACAATGTTAATTTTTTATTCTTCCTGTCTCTAGTTATTCTCATACCAAGGATTTTTTTTACAACACCCAAATCCTTCATTGCAAATGAGTTTGCCAATTTTCTTTTGAGCACATTTATTTCTTGCATGTTAGAACCTGCAACAAGCATGTCATCTACATACAACAACAATATAATATAGCTGCCATCATTTTTCCTTTTGAGATAAACATAATGATTAGAGTGACATCTAGTATAACCTTGTTCAGACATAAACCTGTCAAATTTTAAATACCACTACCTTGGAGCATGTTTTAAGCCATACAAGCTCTTCTTCAACCTGCACACTAGTTTCTCCTTCCCTTTTACCTCATATCCTTATGGCTTTTGCATATATATCTCTTCCTCCAAATCCCCATGGAGAAAGGATGTCTTTACATCTAACTACTCAAGATGAAAATCTTCAGCTGCTACTAGACTTAAAATAGTTCTGATTGAAGTCATTTTAACAACAGGGGAAAATATCTCATCAAATTCTATACCCTTTTTTTGTGCAAACCCCTTCACCATAGGTCTAGCTTTATACCTTTTTCTACCTCCATTTTCTTCCTTCAACTTGTAAACCCATTTATTCTACAATGTTGTTTTACCTACAGGCAACTTGACTAAGTTCCAAGTCTAGTTATGTACTAAGGAGTCCATCTTTTCTTTCATGGCTTACTCCCACTTCTTCCTGGTTTCTACTTGCACTGCTTCTTCATAACATTCTGGCTCACCAGAATCAGTCAACAATACATAATATAATGAAGGAGAGTATCGTTCACAGGGTCTACTTATCCTGGTAGATCTTCTAACACCACTTTCAGGTGTTTGAGGTGCTTGTTGCTATTGTGGTTGTTTTTTTTGTTCTGACTATTGATCATTATGATTTTTGGGCATCTTCACTTTTTCTGTGATGTCATCAAGAACTGTGTATTCTCTGTTTTCTTTTTCCTGTTTCTTTTCCTACATCTGATCCTTATACAAAACCTTTTCATTGAATATGACATCTTTGCTCCTAATGATTTTGTGTTTTTCATAATCATAAAAGCGATAACCAAAATCATTAACACCATATCCAATAAAGGTACATTTCTTTGATTTTGCCTCAAGCTTTTTTCTATTTTCTTTATTAATGTGGAAAAAGGCTTCACAACCAAAAGTCTTTAAAAATGAGTAGTTTACCTTTTTACCTGTCCATGCCTCCTATGGAATACCACCATCCAAGGAACTTGAAGGCCCTTTGTTTATTAGATAAACAATAGTATCTACAACATCTACCCAAAATTGTAAAGGAAATCCTGCATGCAATCTCATGCACCTTGCACGCTCCATGATTTTCATGTTCATGCTTTCTGACACACCATTTTCTTGTGATGTTCCTGGAATTGTCTTCTCTTTGTGAATTCCATTCTCTGAATAGTATCTATCAAACTCTTTGCTGCAATATTCACCTCCATTATCTAATCTGAGACACTTCAACCTATTTCCTGTCTCATTTTCAAACAAAGCTTTCCATTTCTTGAAAGTACCAAATACATCAGATTTATTTCAAATACAGTAAATCCATGTTTTTCTAGTTGCATTATCAATAAAGGTAACATAATAATGGAAGCCACCGAGAGATGATACATGAGCAGGTCCCCATACATCTATATTCACAAGCTCTAATTTTTCGCTCTTCTTTTTTTTCCCAACTCCGAGGAATCTGACTCTCTTCTATTTTCCATAAACACAATTCTCACATAATTTTAAATCAACATGCTTCAAACCTGGCAACAAATTTCTTGAGTGAAGGATCTACATCCCCTTCTCACTCATGTGCCCAACCTATGAGTCCACAATGTTGTATCTGCTCCTGTAGAGGTTAAAGCATTAACATGATTAGAAATACCATTGCATAAATACATTGTACCAACTTTTCTCCTTTTTCTATTACCAAGGATCCTTTAGCAACCTTCCAAGTTTTATCTGTAAAAGTAGTCACACAACCTTCACCTCCCAACTGCCCTGTTGAAATTAGATTTATCTTCAGATTACGAACATGCCTTACCTCCTTCAATAGCCATTGATTTCCATTCTGCTATTTTATGAAAACTGTACCCATTCCAATGATTTTACAGGGTTTATCATCACCCAATTGAACCTGTCCAAAATCTCTTTGAACATAATCATGAAAATGTTTCCTATCAGGTGTGGCATGGAATGAGGCCCCTGAATCTACCACCCAGGCATCAATAATATTTTCTAATGAAAGAATCAAATCATCTTGCAACACATCACCTGTCACATTCACTTCATGATTGTTTTCTTGTTGCACGTCTCCTTCTTTTCCCTTCCGAGACTTGCAGTCTTTCTTCAGGTGTCCTTTCTTCCTGCATTTCCAACACACTATCCCTGATCTGGACTTGGATCTGCCTTTCCTTGAATTACTGCGATATCCTGGGCTCTTTCCTCTTTCCATTTTTCTTCCCCTAGTCTTTGCAGTCAAAGCATTACCTGATGTCTCACCAGAGCTTTTCTGTTGCATTTCCTCTCTAAGGATCGCACCGACAACATCATCAAACTTTAAAGTACTATATCCAGAGACAAAGTTACTAATGGCCATAACTAAACCATTTCAACTTTCTGGCAATGAGCACAGAAATAACAGAGCCCTAACTTCATCAACAGAAGTTACCCCTACAGAACTTAACTGACTGGTAACTGTATTAAATTCATTTAAATGATTAGCAACAGATCCACCTTCTGACATCTTCATATTAAATAAAAGCTTCATAAGAAATACCTTATTTGAGGCCGAGGGTTTTTCATATAGTTTGTCCAATGCCAACATTAAACCCTTTGTTTTCGTTTCCTTTGAAATATTAAAGGCTATTGACACCGCTAGGCATAGCCGTATTGTTCCAAGTGCCTTTTTGTCAAGAATATCCCATTCTTTGTCTGTCATACTCGTCGGATTATTTATCTTTCCACTCAATGGTAGTTACAGATCTCTCTGATAGAGATAATCTTCCATCTACATCTTCCATAGCTGGTTGTTTTCGCCGTTAAATTTTTCGACCCTAAACCTACCATCTTCTGCCATTGCTCCAACTCGAACCAAGAACCCTTCTCTCCTGTGAGTTTATCAGCCAAATAGACCTTCAGCTCTGATACCAGTTGTTAGAAAATTATATATTACAGAGCAATGGAACACATAAATATATTGTAGAAATACAAACATAGAAAACACATAAAACAAGAGAGACATAGATACACGTGATTCACCCAATTTGGGCTACGTCCACGGAGAAACAACTAGTCCTTCCTCTTATATTATACAGCAAAATGAAGAGATACAACCTACAACAGATCTACTATAATTCTCTCTTCGCCCTCACACAATTTCCTCTCTCTTTCTCACTTAGAATACAGATCTACATAGACACAATGCAATTCCCTCATATATAGCGAGGGGTTGCCTTCTAGGGAAAAAAAACCCTAAATTAAACATAACTTCTACTATCAGATCTTTGCCTAATGAATGGACCGGATTGATTATGAAATTACAACATTTTACAAGGCAATTTTACATCTATTTTTAGCTTCGGGGGCACTGCCTCCGTTCCCGTGCTAGGGGGGTTTCCCAAAGATCGCAGTCACTCCCCATGGACCCCCCCTTACAGCGTATATTTTAAGGGTGGTGTTTCTGCCACATTACCAACTGGGGTCCAGTGTGTCGATACCTCTAAATAAAGAAGATAATCAGGCTCCACACCCAACATGCTTCACAATTCCCTTTGAATCACTTCAAACTATTTTTTCAAACAAAAGTTATGCAATTTTTAAAACAAATACACACATTTTTTTTCTTTTAGGAGCTCGATCTTGAAATGATTGTAACCCTGTAATTTCAGATCTCCAAGTTCTGAAATATTTTCATCTGTTATCTCTCTGAGTCCTCTTTTCAACCCCACAAGTCTGATCAACATTGGATTCTTCAAGAAAGAGTTATGCCAAATATCCCCCGATGACCTGATTATGGATTGGTTCAATAGAGAAAAGTTGTACGGGATGCCACATATCATTGTTTCAACCTTTGACCCTGAAATTTCTATAGAAAAAATTACAGTTCGTGCAATTTTAGTCACTTTTTATAGAATTCAAATTCTATGTCTGAAATGAAAGTTATGATGATTTAACCTTGTATTATATTATTAGTTACCTCGTAAATTTTTCGGGAAAAGGATTGTAAATCTAGGTTAATGTGATTCATCGATTTAGACTTGGGTTCAACTTTAGCAATAGGATATGAGAAGTAATCATCTTTGGAAGTTGAGAGGTTAGCTTCAACACAGGCAACATATTCCTTTGCTTAAGCCAAATTAGTAGGACCCTTGTCTCTAACTGTATAACCAAAGTGTCCATCAAAAGAGTAGTATATTGTATTAATATAGTAGTTATAGTGGGCTTAAAATTTGTTGGTATTTCCGTAATTAAGTCATCCAACCTATGATTAAATTCCCACAGTTTCATTATATTTTTATTTTTTCATGAAGCTAAGCTGCTAATAGTATCCCATCTTTCTTAGTTTCCCAACTCTTGTTGAAATCGTCATGAAATTGATCCCAATCCTTGATCCCTTCATTAGGTAAGTCTTGGTACCATGATTTAGCACTTTCTTCACAAGATAGAGAAAATAGTTTCATGACAACATCTTCCTCTTCAATATGTTAACCACCAACATGCTAGTAAAACACATCTATATGTTTTTCAGTTGTGACCACATCATCTCCAATGAACTTATGTAAATGTTCCTCAAATTTATTAGGCATTTTGTTAGGGTATGCCTAAATGGAACTCATGTCCAAAGGCCTAAAAGAATTTGACAGCCATGGCTTAGTCATTATGGATGAGGTAGAAGGACTTTCGTAGAGGGCTTTAACTACAAGAGTTTTATGATTTTCCTTCATTTTTGAAGGAATAACTTGCTTTCCAGTCCTTAAAATAGAAACTCGTGTTATAATGAGAATGTTGTTGGCATTATGATACAAGCATTGTCCTTGATGGCAACTCTACAAGTCAACTTAGTTTTGATAGGAGGCTAACAAGAATATTCAGAGGCAATAGGGCAGTGGTGCAAAGGATCAGGAAGATGGAACTAAGGTCTATTGATCAGAATAAAGAAGTTGAAGGAAGAAGATGATGTGAGAGCAGTTTAAGAGAAACACGCAGGTTCACTTAGTCCAAGAAGCGTATACACAGGTACTGAGAACAAAAATAACATTTAATGTACACATGCACTCCCACAGAAGGAAAAGCACGTACATGTTGAAACCCATGGTTTTGGTCCGAGGTATTTGGTCCAAGGTATCTTTGGACCATGAAATTGACCCTAGGTATTTAGTCCAAGGTATTCGGTCCATGGCATTTGATCCAAGGTATTGGTCCTAAGTGGATTCGGTCCATGGTACTGAGAAAGGCCAAAAACTATATAAAGATGAGAGGATCATAAGGCCAGATGTGCAAGTGAATAAGATTCTAAGGAATACTTCTATCTAAGGTATATTTTATGTTGCAGGGTTATGTTTGGGACTAGATCTGAAATATTTATGTGCACCTTGAGTTCAATATTGGATCAGGATCATGAGACCTGAGATGACTTATTATTGAATGATCTAATATTGGTTGAGGCTAGATCTGATTTTTTGTGTCTGTTTTATTCGTTATCTATCATGATTTGGGTTTGTCTGAAGTTTGGAATTGTAGAAAAGTTATGAGTCAATATTTGCAGATCTATACACAGGTTCGTCTCAGCAAAAGAGCGTATACACGCAGGTTCTATTCTTTCAAGTAACGTATACAAAAGAAAGGCTTGATGTTCAGAGATGACTAATCTATCAGATCAGTATTGTTGATTTATTACTGCTGTTATTTTACTGTTGTTTGTCAATGAAGTCTTCTTAGATTTGAATGTAGATCTAAATGCATAAGGAGGTTGATATTTGATTGGTTGTATAAGTGAGAAGAAGTGTTTTCTATTGCCTTCCTATGTAAAGTTCTGTAAGTTGACAGTAGACATTCAGTACACTGCTGGTTGGTATAGTTTATGATTCAAATATTTTATGATTTAGAATATTTAGAGGTATATGTAGGTTGGGCTGAAGGAAGTAGCATATACACGTAGGTTTTCTTCATTGAAGTAGTGTATACAGTCCAACACATGAATTTTTGAGGTTTCAGCTGGTTCTGAATGTTGATACAGGTATCTGGGTTCAACACAGTGTTTTGATGACAATGATCTAATTGTTTTAGATTAACTGCATGTTGGTTGATGAAGTTTGAGTTTCTAAATTTCTGATGGGTTATTGATGAGTCAAGGTCTTCATATGTCTTGATATGTTCCAGGAGAATCCAGTCTGAAAATTCATGAAACGTGGTCCTTGGTGGAAGAGTGGAGTTTTTTGTAGGCTGGCACCTACGTACTAGTAAACATATTGGCTAGTACAAGAGCTATGGGGTTGTAGCTCCCTTCCACTATAAGCTCGAGAATGAGAGAAGGCTGTAACCTTCTACAGGTAGAAGCCTGCATACTAGTATGAGTTTGCACTAGTACAAGATTGTAAATAGGTTTTATTATTATTAAAAGAAGACAGAGATGACAGCAGCATGTGGTTTTCACCCACATTGGGTTTCCACCTTAAATATTGGTGTTCATGTGTGTTGCTTATGTGTAATGGTTTATTATGTTTATATTGCACATGGTTACTGTTTAATGATTGATGAAGTATTGATGCACTGATTAAAGATCAACATATGATGAATTAACTGAATCATAAGTTTATTGCATAAACGTTGGTTGCCTTAAAGACAGTTGCGTATACACGCTAGTTCCCCTCTCTGAAGTAGCATATATAAATCTGATTATGAAAAAGAAAAATTCTTGATTTGATAATACTGATTCACCCCCCCTCTCAGTATTATTTCCAACAATTGGTATCAGAGCCAAGTTCTTCAGAAGAAGCTTGATCACTTGAAGGAAGATCCATCAAGATGAATAATCACGAAAGCATGGGATCCATCAGACCACCAATCTTCGATGGGAGAAAATTTGTTTATTGGAAAATAAGAACCACATCCTATCTACAATCTCTTGGAACAGATGTTTGGGAAATTGTGGAAGGAGGATATAAATTTCCAACAGCAATTCCTATAGACACGACAGGTAAAAAGCAATATGAAACCAATGCCAAAGCTGTCAATACTTTATTGGGAAGTTTGTCACAATCAGAGTTTGTCAAAGTCATGCAACTCAAATCAGCCAAAGAGACATGGGACAAAATCATTTAGAGCTGTGAAGGAGACTCTCAAGTAAAACGTGCTAAGCTTCAAACTCTCATAATTCAATATGAAACTCTTAAGATGCATAGTGATGAGAATATAGCTAGTTACTTCTTACGTATAGATGAGGTTGTTAATTGTATGAAGAATCTGGGTGAAGAAATAAAGGAAGTTACCTTAATTGAGAAAATTTTGAGATCCTTGTCTACTAAATTTGAATCAAACGTGTATGCCATAGAAGAAAAACAGGATCTGCAGAATATCACTATGACACAGCTTCACAGAATCCTAACTACTTTTGAGATGAGAAAAGGAGGTCCATCAGATATGAGAGAAGCCGCATTTAAAGCTTCAACAAAAGGAAAAGAAAAGGAAGAACACAATGAATTAGGACACATTTTAGAAGAAGAAGACGAGGTAAATTTTGTCAAGAAGCTTCAACGGGGTTCTGGAAGGCTCAAAGGTAAGCTACCTTTCAAATGCTTTGCTTGTGGTAGAGTAGGTCATTATGCTGCCAGATGTCCTCATAAAGATAGATATGAAAAAGGAAAGGAATATGCAGAAGGGAATAGGAAACAAGTTGTGAATAGAAGGAGTTACTATACTCATGAAGATAGCGATGGTTTATCTAATAATGATGAAGATGAAGCTGTTCAATATTACATACTTCTCATGGCTTATGATAGTGATGATTTTTGGGATAGTTTAGAAGAGGATAGTGATGGTTTATCTAATAGTGATTATTATAGACTTGTCATGGCTTATGAAAATGATGATTTTTGGGATGCTTTAGAAGAGGAAAACTTTCATGAAGAAATCTCTAAACTCAAAATATATTTAGAAGAAAAGAATATGATCATGGATACCTTGACATATCAACTTGCTGAAAAAGAAAAACATAATGAAAAACTAGAATGTGAAATTGTGGGTCTAAGAAAAGATCTTGAGAAAACAAAATCTCTCAACCTTAGATTTTCTAAAGGATCAGAAACTTTAAATGAAATTATCAAAGTTCAGTGTTATCCTCTGATAAAGATAGGTCTTGGATATATTGAAGAAGCATCTCAATCACAGAAGCCGTCAACCTCCACCAAAAGCTATCTTGATGCAACAAAGACCAGTGAACAGTATGACAATCGTCAGCAAAGGCATAAAGCTGATCACCAGGTAAATCATACTCAATTTTATCCAAGGATGAATATCAATAGAAGCCACAACCAACCTCAGGAAAATCATACTCAATTTTCTCCAAAGATGAATATCAATAGAAACTACAATCAACAGGTAAATAGATTCGATAGTCACAGAAAATTCTTTAATGGGCAATGTTTTTCATGTCATAATTTTGGGCACAAAGCTGCTCAATGCATTGCTTACAAAACCATCATGACTAGAGAAGCACGAAATCAAAGGAATGTAATAGGGATCAAGAGAAGTTCCTATAATAACTTTTCTCCTCTTGAAAATGAAATAGAATGCTCAATTTGTAACAACTTTGGTCATGAAGAATCTGAATGCAGGAGCAAATTTCGGCAAACACCTCAAAAGGATGAAACTGCATTAAATCCCAAGATATGGAGAAGTAAAGAATGTCAAATAGAAAGATGTGGTATAGCCTTGTATGCAGAAGGACAAGAAAATCAGTGGTACATCAACAGTGGATGCTCCAAACATATGACAGGTGACAAAGAGAAACTTCACTCATATAATGCCTTAGAAAAGGAAAAGAATGTCTCATTTGGAAATGACACTCTAGCTGTCATAAAAGGTAAAGGTTTTGTTTTCTTGAAAGAAAAGGTTAAAGTTGGAAATGTTATGTATGTAGATGGTTTAAAGCATAACCTATTGAGTGTCAGTCAAATGTGTGATCAAGGAAATGAAGTGGTTTTTCGATCAAACGAATGTGTTGTTCATGAGCTTGATACAGGAGAGGCTGTGATAAAAGGTACATGAACTCCAAACAACTTATGCATACTCAAAAGAGGACAAAAATAGTGCTATCTAAGAAAAAATGATGGAAACTTGTTGTGGCATAGAAGATTGGGACATCTAAGCTTTTCTCAAATAAGAAAAGCATGTAGACTCAAGGTTGTTCATGATCTTCCAGATATCAGCATACCAGAAAATACAATATCCAAACCATGCCAAATCGGTAAACAAACCAGAGTTCACTTCATGGAAAAAGAAGGGTCAGCTAGTAAGCCTCTTGAACTTATCCATATTGATTTATGTGGACCAACAAGGAAAGATTCACCTCGTGGAGAAGAATACTTGATTTTGTTCATTGATGATTTTTCTAGAATGTGTTGGATAGGTCTTCTAAAGCATAAATATGAAGCATTTGAAAAGTTCCAAGCCTTCAAAGATTTGGTTGAAAATGAATCAGATCGAAAAATAAAATGCCTCAGATCTAATCGAGGAGGGGAATTTATATCAGATGAATTCTTTGACTTTTGTGAACAACATGGAATAAAAAGGGAACTCTCCACTGCAAGAACACCTCAGCAAAATGGTGTAGTAGAAACAATGAACAAAACAATTCAACAAATGGCTCGAGCCATGCTAGATGAATCTGTAACTCCTGCAACCTTTTGGGGTGAAGCTTCATTCGCTGTTGTGACTATTCTCAACAAAGAAAATGTTCAGGTAAATAGCACTCAAACTCCACATGAACTTTAGTATGGTAAGACTCCTACTGTAAAATACTTTAAAGTTTTTGGAAGCAAATTTTTTATCAAAAGGACTGATGAAAAACTTGGTAAGTTTGAACCTAGAGCAGATGAAGGGATTCTTCTTGGTTATTCTTCTAGAAGTAAAGGATATAAATGTTATAATAAAAGACTTGGGAAAATTGTTGAAAGCATTGATGTTGTAGTTGATGAAGCATGTAGAAATTCAAAACAGATAAAATCAACAAAAGATTATGACAATGAGGAAGATGGGGATTACTTTCCCACATCAAATCAAAATTATATTGAAGAAGAAACCAATGAAGCATCAGAAGAAGATATAATGGTAGAAAGAAAAGACTCCATCTAGGTATGTTCAAAAAAATCATCCAAAAACTCAAATTTTAGGAGAAAGGGAGGTTGGTGTACAGACAAGAAGAACTATTACAAGGACCTCAAGCTATCTAGCATTGCTATCCTCTACCGAACCTCAAAATGTAAATGAAGCATGCAAAGATGAATGTTGGGTCAAGGCCATGGATGCAGAACTTGAGCAAATTGAAAAGAATGACACTTTGGAATTAGTTCCTAGACCTCACGATAAAAATATTATAGGAACTAAATGGATATTCAATAACAAGCTGAATGAAAATGGAGAAGTCATTAGAAACAAGGCTAGACTTGTTTGCAAAGGGTATGCTCAAAAAGAAGGTATAGATTTTGAAGAAACTTTTGCACCTGTTGCCAGACTTGAAGCCATAAGAATGTTTCTTTCTCTTTCCAGTTTTCGGAAATTCAAAGTATACCAAATGGATGTAAAATCAACCTTCCTTAATGGAGATTTAGCAGAAGAAGTTTATATTGAACAATCAGAAGGATTTATTCTTGGAAATGATGCAAAACTTGTATGCAGACTCAAAAAGGCTCTCTATGGTCTAAAACAGGCTCCAAGGGCTTGGTATTACCGCCTTGACAAATATCTACACCAACAAGGTTTTACAAAAGGTTATGTAGATAATTTATATACAAAGATTGAAAATGATAAATTGCTAATTATTATTTTTTAAGTTGATGATATCATTTTTGGTAGCAATGAAGAATCCATGAGTCAGAATTTTGATTCAATATTACAACAAGAATTTGAAATGTCCTTGCTTGGTGAACTTACCTATTTTCTTGATCTACAAGTTCAGTAAACTAAAGATGGTATTTTTCTTTCACAAACCAAATATCTCAAGCATATCTTGAAAAAGTACGTAATGGAAGATTCTAAACCTGTAAATACTCCAATGGTAATACGATGCAGTCTCAGGTCAAATGATTAATCAATAGCAGTACATCAACCAAATTACAGATCCATGATTGGCAGTCTGCTTTATCTAACAGGTACCTGACCTGACACCATGCATGCAATAGGAATAGTTGGAAGATTCCAAGCAAATCCAAAGGAATCACACCTTCAGGAAGTCAAAAGAATTTTCAAATATCTTCAAGGAACTCAGGACTTTGGACTATGGTATCCTAGAGATGTAGATCTTACTCTTCATGTATATACAGATGTAGATTGGGCAGGAAGTGTTGATGATAGAAAAAGCACTAGTGGTGGTGCATTCTATATGGGTTCCAGGTTAGTGTCTTGGTTTAGCAAGAAACAAAGTTCAATTGCTTGATCTACAGCTGAAGCAGAATATGTGGTTGTTGCATCTTACTGCACACAACTACTTTGGATGATGAAAAATTTTCAAGACATTCAGATCACATGTACTCCACCCATCTCCATTCTATGTGATAATACAAGTGCCATAAGTATTTAAAAGAATCCAGTCATGCACTCCAAGACCAAGCACATACCCATCAAGTGCCATTTTCTACGAGAACAAGTGCTTGAACAAAAGGTCAAATTGGAGTATGTGCCCTCCAAAGAACAGGTTGCTGATATATTCACTAAACCATTGCCTAGAGAAACATTTGGATATCTCAGACAAAAGTTGGGAGTTGTTGCTGCATCATCCTACTGTTAAATCCAATTTTTCAGAGGAAGTTTACTACACACTGGTTTCATGTAGTATATGCACGGGTACACACGGGTTGCCTTGGTTGAAATCGCGTATATGCTTTTCTAACAAAAAACAGTGGTATCATAGGTTCAGGGGGAATGTTCACATTCCACATTGATAGCAATATGGTTGATGAACTCAACTTTTCTTAGTTGCATCAGTCATTAGTGTTATATAACTTCTTCTATCATGGTCTATATTTCAATGTGTTCTATTGGTCATATGATGTAATTTATTTCCCCAATATCCTTGGGATGGATGATGTAATAATTGTTGTATTTTTGTCATGTATAAACTTTCGTATATCCCCACTTGGTTGGGCAGATGAGTCAAATATGGTGTATCCCCACTTGGTTGGGTGATTTATGTATGCATGAGTTCGTGGTCATAGGGAGGTCATACTCACTTTGTTGAGTTATAGTGTCATGTTATTATATTGAATCATCTCTCTATAGACTCGACATGTACTTAGGGGGAGTATGGATAGCATCATGCAAAGGAGGAGAGTAGAGTGGTCATCCCTTTGCCCTTGATGTCAAAGGGGGAGAGTATTTTGGTATTTTGGTGTTGTATGATATCTCTAATAGTCTTTACAACTTGTAGTAGTCAACACCATAATGGTTGCCATCAAGTCCAAAGGGGGAGATTGTTGGCATTATGATATAAGTATTATCCTTGATGGGAACTCTACAAGTCAACTCAGTTTTGATAAGTGGCTAATATGAGTATTCACAGGCAATAGGGCAGTGGTATAGAGGATCAGGAAGATGGAACTAAGGTCTATTGATCAGAATAAAGAAGTTAAAGGAAGAAGATGATGTAAGAGAAGTTTAAGAGATACACGCAGGTTCACTTAGTCCAAGCAGCGTATACATGTATATACTCAGACATAAATATCATATAATGTACACACACACACTCCCATAGAAGGCAAAGCGCGTACATGTTGAAAACCATGGTTTTGGTCCGAGGTATTTGGTCCAAGGTATCTTTGGACCATGATATTGACCCTAGGTATTTAGTCCATGGTATTTGATCCAAGGTATTGGTCCTAAGTGGATTCAGTCCATGGTATTGAGAAAGGCCAAAAACTATATAAAGAAGAGAGGATCATAAGGCCAGATGTGAAATTGAATAATATTATAAGGAATACTTCTATCTAAAGTATATTTTATGCTGCAGGGTTATGTTTGGGACTAGATCTGAAATATTTATGTACACCTTGAGTTCAATATTGGATCAGGATCATGAGACCTGAAATGACTTATTCTTGAATGATATGATATTGGTTGAGGCTAGATCTAATGTTTTGTGTCTATTTTATTTGTTATCTATCATGATCTAGGTTTGTCTGAAGTTTGGAATTGCAGCAAAGTTTTGAGTTGATATTTGCAGATCTTTACGTAGGTTCGTCTCAGCAAAGGAGCGTATACACGCAGAATCTATTCTTTCAAGTAGCGTATACAAAAGAAAGGCTTGATGTTTAGAGATGACTGATCTATCAGATCAGTATTGCTGATTTATTGTTGTTGTTATTTTACTATTTTCTATCAATGAAGTCTTCTTAGATCTGAATGTAAATCTGAATGCATAAGGAGGTTGATATTTGATTGATTGTATAAGTGAGAAGAAGTGTTTTCTATTGCCTGCCTGTGTAAAGTTCTGTAAGTTGACAATAGATGTTCAGTACACTGCTGGTTGGTACAGTTTGTGATTCAAAGATTTTATGATTCAGAATCTTTAGAGGTATACACAGGTTGGGCTGAAGGAAGTAGCATATACACGCAGGTTTTCTTCATTGAAGTAGCGTATATAATCTGACACATGAATTTTTGAGGTTTTAGTTGGTTCTGAATGTTGATATAGGTTTCTGGGTTCAGCACAGTGTTCTGATGACAGTGATCTAATTGTTTTAGATTAACTGCATGTTGGTTGATGAAGTTTGAGTTTCTAAATTTCTGATGGGTTATTGATGAGTCAAGGTCTTCATATGTCTTGATATGTGCCAGGAGCATCTAGTCTGAAAATTCATGAAACATGGTCCTTGGTGGAAGAGTAGAGTTTTCTGTAGGCTGGCACCAACATACTAGTAAACATATTGGCTAGTACAAGAGCTAGGGGCTTGTAGCTCCCTTCCAGTAGAAGCTGGAGAATGAGAGAAGGTTGTAACCTTTTGCAGGTAGAAGCCTGCATACTGGTATGAGTTTGCACTAGTACAAGACTGTAAACATATTTTCTTATTATTAAAATAAGACAGAGACGACAACAGCAGGTGGTTTTCACCCACATTGGGTTTCCACCTTAAATCTTGGTGTTCATGTGTGTTGCTTATGTGTAATGGTTTATTATGTTTATACTTCACATAGTTATTGTTTAATGATTGATGAAGTACTGATGCACTAATTAAAGGTCAACATATGATGAATTAACTGAATCATAAGTTTACTGCATAAATGATGGTTGCCTTAAAGAAAATTGGGTGTACATGCTAGTTCCCCTCTTTGAAGTAGCGTATATAAATTTGATTATGAAAAAGAAAAATTCTTGATCTGATAATACTAACTCACCCCCCTCTCAGTATTATTTCTAACAAATGTGGAGTTTCCAAATGAGCAATTTTAATTTATGCTTTGGAATAAAATCATTAAGAATTATTGAAGCACAAAATTTTGATCATGAGGATAAGGACTCAACTCTTCTCCAATAGTGACACCAAAAATATTATTGCAAAATATAGCACCTTAGTGCAAAGTCTCACTAAGAACTTTCGATTAAGAGTAACAATGGGATCAATCACCACTGTCACCTTAGGAATTGTTCCGCTTTTGTTTTGTGGTTGGAGATAATCCCCACAAGGGAGCCTTCCGCAAGAAATATTAGGGATTAAATACCCTAAGTGTTCTAGGCTAAATACCCACTGTTGGCTTAGTGGGTCCTGACCCAGGTTGAGAGTTAGTTGTGCCAAACAAAACCCTACACTACTAGCCCTTTTAGCATCAACCCACGTAGCGTGGACTGAAGTCTCACTTGAAGCGGTATGGAGGGATGTTGGAACCAATTTTTCGCACCCAGAGATCAGTGTGATGTCCTTTTTATGTCCTAGATTTGCTTTCGTGTAGATATCTATGCCCTTATGGCTTGGCACTATAGTTTCCTTCAAATGGCCTCTAGACCTCCGCGAAGGTCTATGATCAGCTTCTGCAGACCTTTAACCGATATTTTATCTAATTACGTGCATAATAGACTAGCCTTAGATCAGAATCCACACAGATTTGCCAAGTGCTTAATAAAATTAACATAAAGTATCATAACCTTTGCGTACTTACTTAACTTGGATTGTGTTCAGTCAATAAGGCTTATCCAGTAGATTCGTGCATCAATACATCATTATTTCATAACAACATATATCACAAACATAAAAAATAGAGATAAACAGATAAAACATATGAATTTCCCCAACGGTCTTCTTTATTGATCTTCAATATAAGGTTACAGACTCAAAAATTCCCTACACACTCAGCTGCAGGGGTCTGCGCACTCAGCCACTGACACTACTCTAGGCCTCCACGGACTCAGCTACAGAGCCTTCTCCTCCTCTAAGACTTACTTCTCTGCACTAACTCTCTAAGACTCCATTCATTGTACCCATAGACAAAGACATAGATTTTCCTTACAATCTCTAAGACACACCTATTTATACAATCCCATGGTCCACAGACCAAGGGTAGATCTCAAAACTGACTCAACTTTACATAAATGAGGGAAAAAACCCTTTTTTTACTCCTAACTAACTACGTGCTCCGCATCCACAATTCATGGAGACTTTACATCAAAACTTCGGTTTTTACCCCAAAACTGACACTGGGAACCCCATCCCAACAGGCCCCCAACACAAAGGTCATGACTCACCCTTGAGTCACTCAGCTAGCGCAGTGATATTATTGTGAAGATCCCTAAACTCCACTTGTGCAACTGCTACATCAACATCACTCTATGTGGCTTCCTGCTTCACTTGTTCGATGAGCTGCTTTGTAGCTGGTCCTTCACCGACTAGATTGATCTTTTGCTGTGTGAGCTGCAAGTTCATTAGCTTCTCCTAAATGTTGGTTGAGACTTGGTAGGATTCTTCCAACCAAGGACCCAACCTTTCCTTAATCACTGACTCTTTTTTCTGAGCTGCTTCCACCTATGCGAGGAGCTTCTTCCCCTCTTGCAACTTGGCAAGGCGTTGCACTTTAGAAATTGAAGGCATCATCACCCTAACCTCATCATGCTACTTTTGGAAATCACCGATCTCTGTATTCAATATCTGTAGGTTGGGGTCTTCTTATAGGGTCTTCACCAACTCCATCGCCTGTTCAAACAAGGTTGTGCAATCAACGACTGTGGCATATACAGTAGTCATTCCTTCCTTGATGGAAGCTTTGCATTGTTCGCTGACCTCAGGCGGACTTGAGGGCTGTGATTTGAGTTGCAGCTTCATGATTTTCATGTTGAGTTCAAATTGAACTCTTGCTACTTCTGCCTTTGCCTTGCAGATGCCTGAAGATAGTTTCTGGATCTTGGCCTCTGGTTGTGCATCCTCAAGTATGTGTAACTCCGGCACTGTTCTACACGGCTCGGCATCCGCGACCGCCAACTGGGAGCTCTAAGCCTAGATAATATCCCTTTCTTTTAGGGCTTGCGTATTCTCGATGAACATTTGTTCATTTTTCACCCAGTACTCGCTGATTAAACTGAGAGCGCATTGCTCCCGAGTTCTCAATTCTGCTGTCACTCATTCCTGCAACACATGAAGAAATTCATTGGGGAACGCTACAATATTTAGGCTGATGTTCTTAAGGGTACTAATGATGATCTTGTCATTGTTCGATTTTGCACTCAAGGACCCTTCTGGAAAAGCAATTGTTCTAAGGTCCACTTTCCTTACCAATTCTGCAGCCTGACTTGTCACCAGTGCCAAGCGCATCTGTGCGGTGCTCACTTGTCCTGCACCCAACTATATTTGGCTAGCTTCAATATGTAGTTCACGCAGATCCTTTTGGATATTTCCTAGCGACTGCATGTACTGTTGCTCGAATTGTTGCAACAATTCTATTGTAGTGTCGCGCACCTTGTCACTGATCTCATTGAGATCGCCCTCTGTCAAGGTGATGGGATCCATCTGCGCTTTAGCTGACTTCATCTTCTTGCGGGAACCTTCCTACTGTTTTTGTTCTCTACGCTTCTTTATTCGAAATGGGGTGCTTTGCCTCTCATTTCTGCCACCACCCTATGTAGATTGTTCTTCCTCGTCGGTTTCGGGCGAAGGGGATTTTCCGCTTTGGTCAAAGTCACATTATTCTTGTTCAACCTGTTCCTTTGTAGCATGCTCCTTTTCCATTCAAGCCTTCTCTTCAACTTCCTTCTTCCGTTGCGCAACCAACTTTTGTGCCACTTATTTTGTTTCATCCTTCCATTTCTTCTCAGTTGAGCTCCCTGCGGCTTTGCTGGTTCCTGCATCTAAGTCATATGGGGTGTGCCATTCTGCTGGTCAGCACTTGATCATTTCTTATATGGCATCATTGGTGACCAAATACGGAAAATCGAACCATTTCTGCTGCGGGTCCTTCTGATCCAAATGTAGACACAGTGGAAATCTGCCTTGAACTTAGCATACATGGACAACTGCTCATATAAGGTTGGGGACAACCTTGGGCGCTGGTTGATGGCCATGCGGAAGCTCACTTCCATCAACACCCAAAAAATCTCCGTTTCTGTGACCCGCGTAGGGTCTTTGGTGGCCCAGAGGGAGGCGAATTGCACGGCCTCCAAGAATCCTTCCTTCAATGGAGGAAATTGGTTGTCCTTCGGCAGATCCCATGCAACCAACACAATGGAGAGAAGTAACCATAAGTAGTGGAAGGGATTTCTCTCATATTGGACCTTGTGACAATTTGCAATAAATTCAATGCATAAATACCGTGACTAGTTAAACTGCATGCCCTCCATGCATTGTGTAGCTAATGATATCAAAAGCACCAGAACCTCGTCTGCACGACACTTCCTCATAATATTTCCGACTAGTATCTGGGTGGAAATCTTCACTGTGGGATAGTTGATGGACGTGATAGAATAGCCATGCGACTTCTTGACAAGCTTAAACTTCTTTTTCATCTTCTCTGCCAAGTCTCTTTCTCCTGCCTTTCTGCCAAACTCCTTGGTCAGATTCAAATCCTCATGCATGATCCAGGTGGGTATTAGTGGCCACCCACCAAGTCCACTTGGACCCCCACCATTGCTTCTTTCATCTTTTTAGTTTCCTTAATTGTAGCACAATTTACTATTTTTAGCAGTTTTTCGGGTCTTGAACTTTCGAAGCCGTTTTGAAGCCCTAAATGACATTTTTTGGGAAAACTGGGAGCAACATGGGTCCATCGACTGATGTTTCTCTTCCCAAAGTTGTAGTTCTTGGATAGATCTTTCTAACGAGATATTGTATGTGTCAAACGGAGATGGTATGCCAAAGTTATGACCCCGGGAAGTTGATGTACCAATTTACCCAAACGGGGCCCATAGTTTGGCGTTTCATCTTCTAGGGTTAGGTTTTTGGATGCTTAGGGTTTTCCCATGTTTCTCAACAATAAATAGGTCTTCGAGCCTCATTGTAACATAGTTCAGAGGCATGTAGCCGCCACATCTCTTCCCAGAGATAAGCTACCATTGCCCTAGTTGGTTTATTTCCATTGCTGTTTGTAAGCATATTTCAGTATTTTACATTAACGAAATGAAGTATTATTTCCGTTGCATCCTTTTTTTATGGTTACCTCTATAATTTATTGCATTCCTATTTAAATCCGGATCAATGCGGTAGGTGCATGATCCTGTGGATGATCATATCCGTGATGGGTTTATGTGCGCCAAGCCATAAGCATCCATCATGAACTAGAGTAAGTAGCTACCACACATAGGTGGTGTTAATATTAGTGCAGTGGTAGTTGGTCACCCACAGTAGGTTCAACAACCCGGAGTTCTCCACTCCGCGGATGCATTCAACTATCTCCAACTCAGTGACACCTGATTCTAGGTAATGCATGCACCTCATATAATTTTCTGTCGTAAGGTGTGGGAGCTACTCATGGTCAGCCAGGTCCTAATCCTCCATTTTTAACTGGGGAACTTGCACACGGTGCAATACTTCAAAAGTTATCTTCTCCAATAATAGGGGCATGTGAGTGAGGAACTTGTCTGAGTTTGGGTCCTTGGGGACCTTCACCTTCCCTTTTTACGGAGGGATATATTCAAGCAACTTGGTGATGGGCTCCAGTCCCTCGGCATCTATATCCTCAGTGCCCTATTCAGCTTCCAAATCCACCACCTTCTCAGGCTGCTTGTCCTTCTGCGTTTGAGTGGTAGTATGTTTCCTAGGCCACTTGTGCACTGACATCAGCCTCTTCTACTTGTATTTCTTTGTCTTCTGGGTTTCTCGCACCGATGTAGGCTTTGGCCTAGGTGACCTCGGTGTCGTATGCACAGGAGCTGGAGCTTCCATGCTCACTACCTTTGGAACAACTCCATCGAATGCAACAGTTCCTCCAGTGCTTGTAGTCTCAGTGAGGCTTGGTCCTAACATGGTATTGCAGATGAATTTCTAGGTTAATTCTAGCAAATTATCGAATGCGGGGCTTACAACCAAGTCCTTGAAGAATGCATGATTCATAAGCGATAGAAAACACAGCTAAAAAAGTCTAAGGGTGCAAAGTGTTATCTGCTTGACTGACACACATAATTTATAGGGAATTTTGAATTCAAATATGACTTTTCCCCCAATAATTCATCCATTAATGTTGTTTTGGCGGCAGATCTTCAAATATTTTGGCCTTAAATACTGACTGTCCACTCCTCTTAACCGTCTCCTGGCTATCAAATCATGAAAAGTGTCTCTAACAGTCACTTTTTGGCTATGCTGCATAGTATCTTCTTTCATAGCGCATCTTCCTTCTTGCAGCATTTGATACTGTCACGTTTGCCTTTTGCGCGCAGCCCCCCTGATGTGTAGTTCCTCAAACCGAGCAGTGTAGCTTATAGTCTCGTGTTCCCTTGTAGCTGATCCAGGTGGATGTTGGTGGCCACCCACCTATCCCATTTGGACCCCCACAACTGTCTCTTTCAGTTTTTAAGTTTCCTTAATTATAGCACAATTTACTATTTTTAGTAGTTTTTCGGGTCCTAAACTTCCGGAGCCGTTTTGAGGCCCTAAACGACATTTTTTGGGAAATCCACCGCCATTGATTTTTTTTATTAAAATTGTATTTTCCGTCATAGTCCTCGGAGAGATATTTCCAATGGGCTATCATGCGTGTCAAACGGAGATAATACGACCAATTCGCGACCCCGGGAAGTTGGCTGTCCAACTCACCCCAAAACGAGGCCCACAATTTGGCATTTCATCATCTAGGGTTAGGTTTTGGAATGTGAAGGGTTTTCCATTGTTTCTCAATAATAAATAGGCCTTCGAGCCTCATTGTAAATAGAGTGGGGAACAGTTCAGAGGCATGTAGCCGACACATCTCTTCTCAAAGATAAGCTACCATCGCCCTAGCTGGGTTATTTATATTTCTATTTGTAAGCATATTTCAGTATTTCCCATTAATGAAATGAAGTATTATTTCCGCTGCATATCTGTCTTTATGGTTATCTCTATATTTTATTGCTTTCCTATTTAAGTCTGGATCAGTGGTATCAGAGCGGTCTGCTTTTTCTCTGTTTTTCTTTGCATGTCCCCAACGAGGTTGGGATATAAGGAGTTAGGGCTTGAACTGGTCGAACCTTTGCAATACCAGCCTCGAAAATCTCGACGACCTCCCATGGCGAATGAGAAGAAAGACGAGGGGGCAGGAGATCCTATCAGAATCTTGCTCGAAGAAGCCCTCGAGCAGCAAAGGAACGCGATGATGGACAACTTTGCGCAGATCCTTCAGCGGCTACCTAGAGGTGACGCATCGGCTTCCAACAGCTACTCTGGAAATGCCACACCGTTTAAGGTACAAGTTAATTTTGAAATCCCCATCTTCGAGGGTCAAATAGACGTAGATGTCGTAATAAATGGTTAAATCTGCTAGATGGGTATTTTTCTGTTCATGAATTTTCAAGTCGGGAAAAGATTGTTTTCGCTCTTCTCAAAGCAGCCCCCCACGTCAAGGACTGGTGGGAAACATACTGCGAGCAGAAGGATGAAAGTATGGGCTCACTGTTTTCAGCCACCCCCACTTGGAATGACTTCTGGGATGCCATCAAGAAGCAGTACTACCCTGTCAAAAGCTATGAGGACAAATACATCAAATGGACCACACTGCGGCAGGGACGAGACCAAGATGTGCCAAAGTTCACAAATATTTTTCATACCCTTTGCATATAGTTGGGTATCAAAGATTTTGAGTTGCATCTAGTACTCAAATACTGCGGCTGCCTACATAGATACATCCAGGAAGAGATGGAGTTCTTGAACATCTCCTCACTCGGCACATCATACCGATATGCTGTCAAAATCGAGTAAAAGTTCAAACAGAAGAAGCGAGACTTTGGATCTGCAAATCCGAAGCCCAAAGGACAAAGCCAAGGCGGGGTGACCCAAGACAACCCCTCAAAGCTGCAAGAAAAGAACAACACCACGAAGCCGAAGAAGGACACAGGAAAGTGGTGTGAGTTCCATAAGAGTCCCACTCATAACACAAGTGAGTGTCGGACCAAGCAGTTGTTGGTGGCCAAGTTGAAGGCTTCCGAATCAGATGCATGTTCCGACTCTGAGGCAGAACCCAACAAGGGGGATGGCAAAGGGAAGTAAATCATTGATGCGGATCCTAGTGACACTGTTGCCACTGCCAAGATCCAGAAGAATGAGCCCGAAGAGACAGAGGAGGGGGAACGTCTTTTCCACTCACAGATGTGGGTGAAGGGTTCACCGCTGCAATTCATTGTCGATAGTGGCAGCCAAAAGAACCTCATTTCAGCAGAGGTTGTGAAGGGGTTGGGCCTACAAACTACACCACACCCACAGCCATACAGTATCGGGTGGCTTCACGAAGGATGAGATCTCAAAGTTCGCCAGCAGTGTTGCCTTCCCTACAGCATCAAGCCCTTCACAGACGAGGTATTGTGTGATGTTACACCTCTGGATGTTTGTGATGTACTATTAGGCCAGCCATACTTGTGGAGGCGACATGCTGTGTATGAGTCAAGGCCTCGCGCTGTCATTATTTCTTTGGATAATTCATTATACAGGATACCGGAGGTAGCCCCACCTACTGCCACCTCTTTGATCACTGCCAAGAAAAGCAACAAGCTCATCTCCCAGACCAGGAAATTCATTTTCTGTCTGGTTCACTCCCAAAGTAAGGGGATGATTGTTGCTACATCCATGACCCCTGCGAAGGGTTCCTCCACGCAGCAGCAACAGCAAAGGGATACAGTCATGAAAGAACACAGGAACAACTTCTCCTCACCCACAGGGGTACCACACAAGTTTCAAGTGGGCGACAAAGTTTGGTTGCCTCTACAGAGAGAACGCCTTATCAAAACCCATCAGAAACTCAGACCACTTCGACATGGTCCTTACACCAGTAACAAGGCTACGAGCAACAATGATTTGAAGCACAACATTCCTCCATTTCTTCGCTTGCACCGAGTGTTCAATGTGGACCGTCGCCGACCATGCTCCCCACCATTTCTGGACAAATCAGAGATTGCAGAACAGCTCACCATAGACCCAGCTCAGCAGAAGCTTCCTCATCTCAGGGAGGAACTCAACGAAATGGGGACCATTGCTTCCTAAGAGGGGAGGAATGATCCAGGTGGATGTTGGTGGCCACCCACCTATCCCATTTGGACCCCCACAACTGTCTCTTTCAGTTTTTCAGTTTCCTTAATTATAGCACAATTTACTATTTTTAGTAGTTTTTCGGGTCCTAAACTTCCAGAGCCGTTTTGAGGCCCTAAACGATGTTTTTTGGGAAATCCACCACCAATAATTTTTCTAATAAAAATCGTCTTTTCCATTGTAGTCCTCGAAGAGATCTTTCCAACGGGCTATCATGCACGTCAAACGGAGATAATACGACCAATTCGCGACGCCAGGAAGTTGGCTGTCCAACTCACCCCAAAACGGGGCCCACAATTTGGCGTTTCATCTTCTAGGGTTAGGTTTTGGAATGTGAAGGGTTTTCCATTGTTTCTCAATAATAAATAGGCCTTCGAGCCTCATTGTAAATGGAGTGGGGAACAGTTCAGAGGCATGTAGCCGACACATCTCTTCTCAGAGATAAGCTACCATCGCCCTAGCTGGGTTATTTCTATTTCTATTTGTAAGCATATTTAGTATTTCCCATTAATGAAATGAAGTATTATTTCGGCTGCATATCTGTATTTATGGTTATATCTATATTTTATTGCATTCCTATTTAAGTCTGGATCAGTAGCTGCCTGGAGCACTAAGATTAACCTGTTGTCATATAGTCGTTGAGTCAGATCTCCTGTATATGGCTTCAATCAGCTTTCATTCACTTTTCCTATAAAAGGTTCTTCATTCAGATTTGCAAGCTGAATTGCGCCTCCATCTATAATTTCTTTGATGACATATGACCCTAGCCATTGCATCTGAAACTTTCCTGGAAACTTAGTGAACTTGCTATCATATAATAAAACCAAGTCATTTACCTTGAATTTTCGCAGCTTGATGTGTCGATCGTGCCATGCTTTTTCACATTCCTTTTGCACTTGCTGATTGAATCCAGCTAAGAATCTATCTTCTTTAAGCTCCATCAGCTACGCGAGCCGCTCTTCCAAGGCTCCGCGGTCAACCATCCTTGTGAAAGACGTTACATGTAGACTAGGTATGATATATTCCATAGGAATCACAACTTCTACGCCATAGATCGAAAAGGTGTCTGACCTGTTAGCTTTTTGCAAGTAGTCTTGTACGCCCACAGTACTGCTAGCACGCACACGTCCCAATCATTCTACTGTGTGTTGTAAATCTTTGTTAGCACGTTCTCCAAGATCTTATTAATGGCCTCTATTATCCCATTAGCCTGCAGATGATACAGTGTGCTCTTCTAATGGTAAACATGGAACTCTTCGGTCAGCGCGCCGATTGTTTCATTGAGGAAGTGCGTACTGCGATCAATCATCAATACTTTTTGGCAACCGAATCTGGTTAACATGTACTCAAATAATAACTTTGCTTTTATATCCCTTGTACAATCCTTCAATGGTTGTGCTTCTATCCATTTTGTTAGGTACTCTGTCGTGGTGATGATATAGAGCGCATCTGACTTCTTGCCTGGGGGCTAAATTGGTCCTACAAAGTCAATTGCCCATTTCTTAAATGGATGTATTGACACCTGAGGGTGCAGTGGTAGCTCATCCCTTCATGAAGGCCTTCTCGGTCTCTGACATGCATCGCATGCCCTATAATATGCTTTAGAATATTTATGTAGCCTAGGCCACCACAATCCTATGCACAAGATCTTCTGCGCTGTTTCCTTTCCTGCATAATGTCCTCCTACATCCCCTCCATGAGCTTCAACTAGGATGCTACTTCCTTTGAAATCGGGGACATACTGCTGCAATATCTCATCAACACCCATCTTATACAAATGTCTGGTGATCACCGAAAAATCTACCATGCGCATCACTAGTTCCTTCTTTTGTGACTAGTATATCCGTCGGGAGTTGTTACGGTAGTCAAAAAGTGGATAATCACCACAAAATTATTATCTGCTACACACACCATGAAGAGTCGCGCGCTGGGTAGCCCTTCCTCCAAATTAGTAGGCTCCTCTCCTGTTTCAATCTGTAACAAGTGGTCAGGTCTTGCATTCAACCTTCTTGGCTTGACAATTACCTCAAAGTAATATTCTTGAAATAACAACAACCATCTGCATATTTTTCCCCCCAAACACAGGCTTATTGACCAGGTATTTTAAGGCAAAATGATCTGTGTACATCTTGAAATGTCTACCCAACAGATATTGTCTTAACTTTTGAAGCGCGTACACCATAGCCAATCCTTCGCACTCTATCGTTGAGTAATTCTTCTCAGCCTTTGATAATTTATAGCTCACAAATGCTATAGAGTGATCCATCTCTCCTTCACCGGCCTGTGTTAGCATTGCCCCCAATGCAATACACGAGGTGTCAACGTGCACATAGAATTCCTTCTTCCAATCTGGGAAGACCAAAATCGATGCAGTGACCATCTTTTCTTTCAATACATTCAGACTGCGCTGACACTCTTCATCCCAACAAAATGTAGCGTCCTTGTTCAATATTTTCTCCATAGGCACAATAATCTGAGCATAAACCTTGATAAACTTTCGATAATATCTAGTATGGCCCAACATTGTGCATAACTGTTTGACACTCCCTAGGGCCTCCAAATTGACTATTACCACAAACTTGGTAGGGTCCACCATTAGTCCTTGCTCGCACACCACATTTCCCAACAAAATCCGAAAGGGGACACAGAATAAGCACTTCTTCAGGTTCATCTTGATCTGATATCTTCGGCACGTATCCAACATTAGGCGTAAACTAGATACATGGCGCTTTACTAGCCCAAATATCGTCCAGTCAATAAAATACACCTCCAAGAATTTGTGAATAAATTCCTTGAATTTCGCAATGACTATGTGAGAGAATATTTCTGGTGCATTCTTGAGTCCAAATGGCATTACCATATACTAGAAACAACGCCATTTTGTTGCGAAGGTTGTTTTTATCCTGTCTTCTGTCGTGATCTTAATCTAATGGTATCCAAAGAATCCATCAGTGAACAAGTAGGCCTCCTGCCCTCCAACATTGTCCAATGCCTCATCTATAAATGATTTCAAAAAAGGATCATGGATGTAAGCATCGTTAAGCTTTCTTAGATCTACGCAAACCCTTATTTCTCCCTTCTATTTCTTTTCCTAAACCACCATCGGGCTCACCCAATTAGATTCCTCAACTGGTTCAATGATGCCTGCTTCTAGCATCTTATCCAACTCTAAGTGAACCTTTTCCTTATACTTTGGATTAAGGCGATACAGTCTCTACTTAATATGCTTCACATCTATCTTCAAAGTAATTTTCATGACACCCAAGTTTCCTATGATGCCTTTTAAGTCCAAGAATTTTGTAGGAAAAAGATCTTGGTACTAGCAGAGCAACTCAACAACTTTATCCACTTTGGCATCATCCCCATAATCTCCGATCTTTGAAAATTTTGGCTCCTCTTCAGTGCCAATATTCACTTGCCTAGTCTTCAATGGCGAGGTGATGTCTGGGTTCTCTATCTGCAAACCTTCAACTGTGCGATGGCCTTCTGCCTCTGGAATATTGATATTTATTGGATCCTCATCTTCCCCTTCAGTAGTCACACTATAGCATTCCAACGCATGGCATAGCTAGGTGCTCCAATATGGCTGAACCAACTCCAAAGGATCATGCGGTATTCTGAAGATCACCGCCTAAACCTCCTGAAGAGCTTCATCAATGCTTTCAAACCCATCTTCAACACTGAAGGTCATCAAAAATCCTTCCCTTAATATATCCCACTCTACAGTGCCATGGCAGAGCTCTGTTTCTAGGTACCAATTTATGGGGATTATATCCAGAGTATGACAGAATAAGTGCACCTAGTCTGGTTGTGGCTTTGTTCCATATAATTTAGTCCATCTTTCCAAATGATCGTGAAGATCATTTATCCCGTCATATTTCTCAGTTAATCGTACCTTTGGACGACCAAATCACAACCTCATCATCCTCTTGTAATCACGCCATTCATCAAAGTTGTCTTTATGCGTACCCCACCACCGTGCGGGCGTAGCGCGCAATGCCAAATCTAGCGCTTGAAAGCGATGATCCTTAGGTAATTCTCTTTCAAAGGCATCCAAAAACTTATCTACATCAGTTAAACCATCATAATAGGGTAAATTTCTTACCTCCAATGACACACAGTGCAATGATTTAGTCATCATGTTACAACGCAACGTAGATACTTTGTGCAACCGATTGTGCCAATGCTCCAATTCTTCATCTAAATCCAAGGTACAGGAGCTTTCTTGGTCCCATGCAATCCATGCATCAACTGTTGGATTAATCTAGCCTTGGTCTTGCGTTGTAATTTTGTATATTTGATCCAAATCATCATCACTTTCTTCATAGTCGTGGACCAGTTTAGTATAGTGCGGTCCTTCTGCAAGGTCCAACAGTACTACAACACAGAGTGATTTCCTTTCAAACGACATTTTCCTCTTTTTCAAGTTGATGACTCAATTCATATCAATGGCCCAGTTAATTCCAAGGAGTGCGGGATATGGATTACTATCATCAACAATCTCTATTAATTCAAAATTAGTTGGCACGCTCGCACCTTCTATACCTACGCTGACTCCATGCAGTTGTTCCATAGGGATAATCTTTTGTTGGTTCGCCATCCTCAGTTGAATCAGAGACCACTACAGTGCAAGTCTCCCCATTCTCTCCCATGTCTATTTAGGAAAAACATTCGTGTCAGACCCTAGATCCAAAATAACCTGGTCCATCTCATAATCTCCTATCTGTGCGATGAGCCTCATCTCACACCCTGTCCTTGCCTTATGTTTTCCAATCTTTCTAACTACGCGATGTCCATCAGGAGCATTTTCTTTACCAGCACACTTGTTTATCAACTCCTGTAAGCCCTTCACAGCCTTACTATCGCGCAAAAGTTTCATGCAGGTTTCCAGGAACGTGGTGAGCACAGAGAGATCAATGTCTATGGGCACGTTGGGTTCTGGTAGTTTGTCCTAACTTCCCGAGGTAGATACCTCATCGAAGTTTTTCTTTGCCTCCATAAACGTTTCCTTTGCATGTTCTAGATTGAAGCCAAATTCCTTTTCTAGGGCCTTGTAGACCCAACCATTCTCTTCAGGTTTTTTTCCTTTACTATCACCAGTCATGATTCCTCTTCTCAATACGATATTCATATTGGGATCCTCCTTGTGCGGCTCAGCCCTCTTCATTTGTAAGTTTTGTGTAGGGAGCTGAGGCTACACCTTCTTCTCCTACATCTTGGCTATCCACACAGGGCATTATTATATCGTATGGTCAAACTGACAAGCATGTTTGAATCTGACACTCTTGTGAGTAATGCCATAGCGTCCCGCAATTATAACAAATAACCCGCCCACGACCTCTACTAGGGCCTCCTCCTCCTCGGCCTCGTCCATGCCCCTGATATCCTCCACGCACTCCCCCAACGCCCTGATCCTTAGTCCAAGTTTCTTCTTGCATTTGATACACAGGTTTCCTTTCCATCATCAATTCTTAGCTACGGCAGTGGCACTCATCGTGGCCCACCGATTTGCAGAAATAGCATAACAATTGTTATGGTGTATGCACAAACTTTTGCAGAAAATGATAATTATCTGTTACGTGTTTTCCAAACCCCTGACAAATAGTGCAACATAGTGTAGGTCCCGTACTTGGTCCTACTAGAGCTTCCTGCCTTAGGGGAATTGGTCCCCCCCCTCGTGATATAATTTGTGAAGACAGGGAAATGATATTCATCATGCCCCTGGCTCTTACACTTGAGGCACCAAATTTCCGTTCGCACCTCTAGCCTAGCCTCTTTTTCTTTTTTCAAGCTCTCCAATTCCAAGGAGAGCTTTTGCAACTCCAGGTGAATTTTTTGAACTCCCAAAGATGCGTCCTGAATAGGCGTCTCATGCAATTTCATCATGATTTCTAGGGCTTCTGCCTGAGTCTCTATCTTCTACTGCAATAAAGCAATCCTCGGGTGGGGTAGGAGCGAGGCTATAAACCACTCGCGGTGCTAACTATCTGTGAGTTGCATATTAACTTCGTGGATCACACACTTCAATATTTGATATAACTCCCATGGCATTTCACCAACCCTCATCATCATTTCCTTGAATCCAACTACTGATTGCGAGTTAGACTTAGGCTTATTGAATTCTTTATTCAAAGCGGCCTTAATGTATGCTAACGATGCCAAAGGATTATTAGTGTAGTACTTGACGTACCATGTCAACGCGTGATCCTAAAGAGTGGTAACGAACTGCACCTTCTTCATATTATCATCCATAATTTGTTACACTATCCACACAACATTCGGAACAAACCAAAATTGATTCACATCCTCACTCCCTATGCCCTTGACAGCTAGTAACTTCATTGTATTCGACATGTTGAATGACAGTGGTGGTGGTGGTGGTGTGGGCGAAGTTGTATGCTGTGGAGGTGAATTTGGAGGTGGAGTGGATGGATGATGATTTCGAGGAAAACCCTACCTTATCAGCTGTACAAGACTCCATGGTGAAGACTGCACCATTCCTTTGTCATCGCTCGAATGAGGCCCAATCAATAGGCTATATTCAGGACCTGTTTCCCTCGATATCTGAAAAGATTTTGCTTCGTGTAGCTCTGAACATCAAGGCAATGGCATAACTCGTTTTTCACACAACAACATCTTAATCCAGGTATTCAAAGATCTTAGATACTTAACTCGTGGTCCTTTGAAGAAGCGTCGCTCTGCTTTACTATAGCTGACTGAGGTATCAACCGTGAATTCTATCACAAATCCTCCTATGAATTGACCAAGCCAGTGGTCAACAGCACACACGATCTTATCTTGAGAAGCTTCCAGCCTCTGCACTAATTTTAGAGTCCACACTATTGGATTGTCAAGTCTCTACCTTCCTTGGTCGTCTACCAATTTAGCTATCCACTTGTATAACTTGATCCAGAAGGTGCATAAGAGAATTTCGTGTATTTTTGTGTACAAATATCTGTTCAACCATTTTTCTTTTGACAAATGCGGATTCCTCTTTTCTTGTGCCGCGAATTCATGGATATTTCTATCAAATCACTTCTCAATTTCCTTTTTAGTTAGACTCGAGTGATGCAACATCACACATCACTTTATGCAGATCCCAGTTCTAGAAATGGAACCATTTGTTGGCTTAGTGGGTCCTGACCTAGGTTCAGAGTTAGTTGTGCCAAAGAAAACCCTACACGAATAGCCCTTTTAGCATCAACCCATGTAGCGCGAACTGAAGTCTCACCTGAAGTAGTATGGGGGGATTCTGGAACCAAGTTTCCGCACCCAAAGATTGATGTGATGTCCTTTTTATGTCCTAGATCTGCCTTCATGCAAATTTCTAAGCCCTTAGGGCTTGGCACTGTAGTTTCCTTCAAATGGCCTCTAGACCTTCGCAAAGGTCTATGATCGGCTTCTATGAACCTTTAACAAATAGGTTATCTAATTACGTGCATCATAGACTAGCGTCAGATTGGAATCCACACAGATTTGCTTAAGTGCTTAATAAGCTTAACAAAAAGTATCATAACTTTCGCGTTATTACTTAGTCTATATTGTGTTTAGTTAATAAGGCTTATCCAATAGATTCACGCATCAATACATCATTATTTCATAAAGACATTGTTGGGTGATTTAATTGTCTGTTAAATCCCTATTATTTAATTGTCAACCCAGGGGTTTCGTAAAACTTAGAAGCAAACCAAAATATATAGGACCTCAAATGAAACTATAATCAGCTTTAGAAGATAAGTTATGGAAACTGAAGGGAATGCAATTATAAACTAATTAGAAGGGCATATTACAAATATAAAATTGAACTAAGTAATTTCTAATTCATTATGTAATAAGCAGAAGAAGTGGCTCCTAACTTAGGAGAACCAGATTTGTCCTTCTTCTAGAATACTACTTCATGAACAGAAATCAAAACCACTAATGGACAATAGCTTAAGATGCATAAACAAATAATAGAAGAGGCTCCTAACTAAGGAGATCCTTGTTGTTATTCACTACAAATTCATTCATCATTAATGCCATTGTTGGAAAACTGGAAATTCATAAAATCACTTGAAACTAGAAAAAGAGAACGAATTTCAATTATTACTCATATCAAATGGAAGACAACATAACTTAGACCCTTGTTTGTCTTGTCATATGCTGATAAGATTTAAACTAAAATTCATTCATTAATAATGAAAAATCTTCAAACATCTAAGTAATTAAATGAAAATAAAATCTATAATGAAATAAAATGTTTCTTTGATCCTTTTAGAGTGAGCTCAATTCTCTTAAGAACAAAGTGACAAACTATTCCATAAATTCATATACTACATTAAGACAATTTATATCTAAAACTATAGAAATAAAACTTTATTCTATTCCATCATAAGTTAGGATACATGCTCCAAGAGTCCTCCCTTTGGAATGGAGGAGGTACTCCTATTTATACAAAAACATAAGCAACTAACTCATTAATGGGGATCCACTAATCCCTCCTAGATCCACAAATCCTTCATGTAGTTACAACCAATATGAGACACATATTCCTTTATCCATGATTTTTCTCCATGAGATATGCTTGACCCCTATCCCAAATCTCCTTCAAATCTTCAAGAGAATTCGAATTTGAGCCTTGGAGGCCACATAAGAGTTTCCAAATCACCCACACATGTCGCCAAACTCATTCCACCTTTAGGTATAAGCAAATACATGTTATTTTTCTAAATTCTAATCATAAATTCACTTTAAATACATAAAATGAATAACTTTGGAAAATGAAAATATGAACCCATATGGTAATGGAAATATAATGATAATGTGATGAAATGAGGTGACAAAATGAGGATAAAGGTGAAAATGGAGTGAAAGTGTATGCTAATTTGGCGGCCCAATAGACATTATTTCATAACAACATATATCGCAAACATAAACAATAGAGTTAATCAGATAAAACACATGAATTTTCCCAATAGTCTTGTTTATTGATCTTCAATATAAGGTTACAGACTCAAAACTTCCCTGTGCACTCAGCTGCAGGGGTCCGCACACTCAGTTGCGGACACTACACTAGGCCTTTGTGCACTCAGCTGCAGAGCCTTCTCCTCCTTTAAGACTTATTTCTCTGCGCTAACTCTCTAAGGCTCCATTCGCTAAACCCATAGACAAAGACATAGATCTGCCTTAGATTCTCTAGGACACACCTATTTATACAATCCCATGGTCCACAGACCAAGGGTAGATCTCAAAACCAACTCAACTTTACATAAAAAAGGGTAGAAACCTTTTCTTGACTCCTAAATATCTACGTGCTCCTCATCCACAATTCGTGGGGACTTCACAGAATTTTATCAAACTTTACATCAAAACTTGGGTTTTTAGCCCAAAACTAACCCAGGGGACCCCATCCCAACACCCACTAAGGGTTTTACTAACAAAATCACCCAAGGATAATGCTCAATAAGTAAAGTTTTTGGTGGGATAAGATGTAGTTCAAGTTAATGAGTCCAAAGGACCTATGGATAAATCTAGGGCTTAGAAAAACCTAGAGAGGCTCAAATAGTTTCTCAAACACATGTTACCTTTAAATTACAAATTATTGTTATAAACTAGTGTTTCAAGTAGAAAAATTACATCATGTAATTTTTTATAACAATAATAACAAAATATCCTAAAATTAATAATAAAGCAATGAGAAGAAAATTTTATGTAATGAGTAAACTAAGAAAGAGTATACAACAATTTTCAATGGCTAAAAACACATAAAACAACAAGGAAAACCCTAGATGTTAGCCCTAAGTAATGTCTGAAAATGCAAGAAAAATAATATTTATGCTTTTCCAATTTAGTACATGTAATGCCTCCCCCTAGACGTTATAAAATGTAGATTTTCCATAATCTAACCCTAGTTTATTGTAGAAAACATAAAAAAAAATATAAATTTTAGGGTTTTATTTTATCATTTCAAGGGGATTGACACAATGGTGGACTAGTGCTTTTCTCAATCAAGGGACAAATGAAGTCCAAAAAGAACTGTGGAAGAGGACCAAGAGAAGAGATATATGAGAGAGTGGAAAATAAACAATGAGATTTCTCTACTTCACAAACCCTTGTGTCTTTCAATCAATTTGGAGATAAAATTCAAGGAAGCTGTACCAAGGTTCCTCATTGGAAACTTGATGATAATGTTTTAAAGGAGATGTTAGAGCCATAAAATATTCAATAGGTTTGGTAAAAATCTAAATGAAACCCTAATTCTACAACAAATACAAGATTGAAGAAGATACTTACAATCAATTTGCACAAAATCACCATAGAATCACTATTTACCATCTAAGAGAAGGAATAATCCAATCACAATATTTTCCCCAAGATAATTTGCTACTTTAATGCTCCATAATGACCAAGAGAAAAGAAACAAACTAGTGCATTATCTCAAGTGTGAGTGTGACAATGATTCCAAGCTAAAACAAACTCCCTCTACTTATAGGGGGGAAACTAAGTTGATTAGTCCAAAATATACTAAAATCCCTAAAAATAATATAAAATGTGATTACAATTTAATTATGTCACAAGATGACCCCCAATGATAGTTATCTCAATGCTAAATCATAAAACAATCTTTAATTAACTCACACACATGAGTCAAAATTGCCTTAAAGTGTGACATCATCCTGTAAAAGTGCACATTTCATCAAAAGATGCCATAGATCACTCGAGAAGGTGCTCCTCACTCAAAAATCCAAGGTGCCCAATTAACAAGAAAAAGCTCCCTCATGAATAAGGCACCATCATTAAATAAGCACACGTCATCAATCCAAGCCACATGAAGGGGATGTCAAGAAGCTAGGACATGATGTCATCATGCTGAGTAGTATACCATCCCTTTCATAGGGATCTCAAATAACCATCATCATGAAATCATCCTAGATACATGGAAACATCCATCAAGAAGATAAAATTCCATCCTAGGGGTGCCCTGTCATCTCTAGGATACGATGACTCTCTAAGCAATACCTTGGCTCAGATGTGTACCATTTCATCTTTTGAAGGGAGAGGAGAGTGTCATCCACTATGTTAGGTACATCCCAAGGTCAACACTCCTCAAAAGGTGGTCAACGTCATGGTTTTGGTACTCAGTGTAGTCATTAGATGGGATTAGACATCCTATTTGAAGCATTGGAGAAGCATGATACACTACTTCAAGGGATGGAAACTAGACTTAGGAGCAAGCATATGAAACATACTTATAGAATCAAGTGAGATAAACATTATAGCTATAAGAACCATAAGAGTATTTCAATGGGCCATATGTAATTTAAAAGGAATTAAAGTACTTCACATAAACATCATATTCAAATGTATTCCTAGATTATAATTTTTAAACAAGTTACCATGCATAGATATGGGAGGTTTATCAAAAGACCATATTAGGTTCTTCCAACCCTAAGAGGAGGAATATTTCCTATGTTGGATCATAAATCAGTAGGTGGAAGTGATTAGTGACATGGTAGGGGTTTACTTCATGGATGATGCCACATAATTTATACTAGTTATGAAATTCCAACATCCTTAAGGGTTGTGATGTGAATAAGGAGCAATTGTGGGACATGAGTTACCCATTTCCTCAACCTATTTTACCACCCATCTTATGCGTCTTTTTCTATATTGATTTTTATTTTAGATGCATAACTTGGGTTATAATATTTCATGGATTCATCATTGACCCCTTAAAGATGAAGCATTTCATTACTCATCAGGGTTGGGATAAGCAAAGTTCCTTTTATTTAGATAGTTCATGATTTAGCCATGAACTAGGTGAGGGCTAATCAGGGGGGTAGGTATTAGGGATAAAATTTTGTCCAAACACTTTCATATATCCTTGATATTTTTCATTTTAACATCATGGTTCATTTTCTTTCATTTTTGTTTGCTAGATCAACCTCCTTGGGTAAAGTTTTCAGTCCCCTACTTAAGGATGAGGAAAGTAGGGAACCAAATACTGGTGAGAGATAACAATAAAACCAAATATGGGATAAAGATATAAGGGAGAAATAGAAAGTGTTAAGTATGGATTACCATAGACATGCAACATCAATTAATGCCTCCTATTTGTGCCCCTTTTAGACAATGAAAAGAAAAGATTCAAAGAGGGTTACACTAGAGTAGGGGAAAGAGATAACCACCAAGGTGAAGCATGGGAATAAGAGTACAACCAAAAGAATTATATCATCCAGTTCAATCTTTAATCCACACTATAATTCCGTTAAACATTAAATAAAATAAATTGAATACAAAAATAGTTAATGTACTTTACAAAAGATGGCCCACCTTCATTGGATGAGTAGGCTAGATGAAATAAAGCACTTACTAGAGAATGGATAGGAGGTTTGTGAGGCTATCTCTCTCTATATTATTATACTACTGCTGGCTGGAAAGATGAACAAATAGGAGAAAAATTTTCTCCTAGGGGTTACCTACTAGGGTGCTTAATATTCCCTATAATCCCTTGTAGATTTTTTTTTTAACTACAGTTTTAATGTCTATAATATATTTGTAGCAACCTTGGTGACATGGGAACATTTCAATTCACCATTCTCAAAGGTATTGCAGGTTTAATCCTTTACAATTAATTATTGTAAACAAATTCTTAATTAAAATAGAAAATGTGCAATGGAAAATAGACATAATAACACAAACATTTTATCTTGGAAACACAAAATCGGGAAACTAACATATTTTTTAACATATATTTTCTATACAATATTACAATGCAATATATATCCCACAAAATATATGATTTGTCAATCCATTTACCCTAGATTACAATACAACCATAGTTCCTTAACAGAAACTACAAAACCATGGGAAAAACCACAATGCACCATAAAATTGTTTTTTAGAAAAATCCGTGTCAAAAAACACAAAAGATAGATGCAAAAAACTACCCAAATTTTTTCAAGGATGCTTCCCCCTTTGTGATCTTCCTGCACATGGTGCAACGTACAACAATAAATCTAGTCATGCAAAGAATATAACACATACCCAACATTCTCCCACTTGTTTTTTTCATTGTACACAGGGGGTCACAAGAGTACATGATCAGAATCTAGGGCAAAAATCTGCAATGTTCTTCAAAGTGTCCACTTTTCCAGTATCACCTTCTTGTCTTCAATATATCTCTCACAGAGTGATACTAAACATCAATATGCTTTGTCTTCAAATGAAAATTAGGGTTCTTTACCAAGAAGATAACACTTTAAATATCATAATCTATCCTTACAACTTGTTGTACCAACCCAATACCTAAACATAATATTAGTAACAAAAACGATTCCTTTCTTAAATGAGTGGATGCCATATATTTTGCCTCTATAGTTGAGAGTGCCTGTACATATTGTCTTTTACTCATCCAATTGATTTCTCCTCCAAATAGGTTAAACATATACTCACTTGTAGATATTCTATGATCCAAATCTCTAGCCTAGTCTACATCAACAAGGCCATATATGTCCAACACTTTGTCCAATATTTGTCTCCCTTGGTAGCACAATCCATATCTAGTAGTGCAACACAAATACATGAAAAACCTCTTAATTTTTGTCCAATTCTCCCTACCCAAATTTGATGTACAGCTGCTCAATACTCCTACTACATGTGTGATGTTTGGTCTAGTACAGACCATTACATACATCAAGCTTCCAATCTCACTAGCATATGGAACGAGCGAAATGTCCTCTTCCTCTTCCCGTGTATTGGAAAATTGATCTATATATAACTTTACACCTACAAGAATAGGCACCTTTACCAATTTATGTTCATGCATATTAAACCTCTGCATTATTGTCTCTACATACTTCCTCTGACTTAACCAAAATTTCCTATTTTCCCAATCTCTTTTCATTTCCACGCCAAAGAGAAAAATTACAGCACCAAGATCCTTTATGTTAAATTTAGAGGACAACTGAGTTTTCATTTCTTGGATGATTTCCTTGTCATTTCCAATAATTAACATATCATCCACATACAAGGAAAAATAAATAACATTATCACCAACTAATTTTAAATATACACAATGATATGCTTTTCTCCTTGTGAAGTAAATTCCCAACATATAATTATCAAGTTTTTGATACCACATCCTTGGTGATTTCTTTAATCCATACAAGGACATTTTCAACCTACAAACCAACTTTTTCTTTCATTTCACAACAAAGAATTCTGGTTGCTTCATGTATATTTCTTTTTCTAGATCCCCATGTGGGAATGATATCTTCACATCCATCTTTTCTACTTTGAAATCAAAATTAGTAGCAACAGATAAAATATATATAATAGAATTTAACTTGGCAACAAGATAAAATATATCACCCGAGTCAATTCCCTCTACTTGGGAATAACCCTTTGCTAATAACCAAACTTTGTATTTCTCCACTCTTCCTTCGGAATTCAACTTTTTTTAACACCCATTTGTTGCCAATGGGATTTCTTCCAATGACAACTCCACTAGATCCCATGCCTCATTATTGTCTAAGGTTTCGATTTGTTTAACCATGGATTTTTTCTATAGTTTTTGATCCTCTAAATCCACTACCTCCCTAACAATTATGGGATCATCATCAATCATAAACAAAGTAAAATTTGAACAGAAATCAGGTGGATTATACCTTTTTGGCCATCTTCTTTCCTAAACAATTCTCCTTATTATCGGAGTATGTGGTTCTTCTTCTTCTAATTCCTATTCTTTTACAAAGTTTGAGTCAACACCCTCCATTTTAAAGTCTATCATTTTAGGTTTTTTTTTCCCTTGGTAAGAATTCCTATTTGACATCTTTGACATCTCTAAATATGACATCTTGATTGTTTTGTCACTCAAATTGTATAGGAAATATGTGACAAATCTATGGATGGGGGATTTCAATCTGATACCCGCCCTCTCCATTCTAGCTATCTCCCTACAACAGGATATGGGGGGTAGTCCCTATGAAATGTGAAGATGAAAGACCCGTCGACAACTAACAAGTCAAGGAGACACAGCTGAATGGCTTGGAAACTTGGCTAATTTAGTAAGTTTAGTGATTAGATTACTTTGAAATACTAATGCCTTAAATGGAGTCAAAATACTTTCTTAACATGAATTATCTACCAAGCCATCAGATGAACAATTTCTTCTTTAGGATGCTTCACTATCCTATATGAAGTGCAACACCTAAAACTAAGTGAAGTGCAAGATATTTGTTTACTTTAAACTAGATTACATATCTAAATAAATCCTTCCTCTCAACTACTTTGAAACTAATGTCTAGTGTAGGTAGTGAGAGAGAAATCCAATGAAAGACAACAAAGGCTATATTAATGATACATTCCATGGGGTTCTAACCACTTGATGCCTCTAGTGCTATAATGGTTGTGGCTGTGACGATTGTAAAGTCACTGTATTAACCACAAAAGAGGGTCTAGGTTTCACAACCTGGGTGAGAAAGGTTGTCCTATCTTTGTATCAACCAAGCTTATGCTTGGAGGTAATTTAGTTAATGCAAGATTAGTCCTAAAATGTAAGTGCAAGATGAGTGATCATCTTTAGGTGAGATTGTTAGGGGTTTTAAGTACTTAGAGGCAAATTACAATGATATTCAATTTAGAACAATGAAGTACTTAACAATGTATAATGACAATCTTCACCAAAATAAAGTGCTCAATGAACCAAATAGATAGTGCCAAAAAATGTTATCAAGATCACAATAGACAATTTCTCATGAAATGACCATAAATATACAAAATCCAATGCTTCTTTCAATAATGCCAATTAAATGATGATATTTAAATACAATTAAAAACTTCTTGATATTACCAATAGAATGCCAATGTGCCAATTAGATGCAAAAGAAAAAAATTGAATTCCTTATGAACATGGTTAATAATTCTTTGGATAATCACAAAATTACTCTTATCACAATTATGATGACAATTAAGTGCCTTAAGAGTGAAATTGATTTGCAAGATTATAATTTGAGGATGTGAAGCTCACTTGCAAGAAACAACTATTAAATCCACAAAAAGTGCTTATTCCACAATGACAATGAAGAGAAATGTATTCACTTGTCCAATAACCAATTATATCAATGACAAGTAACAATTTTATTTGAAGACCAATGTCACAATAATACTAGCTACACATGAGAGAAAGAGAGAATTAAGCCACAATATTATTCTTTAGAGCAACAAGCCAATCTTACTAAATCAATTAACCTTTAGAGAAATTATGTTCTTATTTATATTTCTGAATTATATGAGGATGCATGCTTATGCAAAAAATGCAAATGCATGCAATGGAAGCAAGATGGGGCAGCCAAGAGACCAATGATTGCAACAGTAAGGAAAACACCAAATTTCACTAGAAAACACTTATTCAAGATGCACAAGGATGCAAGGAACAAATGCCAAATGAAAAGAGATGTTTGTCAACAACTTTTGACACCATTGTTATGTTTATATCAGACCTTATGATGCATATGATAACCTTCAAATTAGTATGACAGTCCTCAACAAATCACAAGATATGCCAAATAATGCAAGCCCAACTAATGCCAATTATTTACCAATGATGAAATATGCTTGCAAATTGATTATTATGCCACTATTATATGTTTTTTTCACTATTGTAGGTGACTTTTAATGGCTATACGTGATTATATTAGACTTTAAAATTTAAACAAAATCCTCAAAACTTTACTTATATGCAATCAATTCAACCACAAAATTATTTTTGTATGCCTTAGGTGAATGATTAATGAATTTAGGATTGATTTATGTGTTTAGGCCCTAAATACACCATTTTCATTAATAGGCTTCAAAATTTAAATGAAATAGTGATGAGGCAAAGAAGGTTAGAAGGAAAACCACTAGGTCTAGAATGATGCTAAGAGGCGAAGGGAAAGGCAATTTTGAGGGGAAAAAGGCCTAAGAATGCCATAACTAGGGAAGAGAAGGCCTAAAAGGCCTGTGGTAGAGGGAAAAAGGGCAAGGGAAGAGGGTCGAGAGGGAGTGAGGCTCCTCTAAGGTTGTGGCAAGGCCCTAAAGGTTTGTGACACCTAAGGAAAAGCCTCTTAGAGGCCTGTGAATTGGAGGAAAGGCCCCTTTATGGATATAACTCGTTGAAAGAGAACAAAGGGAGTTGTGGCTAGGGTAAACGAGGCCACAAAAATGCTGGAGGAGGTCATGACTAGGACTTAGAGGCCTTAAATTTTTTTGAAGCCCCTGCAATAAAAAAAATTTCCACAAAACAAAAAAAATTCACCTTGAATGGCCAACACCCTCCTTCCTTGGCTAAGCATTGATATTGGAGAGGATTGAAGGTCTACATCTTGCCTTCCTAGGCCTAGATCTACCTCAAAACTCCAACAAAAATTCCCAAGAAGGCTAGATGTCACACTTGGAAGTGAAAACCCTTCAAACCATAGCCTTAGGGCTAAATGTTTCCAAAAAAATGATTTCCTCGAGGGATTTAAGATCCACCTGCAAAAAATGAATAAAAGATTTCCCAAAACCCCAAATATGTACAAAAAAATTTCAAAACCCCCAAAACCAAAATGCTAAAAAATAAAACAAGGGTTATAATAATTTACAAACATTTACAAATTAAAATTATTAGCTCTCATTAGAAAATTATTTCTTTGTATCACAAGCTCAAATAAAAGTTTTGAGAATTTTGTTTTTAAATAAATTTCATGGATGAATGATTTCAAAAGATAGACTAGCTAAAACCCTCCTACAAAATAATTCGTCACAACGAAGGCTTAGAGCCCAAACAAGGCCAGCTCTTCCTCACAGTCTGTGAACTTGGAGCCCAAGGGATAGTGTTATACCTAAGGTCCTACGTTTGAGAAGACCGTTAGGGTGCAAACCCTTCTTGGAGTTCCCTTCTTCTTTCTTTGACCTGCAAGACAAACAAATCAAAGAACACAACAGTACATGTATAGAAGTTTATATATAAATCATCTTTATGCTATAAAGTTAGTTATAAAAAATCTTTAAGTAACCACTTTCATAAGAATTCAACACAAGAATCTCATAAGCATAAAGAAAGATTATTCGGGAACAAAGACGTGTTTCTTTATATATAAAGGCAAATAAAGTACATATATCGGAAAGATATCACCTGAACACCTTCAGCAGGCTCCAAGCAAGCTTCCTCCCGGATTCGTTCCAGCCTCAAGCCTCCGACAAGAGCTCCTTCCAAGTCTTACTCAATGATGATATCAAGGATGAATGATCACCAATACACATGGAAACAAGGGTTTCCTATGCAAAATGGGGGAAGTGCAGAATGCACCAAGGACTTCAGACCTGGTCTAAGGGGAAAATCTCAGCATAATAATCTTGCTCTCCTTTCTCTCTCTCCTTGGCCTTCCCTTTGATGTCTTTTTATACCCTCTCCAAAGTAGTTTTTTAGTTAGGAGTTGGTTGGGAACAGTTGGGCCACGGGCACTAACAGGTGATCCAGCAGGTAAACCCGCGATCACCACCCGAAAAAGAGGAATTTATTATTTTTTTTAAGTGTTTTAATAGATACACGCGGGTTGGGTATGACAGACCCGCGTGTACACGCGTTTAACACAGGGCAAAGTCGCGTATAGGGAATAAAACACTGTTTTTAAATTTTTGGACCAGGCCTGGAAGGAGGGGTTGCCCTAGGCCATAAGTGCAGCATCACAAACCATAAGAGTGAGATTTGGAGCTATAACAGATAGCGTACCTGTAAATCTATATTAAATCTTAAGATAAATTCTTATATCATATAGTGAATCAAATCACCTAATATAACTCGTACCAATAGAAACATAGTTACCAATGAAATAGAACTATTACCTCAAAACGGGTACTCGAGCCCAAAAACCCCAAAAAAACAACCCAAAAATGAAAATTGTTTATGCCAGAACGATGTTTTTTTTTTAGGGTAAATTTTCAACTTTTTTTTTAAATGGAAGTAAAAACCATTTTTTTTTTTAATGGATGAAGAAAACACCCTTAAAAAAATTGTTTATTCTGGAATTAAAAAAAAATCGGGTTACAATTTTGACATTTTTTAGCAATGGAGTTAAAGAGAAAATATTCAGACTTTGAAAAATTGTAAAATTCCAACAATTCTCGGACATGATGTTAAAGATAAAATATCATGTCTAGAATCGTGATAATTCCAACTATTTCCATCCATGTTGTTAAAGATAAGATATCTTGACTCTAAAAAACCTTGAAATTGTAATTGTTTTCGACCATAGAATTAAAGGTAAAATATCATGACTTAGAAAAACATTAAAATCTTGACAAATTTTCAACCATGCAATTAAAACCAAAGATTATGACTACAAAAAAATCTCAAGTTTTCAAAATATTTCAAGCATGACATTATGGAAAAATTTTGTGACTAAAGACACTTTAAAAACGAATGCCTGAATGAAAGAGTTATTATACCAAGAGTAATTTTTTTAAAATGTTAAATGTATAACAATTTTAAAATCTTAGCCTAAGACAACTTGAGACATTGCAAAAAAAATTAAAAATCAACTATCAAATTGACACGCAGTGTAGGTGAGCTCAACCCATTGTAATGAAAACTTAAAGACCAACCATGAAATTAACACATTGTGGGGCAGACTCGATTCATTATAACAAAAAATTTCAAATCAACTATCAAATTGCACATAATGGGATAGGGTTGCTAGAAAAGCATTGACAAGAAAACAAAAATTCAAATATTGGAAAAAAAATAATAACAAGTAATAAAACATAAAAAAAGAACATGACAAAAAAATCGAATATAAAATATATATCTATATATATATATATATATATATACATAGGCACATCGATGCATATATATAATGACTGAACTGGAATTTATCCAAGACAAATAATTAAAGGTATTACAGACTCATGTGCATCGATGTGCCTATGTTACTTATGCAACTGATCAATAAGATTGCTAGAATACATAGACACTGAGGCAATCAGAGAAAACATAACAATCAAACATGTAAACAAAACAAGTTTAATAAGGAGTTCACCCAATGCTCCTGGGCTACATCTCCTGGTCCAGTCTTTCAGTGGTGGCCTATCTATTATGTTTTCTAGCAGAGTTTTACAACAGTGAGCTCGATTCGAGACTCACTAAACAAAATGGAGTTAGTAGGAATGGAGTGCACAGACTCTCCTTACTGAAACTCGACCTCTGAGGGTCACAGTAGTATGATAGGCCTATGCTGAGGAGTTTTCTTGAACCTCTCAAGACTTCAATGGAGAACAAAGACTCTCTGACTCTCTCTGGCTCTGTCTGGCTCAATGTTGCCTTCAGGTTAACTCGGCTCCTACTCTCTGTTCTCTGCTATTAGCTTTCTACGTCTCTGTGTGTTTCCTCTCTGTGTACCACTCTCCTTCTGCTTCTATCAGTTTATGGCTTTAAAGCTAGTCTGTTTTTTTACTGCTCTTTTCCGCTTCCCAGCCTTCTGGTTTCCTTACCTCTGTCTGTTCAAATTCCTCTGCTCTGCGTCATCATCAATGGGTAATGCCTTGTAGGGAGGTGGCCACCTATTTGCTAACAAACTGGGTGTTAGATTGCTGGATTCATATTTGAATGGCCGTTAAATTCGTTTGCTTCAAGATCGCCTGTGAACACGAATCTTTTGCCAACTCATCATCCACGTCGGACTTCAAATCCCCTGTCATCTTGATTTTTTTGACTTTGTCAAATCTGGTCAGTCATCGGGACATATCTCTACAGTCGATCTAGATCCCCCAGATCCTACGGTTGTCCTTCATGTCGGGCGGACAAGTCGCACGATGTTTACTTGTCCAATGCAGGCGATTTTCTCTCTCATCCGCTGGACGTGTGTCGCTCAGTGTATGGAATCGGGCAAGACTCAGCCAAAACTGCTTACTGCCTTGAAGCCTTTCAATATCCTGCTGGTTTGGGGAATCCCGTGCTACGGAACCAAAACGGTTACTTTTTTGCATTTCATAGCGTTCTCGAGTTCGGGCGCTTAGGGGCTTTCCTTCGCTGAGGGGGACGCCCTTTGATACGCGATTAGTGCTTAGCGCTAATCACGTATTAGAATCCACCTCTGTTTCCCGAATTAGCCTCTGATTTTTCTAGTTTTGTGCCATCACGCTTTACCATGGGCCAATGGTCTGTGTGCTTGTCTGAGGGTCTTCGTTGCTCTGCTCTGGCCATAACTGCAATTTTTATGAGGATTCCTTCTAATAGCTTTGATTTTTTCTAGGACTTGAATCTTTTAGCATAATTTGAAACAATCCTGAAAACTTAGAGAGTATTCTAGGATCCAATTCGGATCACGGCCTTCCCACTGAAAAAGCTTTTGGACCACCAAAAGTTGGTTTTTTTTTTAAGCATCAATCAAGTGAGGGTATTGCTTCCTCTCTTACCCAATTTCTATCCATTTCGCATTGCTTGGTTTTGAACCTTTGAGTCCGATCCTGAGGTACTCAACATTCCCTCCGTGTGAAGTTTTTACCTTCTTATCCATAACTGTATCTTCCTGCAACTCATTAAGATATTTAGGTAACAGATCATCAATACAAGGCAATTGACTCTGCTCTTTAGGATATTTGATTAATGAAGGTTCAAATAGTGTCAAGCTGTCTACATTAATGACTGAGTAGATGTGCATGTAAGCTGGTAGATCAAGGCGAAAAGCATTCTCACCAATTTTCTCAAATATCTTGAAAGGTCCATACCTTATTGGCTTCAGCTTCTTTCCTTCTCCTTGCATTCGGTCTTTGTTGATATACAACCAAACTTGATCACCAACTTGGAAACTATGCTCCATCCAATGCTTGTCATGCCTTGCCTTGTACTTGGCTTGGCTCTTTTCCAGTTGTTCCTATACTGCATAGTGAATCTCTTGGATTTTTTCAATGAACTTGGTTGCCTTGTCCACATCACTGTGTCCATCAACTACTATATCTTTACCAAAGACAAAATCCAAGGGAGACCTTGGTGTGAAACCAAAACAGGTCTCAAAAGGAGATCTTTGTGTAGAAGAATGTTTAGCTCGGTTGTATGCATGTTGCACATAACATAAATGTTCATCCCAAATTTTAGGATGCTTGCTGCAATAGCCTCTGAGAAACTGGATCACTGTCCTGTTGACCACTTTTTCTCGGCCATCGGTTTGTAGATGAAAAGTTGTGTTTTTCTTCAACCCGGTATCCATCAATTCCCACAAACTTGACCAAAATTTCCTAACAAATCGGGTATCTCGATCATATATTATGGAAGTGGATAATCCAAAATGAACCCATACATGCTGAAAGAACAACTTTGTAGTTTGTTTAGCTATAATCTGTTTGTTACAAGGTATTAAAATACACATTTTTCTGAACCTATCCACAACAACATATAAATAGTCATGACCTTTCCTAGATTTAGGCAGTCCTCCAACAAAGTCCATGGAAACACTTTCCCAAGGATGAGAAGGAACTGGTAGTGGAGTGTACAAGCCTAGTTTTCTATTGCTAGGCTTGCTTTTAGCACACATGGTACACCCTCTTACATATCTAGAAATTGTCTCATTCATTTTTGGCTAATAACAAAATCTTTGCAATTTTGCAACCGTTTTACTTACACCAAAGTGACTTGATATTAGAGAAGTGTGTGCTTCTCGAATTATCTTTACTCTTTCAGTTTGTGGAATGCATAGCTTCCCACAATGATACAAGAGTTGGTCCTTAATATGATAATCCAATTCTTCTACCTTTTTTCCTTGACTCAAATTTGCATATACATCTTTAAAATATATATCTTGAGCATATTGTTCAATGTAGCTTTCATGCAATACTGAATTATGCTTAAGTATAGTAGATGCATTTATAATTGGTCTAGATAACATATTTGCACTTTATTGTGTATGCCCTTTTTAGATCTGATGACTAAATGAAACTGTTGTAGAAAACCCATCCATCTATAGTGTCTTGATTGCTGCAACTTAGTTTGGGAGTGTAGACATTGAAGTGGTTGATGATCAGTATGTATAATTGTCTCCTTTCCCATTAAGTAATGTTTCCACTTTTTCACACTCTGTACTAATGCATACAATTCTTTATCATGTGTAGGATAGTTAACTACTGTAGAATTAAATGTCTCAGAATGATAACATATGGGTTTATCATGCTGAATCAACACTGCTCCCATGGCATAGTCACTGGCATTTGTTTCAATCTCAAATGGTCTTTGAAGATCAGACAGTGCTAGTACTAGTGTTGTACTAATCTTTTCTTTCGAGGTGTCGAAGGCTTTCTGTTGTTTGCCTCCCCACTGAAACACCTTGTTCACTCCTGTTAAAGCATGTAAGGGAGATCCAATTGAGGAAAAGTTAGAAATAAACTTCCTCCAATATTGTGTTGCTCCTAAGAAGCTTCTAACTTCTGTAGCAGATTTGGGTTTAGGCCAGTTTACAATGACTGCAACCTTAGAGGGATCTATCTTCAATTCACCACCCCCTACAATATGACCCAAATAATTCAAAGATGTTTTTCCAAATTCACATTTTGAGAGTTTAACATAAATATTTTCTCTTTTCAAAACATCTAGAGTCTGCTTAACATGCTTTAAATGTTCTTCCCATGTTTTGCTAAATATAAGAATGTCATTCAGATATACAATAACAAAATCATCAAGAAAAGGTATGAGTACATCATTCATTACTCTCATGAAAGTAGCAGGAGCATTAGTTAAGCCAAAAGGCATAACCAGCCACTCATACAATCCTTGCTTTGTTTTGAAAGCAGTCTTCCATGCATCTTGCTCTGCAACTCTGACCTGATGATAGCCACTATGCAAGTCTAACTTGGAAAAATAAACAACCTCTTTCAACTGATCTAATAGATCATCTATGCGAGGAAGGGGATAGCAATTTTTTATTGCTATCTTATTCAATGCTCGATAATCATTGCACATTCTCCATGAGCGATCTTTCTTCTTCACCAAAACAATTGGAGACCCACATGGTGATGTGCTAGGTCTGATGAACCCTTTCTCGAGCAGCTCCTATACCTACTTCTTGATTTCTACATTCTCTAAAGCGGACAACCTTTTATACTTGTGGTTGCAATCGTTGTTTCATCTCCTGAGTCTGACCCCAAATCCTTTTGAATAACTGCAGCAATCTTCTTCTTCTTTCCCTCGAACTTCTTAGGTTTCATCTTCGGATGCAAAATCCAGCAATGTTCATCATAATGCCCATCCTTCTTATAGTGAGTGCATGAAGACTTACTCTTCTGTACAATGTTTGTCTTCCTCTCTTTCCATTTCTGTTTTCTTTTCTCCTTATTTTTGCTTGCAGTGGGTTTGGATGATCCCCCAACTTCTGGGTTCCCATTCTTACCTCTTGCTTCAAGATGCGTAGCTTGAACGGATACTTCTATACTAGTGGGATTAAACATGAGGATAGTGTGCCTCATGTAGCTATGTAGACCACCTATATACTTCAATAGAGTCTCAAGTGAGTCTAAAGAAATTCCTAGAATTAAAGCTCTTTTCCTAAATTCTTGAGTGTAACCTTGTACACTTTTCCCTTTTAGTTTTCGAAGAGTTTGCCAGCTCATCATGGCTTGCTACATGTAGGCTAGTGGATAGAATTGATTTTTAATTGCAAAAACAAATTCACTCCAAACAGAAAGAATCTTACCATGTTTCTTCATGTCAGCTTGTGTCCTGCCTTCCCACCATACCAAGGTAGTGCCTCCAAGGCGTAGGCTGGCTAGCTAAATCTTACTCTTGTCTGAGTCAATACTCTGCACTCTGCAATAAACATCAATCTGTCTGATCCAATTATCCAGCTTCTCTGCATTCAACTCTCCATCATATATTAGTAAATCAAATTTAACATCTAATTTAATCAAAGATGTCTTCTTTTTCAAGGCTATTAGGAGGTGTGAGGAATTTTTCTTCTTTCCCTTTGCCTTTGGAGTGGTCATGGAGGAGAGATTCTTCTACTCCTTTGTCTTGTTTGGAGCTTGATGAATCTTCATCTATATGTTTCTTATAGTCCCTATACATTTCCTCAACCATGGATTTCAGGGTCATAAAACTATCCATGAACTGGGGGTCTGATTCCAAGGGATTTTCCCCAGACATTTTCCTCTTAGACTAGATTCTTCCAATTTATGGGTTAGTTTCAGCCAATTCTCCTTCTCCTAATTTAAGCTTTGATCTAGTTAGCATTCAACAACAAAATCCAGCACAAGCTTGTCTAACCTTAGTAACTTAGAGCTCTGATACCACTTGATCTGGAATTTATTCAGGATAAAGAATTAAAGGTATTATAGACTCATGTGCACGGATGTGCCTATGTTACTTATGCAATGGATCGATAAGATTGCTAGAATACATAGACATTGAGGCAATCCGAGAAAACATAACAGTCAAACATGTAAACAAAACAAGTTTAATAAGGAGTTCACCCAATGCTCCTGGGCTACATCTCCTGGTCCAGCCTTTCAATGGTGGTCTCTCTATTATGTTTTCTAGCAAATCTCTACAACAATGAGCTCGATTCGAGACTCACTAAATAGAATGGAGTCAGTAGGAATGGAGTACACAAACTCTCCTTACTGAAACTCAACCTCTAAGGGTCACAGTAGTATGACAGGCCTATGCCAAGGAGTTTGCTTGAACCTCTCAAGCCTTCAATGGAGTACACAGACTCTCTGACTCTCTCTGGCTCTGTTTGGCTCGATGCTGCCTTCAGGTCAGCTCGGCTCCTACTCTCTGTTCTCTGCTATTAGCTTTCTACATCTTTGTGTGTTGCCTCTCTGTGTGCTACTCTCCTTCTGTTTCTGTCAGTTTATGGCTTCAAAGCTAGTCTGTTTTTTTACTGCTCGTTTCTACTTCCCGGCCTTCTGGTTTCCTTACCTCTGTTCATTTGAATTCCTCTGCTCTGTGTCATCATCACTGGGTAATGCCTTGCAGGGAGGTGGCCACCTGTTTCATAACAAACTAGGTGTTAGATTCCCGGAATCATATTGGAATGGCCGTTAAATCTGTTTGCTTCAAGATTACCCGCGAACACGAATCGTTTTCCAACTCATCATCCACATCGGACTTCAAATCCTCTGTCATCTTGCTTTTTTTGACTTTTCTAAATCCGATCAGTCATCGGGATGTATCTCCACCGTTGATCTGGATCCCCCAGATCCTATGGTCGTCCTTCATATCGGGTGGACAAGTCGCACAATGTTTACCCATCCGATGCGGGCGGTTTTCTCTCTCATCCGCCAGATGCATGTCGCTTGGTGTATGGCATCGGGCGAGACTCAACCAAAACTGCTTACCGCCTTGAAGCCTTCTGATATACTGCCGGTTTGAGGAATCCCGCGCTACGGAACCAAAACGGTTACTTTTTTGCATTTCATAGCGTTTTCGGGTCTGGGCACTTAGGGGCTTTCCTTCGCTAAGGGGGATGCCCTGCAATACGCGATTAGCGCTAATTGCATATCAGAATCCACCTTTGTTTCCCGAATTAGCCTCTAGTTTTGCCAGTTTTGTGTCATCGTGCTTTACCATGGGCCAACTGTCTGCGCGCTTAACCAAGGGTCCTCATTGCTCCGCTCTGGCCACAATTGCAATTGTTATGAGGATTCCTTCGATAACTTCAATCTTTTCTAGGAGTTGAATCTTTTAGCATAATTTGAAATAGTCATGAAAACTTAGAAAGTATTCTAGGATCCAATTCAGATCAATGACATAAAAAAAACTATAAAATGTAAAAAAAATTAACCATACCATGTAAAATTAAAGAAAAAAAAGAGAGGAAAAAATAGTAAATTAAAATAAAAACCCAAAAAAATACAACATTAAAAAAAAATTCCCCCACCCACCCCGAGGCCCAATCGGCCAAGGGTGGCAAGGGGACAATTCATGACAAAAAATAAATTAAATATCATAACACATTAAAAAAAATTCATAATTAACTTGAATAAATGAAAATTTGTAATGAAAAATAAATAAATAAAACAAAAAAAATATAAAATATAAAACAAATATATATATATATATATATATATATATATATATATATATATATAAACCATATTTTTCAAATAAAATAAAAATAAAAATGAAGGTTAAATAACTACCAAAAAAATAAAATTAAATAAAATTAAAAAAAAATTCAAAACAATTAAAAAAAATATTTAAATTTAAATTAAATAAAAAACATATATATATATATATATATATATATATATATATATATATATATATATAGATATATATTTAAAAAATAATTTATTAAAAAAAAACATTAAAAAAAATTCAAAACAATTAAAAAAAATTAAATTAATAAAATTGGAAAAAAATTAAAATAGAAATAAAAAAATTAAAAAATTTAAAATTAAAATTAAAAAATTAAAAAAATATTAAAAATAACAATTAAAAAAATTAAAATACAATTGAAAGCAAATTGACCCCTCTCCCCACCCCCTCGCTCCACCCAACTCTAACCCCTCCCCACTCGTCCTCCCCTCCCGCACCCTAGGCCCCCTCCTCCCCTCTCCACCCCACCTGCTCCCGCCCCCCAGCTCTCCCATCCCTCACCCTCCCCGACCCCGATCCCCCCTCTCTCCCTCACCCCTCATCCATCTCCACCCGGCCCTCCCTGCTCGCTCGGGCCCCCAGCCTGCGGCCTCTTGGCTACTGGCTGGGGGCCCGGGCAGGCGGGGAGGCCTGGGTGGAGAGGGTCGAGGGGTGAGGGAGAGGGGGTGAGCAGGGTTGGGGGAGGAGATTTCTAGGGGGAGGGAGCGGGTGCGGTGGGGAGGGGAGGAGGGGGAGAGGAGAGGGGAGGACTGGTGCTGGGGTGGTGGAGGGGAGGGGAGGAGGGGGAGAGGAGAGGGGAGGACGGGTGCTAGGGTGGTGGAGGGGAGGGGGAGTGGGGTCGGGTTAGAGTTGGGTGGAGCAAGCAGTTGGGGGAGGCATCAATTTTTTTCAATTATTATTATTATTTTTTTAATTTTTAAAATTTTTTGCTTTAATAATTTTTTTAATTAGTTTTTTTTTGTTTTTTTTTTTTAATTATTTAAATTATTATTATTATTTTTAATGTTTTAAATTTTAAATTTTTATGTGTTTCAAATGTTTTGAATATATATATATATATATATATATATATATATATATATATATATATATATATATATATCTATATCTATATCTATATATCTATATCTATATCTATATCTATATATAACTTTTTGGTTTTTTTTGTTTTTTGTTTTTTTGTTTTTGTTATTTTCTTTTATGTTATTCCTTAATTTTGTTTATATATATATATATATATATATATATATATATATATATATATATATATATATAAACAAAAGGCTATTTAGAGGAAGCAGGATGTGATGGCACGATCTTAGCTGGGATAGTCATTATCCTTCTTCTCTATGCTGACGATATTGTTCTTTTGGCAAGGTGCCCTTCTGATCTTGATAAGCAACTCAAGCTTCTTAAGGATTTCTGCTCTACCATGGGTATGACTGTTAACACTGACAAAACAAAAGTTATGATTATCAAATCCAAGAAGGAAACTTATGCTAATTTTATGTATGACAATACTAACTTGGAGGAAGTGTATTCTTACAAGTACCCAGGAATTGATATCCATCACAAGCTCAACTGGAACCATAACATTGAGAAAAGGATTAATGGGGGGTGGAAAGCTTATTTTGGTCTTGAAAATAATTGTAAAACAGCAAACCTAGTAATGTGGGATAAAAATAAGTTCCTCTTTGAAACTTTAGTCACTCCTGTTATCTTATATGTCTGTGAGGTTTGGGGTTGCAGCATCTCCAGAGAATCATGGAGAAAGATTGAGCAAATCCAGAAGCGTTTTATAACTTATAACCTGAAAATTAAAAGTAATACACCCTATCCTATTCTCCTTATAGAAGTAGGTCTTTCCCCTATTGAGAGCCTAGCTATGCTTAGGTTTCTGTTGTAGAAGCACAAGCTCAATAACATAGACGATCATAGACTTCCTAAGCTAGCTTTAAATTCCAGCCAAAACCACCTAAGGCTCAATCGAGGATGGCATAAAGACACAAGGGCCTGGTTAAACTATTGGGAGATCAACGAGAATGATGCATTGCAAAACATAAATAACATTAAAGATTTTGTTACTTCTAAGTTCAAAGAAAAATTGTGGTGTGAGAAAGATTTAGCGTCTAAAAGAAAATTAAGTTATCCTAAGAAGGTCATCAACCCCACCCTTGAAGATTAAAAGTATCTCTCTATTTTAACTAGCTCAAAGAAGAAAATGAATATAGCAAAGATTAGAACGAATTCTCATGAGCTCCATAGTGAAACAGGTTGTTAGGCAATTCCTAAAACGCCATGGATGGAAAGGATCTGCCATATTTGTGAGAATAGGAGCATCGAGGATGAAAACCACTTCCTCTTAGAGTGCCCTGCGTACAACCACATTAGATCTCAATTTCACAATCTTTGTTACAATATTGACCTTCCTAGCCTTTTACAATGTCAAAATTATAGTGAGCTCGGGAGGCTTCTCTCCAAGCTTTTTGAGCATAGGAATAAAATCTTAAATCAAAATAAATAATTTGTTTATTTAGGTCCGATAGATCATTGTTTGATCCCAGCGGGCGTTAACCACCACCACCACCACCACCACCACCACCACCACCACCACCACCACCATCATCATCATCATCATCATCATCATATATATATTTAATTTTGTTTTTAAATTTTTATAATTTAGTTTTTTTTTTTTATAATTTTATTTTCTTTTAATTTAATTTTATGTTATTTCTTTATTTTTATAATTTTAGTTTCAAAAAATAATTCTTAATTTTTTTATTATTATTTTTTTGAAATTATTTAATTTATGTATTTTTTAATTTTTAATTTTTAATTTTTTTCTTAATTTTTTTGGTAATTATTTTTAGTTGTTTATTTTATTTGTTATTTTTTTGAGGTTTATATTTTTTATTTGTTTTTTTTAAACTTAAAAAAATGTTTTTAGATTTTCTTTTTTTAGTTTAATTTGTTTTTCTTTGAATTATATTTTTCTTTTGAAAACTTTTCTTTTATTTATTTATTTTTTGTTGTTTTCCGTTAATTTTTTTATTTTACGAGTTAATTTTGGTTTTTTTTTTTACATTTTTATGGTTTTTTTTTTGTCATGTTTTTTTATTTTTATTTTATGTTTTATTACTAACATGAAAATCACCAACATTTACAAAAAATTATCCACACTTAATTCATTAGAAAATTTAAAGTGTAAAAACTAAGCCTTCTAAACAAAAGGGGTTGATGCTCATCAACACTTTTCAAAATGAAGATGAAAATCACTAACAAAAAAAGAAATGTTCACAGTTGATACATAAAAAAGTTTAAGGTGTCAAAAATAAGCCCTCTAAAAAAATGTGTTGATGCTGCATCAACACTTCTCAAAATCAACATGAAAATCACTAACATTTAAAAAAATGTGTTGATGCTGCATCAACACTTTTCAAAATCAACATGAAAATCACTAACATCAAAAAAAAATGTTTGTACTTGATACATAAGAAAATTTAAAGGACCAAAAATATGCTAAAAAAAGTGTATACTGGCATCACCACTTTTCAAAATCGGGTGATTTTTTGCTACCGCAAAAAAACGGGTACTAGTTCACTTTCTCGTTTGATCGGTAACTATGTTTAGAATGTTCTTATCATTGACAAATGAAATAAAAATTAAATATGCAACACAATATATAGGATAAACACATAATTAACACATACAACAAATCAACAGATAGAAGAACACCATGGACTGAACCCCAAAATCTTCATATTATGAGAAAAATGTTTCCAGCAGAGCATCAACTCAATACATGTGTTACAAAATCACCTCATCCAAAGATGGGAAATAGAAGCTAAATGCCTTCCTTATATAGAGAAAACCCCTTCGAGTGGAAAATAATGGCTAGTTGACTTGATCATGTGAAAATAATCTCAACCATTGAAAATAACTTGATCATCTCTAATCTCCATCGTCAAATTTTTATTTTTGAGAATCAATTCGAATTTCTCTTAATAACCATTTTTTATTAATCAAAAAAATAATATTTTGGATTAATTTACTCAAAAAATTGACTTTGTCTTAGCAATCAAGGTTTTAAGGGCTCAAATTTTCTTCAAATATCCATTTTTCCCTTGGTGGAGGACCTCCAAAATTTGACTTCTTTTTGACCCATGATTTTTTTTATTATTTTCCACTTGGAGAAAAATTAATCTCTCTATAATTATTTTTGTAACACCGCCTCCTCCCACATCTACCCACTTTTACCAGCTTACAGTAAACATGAGATGAGGGGTTACTATGATATGAATCAACCTCTTAGATGACCTTAAGTAAATGGAGTCGACGCAACTAGACCTTATTGACTTCCCTTAGGTGCTATAGGACCTCCAGGAGTAACCCAACCCCACCAGGTCTTCAACCTCTGAGACAACTCACCTTTTCCCTGACCTAGAGCCCCAGTCACTCCCTTGCCAAGGCCACCATGTGTTTAAGGGTTCCCAGTCGCTCCTATAGGCCTGCATCAGTGTCACTGTGGCCTTTTTCTTCTAGTGTTGTTCTGCCGACTCTGAGAATTAAGGCTACTTTCCAAGGATGGGGATCGGCCTCTGCCCAGAAAGCTATGAAACTTCCAGAACTCATAAAAGCCATGAACACAATTTTTGCAAGAAAAAATTAGAACTAGGACTTGACCTGACCATCTCCAACTGGGACTGACATTCTGTGAAACACTTGGTAAATATGCAAACTATAGATCATGAATGCAAGTATGAACATAAGGGACTGAAAGCTTATCTGAGGTTTGACAATAAGGGTCTTTACCTTCTCTCGTTAATTGTCTTAACACCAATGAGGTCTTTCATTCATTATTTATTTAGTTATGAGTGAAAACATGAAAAGAGCCATGACTAAGATCTATCATAAAACCATGCTTATAACCAACATATAACTAGATAAATAACCATAAGAGAACAACAACTAAAGCCACATAATAACCAGTACATTTCCTTACCAAAAGTGAGGTAAAATTAACTTTTATTAACCATAGGCAATTACGAATCAAATTTGGGACTTCCACGTTCCACTTGACCATAGATTGGCTGAACCAGATCTTTCTTTCAGCCAATCACCCTCGTGCCATATTCCAAGCATGAATGTGGGATCTCATGGGATAAACCAATCCAAAGACAACCAAGGGAATCCAGAGGTTAAACCACCTCCACCCTCTCCATACTGTGATCACACCTAAACCAGTGTCGAGATCACAAAACTGAACTAAACTTGGATGCCTCAGAATTTCTTCACCATCCTTGAGGAATTTTCCTATCTCCACCCTCAAGCTTTACTATGTATCTTGCCATTGCTGGTCAAGGGATTCCTAGGCCTTTGTGAATTTTCCTGAGACCATCTCATCCCAGGTTCCAAAACCATCCGACAATCCAAAGCTCAAAATGAGAACAATCCCATCACATCATGACTATTTGGAAATGGCAAGGATAGGATAAAATTCACTATCGAATCCCGACAAAATCCATGCAATGATAGTAAAAGAACCATATACCAACATGCACATACCATGCATGTCAAAACTAGCTAGGGAATCACACATGCAGTATGCTACCTGTAAAAATTCTCGTTGAAGCTGCTTGATCCTTTCCTTCCTTTTCTTTTCTTGTACTTCTTTGCCTTTCCTTTCCTTTCCTTGCTTGCTTACTTTATTTCTCCTCTTGGTGCTTTCTCCTCTCTGAGACAAATTCTAAGACTAAATTGACAAAAGGTTGACAAAAGGCTACCAATTGATGCTCCGAGTTCTTTTTATTGATGAGGCCTCTAATTTGTTCAATTTTCCATTATTTTTCTTCATTTTTCTCCTCACATGCAACTTGTGACCTTTCACCTCCCTTTTCTCCTAATTTCCTTTATTTTCATAAATAAAATGCCAAAAATACATTTTTGCCTTTCCAAAGCCTTAGCCATTTCCTTTTCCAATATCCCCTTAGCCATAAAACACAAAAAGTGATGCTCATTAGGATATTTTGCCCAGCATTTAGCTTGAAATAGGTGTCCCTTGCCCATGGTCTTATTTTACCTTTATTAACTTTTATTACACGAACTTTTAACCTAGGGTTGTTACAAACCCATCCTCCTTAGGGGAACACCATCCTTAGTGTTAAACCTCACCTAGACCCAACAAAACCGTTGAAGAGAAAAAACATACTACCTATGGAGCTTTATAACCCATCTCATTGTAGTATTTACAATAACATATTGCTCAAAAGGAAAAGCATCATGTAAAACATGACAACCATACCTATTATTAGAGCTTTATAACTTAACTCATTGCAGTATTTACAATAGCAACCATACATAAGTATGTATAAATACCAAGACTCATTTTCCTTCACCAACAAATAATGAAGGATATGTAGCTTGTATCTGATCAGTCATATCTGATGTAGCTTCATTGGGCCCAAAGTGCTTCCACTGCATTTTAACCTACTCAAGTGCTCTTTTTCGGAGCATGAGATGTTTCTATTGCAATATGCATTGGGGTTCTGACTGAAATTCTCCTTATTGCTCCACCTATAATATAGACCAATCAATGACATGATCAACATCCTTTACATCTATTTTAAGAAATGAAACACGAAAAACATCATGGACTTTCATTGTTGGAGGTAGTGCAAGTCTATAGGCCATTGGTCTAATCCTCTCAAAGATCTCAAAAGGCCCGCAATATTGTGGTTCCAACTTGGCACATGACCTGATCCTCAATGATCTCTTCTTGGCCTTGATGTGCAAATACACATGCTCCCCAACTTGAAACTCCTTAAATTACCTGTGTTGGTCTGCATAATTTTTCTACTTTTCATGTGCTTCCTTTAGATTCTTCTTTATACGCCGCATTTCATATTCCATGTCTTCCAATATGTATGGCCCAACATGTACATTTTTCATTAGATCACTCCATCTTATGGGAGTGTTACAAATCCAGCTATACAGTGCCTCAAATAGAGCCATCTTCAGTGAATCCTGGTAATCGATTTTGTATGCAAACTCAACCAATGGAAGGTACTCCTCCCATTTCCTCTGCTAATGCATGACATACATCCTCAACATGTCCTCTAGTATCCTATTAACCCTCTTTGTCTATCCATCTACCTGTGGATGATAAGTTGTGCTGGAATCCAACTCTGCCCCCAATCCTGTAAACAATTCCTTCCAAAACTTGGAAGTGAACTTGGCATCCCTATCCAACACAATATTCTTTAGAACACCATGAAATCTCACAATCCCCCTAATGAAGACCTGTGCTACCTCACTAGCTAAATAGGTAGTCTTCATTGGAATGAAGTGAGTTACCTTCCTCAACCTGTCTATGACAACCATAATAGAATCATGCTGCCTCCATATCATCAGAATACCTGTAATGAAATCCATGGAAATGACCTCCCATTTCCACTCTAGAATTGGAATGAGTTGAAGCAACCAACCTGGATGCTTACACTCTACTTTGACATTTTGACAATCCAAACATATTGCCACAAACTCTACCGCTTCCTTCTTCAGATTCAGCAAGTAGTAGAACTTCTTCAGTTTTGTCAACGTCCTTTGATATCGTGGGTGACCTAAATATAGTTTTACATGAAACTCTCTCAAGATAAGCTTCTTGAGTTCACTGTCATCTGACACATAGATCTTGTCCCTAAATCTCACGAAGCCATCTGTTGTAAGATGATAATCCACATCCTAACCACCTGTACCCTATTGTAACCTAAGCATAAGCTCCCTCTATCTATCATCTTGTTGTCTTGCTTATAAGATCAGATCCTGTAAATCTATCCCATATGAGCTCACTGTTGCAACATGGTTCAACTTCAATTTCCAGCTGAGAGCATCGACAACCTTGTTCTCCTTAACCTTGATTTATCTGGTCTTGAAGTCAAACTTACTAAGGGTAGCCAACCATATAGCTTGTCTGGTGTTCAAATTCGGCTAGTCAAACAGATATATCAACCCACTGTGATTGATCATCAACACAAAACTCCTTCCAAGAAGATAATGTCTCCACATCTTCAAGGCATGAAAAATATCTACCAACTCAAGATCATGAGTCACGTAGTTCTGCTCGTGCTCATTTAGTTTCCTGGACTCATAGCATATCACTTATCCCTCCTACATAAGGAATCCACCAAGCCCTCTCTTGCAAGCATATGTACATACTACAAACTCTTTATCTAGATCTACAATCTTTAACACTGGAGCATTTTTCAACAAATGCTCAAAACTGGTTGCACACTCCTCTGTCCATTCAAACTTCTTACCTTTCCTCTGCAATGATGTAATAGGATATGCATTGCATGAGAATTTCCTAATGAACCTCCTGTAGTAACTTGCTAAGCCCATGAATGATCTGACTTCCTCTAAATTTCTAGAAGCTGCCCACTCCATGATAACTTTTATCTTTTCTGGGTCTATTTCTATGCCATTCTGAGAAACAACATGTCCTAAGTAGTGTACTTCCGTTTGAAAGAAATTTCACTTGCTAAGCTTAACATACAATTGATGCTCTCTTAGCAATCTCATTACTACTGCAAAATACTCTTCATGCTCCTCCTCATTCTTAGAATGTTCAATGAATATAATAAAAAACTTGTCCAGATAAGGATGTAACAAACTATTCATCAAACACACAAAATTAACTAGAGCATTAGTCAAACCGAATGGAACTACAACAAACTCATAATGCCCATACCTGGTCCTGAAGGTAGTCTTGTAGATGTCTTATTCTTTGATGTGTACTTGATGGTATCTTGATCACAGATATATCTTTGAGAACACTGTTGCTCCCTTCACTTGATCAAATGAGTCGTCAATCCTTGGCAATGGGTACCTGTTCTTGATCGTCACCTTGTTCAATTGCCTGTAATCAATGCACAATTTGAGAGTACAATCTTTCTTCTTCACGAACAATATTGGTGCACCCAAAGGTGATACACTTGGCCTAATGTATCCCTTGTCAAGCATTTCCTTCAGCTGCAAATTTAATTCTACTAATTCTTGAGTGTTCATCCTATAAGGTGCCTTCGATGTTGGTGTTGCCCCTAGTACCAACTCAATAGAAAAGTCTAGTTCCCTATGTGGAGGCAACTCTTGAATCTCTATTGGAAACACATCCTGAAACTTCTACAATACAAGGTACCTCTTGAAGATTTATGCATCCTCAACAACCTTACCTTTTCATTGGACATATGAACTACAAACATCATACACCCTTTTCTGCAACTACGCTTAGCCTACATAGTTGTGACCATCCTCACTGATGTATGCTTCTTTTTCCCATGCAAGCTTCTCTTCTCTCCATTATCATCCAGGCACTCTGATATGAAGTTAAACAAAAATGCAACAAATTATAGATATAACCATAAATACAGAGATGCAGCAAAAATAACACTTCATTTCATTAATATCAAAATACTGAATATGCTTACAAACATAATGGAAATAAACTAGCTCGGGCGATGGTAGCTTATCTTTGAGAAGATATGTGGTGGCTACATGCCTCTGAACTATATTACAATGAGGCTCAAGGGCCTATTTATTATTACACAATAAGGGAAAACCCTAAACAAACAAAACCCTAACCCCAGGAGATGGAACACCAAGAGTTTGTGGGCCCTATTGGGTTAGTTGGGCAACCGACTTCTTGGGGTCGTAACTTGGTCAAATTATATCTATTTGGTGCTTATGATACCACGTTGGAAAGGTCTCTCTGAGTACTACAGGATTTGCGGTAGGCCCTTGCCTATGGCTATGTGATTTCTACATACCTCAAAAAAATTTCATTTAGGGGGTAAAAATTACTCCGGAAGTTCAGGACCCGAAAATCTTCTAAAAATAGTAAATTTTTAAATAAACAAGGAAACAGATGAAATCAACTGGAGATCTAGGTGGAAAAGGTGAGTGGACACCAATATCCACTGGAATCATACTCATTATCCTTATAATAGAAATCTACTTTAGTCCTATGAAGATACAACCAATCCATACCCAAGGGCATACTATATGATCCCAATGGTAGTACATTCAAATGTGTTGTTGTAGGCATACCATTCAACTCAAATTCACAAGATTTTATCCAGTGATGAAATCTCTTCTTCATACCTGTATCCAATTGCACCAACCAAGACTCTGCATGCACTTCTTTACTCAAGACACAATTATCCACTAGGTTAGAATTAACATAACTATAATTAGATCCAGAATCAACCAAAATAGAAATAACTTGATCACAAAGCTTACCGTCCATCTCAACGATAAATATCTGGTGATCTTCCTGCTTGTTTTCCATAGTTGAATAAATCCATGGAATACTGTGACCAACATCCCCAACTATTTGTGCCTCTTAAGCGTTATAGATTTGAGGCCTACCTCCCTAGTACAATGGAAAATCCTTCTTACGAAGATCCCTGCCACATATCAACACTGCAATGGTGATCTACTATCACCTCTAGTCTACTACTCTCCAAGTTGTGACACATGTCCCTTCTCAACTACATTGAAATTCTTGTAAGGAGCAACATTCTTTGTCTCACCTACATCCTAAGGTCTTTCCCACTTCAGTGGCCATTTTCCTTTGACTTTCTCATTTCCCTTGAAGTCACATTTAGGCTCAACTTCTCACTTTGACTGCTCATAAAAATGCTTCAATTTACGAATGGATTCATCTAGAGATCTAGGCTCATCAAACTCAATCCGATATCTATATGTTGTTGGCAATCCATTGATGAATCTCTAGATCTTAGCCTTCTCCTCCTTGAGATATGGCACATACCTCAACAAATCCAAGAATCTTCTAGTGTACTCATCATCTGTCATAGAACCCATATGTAGCTCATAAAACTCCTTAGCTCTATCATCATAGTACCTCTTTGATAAGTACTTCTTCTTGAAGATCCTCTTGAAATCATCCCAAATCAAGTCTTCTTCCCAAATTCCCTTGACATTCTTCACATCTTCCCACTAGATATCTGCTTTCCCTTTAAGACTGAAGGTGGCTATCTTGGCTTTCATGTTCTCTGAGTAGCTATGAAATTTGAAGAATTTCTTCATTCCAAGCAACCATGCCTTTGCATCTTCTGGCTTCTTCATCTCTCCATCAAATGTAGGAGGCTTGACTTTCTTGAACTCCTCAGGTAAATACTCCCTCCTCCTATAAGGATGATGACAATGATGATTGTAATGATGTCTCCTGAATGAGGAACTAGAATGATGCCCATACATGCTAGTCCTCTTGTCAAGTGTATGCAGTGATCTATCACCTCTAGCTATGTCCCCTCTATCCAACATTTATCCAAATTTGAGACCTGATACCATAGGCTCCAGTAGTTTTCTCTTCCTACTCTTGACTAATCCTCAGCTGTCCCTATCTTTGTAACTCTGACAAGTTCCGAAGGATTGCTACATTAACCTGTACTTCCTTCTCCTAAGCCATTGCAAGTCTATCCTGAGCCTCAACCAACTTGTCACTGTTTGCTTTGAAACTTCTAATATCTACCCTCAATCTCCTTAATGTATCTGCTATACCAGGAGAATACTCTCCTCCTTGCTGCCCAATTGATCTATAGGGAGAGTCATGGGAATGGTAGTTTACCATTTTTCTTGTCATCTTTGATTTCTCTTCTTCCTGCAAGAATACCATGTCAGATAACCCAAATAGATACCAAAACCAAATCCATACCTTAGTGATGTTCATGGTAGACTTATCTCATCTACAAGATCAATCCACATTAGTATGTACATGTATAATCATAAACAAATCCATCTAACAACATAACGACATCACAGATGACCATACCAATTGTATACCCTGATCCCATGCATTGCAACTGTAACATTGAAAACATCAAACTTACCCAAAGAGAGTGAAGCCATGCTGTGATACCACCCTGTGGTATCATATATGACCCAAAGAGAGTGCAACCTACTCTAATACCACCCTGTAATGTCACCTCCTCCCACATCTACCCAATTTCACCGGCTTACCGATGGTAAACATGAGATGAGGGGTTACTATAACATGACTCAACCTCCTATATGACCTTAAGGAAATGGAGTCGACACAACTAGACCTTACTGACTTCCCTCAGGTGCCACAAGACCTCCAGGAGTAACCCAACCCCTCTAGGTGTCCAACCACTGAGACAACTCAAGTTTTCCCTGACCTAGAGCCCCAATCGCTCTGTTGCCAAGGCCTCCATGCAACTATGGGTTCCCAATAGCTCCCATAGGCCTGCATAAGTGCGACTGTGGCCTTTTTATTCTAGTGTTGTGCCAACAACTATGAGAATTAAGGTTAATTTCCATGGTTGGGGCTTAGCCTCTTCCCAGAAAGCTATGAAACTTACAGAACACATAAAAGACATGAAGGTAATGCTTGCAAAAAAAAAATAGAACTAGGACTCGACCTGACCATCCTCAACTGAGACTGACATTCTGTTAAACACTTGGTAAATATGCAACCTAAAGGTCATGAATGCAAGTCTGAACATAAGGGACTAAAAACTTATCCGAGGTTTAACAAGAAGGGTATGTACCTTCTCTAATTAGTTTTCTTAACACCAATTAGGTCTTGAATTCATTATTTATTCAATTATGAGCGAAAACATGAGAAGAGCCATGACTAAGATATATCATAAAACCATGCTTATAACCAACATATAACCAACATATAACCAGATAAACAACCATAAGAGAAAAATCATTAAAGCCACATAATAACCAATACATTTCCTTACCAAAAGCAAGAGAAACTTAACTTTTATTAACTATAGGCAATTACCAACCTGGTTCGATACTTCTATGTCAACCTAACCATATATTGGTTGAACCAAATCTTTCTTTCAGCCAATCACCCCTGTGGGATATTCAAAGCATGAATATGGGATCTCATGGGATAAACCAATCCAAAGACAACCAAGGGAATCCAAAGGTTAAACCACCTTCACCCTCTCCATACCATGATCACATCTAAACCTGTGTCAAGATCACAAAAACAACCTAAGCTTGGATGCCTCTAAATTTCTTCACAATCCTTCAGGAATTTTCCTATCTCCACCCTCAGCTTTTACCGTGTATCCTGCCATTACTATTCAAGGGATTCCTAGGCCTTTGGGAATGTTCTTCAAACCACCTCACCATAGATTCAAAATCATCCAACAATCCAAATCTCAAACTGAGAAGAATCCTATCACACTATGGCTATTTGGAAATGGAAAGGCTAGGCTAAAAGCAACATTCAAATCCTGACAAAATCCATGCCAATTAAAACAAAAGAACCAGATACCAACATGTACATACCATGCATGTCAAAACCAACTAGGAAATCACACATGCATTCTGTTACCTACAAGTATTCCCACTAAAGATGCTTGATCCTTGCCTTCCTTTGATTTCCTTGTCCTTCTTTGCCTTTCCTTTCTTTTCCTTTCTTTTCCTTTCCTTTCCTTGCTTCCTTACTTTCTTTATCCTCTTGGTTTTTTCTCCTCTCTAAGACAAATTCTAATACTAAATTGAAAAATTGATGACAAAAAGCTACCAATTGATGTTGTGAGATCTTTTTATTGATGATGCCTCTAATTTCTTCATTTTCCATTATTTTCATTCACTTTCCTCCTCACATGCAACCTGTGACCTTTCACCTCCCTTTTCTCCTAATTTCCTTTATTTTCATAAATAAAATGCCAAAAATAACTTTTTTCCTTTCCAAAGCCTTCGCCATTGCCTTTGCCAATTTCCTCTTAGCCATAAAACACAACAAGTGATGCTCACTAGGATATTTTTCCTAGCATTCAACTTAGAATAAGTGTCCCTTGCCCGTGGTCTTATTTTACCTTTATTAACTTTTATTGCATGAAATCTTAACCCAAGGCTGTTACAAATTTCGACTCAAAATTAATTTATTGTTTGGATTAGAATTTTATTTAATTTTCCAGAAAAATTAATTAATTGACTCTAGAGGGTAGTTAATTATATTTCCACTCTCAAATATTTTAGCCATGGTTTCCGATTGCGAGGGACCATGCATTAAAATATTTTTACATCAAAATATTACAATTGATTCAACCCTTAGAAGGGTAAATATACATTTATACCAGACCCTCAAGGCATTATCCAATTCTCCAACACAATACGATCTAGTATAAAACCAAGTGTTCTTATAATAAAATATTTTAGCCATGGTTTCTGATTGCGAGGAACCATGCACTAAAATGATTCCTAAACACACTTTTACATCATACTTGATAAACACTAGGACTCACCTAAGACCTTGTCAACTAATTCCACCCTAGCTTTGGGGTTTAGGCTAGAAGAAAAACTCTGTCAATTAGGTGTGTTTACAAACACACATAATTCAAGGAGGTTAAGAAACTTCCTCGGGTGAAATCATTTTCCAAACTCAGAGGCTTACGTAACTGTTGTTACATAATTAAATGGCCATAGTAGCATCATTTACAATAACCTTTGTAGAAATTGGGTTTATAATGATGAATGATGGCAACTGATGACTTTGATCTTTGAAAAATACCTATCCACTTCTCTATACACTGATTTTTCGGACTGTTGACAAAGTGTAGTCAAAAGACTATAAACATCCTTGTTAATTTATGTGTTCCAAATCTTATAACCTTTTAGACTATCTGTATATCCAATAAAGATTCAATTTTCAACTTTCTTATCCAACTTTATCCTATTCAAATTTGGAAAATTTACATAAGCATCATAGCCAAATACTCAATATGTTTAAAAGAAGTTTTCTTACCAGTCCATACCTCATTTGGACTGTTGTCATCCAACGCTGATGACGGTGATCTATTTACTAGATAATACATAGTGTCCACTACCTCTACCCAAAATTCTTGTCCTAAGTAAGAAACCCTAAGCATGCTCCTTGATTTCTCCATCATTGTCATATTCATCCTTTTTGCAACTAAATTTTGCATAGGTGTTTATGGATCAATATTATGCCTTTTTATATTCAATTCTTACAAAATTATTTGAATTCATTCTTGCAAAATTATCCGCCATTGTTTTTCCTATGCACCCTAATTTTCTTCTCTATCTAATTTTCCAAAAAAACCTTAAACTCTATGAACTTGTCAAATACTTCAAATTTCTTCTTAAGGAAATAAATCCATGTATTCCTTGACAAGTAATATATAAATGAGATGTAATACACATATTTACAAAGTGATGGAACCGACACAAATCCAATCACATCATTGTAAACCAACTGTCAATTCCCTCTGACCTTATATAACCATAGGAGAATCTTAGCCGATTTTTCTTCCCATATAAATAATGTTCACATAAATCAAAATCTAGAGAGAAATTAGACATAACTTCCACCATACCATTATTGTGTATTACTCAATGGCCCTTCTCTCCAATATGTGCCATTATTTAATGCCACAAAATAGTCTTTTCTCCAGAAGCTGAAAGATTTTTTCTTCTTCTATTCCACTCTCAAGAACAATAAAACAGTTGCACCATCATTAACAGTGCTTCCCAACAACTTACATAAAGAAATCAAATTTTTGGCTAAACTTGAGATGTGCAGAACACTAGGGAGTGTTCAATCTTGCCACCCATAAGATTCAACTTGTCTTGTCATCGTCATATGATTCTTGTTGTTGATTCATCTCCTAAGAAAAATCACCATAACCAAATCTTTCATACTCAAAAAACCGATGCCTATGGGGAGTCATATGAAAGGGTGCTCCTGATTCGACTAGCCATGCCTCATGATCTACATGTGTAATTGAATAATTCAAGTACACATCTCCTTGTTCATTTAAGAAGGTTCTTGTTTTTATATAAGGAGTATCTTGAGATCCCTTCCCTTTCTTAGTAATTCTAGATATATAATATTTCTTGTAACTCCCTTCTTTTCGACATCTCTAACATACCATTACGAAATTTCTTGGAGACCTAATTCTTCCTCTAGATTTAGATCTCCAACTCAAGGACTTATTTTTATTTATACTATAGGAGTGTCCTCTTACATACAATGCATCTCCATTCTAGGTTTCCATGTTTTTCTGTCTCATCTCCTCTGATTACAAGGATGATACTATTTCATCGAACTTTAAAGTAGTTACAATACCACCTATGGAAACAACTAAATTATCCCACAAGCCTGGTAGGGAACATAACAAACTGATGCACTTATCTTCATCTAAAATATTAATATCAACATATAATAGCCAACTTTCCATAGTATTGATTGCATTCATATGCTGTCACTGAGTCTCCATCTCCTTTTTCCTCATAATTATTCCACAGGAAGAGTTTGTTCACTAGGGACTTAGACTGGTACAAAGCCCCTAACTTGTCCCATAATTCCTTTGTTATAACTTCTCCTGAAACATTTAGTAACACTGAATCCGAGAGAAACAATCGCATTGAGCACTTTTCCTTTATATCCAACTTGATGTCATCTTATGTTGACATCTATGTTGGTGTAATACTTTGATCCACAATGATCCACTTATATTTGTCCACAAAAAAATATTCCATTTTGAGATTCCATTACTCAAAAATATTCCCATTGAATTTTTCAATCTCTTTCTTTGAACTGCTCACCATTTCCTCTTCACCACATGAATCACTTCCACAAATCTCCAACTGTAGCAGGGTCTACCATAGGGTCGATCCAAACCCCTTAGCTACAAAGGTGTCACCTTGAAGCCAAAACTACCATGATACCAAATGTAGGTTTTAAACATATACAATTAGTTACCACAAACAAATTCTAAATTATAATAGAAAATATGCAATAAAAACACACATTAATGCAAAGATTTTATCCTGGAAACCCAAAATTGGGAAAACCAATAAGTTTTTTAATATATGTTTTATGTACAATGTAATTTATATTAGAATACATATTTTGTGGCATCCATGAGCCACTAAAATATTTAACCTATAGTATAATACAATTGTAGCTCCTTAACCTAAATGACAAAATCGTGAGAAAAACCATTGTCTACCACAAAACTGCTTTTAGCAAAAACCATGTGTCAAAAACCAACAAAAATAAATGCGAAAAACCATCCATTTTTTATAGGGTATAGTTGTCCCCCCTTGTGAACCCCCATTGAACCCGATGGAATGTACACTTCCTAATTCTATTCATGCAAAGAATATAACACTGTAACACCCCCTCCCACATCTACCCAAGTAACTAGCCAACCATGCTAAACATGAAAAGAGAGGCCACTATGATTGAATTCAACCTCCTATATGACATTAAGGAAGTAGAACCAATGGAAACATCACACACAGTCATCCAACATCAACTTCATAATCCTCAGGAGACATGTCAGCCACTCAAACAACCTATATGTGGGTCCCACTGATGTTTTGGACATATTATGCCTCAATCACTCTCATGTTATAGGCAAGGGAGCTACCAAAAACCCAAAGTCGCTCTCAAAGGCTTGCCTGCAAGTGACCAGAGACCAAAATTTCCAGTTCTATGCTAGTGACCTCGGGATTTAAGCCACTTTTTCAGGCCCAGAGCTTGGGTCACTTCCCATAATGGAGTGACTGCTGAAAATCAATAAAAATACAGCGAAACAATGATGCAAAAGAAATAAGTTGAACAAGACCTTCACCAAAACCCTACTAGCCATGATAGGCATTTCATCAAACATATCATCAACATGTAACCTACAGGTGTAAACAATAGAATTAAGTGTAGGGATCTCATACTTATCTGAGAATCACTATGAACCATTACTCCCTCAAGTCATTTGCTGCTTTATCATATATTAGGTCATAGACACATTATCCATTCATATACAAGTAAAAACATGTTAAGAGCCATAAATAGTTGTTATCCTAAAACATACATATAACTAGCATGATAGGGACTAAAATATCATAAACATATTAGCCATAAAATATATATATATATACATCAATACATTTACACATGAAAATCAAGGGAATGAATTTCTCATTAATGAATGCAACAAACCAACCAGAGATGGGACTACCACATTCTACTCGACCATAGATTGGCTGAGCAAAGTCTCTCTTCAGCTAATCACCCCCAATGCCATATTCCAAGCATGAATTTGGGACTCATAGAACACATCAAAAACACCAACAAGCATGGATGCCACCGAATGTCTCTGCCTGCACTGTGAGGAATTTGAGTGCCTCATAGTCCCTCAGGCCTTACCTCAGTCCACAGTTTGATCCAGGGATCTCCAGACCTTACCATACATCCCATCCAGGGACTACTAGGCCCAAAATAGAGAAAATCCACCTCTTGGCTTTACTGTATATCCCGCCATTCACTGAAAAGGATTCCTAGGCCCACTGAGGCACACAATATGGCTTTACCGCAACCCATAGTCTAGATCAGGGATTATTAGGCTAGTGGCTTTACCATGATCCACAGTTCGGTCGAGGGACCACTAGGCCATGTGTTTATCATTTCAGAGATCCACCCCACTCAGCTTCGAATCTAATCTGTCCATCCCACATTAACCAAATGTGTGAACCCATCTCATCAAAGCTATCAGGAAATGGCAAGGTTAGGTTGAAGAACACTATCACACCTGGAAAAACCCATGCCATGATGGAAAATAACCACATGCAATCCCATGCATACCAAATCTATCAAGGAAAATACATATGCAAGTCATACCTACAATGGAGCCTGTTGTAGTTGCTTGATCATGCCCTTCCTATCTGATCTTTGCTTCCTCTTGCCTTCTTTCTCTTTCTTTCTCCAATGCCAAAGTGCTCCAAGAAAACCCTAAGTGTCCAAGAGTATGAGAGAGAGAGATAATAATGAGAGAGCTCCAAAACTCAACTAACAAAAGGTTACCAACTAATCCTCAAAAGCATTTTTATGAATGAGGCCTCTATTTTCTTCATTTTCCTCCTCACATGCAACCTGTGACCTTTTACCTCTTTCTCCTGATTTCCATTATTTTCATAAATAATTGTGCCAAAAATTTCATTTTGCCTTTCCAAAGCCTTAGCCATTGCCTTTGACAATTTCCTTCGCTAAGGATGTCTTACCCAACATTCAGCTTGGAATAAGTGTCCCATCGACTGTGGTTATTGTTTTTTTTTACTTTTATTACATGGAATTTTCACCAGGGCTGTTACAGAACCCTCCCCCTTGGAGGACACCATCCTCAGTGTTCAATCACACATATACCTCAGCAACCCGCTGAAAGAAGACACACTACTCATGGAGCTTTATAACATAGCTCAATGCATTATTTACAATGAAAGACCTACTCAAAACAAAAAATCATGAAAACATACCACATACTGGATATTTATAACATATCTCATTACAATATTTACAATGATCATCCTGTTGAGTGCCATCCCACATGACATCATAACATCATGATAACATAACCACATGATAGCATAGTAACACGACAAAATAATCATAATGAAATAACACCCATACCACTTATTGGAGATTTATAACATAGCTCACGGTGATATTTACATCCATATACATATAGAAATATCACCAAAAATATCTACCAAAAACATATACCAAATCATATACTAAAACATATATCAAAATATATACCAAACACCATATCTAAGCATATACCAAAGCACCATATCAAAGCATATACCAAACCAGCATATCAAAGCATATACCAAACCACCATATCAAAGCATATACAAAACCACCATATCAAAGATACTTTGCCTCAATCGACAAACAAGGAAGGATACATAGCTTGCGTATGATACACCATCTCCCATCTAGATTCATCGAGACCAAACTGATTCCATTGCACTTTAACTTGCTCGATTTCTCGGTTCTGGAGCATGAGCACCTTTTTTTGCAATATACACTGAGGCTCTGGTTGGAATTCTCCATCTGGTTCCACCTGCAATACAGACCAATCAATCACATGATCAACATCCTTAACATACTTCTTAAGCAAAGATACATGGAAAACATCATGGAATTTCACTGTCGGAGGCAATGCAAGTTGATAGGCTACTGGCCCAATCCTCTCAATGATACTAAAGGGTCCACAAAACCATGGTGCCAGCTTGACACATGATCCAATCCATAAGGAGCTCTTCTTTGATTTGATGTGCAAGTACACCTATTCCCCAACCTAGAACTCCTTGAACAACCTATTCCTATCTGCATAACTCTTCTGCCTATCATGTGCTTCCTTTAGATTCTTCTTGATCACCTTTATTTCCTATTCCATGTCTACCAACGAATATGGTTGAATTAATACCCAGCTAACCGGATTACTCTAATTGATATGAGTGTTACAACTCTCCCCATACAATGCCTCAAAATGACTCATCCTCAATTACTCCTGATAACTGTTGTTGTATGCAAACTCTACCAAAGGGAGATACTCTTCCCACTTCTGCTGCTGATGCATCACATACATATTTAACATGTCCTCTAATATCCTATTGAACCTCTCTGTCTGTCCATCTATCTGCAGATGATAAGATATATTGAAGGCCAACTTTGAGCCCAAACCTGCAAATAACTCCTTCCATAACTTGGAAGTGAATTTCACATCCCTGTCTGATAAAATCTTCTTTGGGACACCATGCAACCTGACCACATCTCTGATGAATATCTGTGCTACATCACTAGATGAGAATGTAGACTTCACTGGAATGAGATGTGCAACCTTTGTCAACCTACCCATGATAACCATGATGGAATCATGTTGTCTCATTGTCTTAGGAAACCTTGCGATGAAATCCATGGAAATAACATCCCATTTCCATTATGGAATCACAATCAGCTATAGCAGTCCACCTGGATGTTTACACTCTGCTTTCACTCACTGATAGTCAAAACATTTAGCCACAAACTCTGCTACATCCCTCTTCAGATTCAGACAATAATGGAATTTCTTCACTGCAGTCAATGTCTTCTAATAACCTAGGTGACCTGAATACGGTTTCGCATGAAACTCCCTCAATATCACCTTCTTGAGGTCACTATTATCCGGTACATATATCCTATCTCGAAACCTAACCAATCCATCTATTGTAAGACAATAATCCATTCCTTGTGCACCTGAACCTGTACCTATTCCTGCACCTGCACCTGTACCAGTACCCTGCTGCAACCTATGCACAATCTCCACATACCTGACATCTTGCTGATCTGCCTGCAAGATCCTATCTTGTAGATCTGTCTCATAGGAGCTCATAGCTACCAAGTGTTTTACCTGTACCCATTTGTTGAGAGAATCTACCACCCTCTTCTCCTTACCTTTAATGTACCTAATCTCGAAATCAAACTCATTGGTTGTGGCCAACCATATAACCTGCCCGGTGTTTAGATTCGGCTAGTCAAACAAATACCTCAACCCAATGTGATCACTCATAAGTACAAACCTCCTACCAAGAAGATAGTGCACATCTTCAATGCATGTATGATCGCTGCTAACTCAAGATCATGTGTCGGGTAGTTATTATCATGCTCATTTAGTTTCCAGGACTTAAAGCATACCACTTTTCCATCCTACATAAGGACTTTACCAAGTCCTCTCTTGCAAGCATCTGTGCATACCACAAACTCTTTGTTTGGATTTGCAATCTATAGCACTGGTGCATGTGTCAAAAACTACTTAAGTTTCTCAAATCTAGCCTCACACTCCTCTGTCCATTCAAATTTCTTACCTTTCATTTGCAATGGTGTGATAAGATAAGGAATCTACGAGAAGTTCTTGATGAACCTCCTATAATAGCTTGCCAAACCCATGAAGTATCTCACCTCATCCACACTCTTAGGAGCTATCCATTCCATGATGGCCCTTATCTTCTTTGGATCTACTACAATGCTCTACTTGGAGACAATATGTCCCAAGCAGTGTACCTCACTCTAAAATAAAATACACTTGCTAATCTTAGCAAACAAATGATGCTCCCTCAACAACCCCAATGCTGTAGATAAATGCTCGGCATTCTCTTCCTTATTTTTAGAATATACTAGTATATTATCAATGAACAAAATAAAAACTTATCCAAATATGGATGCAACATACTATTTATCAAACACATAAATGTAGTTGGAGCATTAGTCAAGCCAAATGGAACAAAAACGAACTGATAATGCCCATACCTCGTCTGAAACACAGTCTTGTAAATGTCCTCCTCTTTGATGCATACCTAATGATATCCAGATATCATATCAATCTTCGAGAACAATGCTGCTCCTTTCAACTCATTGAACAAGTCATCAATCCTTGGTAACATATAACAGTTCTTGATGGTCACTTTGTTCAACTACCTGTAGTCAATTCATAATCTAACTGTTCCATCTTTCTTCTTTACGAACAACACTGGTGTGCCCAAGGTGATACACTTAGCCTGATATATCCCTTGCCTAAAATTTCCTTCAACTACAACTTTAACTCAACCAACTCAGGTGTGATCATCCTGTAAGGTGCCTTTGAATAAAGCTTCCTCTGTGTTAGAAAATTATATATTATAGAGCAATGGAACACATAAAATATTGCAGAAATATAAACATAGAAAACGCATAAAACAAGAGAGACATAGATATACGTGGTTGACCTAGTTTGGGCTACATACACAGAGAAATAACAGTCCTTCTTTTATTATATTATCCAACAAATTGAAGAGATACAACCTACAACAAATCCACTGTAACACCCTCTTTGCTCTCAATATCCTCTCTCTTCCTCACTTAGAATACATATCTACATAGACGCAATACAATTCCCTCATATATAGTGAGGGGTTGCCTTCTAGGGTGAAAAACCCTAAATTAAACATAACTTCTACCGTCAGATAATCTACCTAATGCACGGCCTAGATTGACTAGAAATTACTAGACTTTTACAAGGCAATTTTCCATCTATTTTTAGCTTTGGGGGCGTTGCCCCCGAACCCCCCAGGCGAGGGCGATTAGTCCCCCCGAACCCTCGCGGGGGGGACAAGTCCCCCCCGCACCACACCCCCCCCCCCCCCCCCATGTGGAGGGGTGTACAGTATTCCTGAAGTATACATCCGGCTGAAACCTTTGAATACAGAAGATAATCAGGCTCCACACCCAACAATCTCCCACTTGGAGACTGATTATAGCAACTCCACCGCTGCTTCATTTGATAGACAATGACTCCACTTTGGACCTGGTTGTTTCTCATCTTCTTCATCATACTTGAAGATCAATTGAAACTAAGTAGATTCTTAGTTTCTCCTTGGTTACAACTTTTGTTAACATATCTGCAAGATTTTGGCTAGTGTGTATCTTTTCCAGCTTCAACTGTCCATCTTCCAATATTGACCGTATGAAATGGTACTTGAGTTGTATATGTTTAGTCTTGGAATGAAATGCAGAGTTCTTTGCAAGATGTATGGCACTCTGGTTGTCACTGTATAACCTACCCAACTCCTGCTTCTTACCCAATTCATCTAGAAACCTTTGTAACCAAATAATTTCTTTACTAGCCTTTGTAGCAGCAACATATTCTGCTTCTCTTGTTGAAAGTGCAACAACACTTTGGATTTTTGAAACCCAACTAACAGTTGTTCCACCTCCAGTAAACACATATCTTGTAGTGCTCTTCCTGTTATCTCTGTCACCTACCATATCTGCCTCAACATATCCCTGTAGAGCAATGTTTGAACCACCAAAGCATAATGCTTGATTTATGGTACCTCTCAAATACCTGAGAATCCACTTCATTGCCATCCAATGTTCTTTTCCTGGATTCTTCATGTACCTACTCACAACTCCCACTATATGTGCAATATCAGGCCTTGTGTAGACCATTACATACATTAAGCTTCCAATTGCTGATGCATATGGAACTTTAGACATATGAGCAATTTCTTCCGAAGTCTTGGGACATGCCTCCTTACTTAATTTGAAATGGCTGGCCAAAGATATACTAACTGGTTTTGCATTCTGCATATTAAACCTTTTTAACACCTTTTCTATGTACTCACTTTGAGATAATGCTAATTTGCAATTCTTCCTATCTGTAGTTATTCTCATACCAAGGATTTGTTTTGCAGCACCCAAATCCTTCATTGCAAATGAGTTTGCAATTTCCTTTTGAGCACATTTATTTCCTACATGTTAGAACCTGCAACAAGCATGTCATCTACATAAAATAACAATGTAATATAGCTACCATCATTTTGCCTTTTAAGATAAACACAATGATCAGAGTGGCATATAGTATAACCTTGTTTAGACATAAACCTGTCAAATTTTAGATACCACTACCTTGGAGCCTGTTTTAAGCAATACAAGCTCTTCTTCAACCTGCACACTAGTTTCTCCTTCCCTTTTACCTCATATCCTTGTGGTTGCAACATATATATCTCTTCCTCAAAATCCCCATGGAGAAGTTTGTCTTTACATTTAAATGCTCAAGATGCAAATCTTCAACTGCTACTAGACTTGAAATAGTTCTGATTGAAGTCATTTTCACAACAGGAGAAAATATTTCATCAAAATCAATACCTTTCTTTTGTGAAAACACCTTCACCAGAAGTCTACCTATGTACCTTTGTTTTCCTCCATCTTCTTCCTTCAGCCTGTAAACCCATTTATTCTGCAATGCTGTTACCTGTAGGCAACCTAACTAAGTCCCAAGTCTGGTTATGTGCTAATGAGTCCATCTCTTCTTTCATGTCTTGCTCCCACTTCTTCCTGGTTTCTACCTGCACTGCTTCTTCATAACATTCTAGTTCACTAGAATCAGTCAACAATACATAATATAAAGAAGGAGAGTATCGTTCAGGGGGTCTACTTATCTTGGTAGATCTTCTAACACCACTTTCAGCTGTTTGAAGTGCTTGTTGTTGTTGTGGTTGTTGTTCTGGCTGTTGATCATTATGATTTTCAGGCACCATCACTTTTTCTGTGATCTCGTCAAACGCTGTGTATTATCTGTTTTCTCTTTCCTGTTTCTTTTACTGCAGCTGATCCTTATACAAAACCTTTTCATTGAATATTACATCTCTGCTCCTAATGAATTTGTGATTTTCATAATCATATAAGCGATAACCAAAATCATTAACACCATATCCAATAAAGGTACATTTCTTTGATTTTGACTCAAGCTTTGTTCTATTTTCTTTATTAATATGGAAAAAGGCCTTACAACCAAAAGGCTTTAAAAAGGAGTAGTTTACCTTTTTACCTGTCAATGCTTCTTCTAGAATACCACCATCCAAGGAAATTGAAGGCCCTCTGTTTATTAGATAAACAACAGTGTCTACAGCATCTGCCCAAAATTGTAAAGACAATCCTGCATGCAATCTCATGCAACTTGAACGCTCCATGATTGTCCTATTCATCCTTTTTGACACACCATTTTCTTGTGGTGTTCCTGGAACTGTCTTCTCTCTGTGAATTCCATTCTCTGAATAACACCTATCAAACTCTGTGCTACAATATTCACCTCCATTGTCTAATTTGAGACACTTCAATTTCTTTCTTGTCTCAAGCTCAACCAAAGCTTTCCATTTCTTAAAAGTATAAAATACATCAGATTTATTCTTAATACAATAAATCCAAGTTTTTGTAGTTGCATCATCAATAAAAGTAACATAATAACGAGAGCCACCAAGAGATGATACCTGAGCAGGTCCCCATACATTTGTATACACAAGCTCTAATTTTTTGATCTTCTTTTCTTTCCCAACTCTAAGGAATCTGACTCTCTTCTTTTTTCCATAAATGCAATTCTCACAAAAGTCCAAATCAACATTCTTCAAACCCGGCAACAAATTCCTTGAGTGAAGAATCTTCATCCCCTTCTCACTCATGTGTCTGAGCCTATGATGCCATAATGCTGCATCTGCTCCTTTGGAAGTTAAAGCATTAACAGAGTTTGAAATACCATTGCATAAATACAATGTACCAACTTTTTCTCCTTTCGCTATTACTAGGGATCCTTTAGTGACCTTTTAGGTTTTATCTGTGAAAGTACTTATGCAACCTTCACCTCCCAACTGGCTGTTGAAATCAGATTTTTCTTTAGATCTGGAACATGCCTTACCTTCTTCAATAGCCACTTATTTCCATTTTGTTGTTTTTTGAAAACTGTACCCATTCCAATGATTTTACAGGGTTTATCATCACCCAGTCGAACCTGTCCAAAATCTCCTTGAACATAGTCATGACAATACTTATTATCAGATGTGGCATGGAATGAGGCCCCTGAATCTACCACCCAGGAATCAGTAATATTTTCGAAAGAAAGAATCAAAGCATCTTGTAACACCTCACCTGTCACATTTTCTTCTTGATTGTTTTCTTGTTGTGCATCTCCTTCTTTTCCCTTCTGAGATCTACAATATTTCTTTAGGTGTCCTTTCTTTCCGCATTTCCAACACACTATCCCCAATCTGGACTTGCATCTACCTTTTCTTGACGTACTGTGATATCCTGGGCTCTTTCCTCTTTCCATTTTTCTTCCCCTAGTCTCTACAGTCAAAGCATTACCTGATGTCTCACCAGAGCTTTTTTGTCGCATTTCCTCGCTAAGGATTGCACCGACAACATAATCAAACTTTAAAGTACTAGATTCAGAGACAGAGTTACTAATGGCCATAACTAAGCCATTCCAACTTTCTAGCAATGAGCACAGAAATAACAAAGCCCTAAATTCATCATCAAAATTTATCCCTACAGAACTTAACTGACTTATAACTGTATTAAAATCATTTAAATGGTCTGCAACAGATCCACCTTCTGACATCTTCATATTAAATAAATGCTTCATAAGAAATACCTTATTTGAGGCCAAGGGTTTTTCATATAGTTTGGCCAATGCTGACATTAAACCCTGTGTTGTTGTTTCCTTTGAAATATTAAACACTACCGACGCTGCTAGGCACAACCGTATTGTTTCAAGTGCCTTTCTATCGAGAATATCCCATTCTATGTCTGTCATACTCATCGGCTTCTTTGTCTTTCCGCTCAATGGTAGGTATAGATCTCTCTGATGTAGATAATCTTCCATCTGCATCTTCCACAGCTGGTAGTTTTGGCCGTTGAATTTTTCGACCCTAAACCTACCATCTTCCTCCATTGCTCCCACTTGAACCAATAACCCTTCTCTTCCACAAGTTTATCAACCAAATAAACCTAGCTCTGATACCAGTTGTTAGAAAATTATATATTATAGAGCAATGGAACATATAAAATATTGCAGAAATATAAACACAAAAAATGCATAAATCAAGAGAGACACAGATATACGTGGTTGACCCAGTTTGGGCTACATCCATAGAGAAACAGCTAGTCCTTCTATTATTATATTATCCAGCAAACTGACGAGATACAACCTACGGTAGATCCACTGTAACACCCTTTTCGCTCTCAATCTCCTCTCTCTTCCTCACTTAAAATACATATCTACATAGTCAAAATACAATTCCCTCATATATAGTGAGGGGTTGCCTTCTATGGCAAAAAATCCTAAATTAAACATAACTTCTACCACCAAATCATCTACCTAATGAACGGCCCAGATTGACTAGAAATTACTAGACTTTTACAAGGCAATTTTACATCTATTTTTAGCTTCGAGGGCGCTGCCCTTGAACCCACGCCGGGGGACCGCTGGCCCCCGGACCCCCCAGTCGGGGGGATTAGCCCCCCCAGATCCCCGCGAGGGGGACAAGTCCCCCCCGCACCCCTCCGCATGGAGGGGTGTACAGTCTTCCTGAGGTATACATCCGACTGAAACCTTTTAATACAGAAGATAATCAGGCTCCACACCCAATAATCTCCCACTTGGAGACTGATTATAGCAACTCTACCACTGCTTCATTTGCTAGAAAATGACTCCACTTTGGACCTGGTTGTTTCTCATCTTCTTCATCATACTTGAAGATCAATTGAAACTGAGCAGATTCTCAGTTTCTCCCTGGTTACAACTTTTGTTAACATATCTGCAAGATTCTGGCTAGTGTGTATCTTTTCCAGCTTCAACTGTCCATCTTCTAATGCTGACCATATGAAATGGTACTTGAGCTATATATGTTTAGTCTTGGAATGAAATGCAGAGTTCTTTGCAAGATGTATGGCACTCTAGTTGTCATTGTATAAACCACCCAACTCCTGCTTCTTACCCAATTCATCCAAAAACCTTTGTAACCAAATCATTTCTTTACTAGCCTCTATAGCAGCAACATACTCTACTTTTGTTGTTGAAAGTGCAACAACAATTTGGATTTTTGAAACCCAAATGATAGCTATTCCACCTATAGTAAACACATATCCTGTAGTTCTCCTCCTGTTATCTCTGTCACCTACCATATCTGCATCAACATATCCCTGTAGAGCAATGTTTGAACCACTAAAGCATAATGCTTGACTTGTGGTACCTCTCAAATGCCTAAGAATCCACTTCACTACCATCCAATGTTCTTTTCCTAGATTGTTCATGTACCTGCTTACTGTTAGCTCTGCTACATACTGCTATTATTCAAGGAGCTGAAGTGAGCTCAATCCTTGGTTTTGCTAAAAGGAGGACTCTGTCGGTTATCCTCGCCTTTCTCCATTCCGTTGCCCATTCCCCTTTTTCCTCCTTTGCTTATGCTCCTATTTAAAATCACCACATAAAGTGCTTTTTTTAAGCCCCGGGCCTTTAAAGACCCCAAAACCCATGACCGCGTGCTTTCGCAAAATCCCTAATCTGTTGTTTCCCTGTCACATTAGTCAAAAGCCCACGCGATCAATTCTGCACCGTCCAATCAACTCCGCTGTGATTGGATGGCATCCGCTCCTCCCGCGCTCGTGAACTCACCGCGCGTTAACTCACTATCAAAAGCGGTTTCATCCCGCCCTATCCGCCACGTGTCGTGCGATGAATGGGATCGCTCCCCCGCGTACAGTTACCGCCTGACCCCTGATAGCGGTGTGAGCAATACCGCTTACCGCTCAAGATCGATCTCCCTGCCCGATAAACTCCATTCAGCTTCCATGCTCGAAGACCATTGGATCTGTCCGCCTGAGATCCAACAGCCTGTGATCATCTCGCCTCCTCCGATCTCCCAGTTGACTCATCTCTGCCATTTATCCATCCGATCCAACGACCGATATTGCTCCGCCATCCGACCACTCTGCCCACTGTACAATCCATGTACTGTAACCATTCTATGCTCCCGAAAGGACGAAGGTAGTCAATTTCCAGTACCAGGTGCATTTCCTCCTCAACAACTTCGCTCCATGAACAGTATGGCCGAGGAGAAAAGGACAGAGTCTGAGCAGGTGAACGCATTTAACAGTCATGGAATTTTATCCTCCACAACACTCCACCTGCTCGAGAAGGACAACAGAGCATCCGAGAAGATCAAATCCATTCACTGAAGCAGGCAGATTTCATCGGAGACTACATCAGACAGTTAAAGCAGTTGGTGGTCCATTATGACCCCTCCACGCATAGAAAAACAAAACATTTTTGTAATCAAACTCTATATATACCCAAAAAATAGATGTAATCAGGGATGATGGTTATTGTTTGATGTAAGGTTCAACTTTTGGAGACTGTAATTGCTTTGATACTTGCAGCGTCTCGTCCTCATTTTCATCTAATACAAGCTTCTTTTTCTGTTAATTGCTCACTTTCCATTTCTATCCTTTTCTAGGTTGTGCTTGATATACATTGTTCATGAACTCTTGATGTTTGGCATTAGAGGAGCTGTCATCCTACCTCTATGTTAAAATATTGTATGTATCAGTGAATGTGTTATTCAGGTTTCTGTTCACTTAGTGCCAGAGAGCTGTCATCCTGTCTGTGCATTAGGAAATATATTTACAGACCTCTTTATTGGTTGCAACCAGCCGTCACATGGTCTTCTGCATCTGCTGGTGTGGTCAGTATTCTCCATGTTCACCAAATTCTTAAAATGTGAGTAATTAGTGGTCTAAAGCCTTGTAGTCTAGGGGTGTTCACGCATGTCTGGAGTTAAGCATAGTAGAAGTGGTTATCTAGCCTGAACAAGCATCATTCCTTCCACTCATCCATTTCCAACATTATGTTGAGTTTGTAATTTTCCCGAGCATCTCTAAGATACAACCTAGGAGATTTTCTTGGGGTGATAACATTGATTGGTGCCATTGTCGGGGAGAAGAGATTGAAGCTTAGCTTCCCTGGGAGAACGACACACTTCCAGATTTTGATGATAGACAAATTTTGGGCACATTTATGGTTGTAATCATCTATCTGGTGACTCTACTAGAGAACTAACCTAGTGGCGACTCTGCGTACTAGTTCTGGCTCAGTTTGTGAGGCATACCTGGAGAAATCCTCAGAAATCATCAGCTGACCCAGTGCCTGACCCTGAGAAGATTGTTAAGCAGAAGAAAACATCACATAAAGGAGCATCAGGATCAGGTAAACCTAAGAAATCTTATGAATCCCTGCAAGAACAGATTATTGCTGAGAATATATAGTTTGAAGATCTAGAGCCTAACATTGTTAGTGAAGAAATACCTTCAGAGATTCATAAAGCTCTTTGTTCATTTAGTCCCCCTTTGGATCTCAGTCCAAAGAAAGTCTCCCATACAGTCCATCATATTCCCTTGTCCTTGTCATCTATTCCATTATTTCCTACTATTCAATCGATTAGTATCCTTCCACATATCCCAGCCATGGCAAGCCAGCAAGCTCCCACGAAGATGGAAAGAATTATAGCTACTAGGTATGGACCCCTGGTTTTTCCTATTCCCTTGAATGCCATGCCTGCAGGAGAATATCATAAATATATGCCCAAATTCACTGGTACAGAGGAAGTAACAGCTGAAGAGCACCTTGAGTCTTTTTATAGCTATGCTGATAACTTACATATCAATGAGGATGATGTGTGGATGAGAGTGTTTGTCCATAGCCTTGATGGAGAGGCCAGGAAGTGGTTCAGAGAATTGCCCCATAGGTCTATCACTGACATTGAAGCATTAGATGATGCATTCTTGAAGCAATGGGGAGATAAGAAATATCTACTCTATGACCATACAGAGTTTGGTAACCCGAAGAGGGAAAACGGGGAATCATTGCCTGATTTTAATAAAATATTCAACATATGTATAGTAAGATACCAGCTGAGGTAAAACCTACCCCCACCTCTACCAAACTCACTTATGCCAATGCTTTTGACTCCTATTTCTGCTTGTTTTTGAGAGAAAGAAGATGTGCCACTCTAGCTGATATGCAGGATGCAGCCCTAGAGGCGGAATCTAATATTATGGCCGAAGAAGAGCTTAAAAGTCATGCTGACAGAAGGAGGCAGAGAGGTGAGGCTTCTTCTTCCTCTGCTTCATCTTCAGAACCCAAATTAGATAAAATGACTAAGATGATAGAGTCATTGGCCACTGAAATATCTAAACTGAAAGTTGAACAGAACTCGGGAAAGACAAGGCTTCCAAACACATTTGCTCCAAGAAATCCAAATCCATTCAGAAGAGCAAATGAACAGTTGCAAATCATTCAGAGGGGTAAAGAAGCTAATGAAGAACAAAAGGTTAAAGCTCCTTTTCAAAATGTAGTCATGGAGGAGGAGCAATTTGAAGATGAGGATGAAATTCATTGCATGGAAGATAAAGGCAGTGCCGCCTTTTTGACATTGGCTGCATATGAAGAGTCATTGATGTAGGACCAAAACAGTCAAGAGTGGGATAGAGAGGCTGTCCTACAAACTAAGGAGCAGAAAAGATATAATCTGAGGTCTAAAGCAAACAATGTCAAGGAGAACCCTGCCCAAAGAGCTGCTGTCCAAACAGAGCAACAGGATATCAGATAGAAAAGACTAGCAGCTGATCCAGTCATCCTCAAAGCACCAGCTCAAGAGGTAAGAGGTCTTGAAAAGCCCCCTTCCCCTTTCAGTTTTCAGTCAGAAGTCCAGAAGTTAAAAATATTTGTGCCCCTGATAGAACTTGTAAAGAGCAAAGAGTTTAGAAAGCCTATCCTTGATGCCCTTGAGCTGAAAGCCACACAAACCTCCACTGACTCTATCAATTTACAAGATGATAAGCCTGCCATTGTGCTTAGCCCGATGACTGAACCTGCTGATGATAATTCCCCATCATTTTATGTCTCCTTGACCATTCATGATAAAATCCTCCACAATTTCCTGCTAGACACAGGGGCCAGCCACAATCTGATGCCAAAAGCTGTCATGGAAGAGTTAGGCCTTGATATCACCAGACCATACCATGATTTATTCTCATTTGATTCAAGGAAGGTGAGATGTCTAGGATTAATCAAAGACCTAGCTATCACCCTAACTCAGTTGCCCATGAAGAGTGTGATGATGGATATTGTGGTAGCAGATGTCCCTCCCAAGTTTGGCATGTTTCTGTCCAGAGGGTGGATTAAGAGACTAAGTGGGACATTACAGAATGATCTATCTTATGCCACTATCCCAGTTTTTGGAGGGGAAAGCAGGAGATTATACAGAGACGCACAGCTAGCATACATCATTGGTGATGAGAAGAATTCTTCTAATCATCCCATTTATGCTGTAGACACTAATTTTGGACCATGTATTCTCCAAATAGAAGAATCTCAGAAGGCCTCAATGCAGATCAGGAAACAAATAGTTCAGGCCGAGGAAGTGCAAGGAAGTCAAGTTTGGGAGATGTTCTTTGATGGAGCATGTTCCAGGGAGACCGCAGGAGCAGGGGTGGTGCTGATTTCTCCAAATCAAGAAAGCACAAATCTATCTTTTAAGTTGGCCTTTCAAGTTACCAAAAATATAGCAGAGTATGAGGCTCTGGTATTGGGTCTCAATGCAGCTAAATATAGAGGAATTAGAAACATAAAGGTGTTTGGAGATGTTGATCTGATCATTCAACAGGTAAACAGAACATTTCAAGCTAAGAACCCAAGGTTGAAAGCATATAGAGATGAGGTATGGAGACTCAAAGATACTTTTTATTATTTCTGTATCTCATATATCCTTAGAGCCCAAAATCAGCTTGTTGATTCCCTTGCTGTGTCTGCTAGTTTGTTTATCCCTCCCATGCCTCCCAGACTAGTTTATGAAGTTCAAATGAAGTATAGACCATCCTTGTTTGATAATGTCCAGCATTGGAAAGTTTTTGAAGATGATGATGAAGTGAATCGATTCTTGCAAGTCATTGATGAATTCTCTGAAATGAAAATTGACCAAGAGAATGAACCCTTGGAAGAAAATCCCCAGTCCCATCTTAGAAATAAAATTGGCAAAGATACCATTGTCCAACTCCCCAGCAATCATATACCTAAGGGTTTGATTCCTCTAGAAAGATTGTTTGACCAGAACAATGTGCCTTACAAGGCTACCCAAAAAGAAGACCAATCTGCAGTCTGTAAGCACGATATAGGGAGTCCAGGTCAGCCAAGATACATAAATCTGTCCACTCATCTGTCTGCTGACCAAAGTTCTGACTACTGAAATTTAATGAAGCAATTTGCTGATGTCTTTGCCTAGGAATATAGTGACCTAAAAACATATGACAAAAATATCATCCAGCATAAAATTCCTCTAGAGAAAGACACCATCCCTTTCAAACAGAAATTGAGGCCAATAAATCCTTTGCTCCTTCCTCTAATTGAAAAAGAAATCATGAAGTTACTGGCTGCCAAAATCATAGTCCCTCTCAAATATTCAAAATGGGTAGCCAACTTAGTAGTGGTGAGGAAGAAAAGCGGAGAAATCAGACTTTGTGTTGATTTCAGAAACTTGAACAAATGCTCTAAGAAAGACAATTGTCCTCTACCCAAGATGGAGCATTTGCTGCAAAAGGTCTCAGGGGCCAAAGTGACGTCTTTCCTAGATGGATTTTCAGGGTATAATCAGGTTGTTGTGCATCTAGATGATCAAGAGAAGACTGCATTCACCACTCCTTGGGGAACTTTTATGTATTCCAAGATGCCTTTTGGACTGATGAATGTTGGAGCCACCTTTCAGAGAGCTATGGATATAGCATTTGTGGGAGAGAAGGATAAGTTTGTCCTTATCTACCTTGATGATATAACAGTGTACTCCAGCAGCCATCATGACCATTTGTAACATTTGAAGAAGGTGTTCCTGAAGTGCAGAAGGTTTGGGATTTCAGTCAATCCTAAAAAGTCATAGTTTGCTTTAGAAGAAGGCAAGTTGTTAGGGCATGTGGTTTCTACTGCAGGTGTTAAGATTGACCTAGAAAGAGTAAAAGCAATACAAATTTTGTCTGTCCTGAGGTCAAAGAGAGATATCCAATCCTTTCTGGGAAAAATAAATTTTGTGAGGAGGTTCATCCCAAATTTTGCAGAACTTGTAAAGCACATTACCTCCATGTTAAGAAAGGGGTCCGAAGTCAAATGGACTGATGTAGCATGAAGATCCTTTGAGTCCATTAAGAAAGCTATTATGGAAGCTCCCACTTTAAGAAGTCCATATTACAACAAGGAGTTCCATATATTTTCATTTTCCTCTGAAGACACCCTTGCAACAGTTTTATTGCAAGCAGATGAAGAAGGCTCAGAGCATCTAGTGGCATTTTTCAGCAAAACATTAAGGGATGCTGAGCTGAGGTATGATATCATCGAGAAACAGGCATATGCTCTTATCAAATCTTTAAAAGCTTTCAAAATTTACATCCTCCATTCCAAGATAATTTCATATGTACCCTCTACTTCAATAAAAGATGTCCTAATGCAACCCAACGCTGATGGGAGAAGGGCTAAATGGATTTCAAAGCTAATTGAGTTTAATATAGAATTGAAGCCCACCAAGCTTGTCAGAGGTTAGGGCCTTGCCTGACTATTGGCTAAAGAAAATTGCAGAACACTGGACATAAATATCATGGGCTCAATCTCAGAGAATGGTCAGAAAAAAGAAGAAGAAATAGCTGAACCAGAAAAGAATCAGACACTGGTTGAAAATCTAGCTTCTTGTGATTGGTACTCTGCCACAGCCCAATTCTTGATGAAGCTAGAAGTTCCTCCAGGTTTTAGTTCAAGACAAGCCAGAACTATCAGGCTCAGAGCAGCAAAATACTGCATTCATGACAATCTGCTCTACTGGAGGGACCCCTCTAGAATTCTTTTGAGGTGTCTGGACAAAGAACAATCCATTGAAGTCATGCAGCTGTTTCATTCCAGCATGTGTAGAGGGCATCATTATTAGAAAACTACAACCCCTAAGATTCTCAGAGCTGGGTACTATTGGCCCTCCTTATTTTTTGATGTGTTTTCATTTGTTAAATTTTGTGACAGGTGCCAGATATTTGAAGGCAAGCATCAATTGAAGTCCCTGCACTTGAAGCCTATACATGCTAATGGACCTTTTTAGCAATGGGGATTGGATTTCATTGGAGAAATCAATCCACATTCTAGTGGCCAGCACAGATGGATCTTAGTAGCCACAGATTACTTGACTAAATGGATTGAGGCTATCCCTACCAGAAAGGTTGATCACCATGTGATCATGAAGTTTTTGACAGATCATATCTTCACCAGATTTGGTTGTCCACATAAATTAGTCACGAACAATGCAGCAACCTTCAGGGAAAAAGAATTGGTGGATATGTGTGACTCAATGGGCATTAAGTTGGTTCATTCCACCTCATATTACCCTCAAGGCAATGGTCTAGCAGAATCTTCCAACAAAAGCCTGATAAGGATAATTAAAAAGCTGCTGGAAGACAACAAAAAGATTTGGGATTCTAAACTCAAATATGCACTGTGGGCCGACAGAGTGACCACCAAGAAATCCACAGGAATTTCTCCGTTCAGGTTGGTATATGGAACTGAGGCTGTATTCCCAATTCAGTTAACTCTCCCTGTGGCAAATTTCCTACAAGAAGAACAGAATGAGGAAGAAAACATGGTAAAGAGGATCACTGATTTAGCATAGGTACACCAAATCAGAGAACAGTTGATTGAAAAGTCTACAACACATCAGAAGAAGATCAAGGATGTTTTTGACAGGAGGAAAAAAACAGATAATTTTCAGGTTGGAGACTTGGTCCTTAAATGGGATGCACTGAAAGAGAAGAAAGGCAACCATGGGAAGTTTAATGCTTTCTGGACAGGGCCTTTTATCATTTCTCAGATTCAAGGGAACAATACCTTCATTCTACAAAGTATGGGAGGAGAAACAGTTTTTGATGGCCCAGTTAACAGGTGTTTTCTAGAAATTTATGTGAATTAAGGTCTTTGGCCTTAAAGTTGTAAATATGTTGTTTTATCAGTTAGTGTAGGATCAGTTAGACTCCATTCCCAATGGAATACTAGGAAATTTTGCTATTGTATTTTCACAGGAAAGGCAGTGGTCTACAAGTTCTTGAGACCTCATAGGGAGGATCTCATCACCAGAAGGAGCCATTGTTGGCTCTGCTACATATTGCTATTATTCAAGGAGTTGAAGTGAGCTTAGTCCTTGGTTTTGCTAAAAGGAGGACTCTATCGGTTATCCTTGCCTTTCTCTATTCCCTTGCCCATTCCCCTTTTTCCTCCTTTGCTTATGGTCCTGTTTAAAATCACCATATAAAGTGATTTTTTTTAAGCCTCGGGCCTTTAAAGACCCCAAAACCCATAACCGCGCACCTTCACAAAATCCCTAATACGCTGTTTCCCCGTCACATCAGTCGAAAGCCCGCGTGATCAATTCTGCGCCGTCCGATCAACTCCACTGTGATCGGACGGCATCCGCTCCTCCCGTGCCCACGAACTCACCATGTGTTAACTCGTGATCAAAAGCGGTTTCATCCCACCCTGTCCGCCACGTGTTGTGCGATGAATGGGATCGCTCCCCCGCGTATGGTTACCGCCTGACCCTTGATAGCAGTGAAAGCAATACCCCTTACCGCTCAAGCCCGCTCTCCCCGCTCGATAAACTCCGTGCAGCTTCCGCACCTGACAACCGTTGGATCTGTCCACTTGAGATCCAACGACCTGTAATCATCTCGCCTCCTCTGATCTCCCAGTTGACTCATCTTCGCCGTTTATCCATCCGATCCAACGACAGATATTGCTCCACCATCTGACCACTCCACCCACTGTAAAATCCACGTACTGTAACCATTTTATGCTCCCTAAAGGACGAAGGTAGTCAATTTCTGGTACCAAGTGCATTTCCTCCTCAACAACTTCGCTCCACAAATAGTATGGCCGAGGAGAAAAGGACAGAGTCCGAGTAGGTGAACTCATTTAACAGTCATGGAATTTTATCCTCCACAACACTCCACCTGCTCAAGAAGGACAACAGAGCACTCGAGAAGATCAAATCCGTTCACTGAGGCAGGTAGATTGCATCGGAGACTCCATCAGACAGTTAAAGCGATTGGTGGTCCATTACGACCCCTCCACGCATAGAACAACATAACATTTTTGTAATCAAACTCTATATATACCCAAAAACCAGATGTAATCAGGGATGATGGTTGTTGTTTGATGTAAGGTTCGACTTCTGGAGACAGTAACTACTTTGATACTTGTAGCGTCTCGTCTTCATTTTCAGCTAATACAAGCTTCTTTTGTTGTTAATTTCTCACTTTCCATTTCTATACTGTTCTAGGCTGTGCTTGATATACATTGTTCATGAACTCTTAATGTTTGGCATTAGAGGAGTTGTCATCCTACCTCTTTGTTATAATCTTGTATGTATCAGTGAATGTGTTATTAAGGTTTCTGTTCACTTAGTGCCAGAGAGCTGTCATCCTGTCTGTGCATTAGGAAATAGATTTACAGACCACTTTACTGGTTGCAGTCGGCCATCACATGATCTTGTGCATCTGCTGGTGTGGTCAGTATTCTCCATGTTCACCAAATTCTTAAAATGTGAGTAATTGGTGGTCTAAAGCCTTGTAGTCTGGGGGTGTTAATGCATGTCTGGAGCTAAGAATAGTAGAAGTGGTTATCTGTCCTGAACAAGCATCATTCCTTCCACTCATCTATTTTCAACATTATGTTGAGTTTGTAATGTTCCCTAGCATCTCCGAGATACAACCTAGGAGAATTTCTTGGGGTGATAACACTTACAACAACCACTACATGTGCAATATCAGGCCTTGTGCAGACCATTACATACATTAAGCTTCCAACTGTTGATGCATATGGAACTTTAGACATATGAGCCATTTCCTCCTGAGTCTTGGGACATGCTTCCTTACTTAATTTGAAATGGCTAGCCAAAGGTATACTAACTGGTTTTTCATTCTTCATATTAAACCTTTTCAACACCTTTTCTATGTACTCACTTTGAGACAATGTTAATTTGCGATTCTTCCTATCTCTAGTTATTCTCATACCAAGGATTTGTTTTGCAGCACCTAAATCCTTCACTGCAAATGAGTTTGCTAATTTCCTTTTGAGCACATTTATTTCCTACATGTTAGAACCTGCAACAAGCATGTCATCTACATACAATAACAATATAATATAGCTGCCATCATTTTGCCTTTTGAGATAAACACAATGATCAGAGTGACATCTATTATAACCTTGTTCAGACATAGACCTGTTAAATTTTAGATACCACTGCCTTGGATCCTGTTTTAAGCCATACAAGCTCTTCTTCAACCTGCACACTAGTTTCTCCTTCCCTTTTACCTCATATCCTTGTGGTTGCTGCATATATATCTCTTCCTCAAAATCCCCATGTGGAAAGGTTGTCTTTAAATCTAACTGTTCAAGATGAAAATCTTCAACTGCTACTAGACTTAAAATATTACTGATTGAAGTCATTTTAACAATAGGAGAAAATATTTCAACAAAATCAATACCTTTCTTCTGTGCAAACCCCTTCACCACAAGTCTAGCTTTGTACCTCTATTTTCCTCCATCTTCTTCCTTCAGCCTGTAAACCCATTTATTCTGCAATGTTGTTTTACCTACAGTAAACCTGACTAAGTCCCAAGTCTGGTTATGTGCTAAGGAGTCCATCTCTTCTTTCATTGCTTGCTCCCACTTCCTCCTGGTTTCTACCTGCACTGCTTCTTCATAACATTCTGGTTCACCAAAATCAGTCAACAATACATAATATAAAGAAGGAGAGTATCGTTTAGGGAGTCTACTTATCCTGGTAGATTTTCTAACACCACTTTCAGGTGTTTGAAGTGCTTGTTGTTGTTGTCGTTGTTGTTCTAGCTGTTGATCATTATGATTTTTAGGCACCATCACTTTTTTTGTGATCTTGTCAAACATTGTGTATTCTCTGTTTTCTCTTTCCTGTTTCTTTTCCTGCCGCTGATCCTTATAAAAAACCTTTTCATTGAATATTACATATCTGCTCCTAATGATTTTGTGATTTTCATAATCATATAAGCGATAACCAAAATCATTAACACCATATCCAATAAAGGTGCATTTCTTTGATTTTGCCTCAAGATTTGTTCTATTTTCTTTATTAATATGGACAAAGGCCTCACAACCAAAAGGCTTTAAAAGGGAGTAGTTTAACTTTTTACCTGTCCATACTTCCTCTAGAATGCCACCATCCAAGGAACATGAAGGCCCTCTATTTATTAGATAAATAGCAGTGTCTACAACATCTGCCCAAAATTGTAAAGGCAATCCTGCATGTAATCTCAAACACCTTGCACGCTCTGTGATTGTCCTGTTCATCATTTCTGACATGCCATTTTCTTGTGGTGTTCCTGGAACTGTCTTCTCTCTGTGAATTCCATGCTCTAAACAGTACCTATCAAACTCTTTGTTGCAATATGCACCTCCATTGTCTGATTTGAGACACTTCAATTTCTTTCTTGTCTCAATCTCAACCAAAGCTTTCCATTTCTTGAAAGTATCAAATACATCAGATTTATTCTTAATACAATAAATCCAAGTTTTTCTAGTTGCATCATCAATAAAAGTAACATAATAACGAGAGCCACCAAGAGATGATACCTGAGCAGGTCCCCATACATTTGTATGCACAAGCTCTAATTTTCTGATCTTCTTTTCTTTCCCAACTCTAAGGAATATGACTCTCTTCTGTTTTCCACAAATGCAATTCTCACAGAAGTCTAAATCAACATTCTTCAAACCCGACAACAAATTCATTGAGTGAAGAATCTTCATCCTCTTCTCACTCATGTGTCCAAGCCTATGATGCCATAATGCTGCATCTACTCCTTTGGAAGTTAAAGCATTAACAGAGTTTAAAATACCATTGCATAGATTCAATGTACCAACTTTTTCTCCTTTCGCTATTACTAGGGATCCTTTAGTGACCTTCTAGGTTTTATCTGTGAAATTACTTATGTAACCTTCACCTCTCAACTGCCCTGTTGAAATCAGATTTTTCTTTTTATCTGGAACATGCCTTACCTTCTTCAATAGCCACTGATTTCCATTTTGTTTTTTTATGAAAACTGTACCCATTCCAACGATTTTACAGGGTTTATCATTACCCAATCAAACCTGTCCAAAATATCCTTGAACATAGTCATGAAAATATTTCTTATCAAGTGTGGCATGGAATGAGGCCCCTGAATCTATCACCCAGGAATCAATAATATTTTCGAAAGAAAGAATCAAAGCATCTTGTAACACCTCACTTGTCACATTTGCTTCATGATTGTTTTCTTGCTGTGCATCTCCTTCTTTTCCCTTCCAATATCTATAGTCTTTCTTTAGGCGTCCTTTATTTCCGCATTTCCAGCACACTATCCCTGATTTGGACTTGGACATACCTTTTCTTGACTTACTGTGATATCCTGGACTCTTTCCTCTTTCCATTTTTATTCCCCTAGTCTCTGCAGTCAAAGCATTACCTGATGTCTCACCGGAGCTTTTTCGTCGCATTTCCTTGCTAAGGATTGCACCGACAACATCATGAAACTTTAAAGTACTAGATCCAGAGATAGAGTTACTAATGGCCATAACTAAGCCATTCCAATTTTTTGGCAATGAGCATAGAAATAACAGAGCCCTAACTTCATCATCAAAATTTACCTCTACAGAACTTAACTGACTTGTAACTGTATTAAAATCATTTAAATGGTCTGCAACAGATCCACCTTCTGGCATCTTCATATTAAATAAAAGCGTCATAAGAAATACTTTTTTTGAGGCCAAGGGTTTTTCATATAGTTTGGCCAATGCCAACATTAAACCCTGTGTTGTCGTTTCCTTTGAAATATTAAATGCTACCGACGCCACTATGCACAACCGTATTGTTCTAAGTGCCTTTCTGCCGAGAATATCCCATTATGTGTCTGTCATATTCATCGGCTTATTTGTCTTTCTGCTCAATGGTAGGTACATATCTGTCTGATACAGATAATCTTCCATCTGCATCTTCCACAGCTGGTAGTTTTGGCTGTTGAATTTTTTTACCCTAAACCTACCATCTTCCACCATTGCTCACACTCAGACCAAGAACCCTTCTCTCCTGCGAGTTTATCAGCCAAATAAACCTGACTCTGATACCAGTTGTTAGAAAATTATATATTACCGAGCAATGGAACACATAAAATATTGCAGAAATATAAACAAAAAAAACACATAAAACAAGAGAGACACAGATATACGTGGTTCACCCAGTTTGGGCTACATCCACAGAGAAACAGCCAGTCCTTCTTTTATTATATTATCCAACAAACTTAAGAGATACAACCTACAATAGATCCATTGTAACACCCTCTTCGCTCTCAATCTCCTCTCTCTTCCTCACTCAGAATACAGATCTACATCGACGCAATAAAATTCTCTGATATATAGTGAGGGGTTGCCTTCTAGGGAAAAAACCCTAAATTAAACATAACTTCTACTGTAAGATCATCTGCCCAATGAACGGCCTAGATTGACTAGAAATTCTTAGACTTTTACAATGCAATTTTACATCTATTTTTAGCTTCAGGGGCATTGCCCCCGAACCCCTGCCGAGGGACCGTTGGCCCTCGACCCCCGCGAGGGGGCTAAGTCTCCCCCGCACCCCTCTGCGTGGAGGGGTGCATAGTCTTCCTGGGGTATACATCCGATTGAAACCGTTGAATACAGAAGATAATCAGGCTCCACACCCAACAATCTCCCACTTGGAGACTGAATATAGCAACTCCACTGCTACTTCATTTGCTAGATAATGACTCCACTTTGGACCTGGTTGTTTCTTATCTTCTTCATCATACTTGAAGATCAATTGAAACCGAGCAGATTCTCAGTTTCTCCTTGTTACAACTTTTGCTAACATATCTGCAAGATTCTGGGTAGTGTGTATATTTTCCAGCTTCAACTGTCCATCTTCCAATGCTGACCGTATGAAATTGTACTTGAGCTATATATGTTTAGTCTTGGAATGAAATGTAGAGTTCTTTGCAAGATGTATGGCACTCTAGTTGTCACTGTATAACCTGCCCAACTCCTGCTTCTTACCCAATTCATCCAGAAACCTTTGTAACCAAATCATTTCTTTACTAGCCTCTTTAGCAGCAACATACTCTTCTTGTGTTGTTGAAAGTGCAACAACACGTTTGATTTTTGAAACCCAACTGACAGTTGTTCAACCTACAGTAAACACATATCATGTAGTGCTCCTCCTCTTATCTTTGTCACCTGCCATATCTACATCAACATATCCTTGTAGACCAATGTTTGAACCACCAAATCATAATCTTGATTTGTGGTACCTCTCAAATACCTGAGAATCCAAGTGCTTCACTGCCATCCAATGTTCTTTTCCTGGATTGTTCATGTACCTGCTTACAACTCCCACTGCATGTGCAATATCAGGCCTTGTGCAGACGATTGCATACATTAAGCTTCCAACTGCTGATGCATATGGAACTTTAGACATATGAGCCATTTCTTCCTGAGACTTGGGACACGCCTCCTTACTTAATTTGAAATGGCTGGCCAAAAGTATACTAACTGGCTTTGCATTCTTCATATTAAACCTTTTCAACACCTTTTCTATGTACTCACTTTGAGACAATGTTAATTTGGGATTCTTCCCGTCTCTAGTTATTCTCATACCAAGGATTTGTTTTGCAGCACCCAAATCCTTCATTGCAAATAAACTTGCCAATTTCCTTTTGAGCACATTTATTTCCTGCATATTAAAACCTACAACAAGCATGTCATCTACATACAACAACAATATAATATAGCTGACATCATTTTTCCTTTTGAGATAAACACAATGATCAGAGTGACATCTAGTATAATCTTGTTCATACATAAACCTGTCAAATTTTAGATACCACTGCCTTGGAGCCTGTTTTAAGCCATACAAGCTCTTCTTCAAGGTGCACACTAGTTTCTCCTTCCCTTTTACCTCATATCCTTGTGGCTGCTGCATATATATCTCTTCCTCAAAATCCCCATGGAGAAAGGTTGTCTTTACATGTAACTGCTCAAGATGCAAATCTTCAACTGTTACTAGACTTAAAATAGTTCTAATTGAAGCCATTTTAACAACAGGAGAAAATATTTCATCAAAATCAATAGCTTTCTTCTGTGCAAACCCCTTCACCACAAGTATAGCTTTGTACCTCTGTTTTCCTCCATCTTCTTCCTTCAGCCTGTAAACCCATTTATTCTGCAATGTTGTTTTACCTTCAGGCAACCTGACTAAGTCCCAAGTCTGGTTATCTGCTTAGGAGTCCATCTCTTCTTTCATGGCTTGCTCCCACTTCCTCCTAGTTTCTACCTGCACTGCTTCTTCATAACATTCTGGTTCACCAGAATTAGTCAACAATACATAATATAAAGAAGGAGAGTATCGTTTAGGGGGTCTACTTATCCTGGTAGATCTTCTAACACCACTTTCAGGTGTTTGAAGTGCTTATTGTTGTTGTGGTTGTTGTTCTGGCTGCTGATCATTATGATTTTCAGGCACCATCACTTTTTCTGTGATCTCGTCAAACACTATGTATTCTCTGTTTTCTCTTTCCTATTTCTTTTCCTGTAGCTGATCCTTGTACAAAACCTTTTCATTGAATATTACATCTCTGCTCCTAATGATTTTGTGATTTTCATAATCATATAAGCGACAACCAAAATCATTAACACCATATCCAATAAAGGTACATTTCTTTGATTTTGCCTCAAGCTTTGTTTTATTTTCTTTATTAATATGGACAAAGGCCTCACAACCAAAAGGCTTTAAAAATGAGCAGTTTACCTTTTTACATGTCCATTCTTCCTCTAGAATACCACCATCCAAGGAACTTGAAGGCCCTCTGTTTATTAGATAAACAACAGTGTCTACAACATTTGCCCATAATTGTAAAGGCAATCGTGCATGCAATCTCATGCACCCTGCACACTCCATGATTGTCCTATTCATCCTTTCTGACACACCATTTTCTTGTGGTGTTCCTGGAACTGTCTTCTCTCTGTGAATTCCATTCTCTGAACAGTACCTATCAAACTTTTTGCTACAATATTGACCTCCATTGTCTGATTTGAGACACTTCAATTTCTTTCTTGTCTCAATCTCAACCAAAGCTTTCCATTTCTTGAAAGTATCAAATACATGAGATTTATTATTAATACAATAAATCCAAGTTTTTCTAGTTGCATCATCAATAAAAGTAACATAATAACGATAACCACCAAGAAATGATACTTGATCAGGTCCCCATACATTTGTATGCACAAGCTCTAATTTTTTCGATCTTCTTTTCTTTCCCAACTCTAAGGAATCTGACTCTCTTCTATTTTCCATAAATGCAATTCTCACAGAAGTTCAAATCAACATTCTTCAAACCTGCCCACGGGGATTTGGATTGACGGTGAATGGGTGCGATGTTAAGCCACTCCTTGCAATAGGTCACCGGTTCAAATCCCCCATGGGTACTTAGGTTAGTCTTAATTAGAAAAAAAAAAAAACATTCTTCAAACCTAGCAACAAATTCCTTGAGTGAAGAATCTTCATCCCCTTCGCACTCATGTCTCCGAGCCTATGATGCCATAATGTTGCATCTTCTCCTTTGGAAGTTAAAGCATTAACAGAATTTCAAATACCATTGCATAAATACAATGTACAACCTTTTTCGCCTTTCGCTATTACCAGGGATACTTTAGTGACCTTCTCGGTTTTATCTGTGAAAGTACTTATGCAACCTTCACCTCCCAACTGCCCTGTTGAAATCAGATTTTTCTTTAGATCTAGAACATGCCTTACCTTATTCAATAGCCACTGATTTTCGTTTTGTTGTTTTATGAAAACTGTACCCATTCCAACGATTTTACAGGGCTTATCATCACCTAATCAAACCTGTCCAAAATCTCCTTGAACATAGTCATGAAAATATTTCTTATCAGTTATGGCATGGACTGAGGCCCTTGAATCTACCACCCAGGAATCAGTGATATTTTCGAAAGAAAGAATCAAAGCATCTTGTAACACCTCACCTATCACATTTGCATCATGATTGTTTTCTTGTTGTGCATCTCCTTCTTTTCCCTTCCGATATCTACAGTCTTTCTTTAGGTGTCCTTTCTTTCCGCATTTCCAGTACACTATCCCCGATCTGGACTTGGATCTACCTTTTCTTGACTTACTGCAATATTATGGGCTCTTTCCTCTTTCCATTTTTCTTCTCCTAGTCTCTGCAGTCAAAGCATTACCTGATGTCTCACCGAAGCTTTTTCGTCGCCTTTCCTCGCTAAGGATTGCACCGACAACATCATGAAACTTTAAAGTACTAAATCCAGAGACAGAGTTACTAATGGCCATAACTAAGCCATTCCAACTTTCTGGCAATGACCACAGAAATATCAGAGCCCTAACTTCATCATCAAAATTTACCCCTACAGAACTTAACTCGATTGTAACTGTATTAAAATCATTTAAATGGTCTGCAACAGATCCACCTTCTGACATCTTCATATTAAATAAATGCTTCATAAGAAATACCTTATTTGAGGTCGAGAGTTTTTGATATAGCTTGGCCAATGCCGACATTAAACCCTGTGTTGTCGTTTCCTTTGAAATATTAAATTCTACCGATGCCGCTAGGCACAGCCGTATTGTTCCAAGTTCCTTTCTGTCGAGAATATCCCATTCTGTGTCTATCACACTCGTCGACTTCTTTGTCTTTCCACTCAATGGTAGGTATAGATCTCTCTGATACAGATAATCTTCCATCTGCATCTTCCACAGTTGGTAGTTTTGGCTGTTGAATTTTTCGACCCTAAACCTAACATCGTCCGCCATTGCTCCCACTCAGACCAGGAACCCTTCTCTCCTGCGAGTTTATCAGTCAAATAAACCTGGATCTCATACTAGTTGTTAGAAAATTATATATTACAGAACAATGGAACACATAAAATATTGCAGAAAGATAAACACAGAAAACGCATAAAACAAGAGAGACACATATATACGTGGTTCACCCAGTTTGGGCTACATCCACGAAGAAATAGTCAATCCTTCTTTTATTATATTATCGAGCAAACTGAAGAGATACAACCTACAACGGATCTGCTGTAACACCCTCTTCGCTCTCAATCTCCTCTCTCTTCCTCACTCAGAATACAGATCTACATATATGCAATACAATTCCCTCATATATAGTGAGGGGTTGCCTTCTAGGGCAAAAAACCCTAAATTAAAGATAACTTCTACCATCAGATCATTCGCCTAATGAACGGCCTAGATTGACTATAAATTACTAGACTTTTACAACGAAAATTAACATCTATTTTTAGCTTCGGGGGCACTGCCCCCCAACCCCTGCCGGGGAACTGCTGGCCCCTGGACCCCCTAGCCAGGGGGGATTAGACCCCCCAGAACCCCACGAGGGGCACAAGTCCCCCCTGTACCCCTCCGCACGGAGGGGTGTACAGTCTTCCTGGGGTATACATCCAGCTGAAACCTTTGAATACAGAAGATAATCAGGCTCCACAACCAACAATCTCCCACTTGGAGATTGATTATAACAACTCCACCACTGCTTCATTTGCTAGACAATGACTCCACTTTGAACCTGGCTGTTTCTCATCTTCTTCATCATACTTGAAGATCAACTGAAACTGAGCAGATTCTCAGTTTCACTCTGGTTACAACTTTTGTTAACATATCTACAAGATTCTGGCTAGTGTGTATCTTTTCCAGCTTCAACTGACAGTCCATCTTCCAATGTTGACCATATGAAATAGTACTTGAGCTATATATGTTTAGTCTTGGAATGAAATGCAGAGTTCTTTGCAAGATGTATAACACTCTGGTTGTCACTATATAACCTGCCCAACTCCTGCTTCTTACCCAATTCATCCAGAAACCTTTGTAACCAAATCATTTATTTACTAGCCTCTGTAGCAGCAGCATACTTTGCTTCTGTTGTTGAAAGTGCAACAACACTTTGGATTTTTGAAACCCAACTGACAGTTGTTCCACCTACAGTAAACACATATCCTGTAGTACTCCTCCTGTTATCTTTTTCACCTGCCATATCTACATCAACATATCCCTGTAGAACAATGTTTGTACCACCAAAGCATAATGCTTGATTTGTGGTACCTCTCAAATACCTGAGAATCCACTTCACTGCCATCCAATGTTCTTTTCCTGGATTGTTCATGTACCTGCTTACAACTCCCACTGCATGTGCAATATCAGGCCTTGTGTTGACCATTGTATATATTAAGCTTCCAACTGCTAATGCATATGGAACTTTAGACATATGAGCCATTTCTTCCTGAGCCTTGGGACACGCCTCCTTACTTAATTTGAAATGGCTGGCCAAAGGTACACTAATTGGTTTTGCATTTTCATATTAAAACTTTTCAACACCTTTTCTATATACTCACTTTGAGACAATGTTAATTTGTGATTCTTCCTGTCTCTAGTTATTCTCATACCAAGGATTTGTTTTGCAGCACCCAAATCCTTCATTGCAAATGAGTTTGCCAATTTCCTTTTGAGCACATTTATTTCCTGCATGTTAGAACCTGTAACAAGCATATCATCTACATACAATAACAATATAATATAGCTGCCATCATTTTTCCTTTTGAGATAAACACAATGATCAGAGTGACATCTAGTATAACCTTTTTCAAACATAAACCTGTCAAATTTTAGACACCACTCTCTTGGAGCCTGTTTTAATCCATACAAGCTCCTCTTTAACCTACACACTAGTTTCTCCTTCCCTTTTACCTCATATCCTTGTGGCTGCTGCATATATATCTCTTCCTCAAAATCCCCATGGAGAAAGGATATCTTTACATCTAACTGCTCAAGATGCAAATCTTCAACTGCGACTAGACTTAAAATAGTTCTGATTGAAGTCATTTTAACAATAGGAGAAAATATTTCATCAAAATCAATACCTTTCTTCTGTGCAAACCCCTTCACCACAAGTCTAGCTTTGTACCTCTGTTTTCCTCCATATTCTTCCTTTAGCCTGTAGACCCATTTATTCTACAATGTTGTTTTACCTGCAAGCAACCTGACTAAGTCCCATGTCTGGTTATGTGCTAAGGAGTCCATCTCTTCTTTTATGGCTTGCTCCCACTTTTTCCTGGTTTCTACCTGCACTGCTTCTTCATAACATTCTGGCTCACCAGAATCAGTCAACAATACATAATATAAAGAAGGAGAGTATCGTTCAGGGGGTCTACTTATCCTGGTAGATCTTCTAACACCACTTTCAGGTGTTTGAAGTGCTTGTTTTTGTTTTGGTTGTTGTTCTGGCTGTTGATCATTATGATTTTCAAGCACCATAATTTTTTCTGTGATCTCGTCAAACACTGTGTATTCTATGTTTTCTCTTTCCTGTTTCTTTTCCTACAGCTGATCCTTATACAAAACCTTTTCATTGAATATTACATCTCTGCTCCTAATGATTTTGTGATTTTCATAATCATATAAGTGATAACCAAAATCATTAACACCATATCCAATAAAGGTACATTTCTTTGATTTTGCCTCAAGCTTTGTTCTATTTTCTTTATTAATATGGACAAAGGCCTCACAATCAAAAGTTTTTAAAAATGAGTAGTTTACCTTTTCACCTGTCCATGCTTCCTCTGGAATACTACCATTGAAGGAACTTGAAGTCCCTCTATTTATTAGATAAACAATAGTGTCTACGGCATCTACCCAAAATTGTAAAGGCAATCCCGCATGCAATCTCATGCACTTTGCACGCTCCATGATTGTCTTCTTCATCCTTTCTGACACACCATTTTCTTGTGTTGTTCTTGTAACTATCTTCTCTCTGCGAATTCCATGCTCTGAACAGTACCTATCAAAGTCTTTGTTGCAATATTCACCTCCATTGTCTGATTTGAGACACTTCAATTTCTTTCTTGTCTCAATCTCAACCAAAGCTTTCCATTTCTTGAAAGTATCAAATACATCAGATTTATTCTTAATAGAATAAATCCAAGTTTTTCTAGTTGCATCATAAATAAAAGTAACATAATAACGAGAGCCACCAAGAGATGATACCTGAGCAGGTCCCCATACATTTGTATGCACAAGCTCTAATTTTTTGATCTTCTTTTCTTTCCCAACTCTAAGGAATCTGACTCTTTTTTGTTTTCCATAAATGCAATTCTCACAGAAGTCCAAATCAACATTCTTCAAACCTCGCAACAAATTCCTTGAGTGAAGAATATTCCTCCCCATATCACTCATGTATCTGAGCCTATGATTCCATAATGCTGCATCTACTCCTTTGGAAGTTAAAGCATTAACAGAGTTTGAAATACCATTGCATAAATACAATGTACCAACTTTTTCTCCTTTCGCTATTACCAGGGATCCTTTAGTGACCTTCTAGGTTTTATCTGTGAAAGTACTTATACAACCTTCACCTCCCAACTGCCCTGTTGAAAACAGATTTTTCTTTAGATCTGGAACATGCCTTACCTTCTTCAATAGCCACTGATTTCCATTTTGTTGTTTTATGAAAACTGTACCCATTACAATGATTTTACAGGGTTTATCATCACCCAATCGAACCTGTCCAAAATCTCCTTGAACTTAGTCATGAAAATATTTCTTATCAGGTGTGGCATGGAATGAGGCCCCTGAATCTACCACCCAGGAATCAGTAATATTTTCGAAAGAAAGAATCAAAGCATCTTGTAACACCTCACCTGTCAAATTTGCTTGATGATTGTTTTCTTGTTGTGCATCTCCTCCTTTTCCCTTCCGAGATCTACAGTCTTTCTTTAGGTGTCCTTTCTTTCTGCATTTCTAGCACACTATCCCTGATCTGGACTTGGATCTACCTTTTCTTGACTCACTGCGATATCCTGGGCTCTTTCCTCCTTCCATTTTTCTTCCCCTAGTCTCTGCAGTCAAAGCATTACCTAATGTCTCACCGGAGCTTTTCCATCGCATTTCCTTTTTAAGGATTGCACCGACAACATGATCAAACTTTAAAGTACTAGATCCAGAGACAGAGTTACTAATGGCCATAACTAAGCCATTCCAACTTTCTGGCAATGAGCACAGAAATAACATAGCCCTAACTTCATCAAAATTTACCCCTACAGAACTTAAATGACTTGTAACTGTATTAAAATAATTTAAATGGTCTGCAACAAATCCACCTTCTGACATATTCATATTAAATAAACGCTTGATAAGAAATATCTTATTTGAGGCCAAGGTTTTTCATATAGTTTGCCCAATGCCGACATTAAACCATGTGTTGTCGTTTCCTTTGAAATATTAAATGCTACCGTCACCGCTAGGCACAGTCGTATTGTTCCAAGTGCCTTTCTGTCGAGAATATCCCATTCTATGTATGTCATACTCATCAGCTTCTTTGTCTTTCCACTCAATGGTAGGTACAGATCTCGCTAATATAGATAATCTTCCATCTGGACCTTCCACAACTGGTAGTTTTTGCCGTTGAATTTTTCGGCCCTAAACCTACCATCTTCCGCCATTGCTCCCACTCGAAATAGGAACCCTTCTCTCCTACGATTTTATTAGCCAAATAAACCTGGCTCTGATACCAGTTGTTAGAAAATTATATATTATAGAGCAATGGAACACATAAAATATTGCAGAAATATAAACACAGAAAACGCATAAAACAAGAGAGACATAGATATACGTGGTTCACCCAGTTTGGGCTACATCCATGAAGAAACAATCAGTCCTTCTTTTATTATATTATCCATCAAACTGAAGAGATACAACCTATCCATTGTAACACCCCCTTCGCTCTCAATCTCCTTTCTCTTCCTCACTCAGAATATAGATCTACATAGATGCAATACAATTCCCTCATATATAGTGAGGGGTTGCCTTCTAGGGTAAAAAACCCTAAATTAAACATAAATTCTACCGTCACATCATCCGCCTAATGAACAACCTAGATTGACTAGAATTTACTAGACTTTTACAAGGCAATTTTACATCTATTTTTAGCTTCGAGGGCGCTGCCCCAAAACCCCCGCGAGGGGGACAAGTCCCTCCTGCACCCCTCTGCGTGGACAAGTGTACAGTCTTCCAGGGGTATACATCCAGCTGAAACCTTTGAATGCAGAATATAATCAGGCTCCACACCCAACAATCTCCCTCTTGGAGACTGATTATAGCAACTCCACCGCTACTTCATTTGCTAGACAATGACTCCACTTTGGACCTGTTTTTTTCTCATCTTCTTTATCATACTTGAAGATCAATTGAAACCAAGCAGATTCTCATTTTCTCCCCGGTTACAACTTTTGTTAACATATCTGCAAGATTTTGACTAGTGTGTATCTTTTCCAGCTTCAACTATCCATCTTCCAATGTTGACCGTATGAAATGGTACTTGAGCTGTATATTTTTAGCCTTGGAATGAAATGCAAAGTTATTTGCATGATGTATGACACTCTGGTTGTCACTGTATAATCTGCCCAACTCCTACTTCTTACCCAATTCATCCAAAAACTTTTGTAACCAAATTATTTATTTACTAGCTTCTGTAGCAGCAACATACTCTGCTTCTGTTGTTGAAAGTGCAACAACACTTTGGATTTTTGAAACCCAAATGACAGCTGTTCCACCTACAGTAAACACATATCCTGTAGTGCTCCTCCTATTATCTCTGTCACCTACCATAATTGTATCAACATATCCCTGTAGAGCAATGTTTGAACCACTAAAGCATAATGCTTGATTTGTGGTACCTCTTAAATACCTGAGAATCCACTTCACTACCATCCAATGTTCTTTTCCTGGATTGTTCATGTACCTTCTTACAACTCCCACTGCATGTGCAATATTAGGCCTTGTGTAGACCATTGCATACATTAAGCTTCCAACTGCTGATGCATACGGAACTTTTGACATATGAGCCATTTCTTCCTGAGTCTTGGGACACGCCTCCTTACTTAATTTGAAATGGTTGGCCAAAGGTATACTAAATGGTTTTGCATTCTGCATATTAAACCTTTTCAACACCTTTTCTATGTACTCACTTTGAGACAATGTTAATTTGTGATTCTTCCTCTCTCTAGTTATTCTCATACCAAGGATTTGTTTTGTAGAACCCAAATCCTTCATTGTAAATGAGTTTGTCAATTTCCTTTTGAACACATTTATTTCCTGCATGTTAGAACCTGCAACAAGCATGTCGTCTACATACAATAACAATATAATATAGCTGCCATCATTTTGCCTTTTGAGATAAACACAATGATCAGAGTGACATCTAGTATAACCTTGTTCAAACATAAACCTATCAAATTTTAGATACCACTGCCTTAGAGCCTGTTTTAAGCCATACAAGCTCTTCTTCAACATGCACACTAGTTTCTCCTTCCCTTTTACCTCATATCCTTGTGGCTGCTACATATATATCTCTTCCTCAAAATCCCCATATAGAAAGGTTGTCTTTACATCTAACTGCTCAAGATGAAAATCTTCAACTACTACTAGACTTAAAATAGTTCTGATTGAAGTCATTTTAACAACAGGAGAAAATATTTCATCAAAATCAATACCTTTCTTTTGCGCAAACCCCTTCACCACAAGTCTATCTTTGTACCTCTGTTTTCCTCCATCTTCTTCCTTTTGCATTTAAACCCATTTATTCTGCAATGCTATTTTACCTGCAGCCAACCTGACTAAGTCCCAAGTCTGATTATGTGCTAAGGAGTCCATCTCTTCTTTCATGGCTTGCTCCCACTTCTTCCTAGTTTCTACCTGCACTACTTCTTCATAATGTTCTGGTTCACTAGAATCAGTCAACAATACATAATATAAAGAATGAGAGTATCATTCAGGGGGTCTACTTATCCTAGTAGATCTTCTAACACCACTTTCAGGTGTTTGAAGTGCTTGTTGTTGTTGTGGTTGTTGCTCTGGCTGTTGATCATTATGATTTTCAGGGACCATCACTTTTTCTGTGATCTCGTCAAACACTGTGTAGTCTCTGTTTTCTCTTTCCTGTTTCTTTTCTACAACTGATCTTTATACAAAACCTTTTCATTGAATATTACATCTCTGTTCCTAATGATTTTGTGATTTTCATAATCATATGGACAAAGGCCTCACAACCAAAAGGCTTTAAAAAGGAGTAGTTTACCTTTTTACCGGTCCATGCTTCCTCTGGAATACCACCATCCAAGGAACTTGAAGGCCCTCTGTTTACTAGATAAACAACAATGTCTACAACATCTGCCCAAAATTGTAAAGGCAAACCTGCATGCAATATCATGCACCTTGCACGCTCCATGATTGTCCTGTTCATCCTTTCTGACACACCATTTTCTTGTGGTGGTCCTGGAACTGTCTTCTCTCTACGAATTCCATGCTCTAAACAGTACCTATCAAATTCTTTGTAGCAATATTCACCTCCATTGTCTGATTTAAGACACTTCAATTTCTTTCTTGTCTCAATCTCAACCAAAGCTTTCAATTTCTTGAAGGTATCAAATACATCATATTTATTCTTAATACAATAAATCCAAGTTTTCTATTCGCATCATCAATAAAAGTAACATAATAATGAGAGCCACCAAGAGATGATACCTGAGCAGGTCCCCATACATTTGTATGCACAAGCTCTAATTTCTCAATCTTCTTTTCTTTCCCAACTCTTAGGAATATGACTCTCTTCTGTTTTCCATAAATGCAATTCTCACAGAAGTCCAAATCAACATTCTTCAAACCTAGCAACAAATTCCTTGAGTGAGGAATCTTCATCCCCTTTTCACTCATGTGTCCCAGCCTATGATGCCATAATTCTACATCTGCTCCTCTGGAAGTTAAAGCATTAACAGAGTTTGCAATACCATTGCATAAATATAATGTACCAACTTTCTCTCCTTTCGCTATTACCAGGGATCCTTTAGTGACCTTCTAGGTTTTATCTGTGAAAGTACTTATGCAACCTTCACCTCTAAACTGCCCTGTTGAAATCAGATTTTTCTTTAGATCTAGAACATGCCTTACCTTCTTCAACAGCCACTGATTTCCATTTTGCTGTTTTATGAAAACTGTACCCATTCCAACGATTATACAGTGTTTATCATTATCCAATTGAACCTGTCCAAAATCTCCTTGAACATAGTCATGAAAATATTTCTTATCAGGTGTGGCATGGAATGAGGCCCCTGAATCTACCACCCAGGAATCAGTAATATTTTCGAAAGAAAGAATCAAAGCATCTTGTAACACCTCACCTATCACATTTGCTTCATGATTGTTTTCTTGTTGTGCATCTCCTTATTTCCCCTTCTGAGATCTACAGTCTTTCTTTAGGTGTCCTTTATTTCCACATTTCCGGCACACTATGCCCAATTTGGACTTGGATCCACCTTTTCTTGACTTACTGTGATATCCTGGGCTCTTTTCTATTTCCATTTTTCTTCCCCTAGTCTCTGCAGTCAAAGCATTACCTGATGTCTCACCGGAGCTTTTTCTTCACATTTCCTCGCTAAGGATTGCACTGACAACATCATCAAACTTTAAAGTACTAGATCCAGAGACAGAGTTACTAATGGCCATAACTAAGCCATTCCAACTTTCTGGCAATGAGCACAGAAATAACAGAGCCCTAACTTCATCATCAAAGTTTACCCCTTCAAAACTTAACTGACTTGTAACTGTATTAAAATCATTTAAATGGTCTGCAATAGATCCACCTTCTGACATATTGTAAACGCTTCATAAGAAATACCTTATTTGAGGCTGAGGGTTTTTCATATAGTTTGGCCAATGCTGACATTAAACCCTGTGTTATCGTTTCCTTTGAAATATTAAATGCTACCGACGCCACTAGGCACAGCCATATTGTTCAAAGTGCCTTTCTGTCAAGAATATCCCATTCTATGTCTGTCATACTCGTCGACTTCTTTGTCTTTCCACTCAATGGTAGGTATAGATCTCTCTGATACAGATAATCTTCCATCTACATCTTCCACAACTCGTAGTTTTGGCCGTTGAACTTTTCAACCCTAAACCTACCATCTTCCGCCATTGCTCCCACTCGAACTAGGAACCATTCTCTCTTGCGAGTTTATCAGCTAAATAAACCTTGCTCTGATACTAGTTGTTAGAAAATTATATATTACAGAGCAATGGAACACATAAAATATTGCAGAAATATAAACACAGAAAACACATAAAACAAGAGAGACACAGATATACATGGTTCACCCAATTTGGGCTACATCCGTGGAGAAACTGCCAGTCCTTCTTTTATTATATTGTCTAGCAATCTGAAGAGATACAACCTACAACATATCCGATGTAACACCCTCTTCGCTCTCAATCTCCTCTCTCTTCCTGACTCAGAACACGGATCTACATAGACGCAATACAATTCCCTCATATATAGTGAGGGGTTGCCTTCTAGGGTAAAAAACCCTAAATTAAACATAAATTCTACCGTCAGATCATCCGCCTAATGAACCACCCAGATTGACTAGAAATTACTAGAATTTATAAAGCAATTTTACATCTATTTTTAGCTTCGAGGGCGCTGCCTCCGAACCCCCGTCGAGGGACTGCTAGCCTCCAAACCCCTGCGAGGGGGACAAGTCCCCCACACACCCCTCCGCGTGGACAGGTGTATAGTCTTCCTGGGTTATACATCCGACTGAAACCTTTGAATCCAAAAGATAATCAGGCTCCACACCCAACAATCTCCCACTTGGATACTGATTATAGCAACTCCACCGCTGTTTCATTTGCTAGAAAATGGCTCCACTTTGGACCTGGTTGTTTCTCATTTTCTTCATCATACTTGAAGATCAATTGAAACTGAGCAGATTCTTAGTTTCTCCCTGGTTACAACTTTTGTTAACATATCTGCAAGATTTTGGCTAGTGTGTATCTTTTTCAGCTTCAACTGTCCATCTTCCAATGGCGATTGTATGAAATGGTACTTCAGCTATATATGTTTAATCTTGGAATGAAATGCAGAGTTCTTTGCAAGATGTATGGCACCTTGGTTGTCATTTTATAACCTGCCCAACTCCTGATTCTTACCCAATTCATCCAGAAACCTTTGTAACCAAATCATTTCGTTACTAGCCTCTGTAGCAGAAACATAGTTTGCTTCTGTTGTTGAAAGTGCAACAACACTTTGGATTTTTGAAACCAAACTGAAAGTTGTTCCACCTATAGCAAACACATATCCTGTATTGCTCCTCCTGTTATCTTTGTCACCTGCCATATCTGCATCAACATATCCCTGTAGAACAATGTTTGAACCACCAGAGCATAATGCTTGATTTGTGGTACCTCTCAAATACCTGAGAATCCACTTCACTGCCATCCAATGTTCTTTTCCTGGATTGTTCATGTACCTGCTTACAACTCCCACTACATGTGCAATATCAGGCCTTGGGCAGACCATTGCATACATTAAGCTTCCAACTGCTGATGCATATGGAACTTTAGACATATGAGCCATTTCTTCCTGAGCCTTGGGACACGCCTCCTTACTTAATTTGAAATGGCTGGCCAAAGGTATACTAATTGGTTTTGCATTCTGCATATTAAACCTTTTCAACACCTTTTCTATGTACTCACTTTGAGACAATGTTAATTTGCAATTCTACCTGTCTCTAGTTATTCTCATACCAATTATTGTTTTGCAGCACCCAAATCCTTCATTGCAAATGAGTTTGCCAATTTCCTTTTGAGCACATTTATTTCCTGCATTTTAGAACCTGCAACAAGCATGTCATCTACATACAATAACAATATAATATAGCTGCCATCATTTTTCCTTTTGAGATAAACACAATGATCAGAGTGATATCTAGTATAACCTTGTTCAGACATAAACCTGTCAAATTTTAGATACCACTACCTTGGAGCCTGTTTTAAGCCATACAAGCTCTTCTTCAACCTGCACACTAGTTTCTCCTTCCCTTTTACCTCATTTCCTTATGGTTGCTGCATATATATCTCTTCCTCAAAATCCCCATTGAGAAAAGTTGTCTTTACATCTAACTGCTCAAGATGCAAATCTTTAACTACTACTAGACTTAAAATAGTTCTGATTGAAGTCATTCTAACAACATGAGAAAATATTTCATCAAAATCAATACCTTTCTTCTGTGCAAACCCCCACACCACAAGTCTAGCTTTTTACCTTCGTTTCCCTCCATCTTCTTCCTTCAGCTTGTAAACCCATTTATTCTGCAATCTTGTTTTACTTGCAGGCCACTTGACTAAGTCCCAAGTCTGGTTATGTGCTAAGGAGTCCATCTCTTCTTTCATGGCTTGCTCCCACTTCTTCTTGGTTTCTACCTGCACTGCTTCTTCATAACTTTCTGGTTCACTAGAATTAGTCAATAATACATAATATAAAGAAGGAGAGTATCGTTCAGGGGTCTACTTATCCTGGTAGATCTTCTAACACCACTTTCAGGTGTTTGAAGTGCTTGTTATTGTTGTGGTTGTTGTTTTGGCTTTTGATCATTATGATTTTCAGGCACCATCATTTTTTCTGTGATCTCGTCAAACACTGTGTATTCTCTATTTTCTCTTTTCTATTTATTTTCCTGCAGCTGATCCTTATACAAAACCTTTTCATTGAATATTACATCTTTGCTCCTAATGATTTTGTGATTTTCATAATCATATAAGTGATAACCAAAATCATTAACACCATATCCAATAAAGGTACATTTCTTTGATTTTGCCTCAAGCTTTGTTCTATTTTCTTTATTAATATGGACAAAGGCCTCACAACCAAAAGGCTTTAAAAAGGATTAGTTTACCTTCTTACTGTCCATGCCTCCTCAAGAATAACACTATCCAAGGAACTTGAAGGCCCTCTATTTATTAGATAAACAACAATGTCTACAGAATCTGCCCAAAATTGTAAAGGCAATCCTTTATGTAATCTCATGCACCTTGCATGCTCCATGATTGTCCTGTTCATCCTTTTTGACACACCATTTTCTTGTGGTGTTCCTGGAACTGTCTTCTCTCTGCAAATTCCATGCTCTGAACAGTACCTATCAAAATCTTTGCTACAATATTCACCTCTATTGTCTGATTTGAGACACTTCAATTTCTTTCTTGTCTCAATCTCAACCAAAGCTTTCCATTTCTTGAAAGTATCAAATACATCAGATTTATTCTTAATACAATAAATCCAAGTTTTTCTAGTTGCATCATTAATAAAAGTAACATAATAACGAGATCCACCAAGAGATGATATCTGAGCAGGTTCCCATACATTTGTATGCACAAGCTATAATTTTTTGATCTTCTTTTCTTTCCCAACTCTAACGAATATGACTCTCTTCTGTTTTCCATAAATGAAATTCTCACAGAAGTCCAAATCAACACTCTTCAAACCTCGCAACAAATTCCTTGAGTGAAGAATCTTCATCCCCTTCTCACTCATGTGTTCGAGCCTATGATGCCATAATGTTGCACCAGCTCCTTTGGAAGTTAAAGCATTAATAGAGTTTGAAATAACATTTCATAAATATAATGTACCAACTTTTTCTCCTTTCACTATTACCAGGGATCCTTTAGTGACCTTCTAGGTTTTATCTGTGAAAGTACTTATGCAACCTTCACCTCCCAACTGCCCTGTTGAAATCAGATTTTTCTTTAGATCTGGAACATGCCTTACCTTCTTCAATAGCCTCTGATTTCCATTTTGTTGTTTTATGAAAATTGTACCCATTCCAACGATTTTACAGGGTTTATCATCACCCAATCGAACTTGTCCAAAATATCCTTGAACATATTCATGAAAATATTTCTTATCAAGTGTGGCATGGAATGAGGCCCCTGAATCTACCACCCAGGAATTAGTGATATTTTCGAAAGAAAGAATCAAAGCATCTTGTAACACCTCACCTGTCACATTTGCTTCATGATTGTTTTCTTGCTGTGCATCTCCTTCTTTTCCCTTCCAAGATCTACAGTCTTTCTTTAGGTGTCCTTTCTTTCCGCATTTCCAGCACACTATCCCCGATCTGAACTTGGATCTACCTTTTCTTGACTTACTGTGATATCCTGGGTTCTTTCCTCTTTCCATTTTTCTTTCCCTAGTCTCTGCAACCAAGGCATTACCTGATGTCTCACCGGAGCTTTTCCGTCGCATTTCCTTGCTAAGGATTGCACCGACAACATCATCAAACTTTGAAGTACTAGATCCAGAGATAGAGTTACTAATGGCCATAACTAAGCCATTCCAACTTTCTGGCAATGAGCACAAAAATAATAGAGCCCTAACTTCATCATCAAAATTTACCCCTTCATAACTTAACTGACTTGTAACTGTATTAAAATCATTTAAATGGTCTGCAACAGATCCACCTTCTGACATCTTCATATTAAATAAACGCTTCATAAGAAATACCTTATTTGAGGCCGAGGGTTTTTCATATATTTTGGCCAATGCCGACATTAAACCCTGTGTTGTCATTTCCTTTGAAATATTAAACGCTACTGACGCTGCTAGGCACAGCCATATTGTTCCAAGTGCCTTTCTATCGAGAATATCCCATTTTGTGTCTGACATACTCATCAGCTTCTTTTCTTTCCACTCAATGGTAGGTACAGACCTCTCTGATACCGATAATCTTCCATCTGTATCTTCCACAACTGGTAGTTTTGGCTATTGAATTTTTCGACCCTAAACCTACCATCTTCCGCCATTGCTCCCACTCGAACCAAGAACCCTTCTCTCCTGCGAGTTTATCAACCAAATAAACCTGGCTCTGATACCAGTCGTTAGAAAATTATGTATTACAGAACAATGGAACACATAAAATATTGCAGAAATATAAACACAGAAAATGCATAAAATAAGAGAGACACAGATATACATGGTTCACCCAGTTTGGGCTACATCCACAGAGAAACAGCTATGTTGGAGGGAATTTCTCCCGTAGGGCTTTTTGGGTTGAAACCCTAGTAGACTAAAAGTTGTCTATTCAAAGAAACATGCATTCACACAGCCATTATGCTATTATAAGCAAATTCTATGATAAGGGTACGTACCTTTGGTCCTACGTTTGAGAAGGCCCTTAGGGTACAAACCCTTCTTGGAGTTCCCTTCTTCTCTTTTGTCCTGCAAAACAACCAATTCAAAGAACACAGCAGTATATGGACAAAAACTTATAAAGAAACCATCTTCATGTTATAAAGAAAGGTAGTTAGTTATGAAATCCAAATAACCATTTACATATGAATTCTAAACATGAGTATCATTAACATAAAGAAGATTCATTTCGGGAACCAAGACATGTGTTTCTTTTATTATAGACAAATAAAGTACATAAAAAAGGAATATTTTCCCCTGAATCACCTTCAGTAGGCTCTAAGCAAATCTTCCTTCCGGATCTGTTCCACCCTCAAGCCTATAACAAAATCCTTCCATGACTCTCTCCATGATGTCATAAATGGTGGATGAACACCAACACACAAGGAAGCAAAGGTTTCCTACACAAAATGGGGGAAGTGCAGAATGCACAAGGGACTTCAAACCTGGTTAAGGGAAAAATCTCAGCATAATAACCTTTCTCTCTCTTCTCTCCTCTTTTGGCCTTCCCTTTGAGGTCTTTTTATACCTCTCCCAAAGTAGTTTTTTAGTTGGGAGTTGGTTGGGAACAGTTGGGCCATGGGCACTAACAGGTGATCAGCAGGTATAACCCGCAATCTTCGCCCGAAAATAAGGAATTTTATATATTGTTTTAAGTGTTTTAATACATACACGCGGGTTGGGTATACACCGACCCGCGTATACATGCGTTTAACTCAGGGAAATTCCACGTATAAGGGATAAAGCACTATTTTTTAAATTTTAGGACCAGGTCTGGAAGGAGGGGTTGCCCTAGGCCATGAGTACAACATCACAAACCATAGGAGTGAGATTTGGAGCTATAACAGATGCCCCCTAATATATGAGGTCAGAAGGGGTACATGATGGTCGAAATATATTATGCAAGTACATGGAAAGGAAGTCTGTCAAAAACCGAGGAGGACTTCACCAGAATTCAGCCTGCCAAGCCACCAAAGGAGATCAGAAAGAAACACTGTCTGAGGTGGGCATACCCATGCTCAGAAAAAGTAAAGCATGTCCGCATATCAAGTACAAGCGGATCTACTAAGTATACAAGTATAAATGAATGAAAGATACATAATGGATCATCTGATCATGATGAGAAAGTACATGTCTGAATATCACATATAAGACTGTCAATGATGCTGAAAGATGCAACGGATCACTGATATCAAAGACTGATCCCAAGAGGTACCAATTGAACAAGATGGAATAGGATGGTACTACACTGCAAACTCAGGTGCCAGCATATAGAATGTCGCCATGACTGACTGCAACATATAAAGTGGAGTGGTATCAACTAGCAGCAACAGGAGCAACTGTCAAGTGAACCAATGAATGCTGATACAACCTGAGGTCTTCACCGACCGCCGTGGTACATTTCTACACCATGGGAATAAATGATCTGAAGTTGGCCATGTGAAAAATCATTTGATTACCGGTCATTGATGTATACCATTAACAAACGCGAGACTACTCACCGATAATGATAATGAGCGTCAAGGTACCCAGTACAATCTAACAAGTGTGAATAGATGAGCTGGAGTCGAACACCTGTAAGAATCTATCCATCAGGAGACAATAGTGGTTTCCCACTGTCGATAGCAAAGGATCTGCCACTAATGACTGCAAACCCCAAGGTACTGCCAAATGGACTCTAGATCTTTGCCCCAGAGCAATGAGTCGGAGTCGATAGGGAAAGATCCGCTAGAAGGAAGGCATTAAGGAATCCTTCATCAATCTAGCACAAGTGTAACCTGTAGGCCAATAATGTGGAAGGAATCAGACGAAAAAGATGTAGTAACCAAACCTAAGTACGTTTCCAGCGTACACAAGATGTGGCTAGCGCACGACAGAAACCCTCTGAACCAACCAATAATGAAAGATGACACAAAGGCGAGGTATCCACCAATAGGGTCAAATGGAAACCAAGGTACTACACGAATCCCAATGTGTGATAATGTAAGCTGATGTCGAACACAAGGGAAACCACTCAGTCAAAGACCCATGATACTGATCGATGCTGAGCACAAGGTGACCTATCAATAATGAAAATAGGGCTAGGGTGCAGCTCTAGGCCTGACCTCAGAGCAAGGTGTCGTCGTCGATAAGGACAAGACCCACCAGCAAGAAGTCAATGGGGACCTTCTCAAACCGGCACGAGTATAGGACCAATATAGCTGATGTGATGATAGACATGACACTGACAACCAGGGATGGCCGACTGAAGAATGAGTCAAGAGACACCACAGAGAGGCCGACTCAGGCTAACTTCCCTTGAACAAAAGCACGACTCAATGTGACTATGTGGCAGCATATGATGACTCTGTATAAGTTCGCCATGCAGGAGGCACGAACGAACCCTCCATATGATTGGAAGAGATAACCAATCGGGGGAGAACTGACTCAATAACAAGGTTATGGCGTACCTAAGTCGAACTAAATCCCACCCATACAGAGGAGACTTTGTTTTGAGTGCTTTGTTCAAGGACGACACGAATGACTCTAGCTGCCAACAATAAATGGAAATATTGTCCCGTTCCCGCTCTTTTTTGGAATATTTAATTTTTTTTGTCTTTTTCTGTTAAGCTGGAAAAAGAATAAAAGAATGCTATGGTACAGTGGAAAGAACGAGTGTCGGTGAAACAGATGATCTAGTTCCTGGGAATGGAATGTTCCTATGCTCAATGCAGGGAGGTGAAAACTGGTCAGTGACACTCAAAGGTGAGTTCCTTCCACGGGTCAAGGTGCGTCAAGCTGCAGAATTCAAAGGTATGCAAGGCTGATTTTGCAGACGTCATGGTCAAAAGTTGGCTTAAACATGAGTCCAAGTGAAGCCGGCTCTAGGCCAAAAGGTGCAAGTGGTCAACATGCAATGCAGTAGTACAACTCAACACAAAGGAGCCTCTAGGGTATAAGGCCAGAACAAAGCGGAGAAGCTAAAAGGAATGATTCTTCAATGCTTAAGTCATGGCGGGACTACAGAGGACTCCCGAGCCTACTCAATGGAGCAGCATGGGCAACAAATGTCAGTGAGGTGCTAACTACGATGCCCATGGAAAGGATGGCTCTACCATCATGTCATGATTTAAAGAATCGGCGAGTGAAAATGGCTTACGAACCATAACACGATGGGATCGACCCTATGGCAGATGTATCAGCAAATGGAGGCTAGTATGCATAATGCAACGGAAAAAATGGTGTCCCTAACCTATATGCTAGTGAGAAAAAGATACCTGCCATGATGGGTCAGCAGTCATGGAACCGTCTCGAAACTGAAAAACGTCCAAAATGTCCTGAAAAGCAAACCATTCTCGACATTCCAAGCTCCCAAGTTAAAAGTCACATGAGGCCAAACAAAATAAAATTTTGAAAAAATTTTACATTTTCAAAACTTATAAAAAGCATTTTCGACTCACCATTTTTACCATTTGAGTTTGAGAGCAAAGGTTTTGGAGCAAAAGGAGCAAACTTCCCACAGCCAGATTCAACCATTCAAATTCGTCAAAATCCTCCAAGTAACTCTTATACTTAGCTTGCAATTGATTGTGACAGGTTTTAAGATTTTTGATTGATGTTTCACCATTGAACTTTTGTCAAAACTTTCCTCACGACGTATACACGGGTTGGTAATATTGAACCCGCATACACGTGGGCCCTATACGTGACTATGTGCACAGGGACCCACGTATACGCCGCGAACCATTTTTAAACAAAAACTAACGGTTTTAATTCGGTTTTTCCTCAGGATGCCTGTCACGTGGCGCGAAAGAGAGCACGCAACAGTTGACAATGAAGTTACGAACAGTCCAGAAGCTTTAGATGCACTACGGGGATGCGGTTTGCTTAAATTTTTCAAATTGCCAAATATGAAAGCGAACACGCGTCTGCTTGAGATGCTCATTGATTATTGGGACGTTGAGGAGGAAGCCTTTATGATCGATCAGATGCCGCTCAGGGTAGAAGTGGAGGATATATATTTTATCATGGGCCTTTCCCGAAGGGGAGAGGTAGTACATTCCCGGGGCAGGACACGGAGTAGCCTCACGATAGAGGACTATGTACAGATCTACTGCCCGGGACATCCCAAGAAGGTTGGGAGCCAGATTTCCATCACACGTGTGGCGAGTTTATCACTTAGGATTATCCTGTTCACCATGGCTCGAGTGAACGGATCATCCTCGCTGCATCAGGTGTCACAGCTAAACATGAGCATGGTAGTTGACTGTCTCACTACTGTGTTCGACTGGTGTACTCCTCTTCTGGCCAACATGAAGAGCCAGCTCACTTCTATCCGGAGGGGACAAACCAAGAACTTTGGATATGGGACTATCTTGTGTACTTTCTTTTTCGAGAAGGTTCCCGCACTCTGCCCCAGGGTAGCAGTTTCCATCAGCACCCCATGGGATCCACGCATGGGCCAGTGGGCTGATCTGATGAAACGTCTGGGGGGTGGGGAGGTCCCAAGGACTGCTTTCGACGATGACTTCTTCACCTAGTGGGATCAGCAGATCATCATCGTGGATGACTACCCCTATGTTAGGCTGGATTTCCGAGGAGATCCTGATCTAGCGTTACCACTGAATGCAGCATGGGGCGAGATTGGTAAGATTTTTTGATTTTATGATTTTTTTGGATTTTTCAAACATAATGATAAATTTTGAAAAATCTTTTTTGATGAGATTCAAATGACTGATATGACGATCATGTTCCAGACATTGGGTCAGTACGACCAGATGGGTTCCTGCGGCATGGACGGCGCGGCCGAGGAGCCGAAGAGGCGGCTCCTAATACAGAACGGACTCTAAACAATGTCCAGCGACACTTGGCGAGACTGAGCTGCCGAGTATCGATGGCCGTCATAGAGGACCTTCCTGAGGATATGCAGCGTCATGTGGTTGGCATGCCACATGACTGGGTTCGCACTTCTCGGCGTGTGGCCACTGCGATAGTTGCATACTTAGACGCTCATCTTGAGCCGAGGAATTAGATATGCCAGACATGATTATGGGCATTTGAGTCCCAATTTTGTATATTTTTGGACACACATATGTACACTCGAGATGCTTTACGATATATATCTATATATATATATATATATATCTATATATATATATATATATATATATATATATCTATATATATATATATATATATATATCTATATATATATATATATATATATATATATATATATATATATACAGTTTGACTTTTTGATGCTTGATTTTATTATGATGAATGATTGATGTGCCAGTCTAATGCCTGATTAGCGATAGAATAAGCTAACCAATTATAAGATCTTGGAATGTGCAAATAATTAATATAAGTAAATGACCTTTACAACAACCTCACCCTTAAATACTGGCGATATAAAGATGGATCCCGTACCCGATAAATGTTATTTAATTGAGACACTATCAATTGAGAATCAAGATACACTACCAATGAGTCGATCCCATGAGAGATTGCCTCGGATAATAAATTAATAACGGCAGTATACTCGGCCATATTGTTTGAAGCAGGACCGATACACACACCTCTTGATGCCATCAATTGACCAGTTGGATAATAGAGTACCCAAGCTGCGGAAGCGAGATTCCGAGTGTGCCGACTAGCACCATCGGCGAACCCAAAATAGACCAAATCATCCATCAACACCTGCCACAGTAGACCAAAAAGTGCTGATATCAGAAAACTCTCGACGATATATGTACAAATATACATAAAGTACAAAGAAGCCATTGCCTAGCCAAAACTAAGCAAAGTACTTCTTTAAGTGGAGCCCATCAGGAGGCTCCACCAACTTACTCCTAGGGATGTTTATAGGTACGACGATTGAACCAATCAATATACTCCCTTCGGAAAATGAATGTGTTGGAGCCAAAGGGACCGTACAAACATCACTAGTCGAACTGGAGGACCGAGATTCGACTTCATGCACAGGGGAATGAAAGTGTGACCAATGATGTAAATCTTCCAAAGGTCGATCTACAACCGTCATTGCTTCAAATATCGCTTCATCCGACGGAAAAACAATATCCGAGCAATCCGATGCAGAGGTGGAATCGAGGGTCCGAAAATGAGCCACATCACCGTCTATCTCCTTCCCAGAGGAAGAAGTAGAATGGTTATCTACAGAGTTATCGATAGATTCACATCTAAGCTCTACTGCAGATATAAGAGATTCTATTCCACCCACCTTGTCGTCACCTGATGTGGTCACAGATGAAGCTAAGGTTCCAGGTTTCGAAGAATAAGGAGTTTGAACAAAATCTCTTCGTAAAGGGTCCCTAGAGGATGAAATTGTATCTATCCCAGCTGTAGGAGGGGGAAGATTAAACGTACCCATCAATGAAGAGTACATCCCGACTCCTAAATTCTCAATAGGCGGACAGGTTTATCCACTAAGGGAACAGGAGAGTCAGAATTTGCTCGAGGATCAACTGGAGAATAGTCCAATTGGTCAACCTTAACGATTTTCCCTTCATGAGGAAAGCAAACGACACGAAACAGAGTCGAAACAACGGCTTCCATTTCGTATACCCAGTTCCTTCCTAAGAGGAGATTGTAGTCTAGGTTAGCATCTATGACCTCTACTTCGATATTAATGACCTTTCCTCCAACACATATAGGAAAGGCCGGGATAATCTCGTATGGCCTATGAGAATGACCATCAAATGTTGTCAATAGGGTGGGTGAAGGAACAACCGATGGTGATCCAATGGCCTTCCAACATGACATAGACATGACACACATGGAAGCTCCCTCATCTATAACCATCCGAAAAATATTCAATTTCTGGTAGGTAGACTTTATTTGGAAAGCCATGTGACGAGGAAGTCTCTTTTTGACATTATTCATATCAAAAGTTAGAGCTAAGGAATTACTTGGATCCACTGCCCCCATTGCCGATAGCAAGGCACTTCGTTGAGCAGGACACGACTGGAGAACCTCTAAAGCGAACATAGCACATGGACTCTGAGCCAGATCCTCGACAATGGAGTAATTCTGGGCTGCCCTAATATTAGGGTTGATAGTCGCGCGTTTTGCGGAACCTTTCGGTACCCGAGGTATAGTCTCGACAAAAGGTCGCTCAATATGAAGCGGGTTGTTAGTTTCGGGAACTAATTTATCCTTGGAAGTTTCACCTTCACCATAATCACGTGATCGTGTGGTCACATTAGCGTGAGCACCCATCATGAAAACATTTGATGACTTGTCCCCTTCCTGGTTGCCCCGTGCGGAGGTTCCAGGGTTTGAACTCGCGCCAGCAAGAAGTTGCTGCCCTTGGGGAAACGGGTTAGTTAACACAGCTTGAGAACTAGAAGTCCCTTGCTATCCTAACAAGTGCTGAGCGTCTTCAATCTTAGGGCAGAGATGAGTTAAGTGGTCTCCTCTGCACAACTTGCAAGGAAACTTGACTTTCTTTCTCAACTCATTTCTACCACCACCAGCGTTGTTGCCAGATTTATTTGCATCAGGATTCCCATCCTGGTTCTTTTTCTTACCTCGTCCTTTCTTTTTCCCATTAGAATTTTGATTTCCTTTGGGGTTATCAAATTCGACGGCATTAATTGAAGAAGTTTGGGAAGCCGGGGGATTAGATGATGTGACTTGGTTGTTAGAAGCAGTTTATAAGGACAACTGCTGCAATTGATTCAACAAGTTCACGATAGTTGTGTCTACTGACCCGACGATACCATCTGCGTGCGGACCTGGCTTCGACTTAGCTACATCAACCTTAGACCCAGGAGCATCTGGCAAGTATTTTTGTAGGATCCCATACTGAGAGTAGATCAATTCTAATTGCTGGGCCCTAAAAATGGCTTGCTCCTCAGAATAGACCCCAGACATGGAGACATCCTTGGAGATCTCGGGTTGTAAAGATTTCAAAAACCACCCGAGACGGTACTCCGGAGGGATTTCGGCTTTAATGAGCCTCTTTCTCCATCTACATTCCTGAATATGGTCAGAAATGTGAGTTGCCTTATCCTGACGAAAAGTGGCCAGAAGTTTAGTTCCGGCATCATAGTGGACAGGCAACTGGAAATGATTTAAGAAAATATTAGCTAAGTCAGGGAAAGATGTAAAGCTGCCCCCTGGCAACTCTATATACCATTTGGCTGCATTACTAGTCAAGGTGCGCTGAAATAGTCTCAACCTAATCGAGTCGTCGATAAGGGAGTTAGATGAGCACCACAAATGGAATGTGGTTACATGGTCGCCTGGGTCTTCACCACTCTTCCCTTCGAATTTTGGAATGTCCGAAGGGAGTTTGGTTGGGACCGGAGGCCAGGCCAGATTGTACTTGATTGGGTCATTTGTTAACTTAGTGAGATCTGGCAAGTTCAACGTTGCCAGAAACAGAAGCCTAGGAGGACCTTGGGGATTCCACCCAGACTGGGCAGAACTCCCAAAGTTTTGAAAAGATTGTCCTAGAATTTGGGAGGCACCAGGCTGCCCGAAGTAACCAGTAGAACCGGCTGAACCAAAAGGCAAGCCTTGTGATCCAACAAAATTCAGAGTTTGACCAACTCCAGCCGTATAGCCTCCATAACCAGCAAATTTTTCGCCTAAAGGACTGTAAGGAGTTGATAACCCCTGATAAGGGTTCCAAGCCAAAGCTAGGGGAGGAATACTTTGAAACGAACTAACCGTGGAGTACGACCTATTCCCTTGTTGGCCGAAAAACGGATTCCCAGTTCCCGCGCTACTAACCCCAAGGTTATTCCAACCTTGGAAAGGATTGCTGCTTTGTCCTACAGAAGAAAAAGGCATGGATCCTATCGTCGGGTTGGAATGTGGTATATGACCACTTCCGAAAGGAAAACCCTGGAATGAAGCCGATCCGCCCATCATGGACGTAGCGGCACTAAACGGAACCAATGGAATACCTTGTGAGTGGGTGCCAAATGGGAAGAATCCAGTACCAAAAGCATTGGTTTGGGCATTTCCACTTATGGATGGAATGGAGGTAGACCCAACTAAAGATGTGCTAGCAAAAGATCCAAACAAGGAAGCAGAGGAGATGGAAATCGTTCCTCCTCCTTGCACCGATGTTGGAGTTTGCATAGTCGTAGCACTTGTAGAAGCCATGCTTCCAGTAGTGGTCATCGATGGTAAGCACGTAGCATAACCTGGACTTGACAGTCTATGCGTCAGAGTCCCAACGTATTGCAATACGTCCAGATGACTAGATGGTAGTGGAGAATTTGGAGCCGCTAACGACTCTGAGAGTTCTTCTACCTCTATGTTATTATCCGCTTGAAAGAGAACTCGAGAAAGGACTGGAGTGTCCCTCTCTTGTTCAGAATTGCCAGGCCTTGCTTGGCCACTAATTCCCCGAGAGGAGGATCAATCCCCGGTGCGTCAACAGCTGTGGGACGAAACCCACTAGTAGTATTACCTCTGCAACTTCTAGGAGAAGGCTCTAAACTTGGTGGTGAAAGACCACGAAGTCTTCGAGGCCATCTAGGAGATCGGTCAGCCACTTTGAATTTTTTGTTATGATCTAACTAAAGACTCAAAAAATTGAAAGCTAGGCCAACTAAGAGCACAGAGCACACACTATAAAGTCCCTAAAGATACAACCAGTCAAACAACTTCCAAGTATTTCCGCTCCGGGTGATTAGGACCAGACACCAAAATACAAGAAAGTGAATTAAGGGGCCTTCCGAAGATAGTCTGGGATGATGAGGGCCCAGTCCTATCAGCGAAGGTATCAGAGGAAGTTACACTGACCTCCTAACAACAGCCTGCGCTGGTGCAAGCCCCCAAGCTTCGCAAGGGTGCCCTCCAGTAGTATTGTCGAGAGTGATGCAACGTTAACCTCAGGTGCCACGGGATTCCCCTCCGTAGCCACCTGTGTAGATCCCTAGGAGTAGCAACTATGGATACCAACTCGTCGCAGAAGCCAGGCGGAACAGTCGTGAGGTAAGTTCGGACAAGTAGGAGAGGGGGTATCTCTCTTCCCTGTCTTCGCAGACCCTCGTGCTTAACTCCCAGATCCGGAGCTTTCCTGGTCTTCCTAACGCTATTGGATTTTCTCTCATTATTCAGACTCCTACGTTTGACGTTTATATGGCCTTGGAGAGTTAACTCTCCACTCGCCTAATCCAAGGCCCTAAAATCCTAAACTTGTTGGTGTAACTGACTAAAACAAAAAGTTCTAGTGAATTTTAGTTAGCGCTTGATTTTAAATTAGGCTATTCTTTAAGTCACAAGGTAATGGAAGTGAAAGTAGTGGTGTTTTTTGACGCAAAAGAAATTAATAAAAACTTAACTACATGCACATGCACTTTTTCGTTTTTTGATGAAGAGCAATTTATATAGGGTTCAGAGGAACTTCTAATAAAACAAAATTTTCTTTTCTTTTCGTTAATTCACGCTTCACACTCACAAAAGCTAACAAAGCTATGTATGCCTAAAAATATATGCAAATCTATCCTAATGCAACAAATATATGCGGATGCAAGATTTTAAAACTACTCTAAAAACAAAAAATGAAAGTTGCTTGCTTATCAATCTTTATCTTGCCACTTAAAATGTCTATATGGAATATGAGATGCTACAATTCATTTCGTCTAAACACTAAAAACAAGTTCTAAGACAAACATAAAGCACTTTCACTCACTAAAAGGAAACCAAATGAAAACCAAGTCCAGGAAAGCAAAACTAAGATTTTCACAAAGATTTTCTTCAAAAGCAATAACAAAAAGAGTCTTTTCAAAAAATTCTCTCAACAACACTAAAACTTGTGATGGAAGAATAGGAAATCAAACACTTTTGTGAATCGACACCACTCAATGGATGAAAACTCAACAAAAATAAATGTGTTTAAAATCGCTCTTAACAATCAAAAGTAGCAATGAAAGCTTTGGCAATGAAAACCAAAAAGATCAAAAAGACAAATTCCAAGAAAGTGTCAAACAACTTTCATGAAACAAAAGAGTGGATGGTCACAAAAAGCGATTTTTGTCAAGCAAACAAAAAGTCACCAAAAGCAAGGTTAACACAAAGATTGAGATCAATCTTCCTACCTTGATGAATCAGAGCAGCCAAGATTCCTAGCAAGAAATCTTGCGTGCTTTAGCAAAAAACGATGACGCTTGCAATCAACAAAAAACAAGACCAATACTCCTTATAATCAAAGAGAATTCGGAACAAGATGCTCGCTGTAAAAACAAAGACTGATACTGGAAAGTGACTGTTTCAGACTGACTCAAACTACCAGACAAACCTTCAGAGACACAAAGATTTACAAATCTTGAAAATTGAAAGATATACGCGACTGTACTTATGTACAGAATGTGTGTATACGCTACTGTAACTAAGGAAACCTGCGTATATGCAGGTTCAATTAAAGAAACATGCGTACATACGCCTCTGTAACTAAGAAAAACAGCATATATGAAAAGCTTCAAGAAAAATAAAAAACAAACTGAAGAAACTGGCAAAGCTTAAAGTTCAAGAACAGACCAGAAAGTAACAGCAAGCAGACAAGGTAGCTTAGCCTTGATTGGCCTGAAAAACACCCAAACTAGGAACAACAAGAGTGTTGTCCCCAGCGGAGTCGCCAATTCTGTTGGAGGGAATTGCTCCCCTAAGGCTTTTTGGGTTGAAATCCTAGCAGACTGAAAGTTGTCTATTCAAAGAAACATGCATTCACACAGCCATTATGCTATTATAAGAAAATTCTATGATAAGGGTACGTACCTTTGGTCCTATGTTTGAGAAGGCCCTTAGGGTCCAAACCCTTCTTGGAGTTCCCTTCTTCTCTTTTGTCCTGCAAAACAACCAATTCAAAGAACACAGCAGTATATGGACAAAAACTTATAAAGAAACCATCTTCATGTTATAAAGAAAGGTAGTTAATTATGAAATCCAAACAACCATTTACATATGAATTCTAAACATGAGTATCATTAACATAAAAAAGATTCATTTCGGGAACCAAGACATGTGTTTCTTTTATTATAGACAAATAAAGTACATAAAAAAGGAATATTTTCACCTGAATCACCTTCAGTAGGCTCCAAGCAAAGCTTCCTTCCGGATCCGTTCCAGCCTCAAGCCTCTAACAAACTCCTTCCATGACTCTCTCCATGATGTCATAAATGGTGGATGAACATCAACACACAAGGAAACAAAGGTTTCCTACACAAAATGGGGGAAGTGCAGAAGGCACAAGGGACTTCAGACCTGGTCAAGGGAAAAATCTCAGCATAATAACCTTTCTCTCTCTTCTCTCCTCTTTTGGCCTTCCCTTTGAGGTCTTTTTATACCTCTCCCAAAGTAGTTTTTTAGTTGGGAGTTGGTTGGGAACAGTTGGGCCACGGGCACTAACAGGTGATCAGCAGGTAAAACCCGCGATATCCACCCAAAAATAAGGAATTTTATATATTTTTTTAAGTGTTTTAATACATACATGCGGGTTGGGTATACACCGACCCACATATACATGCGTTTAACTCAGGGCAATGTCGCGTATAAGGGATAAAACACTGTTTTTTAAATTTTAGGACCAGGTCTGGAAGGAGGGGTTGCCCTAGGCCATGAGTACAACATCACAAACCATAGGAGTGAGATTTGGAGCTATAACAAGCTAGTCCTTCTTTTATTATATTATCTAGCAAACTAAAGAGATACAACCTACAACATATCCTCTATAACACCCTCTTCGCTCTTAATCTCCTCTCTCTTCTTGACTCTGAATACAGATCTACATAGACGCAATACAATTCCCTCATATATAGTGAGGAGTTGTATTCTAGGGAAAAAACCCTAAATTATACCATCAAATCATACGCCTAATGAACGACCCAGATTGACTAGAAATTACTAGAGTTTTACAAGGCAATTTTACATCTATTTTTAGCTTCGGGGGTGCTGCCCCCGAACCCCCACCAGGGGATCGCTGGCCCCCGGACCCCCCAACTGGGGGGGATTAGCCCCCCCACACCCCCCCACGTGGAGGGGTGTACAGTATTCCTGGTGCATACATCTGACTGAAACCTTTGAATATAGAAGATAATCAGGCTCCACACCCAACACCCTGAAAATAACTCAATTGGAAACTCTACCTCCCTGTGAGGTGGAAATTCTGTGACGTCCTCAGGAAATACATCCTAATACTGCTGTAAAACTGGGTACCTGTTCAACACATATGCATCCTCAACCTCCTTACCCTTACCACTAGACATGTGTACTGCAAATAACATACACCACTTCTTGCGGCTACTCTTTTCTTGCATAACTATCACCATCCTAACTAATGTGGTTTTCTTCTTACCCTGTAAGACTCTTGGTTCCCCAATGTCATCAACACACTGAATAGCTTTATCATAATAGTCTACCTTGTTTCTATGAAGATACGACCAATCCATGGCCAAAAATAGATTGTATAATCCCAATGGTAATACATTAAAATGTGATGTGGTAGGCATACCATTCAAGTCAAATGCACAATATTTTAACCAATGATGAACTCACTTCTTTATACCTACAATCAACTACACTAACCAAGACTATGCATGAATTCATTACTCAAACCAAGCTTATCCACTAAGTCAGACTAACATAGCTATAATTAGATCCAGGGTCAATCAAAATAGATATAACTTTATCACAAAGATTACCATCCATCTCAATGATATATGCTTGGTGTTCTTCCTGTCTGTTTTCCACTGCTACATAAATATGGGGAATACTATGGCAAACATCCCCAATAATCTATGCCTCATGTGCACTATATATCTTAGGCCTACCACCCTAATGTTGTGGGCAATATATCCTAAGGTGTTCCTCACCGCATGTCCAACACTCCAACCGACCAGTGCCTTCACCTCTATGTTGCTTCTGCTTTGACCCATGTCCCTATCTAGATTCATTAAACTTCTTTTACGGTGCCATATTTTCTTTCCCATCTGCATTCTGAGGCCTTGTTCTCTTAGGCTGCAATTTACCTCTACCTTTGTCTTTTCCTTTCCATCCATGCTGAGATTCATTCTTACGCTTTGACTATTCATATCAATGCTTCAATTTCCTAGTGACTTCCTCAAGTGACTGAGGCTCATCATACTCAATCTGATTTCTAAATGCCAATGGAAAACCACTGACAAATCTATGAACTTTAGCCTTCTCATCAGTAATATATGATACATACCTTAATAGCTCCAGAAATTTAGTCGTGTACTCTTCATCTATTGTTGATCCCATCTTTAGCTCATAGAAATCTTTAGCCTTACTGTTGTAGTACCTCTATGACAAGTACTTCCTGAAAAGCCTCTTTAACTCCCACAAACTCAAGTCATGTGTCCTGATGTCTCTGACCTGCTTAACATCTTCCCACCATACATTTGCTTTACATTTCAAAATAAATGTATCTATTATAGCCTTCATGTTATATTTGTACTCATGCAACTCAAAGAATTTATTCATCCCAAGTGTCCAAGCCTTTGCCTCTTCTGGTTTCATTACGTCTCCATCAAAAGTAGGTTGTTCGTCTTTATTGAACTCATGTAGTAAGTATTCCCTATCATTCCTCATGTAAGGATGTTAGCGATGATGATCATGATGCCTATCAGAACCAAAACTAGAATAGTACCTGTACTCATCGCCCCTCCTATCCGGAGTGTCCAACAACCTTCCATCTCTCACTGTGTCAGATCTATCCAACTTGTGTCTACCGGGAGACCTGCTTCCATATGCCCCATTAGTTCCATCCCCATGTCCATGGCTAATCTGAAGTGGCCCTTGTCACTGCAAGTCTGACTTACTCTGAAGAAGTATAGAATTAACCTCTGCTTGCTTCTCTTGTGCTTGTATGATCCGGTCATTATTTTCCTTACAAATCCTTATCTCTACCTTCAAACTTCTCAATGTAACTGCTAAATCAGAAGAGTTCCCAACACCATACTACTCTTCAGATTCGTACAGAGAGTCTTTGTACTCAACCATCTTGCTAGCCATTTGATCTCTTTCTTGCAATGCATAATATGTTAGATGAACCAAATCACAATAAATCAATGTACCTTAGTATAGCTCGTGGAGGATACCTTGTCTACAAGATCACAAAATCAACATGATACATGTATAACATATACATAATAACATATAGACAGATAACAAGTAAGTACATGAACACATAAACATCATTCTAGCTAGGGTCCAGTCATCCATGCAAGGCCATATCAACAATGCATGCTATGACCTCGTACATGACAACAACCATTACTCCATTGTACACATTGCCACATGCAACCAATAATATGCATAAGAAATGCCTAACCAACTACACATATGCATAAACACATGTAGTACAATGTAAGCGATCAATTCTTGTAATCAACCTACAAGATTGATACATGTAATCAAAATATTCAAGAATGTAACCTAATATACAAGGATGTAAGTAGGCGACAAAAAATCAACATGTAAGTGACATGTAACAATATGTAACTAGTCATATACTCATGAAAAATGCATTCCACAAAATCAATATCCAATTTTCCATGGCAACATTACTACAACCATAATGAATCATCAAGCAAATGCAACAAGCACATGAAATCAAAGTGTAAGAGACACATGCAACTAACATGCATTCATGACCAATGCACACTGCCCATCCAGTCTAAGGGTTGAACCATGCTATGATACCACTCTATAACACCCTCCTCCCACATCTACCCAAATAACTAGCCAACCGAGGTAAACATGAAACAAGATGCCACTATGATTGGATTCAGCCTCCCATGTGACTTTAAGGAAGTGGAACCAATGGAAACATCACATACAGTCATCCAACATCAAATTCATAATCCTCAGGAGACATGTTAGCCACTCAGATAGTATGTCCTTGGGTCCCATTGATGTTCTGGACACCTTAGGCCTTAGTTGCTCTCATGCTATAAGCAAGGGAGCGACCAGAAACCCAAAGTTTCTCTCACAAGCTTGCCTGCTAGCGACCAGAGACCAAAATTTCTAGTTATGTTGCAACGACCCCGAGCATTAAGCCACTTTTTCAGGCATAGAGCCTAGGTCACTGCCCATAATAGAGCGATAGGTTAAAATAAGGAAAAGTACACAGAAATAATGAGGCAAAAGCAATAAGTTGAAAAATACCTTTACCAGACCCCTATTAGCCATGATAAGCATTTCTTCAAACATATCATCGACATGTAACCTACAAGTGTAAACAACAGAATTAAGTTTAGCGATCTCCTACTTATCTGAGAATTGCTACGAACCATTGTTCCCTCATGTCATTTGTTGCATTATCATCTATTAGGTCATAGACACATTATCCATTCATATACAAGTAAAAACACATTGAGATCCATACATAGATGTTGTTATAAAACATACATATAACTAGCATAATAAGGACGGAAATATCATAAACATATCACCCATAAAATCCATTTATACATCAATACATTTACACATGAAAATCAAGGGAATGAAATTCTCATTAATGAATGCAATAAACCAACCAGAGATGGGACTACCACATTCCACCCAACCATAGATTGGCTGAGCCAAGTCCCTCTTCAGCCAATCACCCCCATGCCATATTCCAAGCATGAATGTGGGACTCCTAGTCTCTCAGGATTTACCGCAATCCACAATCCAATCTAGGGATCACTAGGCCCTACATAGAGACATACTCTCCAAGATTTACCATACATCCCATCCAAGGACTACTAGGCCCAACGAAGATAAAATCCACCTCTTGGCTTTACTGTATATCCCGCCATTCACCGACAAGGATTCCTAGGCCCACTGAGGCACACAATATGGATTTATCACAATCCATAGTTTGGATTAGGGGTTACTGGGCCAGTGGATTTACCATGATCCACAGTTCAGTTTAGGGACCACTAGGCCATGTGTTTGTCAGTTCGGAGATCCACCCCACTCAACTTCAAATCCAATCCAACCATCCCAGATTAACTAAATGTGAGAATCCATCTCATCAAAGCTATCAGGAAATGGTAAGGCTAGGTTGAAGAAAACTGTCACACCTGGAAAAACCCATGCCATGATGGAAAAGAACCACATGAAATCCCATGCATGACAAATCTAGCAAGGAAAATACACATGCAAGTCAATACCTACAATGAAGCCTGATGTAGCTTCTTGATCCTACCTTTCCTTCCTGATCTTTTCTTCCTCTAGCCTTCTTTTCCTTTTTTGCTCCAATGCCAAAGTGCTCCAAGAAAACTCTAAGTGTCTAAGATTATGAGAGAGCTCCAAAAATAAACTGACAAAAGGTTACCAATTGATCCTCATAAGCCTTTTTATTAGTGAGGCCTCTATTTTCTTCACTTTCCATTATTTTCCTTCATTTTCCTCACATGCAACCTATGTGATCCAAAATGGATCCAAAACACCCTCTAAGTCTTCAAAGTCTTCTAAATATCAAAACTATTGCAAAAGAAGAACTCTTAGAAATGGCAGATAACACTATCGGGAGTGAAAAACACGAAGAAATGAACAAAAACATAGCTATCGGAGGCATGGACAGTGAGGCACAGGAGCCATCGGATCTAGCCAATCAACGGCCCAGATCCGATCGGCATATCACAATCTGTGGTGGTAGGCGGAGGATATCAGAGCCTGGCATATGACAATTGTGATCGCAATTAGCGTGGGTCAATGAGGACCGTCGATCAAGCACGCAGATCAACGACCCAGGTTAACTCACAATATCGCAATTGGAGATTACTGAGGAGAGCTTACAAACACCCCAGGGGTCTATGCGATATGCGATTGTGACAAATTGCATTAGAATATTGCATCGGAGCTATGCAAAGGAGCGAGGCCGATACAATTGTGACTGCGATAGACAGACCTAATAAAATTATGAATGATATTTGATATATTTTGAGATCCGGAAACAGAGCTTTTTTCTATGTAAATTCGTGTTTTTGTTAAATAAATGAAAACCAAAGAAAATGCGAATAAAGTGATAAATCGGACCCGAAAGGGTTTATACATGCAGATATATATGTTTTGAGTTCTGAAACAAGCAGGATTTTGGGTGGGCCATAGGCGATAAGTGGTTTTGGCCAGGCTCTGCCCGAGCCCATACAGTGGCTGCCACGTGGCTAGGTGACGAAGAGAGAAAACCACCCTTTTTGATGGGTTAACTCCCGTATGCTTGAGCCTCCCGAAATGAACCTCAGTCATTGGATAAAGATCTCTCAGATCAACGGTGGAGATGTGATGGCGATATAAAGGTGGGCCTGATAGGAGTTATAAGACAGAATTTATAATATTTCAAATCTGATAAACGACAGATTAGCGGATTTTCACAATTTTTAGTGTATTTATTCGTGTAAACAGAGAACACTATTTTTGGAGATTTCAAAGGCCCGATGGTCCCTTCCGTTGCAGAATAGGTGGCCACCATCCCTGAAGACGTTATGCCATGATTGCTAACGCCCAGAAGGAGATTCAAGCGGATAGAGGCCGGGAGCCAGAGAGCCCGAGAATGGGAAACGAACAGATGACACTGATTAGCTTTAAAGCCACAGATTGACAGAAGACATAGAGAAGCAGTGCTAAGATAGAGGGAAGACAGAGACAGAGAGTGAGAGAACGAGTCTGTGTACTCAAGGAGGCTTGAGGGATTCAAGCAAACTCCTGCTGTTTTGCATTTGTTGTGTTGAGACTCAATTTGAGCTCAGATTTTGTAAAACTTTGCTCTTGAAGACATAATAGAGCGGTCACTACTGAAGGCTAGACCAGGAGATGTAGCCCAGGAGTTCTGGGTGAAATCCATATTAAATCTGTTGTGTTATGCGTGTTTATCTATTATGTTTCTTTAACTGCTTCATTGCCTATATTATTCACAATCTTATCGATCCGTTGCACTAAGTAATGCAGGCAAATCCATGCACATGAGTCTGTAATACCTTAATATTAGTCTAAGATCTTGTTTTCAGATCAAGTGGTATCAGAGCTTTAGGTTTGCTAAGGTTATACAAGCTTGTCCTAGATTGTTGAATGCTAACTAGGTCAATGCTCAAAATAGGAGAAGGATAACTTGTTGAGGCTAATCCAGAAATTGGAAGAGTCTATCCTAGGAGGAGGATGGAAGAAAAAACCTCATCGGAATCAAACTCTCAGTTCATGGATAGTTTCATGACCATGAGAGCCATGGTGGAAGAGATGTATCGAGAATTTAAGAAAGGCTGAGGTGAAAGCACTTCAGAATCTCAAAGAAAAAAAGGAGCAGAGGAACCTCTTCTAGATGGCCATCCAGAAGGAAAAGGAAAAGAAGAGAGGCCTTCTCCACCATCTACTCCATCATCACCATCCTCATCATCTTCTTCACATAAAACTAGCCCTAAAAAGAAAAAGAAGAAAATTGTTGTGATTAAATTAGATGTGAAATTTGATTTGCCAATTTATGATGGTGAATTAAATGCAGAAAAGCTAGATAACTTGATTAGACAGATTGATGTTTATTGTAAAGTGCAGAACATCAATTCAGAAAGGAGAAAGATTTAGCTGGCTAGCCTTTGCCTTGGAGGAACTACCCTAGTGTGGTGGGAAGGCAAGACACAAGCTGATTTGAAGAAGCATGGTAAAATTATTTCTACCTGGAATGAATTTATTTCTGCCATTAAAAAAAAATTCTATCCACTAGCTTATATGCAGAAAGCAATGATGAGTTGGCAAACTCTTTGCCAATTAAAGGGGCAAAGTGTACAAAGTTATACCCAAGAATTTAGAAAAGAGCTTTAATTCTAGGCATTTCTCTAGACTCACCTGAAACTTTGTTAAAGTATATAGGTGGTGTGCATAGCTATTTGAGACACACCATTCTCATGTTTAACCCTACTAGCATAGATGAGGTATCAATTCACGCTACACATCTAGAAGATAGAGGCAAGAATGTGAACCTAGAGATTGGGGGATCATCAAAACCCACTGCAAGCAAGAACAAGGAAAATAGGAAGCAGAAATGGAAGGAGAGGAAGGCAAATGTTGTACAAAAAGACAAACCTTCATGCACTCACTGCAAGAAGGATGGACACAATGATGAACATTGCTGGTCTTTGCATCTGGAGCTGAAACCAAAGAAGTTCAGTGGTAAGAAGAAGAAGATTGTTGCTGCTATTCAGAAAGACTTAGGGTCAGACTCAGTTGATGAAACAACAGTCACAGCCACAGGTATAAAAGGTTATCTACTTTAGAGAATGCACAGATCAAGAAGTAGGTACAGGAGCTGCTCGATAAAGGGTTCATAATACCAAGCACATCACCATGCAGATTTCCAATCGTGTTGATGAGAAAGAAATATGGTTCGTGGAGGATGTGCATTGATTATAGAGCAATGAATAAAATAACGATCAAGAATTGTTATCCTCTTCCTTGCATTGATGATCTATTAGATCAGTTGAAATAAGTTGTTTACTTTTCCAAGTTGGACTTGTGTAGTGGCTATCATCAGGTCAGAGTAGCAGAACAAGATGCATGGAAGACTACTTTCCAAACAAAGCAAGGGCTATACGAATGGTTGGTTATGCCTTTTGGCTTAACTAATGCTCTTGCCACTTTCATGAGAGTTTTGAATGATATACTTAGACCTTTTATTGATGATTTTGTAATTGTATATTTAGATGACATTCTTGTTTTCAATAAAACATGGGAAGAACATTTGAATCATGTAAATCAAACTCTAGATGTTTTGAAAAGAGAAAATCTCTATGTGAAATTATCAAAATGTGAATTTGGAAAAACATATTTAAATTATTTGGGTCATATTGTGGGGGGTGGTGAATTGAAGATAGATCCCTCTAAGGTTGAAGTCATTGTGAACTGGCCTAAACCCAAATCTGCTACAGAAGTTAGGAGTTTCCTAGGAGCAGCACAATATTGGAGAAAGTTTATTGCTAACTTTTCCTTGATTGCAGCTCCCTTACATGCTTTAATAGGATTGAACAAGGTGTTTCAGTGGGGAGGAAAACAACAAAAAGCCTTTGACACCTTGAAAGAAAAAATTAGTACAGCACCAGTACTAGCATTGCCAGATCTTCAAAGACCATTTGAGATTGAAACAGATGCCAGTGACTATGCCATGGGAGCAGTGTTGATGCAACATGGTAAACCCATATGTTATCATTCTGAGACATTTAATTATGTAGTATTTAATTATCCCACATATGATAAAGAATTGTATGCATTAGTGCAGAGTGTGAAAAAGTGGAAACATTACCTATTGGGCAAGGAAACAATTGTACCTACAGATCATCAACCACTTCAATATTTGCATTCACAAACTAAATTGCAGCAATCAAGACACTATAGGTGGATGGGTTTTCTACAACAGTTTCATCGTGTCATCAGATATTAGAAAGGCATACACAATAAGGTTCCAGATATGTTATCAAGACCAGTCATAAATGCATCTACTATACTTAAGCATAACTCAATATTGCATGAAAGCTACATTAAACAATATGCTCAAGATGTAGATTTTAAAGATGTATATGCAACTTTAAGTCATGGCAAACAAGTAGAAGAATTGGATTATCATGTTAAGGACCAACTCTTGTATCATTTGGGAAAGTTATGCATTCCTCAAACTAAAAGAGTTAACATAATCCGAGAAGCACATACTTCTCTAATATCAGGTTGTTTTGGTGTAAGTAAAACAGTTGCATAGTTGCAAAGGTTCTATTATTGGCCAAGAATGCATGAAACAGTTTCTAGATATATTAAAGAGTGTACCATGTGTGCTACAAGCAAGCCCAGTAATAGAAAATTAGGCTTGTACACTCCACTTCCAGTTCCTTCTCGTCCTTGGGAAAGTGTTTCCATGGACTTTGTTGGGGGATTTCTAAAATCTAGAAAAGGTCATGATTATTTATATGTTATTGTGGATAAGTTCAGCAAAATGTGTATTTTAATACCTTGCAACAAGTAGATTACAGCGGAACAAATAGCAAAGTTGTTCTTTTAGCATGTATGGATTCATTTTGGGTTACCCACTTCCATTGTATCTGATCGAGATTCCCGATTTTTTGGGAAGTTTTGGTCAAGTCTATGGGAGTTAATGGACACCAGATTGAAGAAGAGCACAACATTTCATCCACAAATAGATGGTCAAACAGAGGTGGTCAACAGGAAAGTGATCCAGTTGCTCAGAGGCTATTCTAGCAAGCATCCTAAGCTTTGGGATGAACATTTGTGTTATGTGAAACATGCCTACAACCATGCTAAACACCCTTCTACACAGAGATATCCTTTTGAGACTTTTTTTGGTTTTACACCAAGGTCTCCCTTGGATTTTGTCTTTACTAAAGACATAGCAATTGATGGACACAATAATGTAGACAAAGCAACCAAGTTCATTGAACAGATCCAAGAAATTCACCAAGCAGTGCAAGAACAACTAGAAAGAAGCCAGGCAAAGTACAAGGCAAGGCATGACAAGCATCGAATTGAGCATAGCTTCCAAGTTGGTGATCAAGTTTGGTTGTACTTCAGCAAAGACAGAATGCAAGGTGATGGTAAGAAGCTGAAGCCAATAAGGTATGGGCCTTTTAAGATACTTGAGAAAATTGGTGAAAATGCTTTTCGCCTTGATTTGCAAGCTTACATGCACATATATTCAATAGTTCATGCAGAGAACTTGAGATTGTTTGAACCTTCATTGATTGAAGATCCCGAGGAGCAAAGTTAGTTGCCTTCTATTGATGATCTGTTTCCTGAATATCTCAATGAGTTGTAGGAAGATACAGTTCTGGATAGGAAGGTGAGAACTACATGCAGAGGAGATGTTGAGTACCTCAAAATCAGACTCAAAGGTTCAAAACCAAGCAGTGCACGATGGATAGAAATTGGACAAGTGAGGAAGATGTATCCTCACTTGATCGATGCTTAAAAACCAACTTTTGGTGGTCCAAAAGCTTTTTCAATGGGAAGGCGTGATCCAAAATGGATCCAAAACACCCTCTAAGTATTCAAATTATTCTAAAGATCAAAACGATTGCAAAAGAGAAATGGCGGATAACATTATCAGGAGTGAAAAACACGAAGAAATGACCAAAAATAGAGTTATCGGAGGCATGGACAGTGAGGCATAGGAGCCGTCAGATCTAGTCGTTCAATGGCCCAAATCCGATTGGCATATCACAATCGGCGATGGCAGGCAGAGGATATCGGAGCCTGTCATATGACAATTGCAATCATGATCAGCATGGGTCAACAAGGACCGTCGATCAAGTGCGTAGATTGACGGCCTAGGTTAACTTGCAATATCGCAATCGACGATTACAAAGGAGCGCTTACAAATGACCCAGGGGTATATGCAATTGCAATCAATCGCATCGTAATATCGCATTGGAGTTATGCAAAGGAGCGGGGCCGATACAACTATGACTGCAACAGCCGGACCCGATAAAATTATGAATGATATTTGATATATTTTGAGATCTGGAAACAGGGATTTTTCTATGTAAATTCATTTTCATTAAATAAACAAAAACCAAAGAAAATGCGAATAAAGCGATAAACTAGACCCGAAAGGGTTTATACATGTAGATATATATGTTTTGAGTTCCGAAATAAGCAGGATATCAGGCGGGCCATAGGCGGTAAGTGGTTTTGGCCGGGCTCTGCCCGAGCCCATACACTGGCTACCACGTGGCTAGGCATCGAAGAGAGAAAACCACCATTTTTGGGCGGTTAACTCCCGTACGCTTGAGCCACTCGAAATGAACCTCAGATGTTAGATCAAGATCTCTCAAATCAATGGTGGAGAGGTGATGGCAATATAAAGGCGGAACCAATAGGAGTTATAAGGCAGAATTTATAATATTTCAAATCCGATAAATGACAGATTGGCGGATTTTCACAGTTTTTAGTGTATTTCTCTGTGTATACAGAGAACACTATTTTTGGGGATTTCAAAGGCCTGATGATCCCTTCCATTGCATAACAAGTGGCCACCTTCCATGAAGACATTATGCCATGATTGCTCATGCTTAGAAGGGGATTCGAGCAGATAGAGGCCGGGAGCCAAAGAGCCCGAGAAGGGGAAATGAACAAACAACGCCGATTAGGTTTAAAGCCATAGACTGATAGAAGACAGAGAGAAGCAGTGCTGAGACAGAGGGAAGACAAAGATAGAGAGTGGGAGAACGAGTTTGTGTACTTAGGGAGGCTTGAGGGATTCAAGCAAACTCTTGTTGTTTTGCATATGTTGTGTTGAGACTCAATTTGAGCTCACATTTTGTAAAACTCTGCTCTTGAAGACATAATAGAGAGGTCACCACTGAAGGTTGGACCAGGAGACGTAGCCTAGGAGTTTTGGGTGAACTCCATATTAAATTTGTTGTGTTATGTGTGTTTATCTATTATGTTTCTTTAACTGCTTCATTGCCTATATTATTCGCAATCTTATCGATTCGTTGCACTAAGTAATGTAGGCAAATCCATGCACATGAGTCTGTAATACCTTAATATTAGTCTAAGATCTCGTTTTCAGATCACTGTGACCTTTCACCTCCCTTTTCTCATAATTTCCATTATTTCCATAAATAATTGTGCCAAAAATGTCATTTTGTATTTCCAAAGCCTTAGCCATTTCTTTTGCCAATTTCCTTAGCCATAAAGAACCAAATGAACACCCCCTAGGATGCCTTACCCAACATTCAGCTTGGAATAAGTGTCCCATCGACCATGGTTATTGTTTTTTTTAACTTTGATTACATGGAATTTTCACCAAGGTTGTTACAAACATATACCCTATAGGTCCAAATGTCGTAATTATGTTTTCTTTATAGAGTACTAACAATTATGCATGAGGTAGATAACTTGATCATGAAACCCATTCTCAGTGATGAAAGTGAAAAATTTCTATGAAACCTTTTGTGAAAGGAATGGTGATGTAACCATATTGTTGGAGGAAATTACAAAAGGCTTGATTTCCTTGAACATGATAAAGACTAGGGAAATTCATAATTAGAGATACTTTGTTAAATAATTACTATTTTCTTTAGATTTTAGAATAATTTTCACTAAATTAAAACTTCCATGTTCTACTCACTGTGTACTAATCTTACTATTTACTTCTAAAAATATAAGTATATAGTTGATAACATAAGTCCAAAATATCAAGTATACGACTAATAACATAAGCCAATAATTTTTCCTCTATGGCAAATATATATGAAATATTATTTAAGAAGAAGGGCATTGCATATAAATTACAAAGTATGATACACTTCAAGAGATTGTAGAAATTTTTTCCAAATACTAAGATTAAGATCTTAAGAATTATGACACTATATGAAATTATTTGTAGCGTTCTATATTTCTACTGCTTTACTAGTGCTCATGCAACCATCTTTTTGATGATGCACTCAATAATAGTAATTATTATACTATGTTAGGATCACTACAAAGTGGACATAACTCATGTTCAATCTTAGAACCAAATTTAGTATTGGCTTCATAAGTATGCAACACTTCAAGAGATTATAGAAAAATTTTCCAAATACTAAGATTAAGAATTATGACACTATATGAAATTATTTGTAGCGTTCTATATTTCTACTGCTTTACTAGTGCTCATGCAACCATATTTTTGATGATGCACTCAATAAGATTAATTATTATATTATGTTAGGATCACTACAAAGTGGACATAACTGATGTTCAATCTTAGAACCAAATTTAGTATCGACTCATAGATGATGAAGTTGGATTAAAATAAATTAGAGTTGGTTACCTACAATAATTCAAATTTAGATTTTTTCTTTGCACTTCGACATAATAGAGGAATAATCTAATAAAAATACCTAACACACCTTGCATTCATTTCACTTGATATATATCTTCTCTACTCACGCTAGTAAAAAACATGAATTAGTTCTAAGGTGCTTTAAGTTGATGTCTTGAATTGTTAAATTTTCTTAATTTTTTTTTGTTGAAAAGGAAGTCAAATTGAAATTCAATGAGATGATATCTAATATATCTGGAAATTACGAGGGGCTTCACTAGTAGGTCTTTCATGGCAAGGAATGTCCATTGTCCACTTCAATAATTGTGGTCAAAGCTATGATTTTCTCTTGGGGCATAAAATCTAGTAGGTTGGTGGAGATTATCCCATTGATATGTGTAGGAGCATTTATAGGAATGGCAATCATGAAACTTATATATATTATGATTTCACCTAAAGGGATGAAATTAATAATTGTTCGCTTTGGTGTTACTTTTGTTGTGTTGTTTACCACTCCAACATCATCAACAACAGGGCCCTAAAATTTTATGATCTATTTTTCTATTTTGAGTAATATATTAAAGAAAGCATAAATTATAATTCCAAGATTTATCTAGTTAAATTTAGGCTTAAAAAACAATTTTAAAATTAATATAAACATTCTAAATTTCTAATGTAAAATTAGTACTATATTAAACCATATAATATAAAAAATAGACAATTGGGTGTCTTGTTGAGCCTCTTGTAAAATTGAAAACTTTGATTTTGAACTTCATATGCAAAGTACAACATGTTTGTTTCTCATATTGGTTGTGCAATTCTTGGAGTGATTTCATTGATTTTATTAGTTGTTTTTGGCCTAGATTAGGTTCTCATAGTGTTGTTCTAGCTATATTTATGGCATTCATGATATATTTTGGTTCTTTCTATCCTCCTTATGTGTTTCAATTCATTCATATTATTCTTGGAATTACATCTTATACAATATTCACATTACTTGGAATAAATTTCACTTAAAACTTTTGTTGCATTTTCAATCAAATTTGCTTCAACTTGTTGCAATTTGACTTTGATGTTGGGCCTATGACACAAATTTGATTCAATATTTTTATGAAAGATCTAAATTTTGGAGCGTTGTTTGTAGTTTTTGGGCTTCTTATACTTTTCATTAACAAACCAAAGTTTCAATATCTACAATGGTGGTAAGTTCCACATTTCCTTGAGTATTAGGCCACATTTTATTATGTTTGGTGGGAAATGGTGATGACCCAAAGAATTACTAGTGAGCCTAATGATGTCAAGGATGCAGTACCAATGAATGATGCAACAACTCTTCCTCCTTCTTGCCACCAAATTTATTAATCATTCATCCTACAACTGATATGTAGTGCCACAACTTACATGTGTTGTGCATGGTACTTCCCATTCTCTAAAGAGCATTTCCCAACTACTGGCATGTGATTTTTTTGCTTCTCTTTCATTCCTACCTATATTTTTGGTTATTTGCAGATAAAGAACTGCTCTGAGCCTACCATTATTCATGATGCTAGGGAGGATACTTTCAATATCACACAAGATGTATGAGAGCCAAGTTTTAATGAAGGTTTTATGAATGTCCCAACTCTACTCTCCAAGCTTGATCTAAGACCATCTATCTTCTTTGTTTGGTTGGAATGAGGATAAGGACTAGTATATAATCCTTGACATCTCATTTGAATGTTATAATTGGACTGAGGGTAGGGATTGTTATGTTAATCCCGGACTACTCATGTGAATGTTACGTGAGCATAAGAACTAAAAGACAATTTATAGAAGAGGAATTGGTAGGGACCTAGTATATGTGTTTTTTACAGTGAGGAGGTGGAAAGTTATTTACATTTATTTTTAAAATGCCCAGTTACATATCATATTTGGTTGGAGCTCTATGACAGGCTTAAATTCCACTTAGCTTAGTTTGAGTCAATCACTTCTTGTTTGTTTTGGTAGAGCTACAAACCGCCCCATTGGCGAGCTATTCCCCTCGCTACCATATGGGAAATATGACGATGTAGAAACCATATTATTTTTGAAGGGTCGAAGATGGACTTGGAACCAGTTGTTAACTAGATTCTGGGATGGACAACTCTGATACTGTCTACTCCCCTCTGGCCTAATTGGTCCCCTCTTCCTGATGTTGGTCCTGGGATTAACTATCCGACCGATTTTTTTGATGGTGCCGCACAAGTGGCAGATGTGGATGTGGTTTCTGGATTTTTTTCTCTTTGGAACAATAATTCTGGGTATACTGGGGGGCAGGCAGTGGGACAAATATGAAGGCGGAGGCCATGGCTCTGTGGGGCCTTCTTTGGTTTGCTTCTTTCCTGAGCATTCCCTCCATTCACATATATGGGGATTCACAGTCTATCATCAACCATGTTCAAGGCATCACGTGCATTCGTCATCCACATCTACAAGGCTGGCTCAAGCAAATTAAGCTCTTATGGCAGTCCTTCAAGCACATTTCCATACAACACATTGGCAGGGAGTACAATCGCAACACGGACAAGATGTCCAAACTTGGAATACATGCTCAACAGGATGGGTTGCATATTGAGATTCTGATGGGAGGCACTACACTGGAGACAGGGTTTCTCCCTTTTCCTTGATATGGTTTATTTGGCTGACTATCACTTCCGTATTATTGTTTCATATTTTCACGTTTGATTTGGTAGTGCTTATTTTCTGGACTAATCCTTTGTTTGGTCATGCTATGGAGTTAATTATGGATGTTTTCTCATCTTATATCTATATCATATTTCCTTGTATCTGTATACTGGGATAAAATGCAATTTGGTTTTCATGACAAAAATCTAATGGATGCAAACGACATCAAATCTTATAGACTATGTATTGATTTTTGTTTTATGATACAAATCTCAGCGTTTTTCTCTTACTAAACAAAAAAAACTGAAAAATATTTAAGGACGAGACCCAAGTAAATAAGCTCTAAAATTTTAAAGTCTCTCATAATGAACATTTTACTCTCTAAAACATTTTGTTCCAGGCCTTTGACAATTCAACGAATCATGTAAAAGGTCTCTTAAGAGTCAATATTTTACTCTCTAAGGCATTTTGTACCAGGTGTATGATAATTTAACGAGGTAGAGACAGATAAAATGTGAACAGAATTGAAAAGAAAGAGATGTAGCTCTCAGGTGTGGCCTGCACCTGGAGACTACACTCATCAAACTTGAGAGATCACTCTCGTCCACTCTATATCTCAATCAATCAAAGATTACATCAATAAATACAATACTAGGAAATAGGAAGTTGCACCCAAACCCCATAATTATAGGAACTAATCCTAAACTAGAGAGAAAGTTACAACAACGTAACTATTTTCTCCATTAATAACAAAATAATATTAATTATTCTCAACTCCCCCCTTAATGGAGAAAGGGTTCTCCTGAACTCCTAGCATCTTTCTAAACAATTCAAATTTCACTCATGCAAGAGGCTTTGTAAAAATATCAGCCACATTGTCACAAGTTTTACAATATTCGACAACAATTTCTTTTGACTGTATTTTTTCTCTAACAAAGTGAAACTGGGTGTCTATGTGTTTGGTGTTTTTATGAAACACTAGATTGTATGCTAATTTGATAGTGCTCTGGTTGTCGCTTTTGATAGAAGTGGGTTGCTTCTGTTCTTTTCCTGCATCATTAAGAAGTCTCCTCAACCAGATTGCTTCACATGTTGCTGCACACAATGCTTGATATTCAGCTTCACATGACGACAAAGCTACAGTACTTTGTTTCTTGCTGCTCCATGCAATTACCCCGGAACCTATGTTAAATGCATAACCTGTGATGGACCTCCGATCATCCAGGTTACCTGCCCAGTCTGAGTCTGAAAAACCTGCTAGAGTAACATCAGATACATCAGTGTATAAAATACCAAAATGAATAGTACCACAAAGATACCTCAACACGCTTTTTGCTGCTGTCCAGTGACTTTCACGCGGTTTTGACATGAATTGGCTTAATACACTAACTGAGTATGCCAAGTCGGGTCTGGTTGTTGTAAGATATATAAGGCTGCCAACCAGTTGTCTGTACATTGTGGCATCTACCTCCTTAGTGCCATCGTCACTGCTCAATTTCAGATTTTGCTGCAAAGGTGTCGCTGCTGATCTACACCGATCCATCCCAAACTTTTCCAATAGATTTCTAGCATACTTCCCTTGGGTAAGAAAAGTTTGCCCAGTATCTCTGAATACTTCTAATCCCAGACAATAGTTAAGGCTTCCGAGATTTTTCATCTCAAAAACTTGTGCCATGAGCCTTTTGATTCCTCTGATTAAGTCATCTGCATTTCCTGTTAGAATCATATCATCCACATATAGAGAAATCAAAATAATCTGCCCCTGATCATTGTACTTGGTATACAAATTTGGGTCATTTAAACTTCTATGGAAACCATACTCTATAAAGAAAGAATCAACCTTTTCGTACCAAGACCTGGGTGCTTGCTTTAAACCATATAAAGCCTTTTTCAATCTGCAAACAAGATGTTCCTGCCCCTGCTTTACATATCCTTCTGGCTGTACTAAGTAAATTTCTTCTTTTAAATCACCATTTAAAAATGCAGATTTAACATCAAGCTGGTGTAATTCCCAATTACATTTAGTAGCTAAAGCAATAAGAATTCTAATTGTATTTAGCTTTGCTACAGGTGCAAAAGTATCATCAAAATCTATACCTTCCTGCTGTGAATATCCTTTTGCAACCAGCCTAACTTTTAACTTATCTATACTTCCGTCTGCATTCATTTTTGTTTTAAACAGCCACTTGCTTCCTATAGGTGTTTTATTTTTAGGCAGCTCTACTAATTCCCAAGTATTATTTCTAAGAATTGATTCCATCTCTTCATTCATTGCAGCTCTCCATTCCTCAAATTGACTAGCTTCTTTATAATTAGAGGGCTCTATAATGTTCAAAAACTTTGACATCAACGCATAGTTTCTCAACTTCAATGGTAATTGAGTCTTCCTACCTGACCTTCTTGGTAGGGGACTTACCTCAAATTTGTTTTCTTCTGCAATAACTGGGCCTGCTCTTTCACCTTCTTGTTGTTCTTCTTCATTCTCTTCTTTCTGCTCCTGTTCCTGCTCCCTTTCATCCTCGCTGCTTTCCTCCAACAGCAATGGAATGTGCCAATCATCTCCAACATCAGCTTTCCTTTCCTGTACCTGTTCATGAAAGACTACATCTCTACTTGCAAATGTCTTACGAGACTCAGGATTGAACAGTTTGTATGCTTTAAACTCTGTGCCATAACCAACAAAGATGCATTTGACTGCCTTAGGGTCTAGTTTCTTTCTATCAGCTTTGGGTACATGTGCAAATGCCTTTGACCCAAAGACTCTTAAGTGATTTACTGCTGGTTTAAATCCATACAAGGCTTCAAAAGGGGTTTTGAAGCCAAGAAACCTAGTAGGACTTCTATTTTTCAAATATACAGCAGTATTTATCGCTTCTGCCCAAAAAGTATTAGATAGACCCTTACCTTGCAACATGCTCCTTGCGCACTCTACCAGGGTTTTGTTTTTACGCTCTGCAACTTCGTTTTGTTGTGGTGTGTGCAGCACTGTATACTGCTGAACAATCCCATGAAATTTGCAGTATTTCATGAATTCCTTTGATTTGTATTCTCCTCCTTGATCAGATCGGAGAATTTTAATACTTTTTCCAAACTGTCTTTCCACCAAGGTTTTGAAATCTATAAAACATTGGAAAGTCTGACTTTTCTTGTTTAAAAAATAAACCCATGAATACCTAGTGCAGTCATCAGTAAACAACAAAAAATAGTATGCTCCCCCTAGCGACCTTGTCTGCATGGGACCACATACATCAGTGTGCACCAGCTCTAAGATTTCTATTTGCCTCCTCATATCATGCACAGGGAACTGTTCTCTGTGCATCTTTCCTAAGGCACAACCTTCACAGTTTAACTAAATGTTACGAAAGATGGGGAGACCTTCGACCATACCTTTCTTTTGTAACAACATGAGATCCTGCAGATTCAGATGACCAAACCTCTGATGCCAGAGTTGTTCAACTGTCGACTCTCCCGCAACCATGGCTTGCTTTGATATACTTTTTGCATCCAATCTATATAGGCTTCCAACTCGCATGCCTGTTGCAACAATTTCATTCCTGCAATCCTTTATCACACAGTGAGTCTTGAAGAATTCGACATGCATATCTTGATCAGCCATCATGGATATAGATATCAGGTTTTTCTTTATTCCAGGTACATATAAAACATTTGAAAGGTGACTAATTTTTCCATTTGGTAACTTAACTGAAATCACCCCATGACCTTTAATCTGATATCCATTATCATCCCCTAGATATATTTTTGATCCATTTATAATTTCTTCAAGACTGTCGAAAAATTCTTTATTACCTGTCATGCGAGAGGATGCTCCGGAATCGACATACCAGATGTCATCTTCATTTGATGCAGAAAGGGCACAGTCAACTGTGAACAGTCGAAATTCATGACTGAAGTCTTCTTCTTCAACAAAATATCCTCTGTGTTTTGGATTTACCTGTCTCCTCCTTGCCTCATCAGCCTGCTTCTTATAATAACAATCTCTCTGTATATGACCCTTCTTTCCACAATAAAAGCATTTCTTTTCAGAATGATTTGCAAGCATACCTTTATGAGAATGCAGATTCTTCTGTGATGTTCCTCCTTTCTGGACTGATTGCTGCTGTGACTGCTTCCCTTTGGATAGTCGTCGTTTTGCCACCAGCGCAAGATCGTCACTTTGGGGGTTCAGATTCAGATTCTGCCGTCGCTCTTCCTCTTGCTGCAAGATCGCAGTGAGATCATCAAACGTGGGTGTTTTCTCCCTTGCCGAGACTCCAGTGATGAAGGTTTGGAAATCATCACGCATCCCATTCATTGTAATTGCAACAAGATCTTCATCAGCCACCGCCACTCCAATGGCCACCAATCCGTCTTTAACATCCTTAATCTGCGCGACAAATGCAGTAGCAGACTCCCTTTCGTCCATCCTCATTGAAAATAGCTTGCTTTTCAGAGCCAAAACTCTGTTTGTATTCTGGGTTTCATACAGATTCTTGATTTTCGTCCAAATCTCTGCGGACGTTTTACAGTCTCTGATGTGTGCAATGACATTGTCTTTCATAGACATCTTTAACAGGACCTTGGCCTTGTTTTCTCGTTTTTCCCAGTCTTCCTTCTGCGTGCTCGCAGTCGGCTTCTGCTCATCGCCTGTCACTATAGTCCAAGCGTTCGCACCTTCGAGCAGGGTCTGGATCTTAAACTTCCAATTTGTGAAGTTAGACCCATTGAGTTTACCAGACTCGTTAAGGTAAGATTCCATCGTATTACTCATTGTGAATCTACTTAACAACAACAAAAAACAATACCTGTCAGATCGATCTGTCACCTCTGCCACCGATCTGCAGTGTCTGGCACTCCCGCTCCAATGAGCAAATTCGGCATTTCCAACACAGCCGAAACAATGATCTGATCACAATTGATCCGATCCACCTCTCCCATATTGATCTGCCACTTTGCCGATCCTGCTCTCCCTGCAGATCACCAAACGAAGTCGAGGTTTCCCGCAGATCTCCTCTGGCGCTTTCCCGATCTGTCTCTCCCGGACGGATCAACAACTCCGCCGATCTGCACCGTTTTCAGACCGCCAAACGAAGTTCACGCTATTCACAAGTCCCCTTGGTGCTACCCCGAGCGAAAAAACCGCGCTAATTCAAAATCGCTTAGAGTATTTTAATTGGCGCGACTTTCCTGGTAAAATCCCGTGCCAATCGGGCTTTTTGGCACTCTGGCGGAGTTTATTCCTCAATAACCGCGCTAATTCCTCTATTGGCGCGACTGTCAGTGCAAAATCCGCGCCAATCCGTGAAAAATCCGCGCCAAAACTTTCGAGTCCGAGCCAGGTGTTCTGCAGTCCACCTGCTCAATTTTCGAGCACAGAGCTCTCGTGTACACACAGCCACAAAGGCGCTTCAAGCCACACAGGCTATTCCAGCCACACAGGCAAGCTAGCTACTACAGGCACTTCAGCCTCACAGGTGACAAAAGATCAGGCTCACTCAATCTGAGCTCTGATACCAAGATAAAATGTGAACAGAATTGAAAAGAAAGAGATGTAGCTCTCAGGTGTGGCCTGCACCTAGAGACTACACTCATCAAACTTGAGAGATCACTTTCGTCCACTCTATATCTCAATCAATCAAATATTACATCAATAAATACAATACTAGGAAATAGAAAGTTGCACCCAAACCCCATAATTATAGGAACTAATCCTAAACTAGGGAGAAAGTTACAACAACGTAACTATTTTCTCCATTAATAACAAAATAATATTAATTATTCTCAACTGAGACTAACCGTTTTACAACCATTTTCCTTGATTTTAATTTTAATTAAGTACAAAAAAACCAGAAATCTGATGCACACGACAAGGGATTCTTTCTTATTGGATAGAGGAAATTTTAAAAGAATGGCCAATTTCAATTCAAATTGGAATTTTGATGTGATGAAAGAAGCGACTTCACTACGCTTGCAAAGGTTTGAATTTTTTTTTGCTCGGGAAAAGAATATTTCATAGGTTAAAAGTTACCAATTAGTATTAAAATGTGATTTAGTATATGGGAATACATTATGGCATTTCTTTATTGTTAATGTCATGAGCATACCCTTTATTTTTCCATGAATGACTTATATTCCGAGTTTTTTTTAAAGGAAAGAATTTGTTTCAAAATGATGGTTTAATAATTTAAAGTTATGGAGATTTTTTTTAACCATAGCTACATAATAGTTAGTATTTATCGCTTAGCTTAAATATAGCTTAATTAAATTAAAAACGATAAATATATAAAGATTTTATAACAAAAATAAAACAACTAATACAATATTGTATTGTTAAATATCATCACCAAGAAACAATATATATATATATATATATATATATATATATATATATAATATTTTATAATCAAAATTATTAAAAAATATTTTTAATATAATAATAAGTCATCTTATATTGAAAATATAGGGAAAAAACTATATTTCATGAAAATGGAAATAATATAAAAAAGGAAAAAAAAAATCAAAATCAAAAAGTTAAATAAGAATAAAGTAAAACTAAAAACAAAAAAATACTAACTAATATAAATGGAAGTTACTAAACAACCCATCTCAACCAATCACCTTACAAATAAATAAATTTAAATAATAAAAAATAAATTCCCAATGTTAAACTATGGATAAATGGCAATAATTTTTGGTCAAAAACAAATTAATAAATAGTCAAAAGCAAATTGAATGTGTAATACCAACATAGTATAATAAACCATGTTCACAATATTTTATGTTCAAGACAACATATACTATATGATTCAACATTGTATATGGCATAATCACATTTTATTCCATCGTTTAGTTTAAAGACAATTTTACCATTTTCATATATATGAAATTTTACAATTGAATAAAGTAAATGGGCTCTTATGATTAATTGAATATTATTTCTTAGAGTTTAATGAATATATAAATTGGTGTGATGATATAATAATTGTTATTAATTTCTTTATTTTATTATTGAATGAGGCTTCATTATTAATTTGATCTAGATTTTCTAATAATATTTTTTTCACTACAGAAAATTTTAAGGCTAGAGACATGTTTTAACGTCTTTAAACAACTACATTATTTTTTGTTAAGCAAGGAAAATTGTGGTTACGAACAAATACATATAAAGCGCAGAATATTTCATGTGGTTAGATACCTTATCTTATCTTGTTGGAAATCCCTATAACCCCTATTAGTACTTATTCGAGTATTACTACATTAGAATACTCTTGTACATGGAATCTCACTTCCATATACTCTCAGGTATATCAGAAGTCCCATAGGTCTCTTGAAACCAACCATCCAACTACTTCAGTGGCACTCAAAACAACATTCATGAAGATACTCTCGTATGTCATGGTAATCAAGTCATACAATTGAGTACAATCAATCCTCCCCAAGTAAAACTCTGAAATACTGGGATGAGTACTACTATTAGAGAGTTGTAGCATAGGGCAAACCCTTGTTCGAAATAATTTCTTGCCCTAAAATTTGTTGCTTTAATATCTCTTTTTTAGTCAACACTTGCATTTTTTATTATTTGGGGAGAAATACTTAATGGATTGATCTTTCATTTACTACATGCAATATTTCACACACAACTTCCTTTAATCATATGGTTGTTTACATTTCATGATGTGATTAGGACACTTCACCAAATTTACACACACTTTAGGCCAATGATCATTTAAATAATTTCCAATAAATCTTAGACCAACTTCCTTTAGAGTGACTTATAATTTGATCCTATCCATATTCTCATCCATACTAAATGATAGGGTTAGGATAAAGCATAGGGAATCCACCCTTAGGTTAGGATACCATTTCCTAGACCTAGAAGTGGCGACCAAGGTTGCCGAAGTGATAATGGGTAGATTGCTTAATATTATCCTTAGGTTTTCCTTAAGTGAGGCTAGGGCTTTTCCTACATGGATAATCCAAGAAATAAGAAGATCCATCTGCCTTGATTTATCAAAACCCATTTCACTGCTTTTACCATTGCAACATCCCCGATTGAGCTATCAAAATCATCCTTTGAATATTCTTCCTTGCTTTGGTCAAGATAATCCAATAATGAAATGGCTTCCTCGCTTGCCTTCTAACGCATCTTCATGTTTAAGTGATTGAAATACAATTCTCACACACAGGCCCTTATCATTGAATATAGGTCCCCCATAATTTCCAACATTTATGTCAATATCAATCTAAATTTGATCAAACCAAACTAGACACTAACACAAATGGAAACATCCAATTAAAATTCAATTCAATCCTTTACGGTACAAAATTTCCATTCATTGCAAGAAGAGTGAAAGACTTAGTTATATTAGTGACAAAACACTTTGATAGCATATGAAACAATCAAAAGCAAATAAAAGTACTCACCAAGTCACCTACACTCCCCGTGGATACATGCACATCTGAAAGAACTTAAACTCATGGATAGTAATGACTAAGCACAATCATTCAACACAATTGTCATAACATTTACTAGGATAAATTCGCCAAGAAGTATACATTCTAGTGTACTAGAATAGAAAAATGTTTCAGTCAACAATGATACAAAAGTTTCCTACAATTTACCAACAAAATCCTACTCCACTTAATCCTACATCTTAAGTATTATGAGGGTGTGCCATAATAAATCAAGAATGATAGACAAGAGATGATGTAAAGCTACCTACAAATTTGATCAATATTACTAAGATAACAAGAAATTAAAACTGTTATCTGCATTATAGACAATTTAACTTTTCTTGTGTACTATTTTTGTTATGTAAAACCAAATCCAATTCTAATTATTTCAACCAAATATATTGGGATCAACGCTCCTTAGTATCCACTACATGAAGAATCAAGTAAGTTTGTTTTCTAATGACCTGTTTTTTCTATTACACTACTTTTCATTTTGATTTTCATAACACATCCACTCAATTCAATCAATTACCAACATGAGTAATTTTCCATTGTGTCTAAATCCATTCTTGAGTAGATGGAATATAAACTTCTATTTGATGTGTTGATCCTTAAGTAAGAAAGTCGATATGGTAGCCTATCACACTTTTCTAACTAGAGAGGATGATGTATGTCACTTTCCAAGTAAGGGCGATTGAAGGCATTTTGAACTGAAAGGAAACACAACAATAATAGATAACATTATTTAATTGAAGACAAGACATGAGAAATAAAATCCATATGACACAAATTTTATAGATAAAACACAAAATACCATCTTGTAAACCTAAATTCTCTTCTCAACAACAACTATGGGGAATGTTAACTAAATGTTAATTTTGGTTGTCAAATATCATGGTTAATTGATAAGTACAATGGTATCTTAGGTCACATATTGAGGTTCACCTTTTTCATAAACATGAATAAGGATTTGGGGTCAAATTCCATAATGGAAAGTAGAACCCTCATGGTAGAAACTTTCTCAAAGGAAAGTGCTCATCTTGATTATGTTACATACTGATTTTTAATGCCCCTCTAGAGTTTATAATAAACACTTAAAAAAAAAAAAAGGATAATTTCTAGTAAAATCCAACCAATAATGTTCCTCTTCCCTTCCTTCTGGGAAGTCTCTTGTTGATCATTTGCGGTTTGGGAACCATATTTTCTAACATATTAAAAAAAAATCACCGCCTTTGTCATGAAACTAACTAAAATATCACATCTCAAATATGGAACCTTCTTTGCCACTTTTAACTCCGCGTTTCTTTCATATCCATTTGATTTCCCTCCATTCAATATATTTACCGTGTGCTCAAGTGTTTCATTATTTTTGAAATCCCTAATTTAATTAATCCCGTCAGGAACAATTTGCCTTGATTTATCAAAACCTATTTCACTACATTTTCAACACTTCAACATCCCCACCTGAGCTATTAGAATCATCCTTCAAATACTTTTCCTTGATGTGTTCAAGATAAGCCAACAACAAAATTGCATCCTCCCAATGCATATTCATCTTTGAGTCATTGAAATGTAATTCCCACATGATGGCCCTTGTCATTAAGAGCAAGTATGATGCAGGAGCATCAAGAGTATAGTTATGGGTAAGCCAAAGTACAAAGGTAAGGAGGATGAGGATGATGATGATGTGTGTTATGAAACTCACACCTTAAAAATGATAAGAAACCAATAATTCTGGTCTACTTCGAGGGAGAAACCTACTTTTACAATGAATAAAATGTATAATACCATATTTTATGATCCTACGTCTAGGTCTTCTTAGAATAGGAGACAAAGGGTACAATTATAATAAAATGGGACCATGAAAGGTTTTAACCTACATAACAATATAATGATAGAAATATAATCACTCAATCTCTAGGGATCAATAAGGGGTTTTAGGGATAAATTAGGGATTATATAGGGATTAACAAGATCCTCTCCTTCAAACAAGTGTTATCCTTAACACTTGCCTATTTGTGGGTGTTTTTTCATGAACAACGCATCTTCGCATGTCACCTCTTCCACTGGTAGGTTCTTCCTTTTAATTAGGTACTCAATAATTTCTCTATTTATTAGCTACTTAATCCTTGTTTTCAAGATTTTTTATGGTTCTAGTATGATTCTCCCTTCTTCATTAATAGTAAAATAGTTTGGACTAGGTTCTTACAATCGATTATGTTATTTAAGTAATAATTTGTAATACTAGATGTACACATGAATATAGAGGCAACTCCAATTTGTAAGTCATACTTTCAATCCTTTGCAAAAATTATATGGGCCATAATACCTCGGTGCTAATTTATTGTCCTTTTGCTGCTTGAAAGACATCTATTTATATGGTTGTAGTCTCACAAATACCCAATCCTCCATTTCAAATTCTCTTTCATTGCAATGTTGATATGATTATTGTTTCATCCTATTTTTTGATATAATAAAGGTGTCCTTCAATAGTTTGACAACCTCTTGTTGGTGCCTTATGTGATCCTATATACTTGATCCTTTATAGCCCCTTTCAAGGGTGATGTTATGGATGGAGGATGATATCCAGATAGTTCCATAAATAGTGACATTTTTAATGAAGTATGGAAGAATGTGTTGTACCACCATTCTACAAAGGGAAAATGTTTGATTCATTGTCTCTATTTATTAGATGTATAACAACATAGAAATACTTCTAAACATTTATTCATATTATTAACTTTCCCATCAAATTGAGGATGATAATGTGAGTTGTGAGTCAATTGAGTACCAAATCAAGAAAATAATCCAATCCAAAACTTTTCAGTAAAAAATGGATCTCTATCACTTACGGTAATATTTGATATTCCATGTAGCTTTTGGATCATTTTAATGAATCATTCTACCATTATAATTGCTTTAAAATGATTAGAAATAGAGTTAAAAATGGGCATACATTATCATTTGATTTATCATTACCATAATGATACTCTTTCCTTTAGATTTGGGTAAACTTGTAATAAAATCCACCGAAACTTCTTTCAATGCTAGTTTTCTATGGCTAATGGCTATAGGAGCCCCAAGGTATTGATTATATCTCCCTTATTTTGTTGGTATCCAACAAATTCAACCACATTATTTTTCACATATTTTTTAAAACCTTCCCGAAAAATAATATTTCTTGACCCTATGGTGTGTCTTCAAAACCCTCAATGTTATCCTATAGGAGAAGTTTGTATCCAACTGAACTTCTATTTGAGTTAATAATTCTTACATAAATATGTTATATTGATACTCTGATAAATAAATATTCCACATTAAAATTTCTACTACATTGGGGTCCTCTTGTGGTTGTTGAATGATCTTCATACCTTTTCATCTTGCTTCCATTCTATTTATTCTTCTTCCACCTAGTCAGATCGTGGAACGAAAATACAATATAGCAAACCCTTTGAGTTTTCCTCTCTCCTTAATAGTGCATTTAACCCAATATTTTGTTTTCCATTTTTGTATATAATTTCAAAGTCATAACATAACATCTTTGTAACCCATTTTTGTTGTTCTTTTGAATATAACCTTTCTTCCAAGAGGTACTTTAAACTGTCATAATCTATTTTTAATTTGAATTGTATTCCTCTTAGGTATATATGTCATTTATTATATCACACACCCATCCCCCTAATCCTTCATTAGGGTTGTGGTGCATCACATTTTTCTCAAGCCTGATCCCTCAAATCTTGATTAACGATATGGGGTATCAATTTTTTCCTATTTCTTTTGTGCTTTGCTAACACAACAATTAGATATGATTTTAGGACAATTCACAAGACCCAACTTCCTCAGAGCATGTATCTAAAATTATAGTGAACGAAGATATTAAAATTCTACCACAAGTATCTTGAGATATCTTCTTTGTCTCCTCCAATTTTTAGGGTCTAAAACCTTAAAGAAACAAAGTTATAGAAAAAATACCAAGTTGAGATGCCTGAAGGCTGATTTCAGGAGCATTTAATACACCTAACTTCCTTAGAGAATAACTATGAAATTACAACGAACCAAGATCTAATGATTGAACCAAATATTCAAAAATATTTCCCCTCATTATGGTTAAATTTTTAGCCTCTGAAACCTCTTAGAAGATATGTTATAGTGAAAATTCCAATATGACTTGTTTGAAGAAGCATTTAGGAAGCCCAACTTTCACATATCATATATCCAAAAATGTATAGAAATAATATCTAAAAATGTAACTAGATGTTCAACAATATTTCCCCTCTATATGGTCCAAGTTTCATCCCCTGAAACCTCCCATAAAACAATTTATAGTGAAAATGCCAAGATGTCCCATTTACCCCATAAATCACGTTTTGGCTTCCACCATTAAACTCCAAGAACGACCCCAAAACTCTTCCTCGCTTCTTTTTTGAACCTAAAATATCTTTAAATTAGAGGACAAATTTTGGACTTATAACCTGATTAGAAAAAGCAAATCTAGAAGTAAATAAGGTTGATCCACTCTCCACCTAACCATAGGCAAGACTGTGTTGTAGTCTTTCTCGCAACCATCCACCCTGGAACCAGATTCTTGATGCCTTGAGAGAAAACTAAAATTAGGGGTTAAGAACATAGTTTCTAGACCATATTTAACATAAAAGTGAATGCCACTCTCTTTCATAAAGAGGAAAAAATCAGTGTTCGACCTTACCATCTTTGACTATACTCATAAACATTCACAAAAAGATCATGCATGTTTGCACAACACAAGGGAGTCCTTCTCTGACATCTATAGTCCCTCAATGTTCCCCTCTTCAATGCTCTATGTTCCACCCACAAACAAGACCATTCCAAATACTTAGAGCTATCTAGTCTAAATAAAAAGTGCTGCAAAATATTCACTTCCTGTCACATAATTTGTCACTCACAGCTCTTAACTAGTCACAACATTTGAACCTCTTTGTGTTTTTCCACCAACACTCTTGCCAGTTCAATTTTTTGAGTGAGAGGGAAAATAAAGTATGATATAGAAAATTGAATAGGATAAAAATGTAAAGAATAAGAACCTCTTGATTGATCCTCAATCATTTTTTATTTATAATCACACCTTGATCCTTCATCTTCCATCCTCTTACTAGAAGCTTCCTAGGAAGATTAACCATCTCTTCAAAAGGGAAAATTAAATCAAGGAAAATTTTCCTCTCAAGGCATAATAATCTAGTGTATATCCCCCTTCCTTCAACTCTACAATTTTATTTTTTTGAAATAAAAACAAACATTACATCACATCATAAATTTTTAACTCATATCATCAGTGTTGGTTCCCCAACATTATAAGTTCTCAATTACATCACAAAATTGGGAAAATAAAAGGGGTGACACATATTAATTGCATGTATTACTGCCAACATTTATTTTTCATAGATGAGTCTATGTAATTTTTTCCTTTAATTTCTCTACTTTCAAAGATTAGGGGCCTTACTTCTTACATCAAAGCTACACCAATTCCATGTCTTGAGGCATCACACTCCACAGTTAATTTTTTTTTTAAGTCAAGTGTCACCAATATGAGAGTTGTACACATATCCTATTTAAGCTTTTTAAAAGCTTTGTTTCTTCTTAAGTCCAAGAAAATGCTTCCTCCTTCAATAATTTTGTTACAAATGCTGCTATTTGACATAATTCATGACAAAATTATGGTAATATCCTATCAATCCTAAGAATCCCTTGTGTTTCTTCAAGGTCTTAGGGATTGTCCATTCCCTCCTAGCTTTGGTTTTTTTAGGATACACATTGACACCTTCATGGGATACAATATGACCCAAATATTCAACTTCTTGAACCCTAAAGGCACAATTGGAAGGTTTTTCATATAGGTGTTTCTCTTCCAATAGTGTTAAGATCCCGTCAAAATGATGTAAATGATATTCCCAAGGTTTGTTGTTGATTATTATGTCATCAAAAAATACTAAAACAATTTTACTAAGGAAGGGTTTGAAAATGAATTTATCAAGCTTTCAAATGTTGAAGTTGCATTTGTTAGTTGAAATGGCATAACCGAAAAGTCATAATGACCTTAATGTGTTCTAAAGGTTGTTTTGAGAATGTCTACTTGCCTCATTCTTATTTGATGATATCCAAAATGAAGACCCAACTTAGTAAAGAAAAATTCTCCATGAAATTCATCTAATAATTCATTAATGATATGAATAGGAAACTTATCTTTGATTGTCATTTTTTGATCCATTTGTAATATAAACACATACACCATGACCATCCTTTTTTTATAACCATCACCACTAGAGAAAGAAAGAATTATGGTGATCCAGGTGGATGTTGGTGGCCACCCACCTATCCCACTTGGACCCCCACAAATGTCTCTTTTAGTTTTTCAGTTTCCGTAATTGTAGCACAATTTACTATTTTTAGCAGTTTTTTTGGGTCCTGAACTTCCAAAGTCGTTTTGAGGCCCTAAACGACGTTTTTTTGGGAAATATGGGAGAAACATGGGTTCATGGACCGATTTTTCCCTTCCCAAAGTTATAGTTCTCAGATAGATTTTTCTAATGAGCTATTGTACACATCAAACGGAGATCGGGTGCCAAAGTTACGACCTCGGGAAGTTTATGTACCAGTTTACCCAAAACAAGGCCCACAATTTGGCATTTCATCTTCTAGGGTTAGGTTTTGGGATGTTAAGGGTTTTCCATTATTTCTCAACAATAAATAGGCCTCCGAGCCTCATTGTTACATAGTTCAAAGGCATGTAGCCGCCACATCTCTTCTCAGAGATAAGCTACCATCGCCCTAGCTGGTTTATTTCCATTGTTGCTTGTAAGCATATTTCAGTGTTTTATATTAATGAAATGAAGTATTATTTCCATTGCATCTCTATGTTTATGGTTATCTCTGTAATTTTTTGCATTCCTATTTAAATCTGGATTAGTGGTATCAGAGTGGTCTATCTTTTCTCTATTTTTCTTTGCATGTCCCCAATGAGGTCGGGATATAAGGAGTTAGGGCTTGAACTGGTAGAACCTTTTCAAGACCAGCCTCACAAATCCCGACAACCTCCCATGGTGGATGAAAAGAAAGACAAGGGGGCAGGAGATCCTATAAAAATCTTGCTCGAAGAAACCCTCGAGCGACAAAGGAACGCAATGATCGATAGCTTTGCGCAGATCCTTTAGCGGCTACCCAGAAGTGACGCATCGACTTCCAACAGCTACTATGTAAATGCCACGCCCTTTAAGGTACAAGTTAATTTTAAAATCCCCATCTTCGAGGGTCAAATAGACATAGATTCCATAGATAAATGGTTAAATCTTCTAGAGGGTTATTTTTCTATTCATGAATTTTCCAGTCGGGAAAATATTATTTTTGCTCTTCTCAAAGCAGCCCCCCATGTCAAGGATTGGTGGGAAACCTACTGCGAACAGAATTATGACAGTACAGGCTCACTATTTTTAGCTGCACCCACTTGGAATTCATTCTGGTATGCCATCAAGGAGCAATACTACCCTGTCAAAAGCTACGAGGACAAATACATAAAGTGGACCATGCTGCGGCAGGGAAGGGACCAAGATGTGTCAGAGTTCACCAACATTTTTCATACCCTTCGCATACAGTTGGGTATCAAATATTTTGAACTGCATCTCGTACTCAAATATCGTGGCTGCCTACACAGATACATCCAAGAAGAGATGTAGTTCTTGAAAATCTCCTCACTCAGCACAGCGTACTAATACACTGTCAAAATCAAACAAAAGTTCAAACAGAAGAAGAGAGACTTTGGATCTGTGAATTTGAAGACCAAAGGACAAAGCCAAGGTGGGGTGACCCAAGACAACCCATCGAAACCACAAGAGAAGAACAACACCATGAAGTTGAAGAAGGACAGAGGAAAGTGGTGTGAGTTCCACAAGAGCCCCACCACAACACAAGTGAGTGTCGGACCAGGCAGTTTCTGGTGGCCGAGTTGAAGGCTTCAGAATCACATGCATGTTCCGACCCTGAGTCGAAACCCGACAAGGGGAATGGAAAAGGTAAGTAGGTCATTGATGCGGAGCCCAACGTCACTGTTTCCACTGCGAAGATCCAAAAGAATGAGATTGAAGATCCAGAGGAGGGGGAGCATCTTTTCCACTCACAGATGTGGGTGACGGATTCGCTACTACAATTCATTGTCGACAGTGGTAGCCAAAAGAACCTAATTTCAGCAGATGTCATGAAGCGTTTTGGCTACCGACTACGTCACACCCACAACCATATAGTATCGGGTGGCTTCACCAAGGAAGAGATCTCCAAGTCCGCTAGCAACGTCACTTTCCCTATAGCATCAAGCCCTTCATAGATGAGGTATTGTGTGATGTTACACCTCTAGATGTTTGTGATGTACTATTAGGCCAACCATAGTTGTGGAGGTGACATGCTAAGGGTTTTCCATTGTTTCTCAACAGTAAAATAGGCCTCCGAGCCTCATTGTAACACAGTTCAGAGGCATGTAGCTACCACATCTCTTCTCAGAGATAAGCTACCATTGCCCTAGCTGGTTTATTTCCATTACTGTTTGTAAGCATATTTCAGTATTTTACATTAATTAAATGAAGTATTATTTCCACTGCATCTCTTTGTTTATGGTTATCTCTGTAATTTTTTGCGTTCCTATTTAAATCTGGATCAGATGGCTAGGTTTAATGATTCTAGCCTCTAATATTTCTTGAAAAATATGCTCAATATCACTCCTTTGTTTATATGGATACTTTTAAGTCCTAATGTTAGGTGACACACTTCCAGGTTACAAATGCGTAGCATGATCAACCCTAGTGTTTGTTTCTTAGAAATTTTGTCATGTTATTAAAACTTATAATTTTACAGGGTTTCCCCTGGATACCTATAAGGTTAATTTCATTTCCTTATGTGGAAAATATTATGAAAATATCTTGAAAATTAAGGGCCATTGTTCCCAGTGATTGTAACCACTGGACCCCTTATACAACATTAAAACCACCCATTTGGATCACAATCATGGGATTAACCAATAAATAATCCACCATATTCATCTTAAGGCTATGGCACTTCCTTGAACAATTTATGGTACCTCTATTTGCAATCATTAATTATGTTGTTGGATATGCAAAGTAGTTAAGAACTTTTTCTAATTTGTAATAGATGAAGTTATGGGTACAAACTAAATCAATCAATGTTGTTACCCTTTTCCTTTTGATATATCCATCAGTGCATGAAAAGAGATTATTGGAGTAGTCTCTTCTAGCTCTAAATATTTTGACAATTCTAATTCTTGATCTTCCTCATCTTCATAATATATGTAGAATAATTTCTTTTCGCTACAATTATGCCCCTTACTCTATTTTTTTTCATATTTGAAACATAGTCTCTTTTTTCTTATTTCATCCATTTCTCAAGGCATTGACCTTCTTGGTTTAGGAGAGGGAGCATGATTTTCTCTATAGTTATTAGTTACCGTAATTTTTTTCGTGGCCATATGCGACTTACTAGACTAAAAGCATGCTCTAGAGATTTAGGTTCAAAGAGATGAAACTCATGTTGGATGTTTTCCTTTAAAGTTCCCATAAATAAGTCTAACAAATTATCCTATTAAATGTTATTTATCCCATGATTCAACTTTTGAAATTGTTGAATGTGCACTATAAATAGAATTTTTTGTCGAAGATTCACCAATTGAATAAATAACATATTTCTCTTAATATTCCCATAATGTGCTATCAATTCCTAGGTAAAAACTGACCAATATATAATAGATTCAATTTTCCTTTCACAAAGCCATTGATATCATACATGTTGATCTTGTTCTAAAAACATGGTTGCAATATTTACATTTTGTAAGGCTTCCACTTGGTGTAGATTAAAGTATTGCTCCATATAGAATATCCAAGTTATAGAATTGTTACCATAAAACTTCCTCATATCGATCTTTGAAATCTAGTAGTTCCATGGTGATGAATAGACGCCCTAATTATGAGGATATTGGAGTGAAAAATCATGATTATGGTTTTGTGATTCAATATTTGTGCTCTCCAATTGTGATAAAATGCTCCCCATAGGTGATTGAGTCCCAACATAATTATTCTTCTTATTTTCATGGTTTCCTTGGATCTCAATATCCCTTACAGGAAGCCTCTCCAAGAGAAGTATTTTTATGAAATTCATGGAATTTGTATTTATTCCTTGATAGATTTTTGGATTTCTTCCTTGTTTTTCTCCATCTTATTTTCCATTTCATCCATCACTTCTATTTTAAGTGTTTCTTGAGAACTTTATAAGTCCACCTATTTCAGCATAGAACCATCCACTTCATTAACTTTCTTCTCTAATTGAGAGAACCTAAACTCTAAGTATTCACTTTATTCATGATATTTGAATGAAACTTTAGGATATGTAATTGGTGTAGTAGATTTCTTTGGAGGAATGTTGGAAAATAATTATAATACTCTTCTTTATCACAACTTTCAAGAATAAAAAATTGGATCTTGTAATCAAAATTTATGTCACTTGTAAGTTATGTATATGTTGACTTGTTGGACCCACTAACATGTCAAGGGGATCTCCCCAGTAAGAAGTCCCAATTAGACCTTAGATTGTTTGGTGTAGGAGTCCCAGCAGTGGGTTGTAAGGTAATGCCTTGACCGCGATGTCGCATAAAGGCAAGTAAGATAACTCTCTCAGTAGAAAGGGTGTGATTGATGTATAGAATCAAGGAATGTGTACGAGAGGTTCCAACACTTCGAAGGGAGAGGAAGGTGAAGGTGAGTTCCAAGTTGAAAGGGATCAGTCCCAACTTGGCTAGGAACACACCACATAAAGGACATGCATAGCTTTCGGCAGAGCAGTCCACTCGAATGTGATAATCACAACATACAAGGTAGGATAACATGAACAACACTCATGGATCAGTCTGAGACGAGTGTGATGGTTGATATAGCAAGGTTCATGAGAAAGGTCTGTCTGATGTATGACAGAGCAGTCGACATAGACAATGACAACATTAACAACATATGCAACACATTAACAAAAAGATATGTGGTCAAAGCTATGATTTTCTCTTGGGGCATAAAATCTAGTAGGTTGGTGGAGATTATCCCATTGATATGTGTAGGAGCATTTATAGGAATGGCAATCATGAAACTTATATATATTATGATTTCACCTAAAGGGATGAAATTAATAATTGTTCGCTTTGGTGTTATTTTTGTTGTGTTGTTTACCACTCCAACATCATCAACAATAGGGCTCTAAAATTTTATGATCTATTTTTCTATTTTGAGTAATATATTAAAGAAAGCATAAATTATAATTCCAATATTTATCTAGTTAAATTTAGGCTTAAAAAACAATTTTAAAATTAATATAAACATTCTAAATTTCTAATGTAAAATTAGTACTATATTAAACCATATAATATAAAAAATAGACAATTGGGTGTCTTGTTGAGCCTTTTGTAAAATTGAAAACTTTGATTTTGAACTTCATATGCAAAGTACAACATGTTTGTTTCTCATATTGGTTGTGCAATTCTTGGAGTGATTTCATTGATTTTATTAGTTGTTTTTGGCCTAGATTAGGTTCTCGTAGTGTTGTTCTAGCTATATTTATGGCATTCATGATATATTTTGGTTCTTTCTATCCTCCTTATGTGTTTCAATTCATTCATATTATTCTTGGAATTACATCTTATACAATATTCACATTACTTGGAATAAATTTCACTTAAACCTTTTGTTGCATTTTCAATCAAATTTGCTTCAACTTGTTGCAATTTGACTTTGATGTTGGGCCTATGACACAAATTTGATTCAATATTTTTATGAAAGATCTAAATTTTGGAGCGTTGTTTGTAGTTTTTGGGCTGCTTATACTTTTCATTAACAGACCAAAGTTTCAATATCTACAATGGTGGTAAGTTCCACATTTCCTTGAGTATTAGGCCACATTTTATTATGTTTGGTGGGAAATGGTGATGACCCAAAGAATTACTAGTGAGCCTAATGATGTCAAGGATGCAGTACCAATGAATGATGCAACAACTCTTCCTCCTTCTTGCCACCAAATTTATTAATCATTCATCCTACAACTGATATGTAGTGCCACAACTTACATGTGTTGTGCATGGTACTTCCCATTCTCTAAAGAGCATTTCTCAACTACTGGCATGTGATTTTTTCGCTTCTCTTTCATTCCTACCTATATTTTTGGTTATTTGCAGATAAAGAACTGCTCTGCGCCTACCATTATTCATGATGCTAGGGAGGATACTTTCAATATCACACAAGATGTATGATAGCCAAGTTTTAATGAAGGTTTTATGAATGTCCCAACTCTACTCTCCAAGCTTGATCTAAGACCATCTATCTTCTTTGTTTGGTTGGAATGAGGATAAGGACTAGTATATAATCCTTGACATCTCATTTGAATGTTATAATTGGACTGAGGGTAGGGATTGGTATGTTAATCCCGGAATACTCATGTGAATATTACGTGAGCATAAGAACTAAAAGATAATTTATAGAAGAGGAATTGGTAGGGACCTAGTATATGTGTTTTTTACAATGAGGAGGTGGAAAGTTATTTACATTTATTTTTAAAATGCCCAGTTACATATCATATTTGGTTGGAGCTCTATGACAGGCTTAAATTCCCCTTAGCTTAGTTCGAGTCAATCACTTGTTGTTTGTTTTGGTAGAGCTACAAACCGCCCCATTGGCGAGCCATTCCCCTCGCTACCATATGGGAATTATGACGAAGTAGAAACCATATTATTTTTGAAGGGTCGAAGATGGACTTGGAATCAATTGTTAACTAGATTCTGGGAATGACAACTCTGATACTGTCTACTCCCCTCTGGCCTAATTGGCCCCCTCTTCCTGATGTTGGTCCCGGGATTAACTATCCGACCGATGTTTTTGATGGTACTGCACAAGTGGCAGATGTGGATGTGGTTTCTGGATTGTTTTCTCTTTGGAACAATAATTCTGGGTATATTGGGGGGCAGGCGGTGGGACAAATATGAAGGCGGAGGCCATTGCTCTGTGGGGCCTTCTTTGGTTTGCTTCTTTCCTAAGCATTCCCTCCATTCAAATATATGGGGATTCACAGTCTATCATCAACCATGTTCAAGGCATCACGTGCCTTTATCATCCACATCTACAAGGTCGTCTCAAGCAAATTAAGCTCTTATGGCAGTCCTTCAAGCACATTTCCATACAACTCATTGGCAGTGAGTACAATCGCAACACGGATAGGATGTCCAAACTTGGAATACATGCTCAACAGGATGGGTTGCATATTGAGATTCTGATGGGAGGCACTACACTGGAGACAGGGTTTCTCCCTTTTCCTTGATATGGTTTATTTGGCTAACTATCACTTCCGTATTATTGTTTCCTATTTTCATGTTTGATTTGGTAGTGCTTATTTTGTGGACTAATCCTTTTTTTGGTCATGCTATGGAGTTAATTATGGATGTTTTCTCATCTTAGATCTATATCATATTTCCTTGTATCTGTATACTGGGATAAAATGCAATTTGGTTTTCATGACAAAAATCTAATGGATGCAAACGACATCAAATCTTATAGAATATATATTGATTTTTGTTTTATGATACAAATCTCAGCGTTTTTCTCTTACTAAACAAAAAAAACTGAAAAATATTTAAGGACGAGACCCAAGTAAATAAGCTCTAAAATTTTAAAGTCTCTCATAATGAACATTTTACTCTCTAAAACATTTTGTTCCAGGCCTTTGACAATTCAACGAATCATGTAAAAGGTCTCTTAAGAGTCAATATTTTACTCTCTAAGGCATTTTGTACCAGGTGTATGATAATTTAACGAGGTAGAGACTAACCGTTTTACAACCATTTTCCCTGATTTTAATTTTAATTAAGTACAAACAAACCAGAAATCTGATGCACACGACAAGGGATTCTTTCTTATTGGATAGAGGAAATTTTAAAAGAATGGCCAATTTCAATTCAAATTGGAATTTTGATGTGATGAAAGAAGCGACTTCACTACGCTTGCAAAGGTTTGAATTTTTTTTTGCTCGGGAAAAAAATATTTCATAGGTTAAAAGTTACCAATTAGTATTAAAATGTGATTTAGTATATGGGAATACATTATGGCGTTTCTTTATTGTTAATGTCATGAGCATACCCTTTATTTTTCCATGAATGACTTATATTCCGAGTTTTTTTTTAAAGGAAAGAATTTGTTTCAAAATGATGGTTTAATAATTTAAAGTTATGGAGGTTTTTTTTTAACCATAGCTACACAGTAGTTAGTATTTATCGCTTAGCTTAAATATAGCTTAATTAAATTAAAAATGATAAATATATAAAGATTTTATAACAAAAATAAAACAACTAATACAATATTGTATTGTTAAATATCATCACCAAGAAACAATATATATATATATATATATATATATATATATATATATATATATATATATATATATATATATATATATAATATTTTATAATCAAAATTATTAAAAAATATTTTTAATATAATAATAAGTCATCTTATATTGAAGGGTAAAGTTTTGGAAAAACTTATAGAAAAAAAACCCTAAACGAGGGGAGAGTTACGAGAGATGGCCATCACTGAGAACTCGGTCGGCGCAGGAAATGAAACCCTCGTCATGGCGATCGTCGGAGGCGGCGTGGAAGGGAAGGACGCAGTCACGGCTCCCCATAGGATTGACATCAAGAGCGCGACGCTGGAGCGTTTCGCCCCTCCTCAAGCTTCTGGAACTGCCTTGGTTATGCGGCCCAATGCCTGGAAAGCACCGGATGCTTTTGACACAGCAGTCATCCTTCGTCCATATCACCTATTGCTTGATGGGCCAAATGCAACTAAGGCCGATCTGAAGGAGAAGCCAACAAAGATGTTCGAGGCCAGAGATCTGCAGACATTATCCGTCTTTGGGCTCAGAACCCAACTCGGGGGCGGAAAATCGTCAGAGATCGGCCTGATATATACATGATCTGCCAGTCTGGTGATAGTCAGGCTCAACCCTCTACAGTCGCTTCATGCATGCAAAGACGAGGGATTGCATGGTGCAGATCTGCCTCTGCACACAATTGCATGGCCCAAACCCTGTAGATCCAGGCCGGATCTATCTAATATGAGCAAGTTTCAAGATCTCCAAGAACTCAAGCCGCAGATCGGTAGATATATGCATCGATCCAACAGAGGGTTTGCAGATCGTGATATGCAAATGGAAGTATGTTCCAATAGAAGCTCAGATCTGGAAGACTGCCTACAGCCAGATCACAAGGCAACCAGCAAAGACACCGGTTCAGGCAGAGCAGGAACTCAGCTAAAATGCAGACATCAGGTAACAAAAACTCATTTTCAGATTTTCATTAAAACCCCAGAGAAGCAATCTCCTTTAGTATGGGTACATGCAGAAAGTACTGTGCTGCAGCTGAAGCAGCAAATCTGTGCATTGACTGGATACCCTAGCCAGATCCAACATTTAGTCAATGGTAGACGGTCTCTCCAGGACAACAGAACCATGGGAAGCTATGAGATTAGCCCAGGAGAAACCATTGGTTTGAACCTCAGACTGAGAGGAGGGGCCCCTCCTCAGGGTCAGTCAAGCAGCTCAGGAGGAGACAAAGGGAAAAAGACAGCACCTCAGCATCAACCCAAGGGAGGACCCTCCTACAAAAACATCCTTCAAGGTAGCAAAGATTCAGGGCCTTCTCTAGATCAAGGCGGATACACACCTAGGCCATACATAGTAGACCAGCTAGGGCAAACTCCAGCCCTTAGCTTTGATTCCACAGGGCTGGATGATTATGTCAAATCATATGAAACGCAGGCCCTAATATGTCGATTCAACAGTTTCTGGCCAAATCCAAGGGAACTATTTCACTGGATTTTCACCTCTTGGACCATGGAATGTGACATACATTTATGTTCCAAAGGGTTTTTCATAGTCAGATTTGCATCCAAGGAAGTCAGAGATACAATCATCAGTGTTGGGCCTTGGTTCTGGGGAACGGCGGGGCTATTCATGACCCCATGGTTTACAGACTTCGATCCAAACAAAATGACAGTGACCAAAGTGCCGGTCTGGGTTCGTCTACATAACCTTCCCCTTCACTTCTGGAGTGAACGAGTCTTGGAAGGAATTGGGAACAGCATAGGGAAATACATCAAAACAGATCTGGAAAGGATTGATGAAAGGATCTTCACCTTTGCACGCATTTGTGTGGAAGTGGATCTAAGTAAAGGGCTGCCTGACAACATAAGGCTGATCTACAAACAACAAAATTGGATGCAAGCACTAGACTATGAAAATACTGCATTCAGATGTAGGCTCTGCAGACAAACAGGACACTTGCAAAGCACATGTCCAGAAGCCAAGAAAGTAAACAGCAAAAGAAAGCAGAAAGGGAAGTAGAGGAAAGGATGGCTATTCTCCCCCCCGGTCTCAGAGGATGAAGAATCAGAAGCAGAAGAGGAAGATACCACAACAGAGAAAGCTGAGGCTTCCCAAGAAACGGGGAACCAGAAAGAAACCACATCAGACAACAAGACCTCTCAGGTTCACCCAAATCAGGCAGAGAAGACAAATGATGACCAGAACATGGGAGGGATAAAACGGCAACACCAATTAGACACATCAGATTTGGACAAGGAATTAGGCCCGCAGAAAGCAGAAACACAGTTAGTCATAGCCTCAATCGAGCCCACTCAAGGAGAATGGCGCAAGATCGAAAAGAAAAAAGGAAGAAAAACCTGAAGCGTGAGTTTTTGCTCACATATGTAATTCAGTTTTTCTTGCTTTCTCCCTTTTTCTCTCTCTCTCTCTCTCTTCTTTTCTCATCATTTTTGCACGTTAGTCATGTAACGTTGCGAAGGGTGCGAAAGCACTCGAGCCCAATGGGCAGCTTATGGTAATGCATCATGCATCTGCAATTGTAACTTTTCATTTTTTAAATAAAAGGTTACAGATTTTTTCCACTGGAAAAAAAGTCATCTTATATTGAAAATATGGGGAAAAAACTATATTTCATGAAAATGGAAATAATATAAAAAAGGAAAAAAAAATCAAAATCAAAAAGTTAAATAAGAATAAAGTAAAACTAAAATAAAAAAAATACTAACTAATATAAATGGAAGTTACTAAACAACCCATCTCAACCAATCACCTTACAAATAAATAAATTTAAATAATAAAAAATAAATTCCCAATGTTAAACTATGGATAAATGGCAATAATTTTTGGTCAAAAACAAATTAATAAATAGTCAAAAGCAAATTGAATGTGTAATACCAACATAGTATAATAAACCATGTTCACAATATTTTATGTTCAAGACAACATATACTATATGATTCAACATTGTATATGGCATAATCACATTTTATTCCATCGTTTAGTTTAAAGACAATTTTACCATTTTCATATATATGAAATTTTACAATTGAGTAAAGTAAATGGGCTCTTATGATTAATTGAATATTATTTCTTAGAGTTTAATGAATATATAAATTGGTGTGATGATATAATAATTGTTATTAATTTCTTTATTTTATTATTGAATGAGGCTTCATTATTAATTTGATCTAGATTTTCTAATAATATTTTTTTCACTATAGAAAATTTTAAGGCTAGAGACATGTTTTAACGTCTTTAAACAACTACATTATTTGTTGTTAAGCAAGGAAAATTGTGGTTACGAACAAATACATATAAAGCGCACAATATTTCATGTGGTTAGATACCTTACCTTATCTTGTTGGAAATCCCTATAACCCCTATTAGTACTTATTCGAGTATTACTACATTAGAAAACTCTTGTACATGGAATCTCACTTCCATGTACTCTCAGGTATATCAGAAGTCCCATAGGTCTCTTGAAACCAACCATCCAACTACTTCAGTGGCACTCAAAACAACATTCATGAAGATACTCTCGTATGTCATGGTAATCAAGTCATACAATTGAGTACAATCAATCCTCCCCAAGTAAAACTCTGAAATACTGGGATGAGTACTACTATTAGAGAGTTGTAGCATAGGGCAAACCCTTGTTCGAAATAATTTCTTGCCCTAAAATTTGTTGCTTTAATATCTCTTTTTTATTCAACACTTGCATTTTTTATTATTTGGGGAGAAATACTTAATGGATTGATCTTTCATTTACTACATGCAATATTTCACACACAGCTTCCTTTAATCATATGGTTGTTTACATTTCATGATGTGATTAGGACACTTCACCAAATTTACACACACTTTAGGCCAATGATCATTTAAATAATTTCCAATAAATCTTAGACCAACTTCCTTTAGAGTGACTTATAATTTGATCATATCCATATTCTCATCCATACTAAATGATAGGGTTAGGATAAAGCATAGGGAATCCACCCTTAGGTTAGGATACCATTTCCTAGACCTAGAAGTGGCGACCAAGGTTGCCAAAGTGATAATGGGTAGATTGCTTAATATTATCCTTAGGTTTTCCTTAAGTGAGGCTAGGGCTTTTCCTACATGGATAATCCAAGCAATAAGAAGATCCATCTGCCTTGATTTATCAAAACCCATTTCACTGCTTTTACCATCGTAACATCCCCGATTGAGCTATCAAAATCATCCTTTGAATATTCTTCCTTGCTTTGGTCAAGATAATCCAATAATGAAATGGCTTCCTCGCTTGCCTTCTAACGCATCTTCATGTTTAAGTGATTGAAATCTCACACACAGGCCCTTATCATTGAATATAGGTCCCCCATAATTTCCAACATTTATGTCAATATCAATCTAAATTTGATCAAACCAAACTAGACACTAACACAAATGGAAACATCCAATTAAAATTCAATTCAATCCTTTACGGTACAAAATTTCCATTCATTGCAAGAAGAGTGAAAGACTTAGTTATATTAGTGACAAAACACTTTGATAGCATATGAAACAATCAAAAGCAAATAAAAGTACTCACCAAGTCACCTACACTCCCCGTGGATACATGCACATCTGAAAGAACTTAAACTCATGGATAGTAATGACTAAGCACAATCATTCAACACAATTGTCATAACATTTACTAGGATAAATTCGCCAAGAAGTATACATTCTAGTGTACTAGAATAGAAAAATGTTTCAGTCAACAATGATACACAAGTTTCCTACAATTTACCAACAAAATACTACTCCACTTAATCCTACATCTTAAGTATTATGAGGGTGTGCCATAATAAATCAAGAATGATAGACAAGAGATGATGTAAAGCTACCTACAAATTTGATCAATATTACTAAGATAACAAGAAATTAAAACTGTTATCTGCATTATAGACAATTTAACTTTTCTTGTGTACTATTTGTGTTATGTAAAACCAAATCCAATTCTAATTATTTCAACCAAATATATTGGGATCAACGCTCCTTAGTGTCCACTACATGAAGAATAAAGTAAGTTTGTTTTCTAATGACCTGTTTTTTCTATTACACTACTTTTCATTTTGATTTTCATAACACATCCACTCAATTCAATCAATTACCAACATGAGTAATTTTCCATTGTGTCTAAATCCATTCTTGAGTAGATGGAATATAAACTTCTATTTGATGTGTTGATCCTTAAGTAAGAAAGTCGATATGGTAGCCTATCACACTTTTCTAACTAGAGAGGATTATGTATGTCACTTTCCAAGTAAGGGCGATTGAAGGCATTTTGAACTGAAAGGAAACACAACAATAATAGATAACATTATTTAATTGAAGACAAGACATGAGAAATAAAATCCATATGACACAAATTTCATAGATAAAACACAAAATGCCATCTTGTAAACCTAAATTCTCTTCTCAACAACAACTATGGGGAATGTTAACTAAATGTTAATTTTGGTTGTCAAATATCATGGTTAATTGATAAGTACAGTGGTATGTTAGGTCACATATTGAGGTTCACCTTTTTCATAAACATGAATAAGGAGTTGGGGTCAAATTCCATAATGGAAAGTAGAACCCTCATGGTAGAAACTTTCTCAAAGGAAAGTGCTCATCTTGATTATGTTACATACTGATTTTTAATGCCCCTCTAGAGTTTATAATAAACACTTAAAAAAAAAAAATCCAACCAATAATGTTCCTCTTCCCTTCCTTCTGGGAAGTCTCTTGTTGATCATTTGCGGTTTGGGAACCATATTTTCTAACATATTCAAAAAAATTCACCGCCTTTGTCACGAAACTAACTAAAATATCACATCTCAAATATGGAACCTTCTTTGCCACTTTTAACTCCGCGTTTCTTTCATATCCATTTGATTTCCCTCGATTCAATATATTTACCGTGTGCTCAAGTGTTTCATTATTTTTGAAAGCCCTAATTTAATTAATCCCGTCAGGAACAATTTGCCTTGATTTATCAAAACCTATTTCACTACATTTTCAACACTTCAACATCCCCAACTGAGCTATTAGAATCATCCTTCAAATACTTTTCCTTGATGTGTTCAAGATAAGCCAACAACAAAATTTCATCCTCCCAATGCATATTCATCTTTGAGTCATTGAAATGTAATTCCCACATGATGGCCCTTGTCATTAAGAGCAAGTATGATGCAGGAGCATCAAGAGTATAGTTATGGGTAAGCCAAAGTACAAAGGTAAGGAGGATGAGGATGATGATGATGTGTGTTATGAAACTCACACCTTAAAAATGATACGAAACCAATAATTGTGGTCTACTTCGAGGGAGAAACCTACTTTTACAATGAATAAAATGTATAATACCATATTTTATGATCCTACGACTAGGTCTTCTTAGAATAGGAGACAAAGGGTACAATTATAATAAAATGGGACCATGAAAGGTTTTAACCTACATAACAATATAATGATAGAAATATAATCACTCAATCTCTAGGGATCAATAAGGGGTTTTAGGGATAAATTAGGGATTATATAGGGATTAACAAGCTCCTCTCCTTCAAACAAGTGTTATCCTTAACACTTGCCTATTTGTGGGTGTTTTTTCATGAACAACGCATCTTCCCATGTCACCTCTTCCACTGGTAGGTTCTTCCTTTTAATTAGGTACTCAATAATTTCTCTATTTATTAGCTACTTAATCCTTGTTTTCAAGATTGTTTATGGTTCTAGTATGATTTTCCCTTCTTCGTTAATAGTAAATAGTTTGGACTAGGTTCTTACAATCGATTATGTTATTTAAGTAATAATTTGGAATACTAGATGTACACATGAATATAGAGGCAACTCCAATTTGTAAGTCATACTTTCAATCCTTTGCAAAAATTATATGGGCCATAATACCTTAGTGCTAATTTATTGTCCTTTTGCTGCTTGAAAGACATCTATTTATATGGTTGTAGTCTCACAAATACCCAATCCTCCATTTCAAATTCTCTTTCATTGCAATGTTGATATGATTATTGTTTCATCCTATTTTTTGATGTAATAAAGGTGTCCTTCAATAGTTTGACAACCTCTTGTTGGTGCCTTATGTGATCCTATATACTTGATCCTTTATAGCCCCTTTCAAGGGTGATGTTATGGATGGAGGATGATATCCAGATAGTTCCATAAATAGTGACATTTTTAATGAAGTATGGAAGAATGTGTTGTACCACCATTCTACAAAGGGAAAATGTTTGATTCATTGTCTCTATTTATTAGATGTATAACAACATAGAAATACTTCTAAACATTTATTCAGATTATTAACTTTCCCATCAAATTGAGGATGATAATGTGAGTTGTGAGTCAATTGAGTACCAAATCAAGAAAATAATCCAATCCAAAACTTTTCAGTAAAAAATGGATCTCTATCACTTACGGTAATATTTGATATTCCATGTAGCTTTTGGATCATTTTAATGAATCATTCTACCATTATAATTGCTTTAAAATTATTAGAAATAGAGTAAAAATGGGCATACTTTATCATTTGATTTATCATTACCATAATGATACTCTTTCCTTTAGATTTGGGTAAACTTGTAATAAAATCCACCGAAACTTCTTTCAATGCTAGTTTTCTATGGCTAATGGCTATAGGAGCCCCAAGGTATTGATTATATCTCCCTTATTTTGTTGGTATCCAACAAATTCAACCACATTAATTTTCACATATTTTTTAAAACCTTCCCCAAAAATAATATTTCTTGACCCTATGGTGTGTCTTCAAAACCCTCAATGTTATCCTATAGGAGAAGTTTGTATCCAACTGAACTTCTATTTGAGTTGATAATTCCTACATAAATATGTTATATTGATACTCTGATAAATAAATATTCCACATTAAAATTTCTACTACATTGGGGTCCTCTTGTGGTTGTTGAATGATCTTCATACCTTTTCATCTTGCTTCCATTCTATCTATTCTTCTTCCACCTAGTCAGATCGTGGAACGAAAATACAATATAGTAAACCCTTTGAGTTTTCCTCTCTCCTTAATAGTGCATTTAACCCAATATTTTGTTTTCCATTTTTACGCCGTAAGGCGTTTCCATTTGAAATCAACTTTGCTTTTGGGTTACGTGTACATGTCTTAGCCTTTGATTTTAAATGTTAGACGATGAAAATGATCTTGACCATCCAATTGATCAGACTGGTATACAATGCGACCCCGCGGGTATACGATGCAACCCAGCAGATGGATGCTTTCCCTCTTTCCCTCGCTGGACGCTGCGCTGCTTCCACTTCCAGGGGACGCTAGCTGCTTCCACTTCCAGGTGCTTCTCGGTGTGGAGGCATTGCACTTGCCCTCGCTGTACATATCTTCCAGGTCGAATTTTACAAGCACACAAATTCCGTGGACTCACAGAAGATGAAGCCGAAGCTGAAAATTCAAGATTCTAGCAACAATACCAAAGGTTCAACAATATCGTGTAAGACAGCCACAATTTCTGAGCAAAACAATGAAGGAATTGGCCATTTTGAAACCAGGGAACATTGCCCAACAGAAGATTCTCGAGGATGGCACCCTCTTTCCCATGGTTCTGCTGCCTCCAGATGAAAACCCCTCAATTGGGTCCCTTGTCAACGCCATCCAACAGAACAGGGAATGGATTCACAATCAACTGAATCGCGCTGGAGCGTTGCTGTTTAGAGGGTTTCCAGTGAGAAGTGCATCCGATTTCAACACAGTTGTTGAAGCATTTGGATGGGAAGAACAGCCATATCTGGGCTTAGCTTCAAGGACCAGGGTTGAAGGAAGGGTTTACACAGCAAACGAAGCTCCAGGAACATTGCCCAACAGAAGATTCTCGAGGATGGCACCCTCTTTCCCATGGTTCTGCTGCCTCCAGATGAAAACCCCTCAATTGGGTCCCTTGTCAACGCCATCCAACAGAACAGGGAATGGATTCACAATCAACTGAATCGCGCTGGAGCGTTGCTGTTTAGAGGGTTTCCAGTGAGAAGTGCATCCGATTTCAACACAGTTGTTGAAGCATTTGGATGGGAAGAACAACCATATCTGGGCTTAGCTTCAAGGACCAGGGTTGAAGGAAGGGTTTACACAGCAAACGAAGCTCCAGGAACATTGCCCAACAGAAGATTCTCGAGGATGGCACCCTCTTCCCCATGGTTCTGCTACCTCCAGATGAAAACCCCTCAATTGGGTCCCTTATCAACGCCATCCAACAGAACAGGGAATGGATTCACAATCAACTGAATCGCGCTGGAGCGTTGCTGTTTAGAGGGTTTCCAGTGAGAAGTGCATCCGATTTCAACACAGTTGTTGAAGCATTTGGATGGGAAGAACAGCCATATCTGGGCTTAGCTTCAAGGCCCAGGGTTGAAGGAAGGGTTTACACAGCAAACGAAGCTCCTCTGGATCAGCACATCAAATTCCATCATCAGATGGCTATGGTAAGCCGATCCTCTAAGCATTCCAGACTACAGTTTCCTTTTCTTCTTTCTTTCTCTTCAAACTTATTCCTATTAGGTTTTTTTTTTCTTGACCATCAATGTTCTGGGTATTTTTTTTGCTGTGCAGTTTCCTGTGTTTCCAAGCAAAATATTGTTCTTCTGTGAGATTGCACCTCCGGAGGGAGGGCAGACAGCAATCCTGTTGAGCCATAAGCTCACCCAACGAATGGAACAGAGGTACCCAGAACTTGTAAAAATTATGGAGCAGGGGTTGATCTATTCTTACAGCATTCCTCAGGAAGACGATCCTCAATCCTTTTTTAAAGGGCTGGCAATCCCGTTACCAAACCAGCAACAAGCAGGAAGCAGAAAATAGGTAAGAATAAAATGACAAGTTACATGTAGCATCTATCCATTTTCATTTTTATCTTTTAACTCAGATTTAAAGATGGGAAAATTCTTGATTTTCATAGATAAGGAGTGGAGAAATAAAAAATCTGTGTTACTTTTTTTTAGCTATTTAAACTTGAGATAAATTTATATTTTTGGGTGAAGATGAGGCTGTAATATTTTTTCACACATTTATAGATCACTTCTACCCAGGAACAGTTCAGATTTAAAATGCAATTACCATTTTCAATAATCAAATTGTTCTGAAATAAATTGAAATTGATGATCATGTGGTAAGGTTGTTGCTTCCAGGCTTATAAAGTCAGGTGTTCCAGTGTCCAAAATAACTTGGGCAGATGATGGCACAATGTTTTTTGAATTGGGACCTATTGTTTCTATAAAACCTGTTGATGGAGATGCAGACAATAGGAAAGCATGGTTCAACCCTTCAGCACTTCCAGAGATAGTCCCAATGCTTGCAGATGGTTCCCTCTTTCCTGATGAGGCAATTGAATCATACCTCCAGATAATTAAAGAAGAGTGTGTGGACATCACCTGGGAAGTTGGTGATGTTCTGGTGCTGGACAATATGGAACAGAGGTACCCAGAACTTGTAAAAATTATGGAGCAGGGGTTGATCTATTCTTACAGCATTCCTCAGGAAGACGATCCTCAATCCTTTTTAAAGGGCTGGCAATCCCGTTACCAAACCAGCAACAAGCAGGAAGCAAAAAATAGGTAAGAATAAAATGACAAGTTACATGTAGCATCTATCCATTTTCATTTTTATCTTTTAACTCAGATTTAAAGATGGGAAAATTCTTGATTTTCATAGATAAGGAGTGGAGAAAAAGAAATCTGTGTTACTTTTTTTTAGCTATTTAAACTTGAGATAAATTTATATTTTTGGGTGAAGATGAGGCTGTAATATTTTTTCACACATTTATAGATCACTTCTACCCAGGAACAGTTCAGATTTAAAATGCAATTACCATTTTCAATAATCAAATTGTTCTGAAATAAATTGAAATTGATGATCATGTGGTAAGGTTGTTGCCTCCAGGCTTATAAAGTCAGGTGTTCCAGTGTCCAAAATAACTTGGGCAGATGATGGCACAATGTTTTTTGAATTGGGACCTATTGTTTCTATAAAACCTGTTGATGGAGATGCAGACAATAGGAAAGCATGGTTCAACCCTTCAGCACTTCCAGAGATAGTCCCAATGCTTGCAGATGGTTCCCTCTTTCCTGATGAGGCAATTGAATCATACCTCCAGATAACTAAAGAAGAGTGTGTGGACATCACCTGGGAAGTTGGTGATGTTCTGGTGCTGGACAATCGCTTTGTGCAGCATGCGAGAAGGCCTTCAACCCCACCTAGAAGGCTACTCGCTGCCTTCTGCAAATAGTATGGGTGTTGTTGGATCAACTGTCAAGCATTTGCTGTAGTATTTCTTTCCATTATTAAGCATTGATGTTGTTGGCAAATAATCTGAGAGGTTAACCTCTTACTGCCCGTACTGGAAATATGCAAATAGATCTTTCAGGGTTTATTCCTGAAAAATTTGTACTTGGGCTTAAAACCAAAGGTCGTTTAATAATCGTTTGCCAAAGAGTTTTTACAAATGCTCTGGACGGGGCAGTTAGCCCTTCCAGATTAGAATAGAAAGGTTACAATGGAGCCATTGATATATTGGTTATATAAGTTTGTGATATAAGTGATGTCCTACATATATGCTAGGTTATTTTTGCTAGATTATTTTCTTAATTACGCCGTAAGGCGTTTCCATTTGAAATCAACTTTGCTTTTGGGTTACGTGTACATGTCTTAGCCTTTGATTTTAAATGTTAGACGATGAAAATGATCTTAACCATCCAAAGTATCAGTAACTTTGTTATGATAGGGTTTCATGTTTGGATATATAATTTATGGTCTGTGTCTCAAGCATAATGTCACTATAGAAAATTTGGTTTTCTAGCCTTTTAGTGACCTTTGTATTTGAACTGTGTTCTTGACATGTGATACACTGATATATGCCATATTGGTCTACAAAGGGGTTGGAGAGGAGTGTTTTAAAGCAACAGGTTTCAAATTATAAAAAAATTCAGTTCAGTTGTCAAGCGATCATTCTGATTAGGCCTCCTTTACTTCTGGTGGCATTGCGCCTACCTGAATGGACTTGAAGGCAATGCCTTGGACACTGAGTCATGTTAACATGCTTGTCTGTGGTGCATTCTTTGGTATCATTCTTAGATATGGTGCAGGGAAAGATGTTGAAATGCCTTGTCCCATAATCTTTCTCCAAGTTTCATCATGTAGTTAATGTATTTTTGTGTAATTAATTAACGCTGTGCATCAACGAGTGTATTAACTCAAGTTGTTTTATCTTTTCATTTACGTAAGTGTACCTACCCTTTCTCCGTGGATGTGATTTGTAGATTCAGCATTGTTCTTCTCAGAGTAACAAACGTCTCTGTGAGATTTTGAGCCAAAGGTTTCTTGTGGCTCATTTTGAATAAGTTAAAGATAGGGGTAGAGAAATGGAAGGAGGGCCTTGGTTGTCTGATGCAGCCTGTGTCTTTCTAACTCCTTGGGTCTTGGAATTCAATCCAACATTCATGACAATCTTATCAGTGCATGTCTAGGTCAGACTTCCAGATTTCACATTGAATCCTGAAAAGAATTGGTCATAGAAAAGAAAAAATTGTCAAGTTTTTTAATATGTTTATCAATTTCACAAAAGGAAGAAGATGGATTTTTTCTGGGATCAAGAGTGTGTAGAATTGGATCTAAGTAAAGGATGGTCACATAGGGTCATCCATGGATATGATAGAATGGGGTGATCTTTTCTTTTCCTTTTTTTTTACCATGGTGAATTGGTAACTGTTGGAATACTTTTGGTAAGTTCCAGGGTGACTGCCAGGATGATTGCAAGAGTAAGAGTATATCCAACAACCTACAAGCTAGATATACCAAAAACTTATGACTTAGTTAAAGCTGACTCCCCAGATGTCCTAACCACACTGGAATGGAATCTATTCAAGGAGCCGCATTACAATAAGCCAAACATATCTCTTAAAATTGAATCCAGATAAATAGAAAAATAAACAATGTTCCACCAAGACTCCGGGACGGGGAGACGCGGGTGCGGGGAGATGCACAAGGGGGACGTGTGGGAGTACCCTTAAATTTTAGGGAAATTTAGGGGGGACAGGGGCACGCCGAGGTATATAATTTTTTTAATATATATATATATATATATATATATATATATATATATATATATATATATATATATATATATATATATATATATATATATATATATATATATATATATATATATATATATATATTTCAAATTCATATTCAATAATGAAAGCATAAATACAATGAGACATACACAATTGAATTAAGTAATGAAATACATTGATCCATACTCATCATCCTTACTAATACATGCATGATTCATCCATAGACCATGAGATTCAATAATGAAATTCTCTGATACATATTCATCATTCATTATTCACCATTCTAGAATCTACATTGATTTAAAAGTTAAATTCATCATTCATCACTCTAGATTCTAAATTGATCAGACTGGTATACAATGCGACCCCGTGGGTATACGATGCAACCCAGCAGATGGATGCTTGCCCTCGCTGGACGCTGCGCTGCTTCCACTTCCAGGTGACGCTAGGCTGCTTCCACTTCCAGGTGCTTCTCGGTGTGGAGACCTTGCACTTGCCCTCGTTGTACATATCTTCCAGGTCGAATTTTACAAGCACACAAATTCTGTGGACTCACAAAAGATGAAGCCGAAGCTGAAAATTCAAGATTCTAGCAACAATACCAAAGGTTCAACAATATCGTGTAAGACAGCCACAATTTCTGAGCAAACACTCTAGGATTCTCTACATTATCCTGGTGAGAGATCTCGAGAAAACACAAGAGGACAGGACTTGTGATGACCATGTAAGATACTTTCATAAAACCAAGAAAAGTTGATCTCGCGGCTCATAGATCAAAGTAGACAAACCCAAAAATAGTTACTTCCAATTCTTATTGTTTTCTTCTGAAATTTACTTCTGATTCCACACTTGGAGAGATCATTTTACAGTTATGAGTAATGACAAATAGAAGCAAGAAATATTTTGCTAAATTTTACATGTTCTATAAGTGTTTCTCCTTTAGCATGGTGAACTTCAGTAAATCCATACAATTCTGATAACAATGCAACAGGTGCAAACATTATTTAAATGTTATGGAACAACATGTTGAGCAGTTTTTGTGACATATTTTAGGCCCCAGTGCATTCAACAAAGCAGTGAGGGTGCAACGGTGGTTATGTTATAGTTCCGCAATATTGGATTATTTAGAGAGCACATGCATGTGCCAACCTCAGTTTATTAATTGATATTTCCAACAATGCAGACGATGGTTATGTGTTACATGTATACCTATCTGAAGAGTTTCAATCATAGTAGAACAAAGATGAAACAGACCTATAATTTATCGATATGTTATGTTAATACAAAGCCAGAGATGATTGTGTTACAATTCAGAATGGAATGTTCTTCAATATTCATGTTCCAAATGTGTATGATTGAATGTATCGTCTGCTTACTCCAAACATAATATTAGATTTTCTATCTTTTGGCAGTGTTAACATAATTCCTATGTAATGGCAGTGTTACAATGTCGACAACAGAACAATATGCATTACACCTAAGTCTGGAACCAAGGTCGATAACATAGCAATATGCATTACACCTAAGTCTGGAACCAATGTCGATAACATAGCAATATGCATTACACCTAAGTCTGGAATGTTACAATGGATGGTCTGGATCATTATGTCTTTCAAAATTATTAAATTTTTTATTTCACCTGGCACTTTTACATAGTTTGTACAAGTATAACGGATGCCATAGTAGAGGTGTGCGCTGCAAATAAGCATTCATTTTATTGCATCTAGGACAGAGAAATCATCTTGAAGGGGCTATAATGGATTAAATGATTCAAATAAATTCCAATGAGATTGAATTCAGGATGTTATAATAAAGGAGGACAATGCATCACATACCAGGCAAGGTTGAAGGTGGTAGTTAAATTGCAACTTCAAACTCTGGTTCTTGATTTCCAAGTTAAATCTAGAATGTAAATACAATGAACCTGCACATATGATTTGTGATTTACTCGGAGGTAGGTATCATGAGAGCCACAAGGCAAGGGAGGGAGTTAGTTTCTCAGACTGACCAGTAAAATTAAGGGGCCACAACGGTCTTAACGTATTTGGAATTAATTATGTTTCATGTTTTGTCGGCCAGCAAATTTTTTCTTCCAACCCATGACAAGGTTGTAATGCGTGTAAAAGCGAGAAGTGATTTTTAAATCGAGGGCAGAATTCGTTGAATTCCAATGTAAAGTATACAACTGATTTCCAAATCCTACATGTATGATTTCCTTGCAGATTGATATTTCCCATGAAGGGATGAATTTGATGTTCTATTTGAGATATTTGTTGCTCTGTCCATGTGTACTGACAACAAAATGGGTGGATCGAAGTGTGTCGCGTACTAGACGATCTCTAATACATGGAAAGGGTGTTGATTATGAAATAAGGACTCCCTATGACCTGTGCCATTTTTTTGACAAATTTTCGTGGATAGAGAGATATGAATGGAGGGAGGGAGAGTAGTTGATTGTTCTTCTTGTGCGGCTCAGAGTTTTGTATGAGCGTAGTTACTGTGTTTCCAACCTCTAGATGCAGGTCACTTTGTCTTGGGTTATGACTGTGTTACTATAATTTACCAAGTATGTCCAAAGAGATATAGGTGGTAGGCACTTCCTCCAATAACCTATGATCGAGCTCTGACTAGAGGGAAAGTAATTTTGGGTGTCGCATCAGCAGTCATGCAAGGAAAGCTTTATGTCATTGGCGGTGCTCTATTTTGTAAAGAAGCAATAAGGGATGTGTGGATGCATGATCCAAGGAAGAATAAGTGGACAAAGATGGCATCCATGTCAACTCCTCATTTTAGTTGCCTCATAGGAGTAATTGACAACAAACAATATGTAGTTGGAGGGTCTGGTATGTGCCATCTCACAGGTTATTCCCTCCTTTGCTTCTAAGTTTATGATCCCATTACAAACGCATGAAGGCATGAAATAAGTGCACGAGGTGCCATTGCTAGCAATATTTATAGTCATCTTAAACATGTAGTAGTGGTAGATGGGAATTTATGTGTAACAGGACCACACAGAATTTGAGGTCGTATGAATGGGGGCATGTACATTCTCATTACAAATACATGGTTTGAAATAAAGCCAGATTACATGAAGCATGGGGAATCCAAACACCATTATGGATGGAAAGATCTATATGATTGATTTTAATGGTTATAAACAATATGTTCATAGATGCACATAACTCCAAGAACGACCTAGAAATACGAGTTATGGTCGGAAAAAATATTTTTACGCCGTAAGGCGTTTCTATTTGAAATCAACTTTGCTTTTGGGTTACGTGTACATGTCTGAGCCTTTGATTTAAATGTTAGACGATGAAAATGATCTTACCCATCCAATTGATCAGACTGGTATACAATGCGACCCCGCGGGTATACGATGCAACCCAGCAGATCGATGCTTGCCCTCGCTGGACGCTGCGCTGCTTCCACTTCCAGGTGACGCTACGCTGCTTCCACTTCTAGGTGCTTCTCCGTGTGGAGACCTTGCACTTGCCCTCGCTATACATATCTTCCAGGTCGAATTTTACAAGCACACAAATTCCGTGGACTCACAGAAGATGAAGCCAAAGTTGAAAATTCAAGATTCTGGCATGGAAATTATTGGATTTACAGTAGGTCGCAAAGAGATGTGAAACATATAGCCAAAACCCATAAAGGCAATGCAAAGCACTAAAAGTTTAAAAGTTGCAAGAGCAAGTCATGGAGAGCCGTAGGGCTAACCCAACTACAAAAGATCAAAATACCCAAGAAATCCAGAGGGTAACGCATTTGCAAAAGGGCCAAAGAGCTGCAAGACCAGGTTGTGAATACCCTTCGACGTGGCCCTGCAACTAACGCACTTTTGTGGGAGCGAGAACTGCAACTCATTTGTGTGGGATTTTATTGGGACTACAATAATGACCATTTCACAATATTCTGAAAAAATCCATGTAAAGCAAGAATCGGTTCAAGACAAAGAGTAAAGAGAATTTGTTCGAGAATCGTGAAGAAGGTTTCTATTCGAGAATCATGAAGAAGGTTTCCTTTCATCGTGGTAAACCGGTTAGGGTGTTTTCAAACACACATCTATCAATCTCTGGTTTTCCAAAATCGTATTTTAAGTTCCTTCCGTTTTTTTAGAGGTAACGAGAAGCAAGTTACCAGGTTGATGTAAAACTGTTTTGCGCAAATCTGAATGTATCAGAGCAAGGTTTCAATCTTGGGACCTGTGAGTTATAAGTTCAATTACAAATAGAAACATTCAATGCCTAACTAACCTAATCTCCTTCCCTAGCTAGCCTAACCTACTTAAAACTGGCTTGAACGTGGGCTGTAGGACTGAATGTCCTTCCCAGATCTCCCGCACATCAAACTCCATAATTCTTGTAACCTCCCATGATCAGGCCTCAAATATTCCCGAGCGCACTCAGTACTTCATGCATGCATTTTTCCAAATGGGTGCTCTACTTCCATCAGAAATTTCAGCTGCATATGAGAATTCAAGCTCTCTTGGGTCAGTAAAGGATGCAGATACGAAGAATAATGATGTTGTCTATCAAGTCCATAATTTGGGGGTTTTTATTGCTTACGTGCAGGACGTGTTCGAGGACTTTGCATGCAGCTTGTCTTATCCTACCAATGGAAATGCAAGGTTGGAGAGTTTGGATGCCTGGAACAACTTAAGAATTCCAGAGGTCCAGAAATTTTCTCACTGAACGCACAATATGCATAAAGAAGGATGATTGTAAAGATATGTGTGCATCATCTGTGAGCTTACTAAAGTTCACATGACAGATTCATTCAATTTATTAGTTAACAACGGTGCTGCTGCTGGACAAGTGATATTCCATGTAAGGCATTTTAAGATCTTGTATTTCTACAGTAACTGTTTTTGCATTAATTATTGTTCATTGGAAGACTAATATTTTTGTCATGCGTATCTGAAAAATGCGACATGATCATTCCAGACACATTTTCACATTAGTCCAGAAGCATGCATGATAAACTTTGGAGGTCTGAGGTAAATACACAAATGCATCTTGTCTTTAATGCTCACGAGTAAGCTCATACATTTAAAGACCTCGATAAAAGGCATTAGAATAAGATATAAGAGAGGAGTGACGTCTTTTAATCTACCCTATTGCAATGGGGGTATACTTGTTTCAATCAAAAAAGAGTTAAACAAGATGCCAAGATGCTTGAGGCCATGAAGTTCCCCCTCGATAACCCCTGGAAGTATGATCGTAAGTATATATTGGCTTAGTTAAAGGGAAACGAGCAGCCAGGGGCAGCATCAACTTCAGAGTTATTACATGTAATGAACAAGACACCTAGGTGCTTTGATTTTTTATGCTTTTTACATAGATTTTAAATAAAAAGAGTAAATCTCTGTTGTATACATTTTCAAAGAGATGCAGTGTATTTGTGTTTTTTTTACACAACTTTTTTAATTACATGAAAGTGAAAGGAGATTTACAATATTGCACTTATTAGATATTAAATAAATTTTCTCATTGAACACACAATATGCATAAACGAGCTTACTGAAGTTCACATGACAGATTCATTCAATTTATTAGTTAACAACGGTGCTGCCGCTGGACAAGTGATATTCCATGTAAGGCATTTTAAGATCTTGTATTTCTACATTAAATGTTTTTGCATTAATTATTAGCACATTCAGTACTTCATGTATGCATCTTGCCAAATGGGTGCTCTAATTCCATTAGAAATTTCAGTTGTATATGAGAATTCAGGCTCTCTTGGGTCGGTATGGGATGCAAATACAAAGAATAATGATGTTGTCTATCAAGTCCAGAATTTGGGGGTTTTGAATGCTCATGTGTAGGACGTGTTCGAGGACTCTACATGCAGCTTGTCTTCTCCTACCAGTGGAGATGCGAGGTTGGAGGGTTTGGATGCCTAGAACAACTTAAGAATTCCAGAGGTCCGAAAATTTTCTCATTGAACACAAAACATGCATAAAGAAGATGATTGTAAAGATCTTGTATTTCTACAGTAACTGATTTTGCATTAATTATTAGCGCATTTAGTACTTCATGCATGCATCTTGCCAAATGGGTGCTCTATTTCCATCAGAAATTTCAGCTGCATATGAGAATCCAGGCTCTTTTGGGTCAGTATGGGATGCAGATACAAAGGATAATGATGTTGTCTGTCAAGTCCAGAATTTGGGGGTTTTGAATGCTCACGTGCAGGACGTGTTCGAGGACTCTGCATGCAGCTTGTCTTCTCCTACCAATGGAGATGCGAGGTTGGAGGGTTTGGATGCCTGGAACAACTTAAAAATTCTAGAGGTCCGAAAATTTTCTCATTGAACGCACAATACGCATAAAGAAGATGATTATAAAGATATGCGTGCATCATCTGTGAGCTTACTGAAGTTCACATGACAGATTCATTCAATTTATTAGTTAACAATGGTTTTGCTGCTGGACAAGTGATATTCCATGTAAGGCATTTTAAGATCTTGTATTTCTACAGTAATTGCTTTTGCATTAATTATTATTCATTGGAAGACTAATATTTTTGTCATGTGTATCTGAAAAATGCGACATGATCATTCCAGAGACATTTTCACATTATTCCCAGAAGCATGCATGATAAACTTTGGAGGTCTTCCTAGAAACATGCATGATAAACTTTGGAGATCTGAGGTAAGTACACAAATGCATCTTGTCTTTAATGGTCACGAGTAAGCTCATACATTTGAAGACCTCAATAGAAGGCATTAGAATAAGATATAAGAGAGTAGTGACGTCTTTTAATCTACCCTATTGCAATGGGGGTATACTTGTTTCAATAAAAAAAGAGTTAAACAAGATGCCAAGATGCTTGAGGCCATGAAGTTCCCCCTAGATAACGCCTGGAAGTATGATCGTAAGTATATAATGGCTTAGTTAAAGGGAAACAAGTAGCCAGGGGTAGCATAACTTCATAGTTATTGCATGTAATGAACTTGACACCTGGGTGCTTTGATTTTTGATGCTTCTTACATAGATTTTAAATAAAGAGTGTAAATATATGTTGTATTCAAATAGATGCAGTGTATTTGTGTTTTTTTACACAACTTTTTTAATTACATGAAAGTGAAAGGAGATTTACAATATTTCACTTATTAGATATTAAATAAATTTTCTCATTGAACACACAATATGCATAAAGAATATGATTGTAAAGATATGCGTGCATCATCTGTGAGCTTACTGAAGTTCACATGATAGATTCATTCAATTTATTAGTTAACAACGGTGCTGCTGCTGGACAAGTGATATTCCATGTAAGGCATTTTAATATCTTGTATTTCTACAGTAACTGTATTTGCATTAATTGTTAGCGCATTCAGTACTTCATGCATGCATCTTGCCAAATGGGTTCTCTACTTCCATTAGAAATTTCAACTCCATATGATAATTCAGGCTCTCTTCGGTCGGTATGGCATGCAGATACAAAGAATAATGATGTTGTCTATCAAGTCCAGAATTTGGGGGTTTTGAATGCTCACGTGCAGGACGTGTTCAAGGACTCTGCATGCAGCTTGTCTTCTCCTACCAATGGAGATGCGAGGTTTGAGGGTTTGGATGCCTGGAACAACTTAAGAATTTCAGAGGTCCAGAAATTTTCTCATTGAACGCACAATATGCATAAAGAAGATGATTTTAAAGATATTGTATTTCTACAATAACTGTTTTTGCATTAATTATTAGCACATTCAGTACTTCATGCATGCATCTTTCCAAATGGGTTCTCTACTTCCATCAGAAATTTCAGCTGCATATGAGAATTCAGGCTCTCTTGGGTCGGTATGGGATGCAGATACAAAGAATAATGATGTTGTCTATCAAGTCCAGAATTTGGGGGTTTTGAATGCTCACGTGCAGGACGTGTTCGAGGACTCTACATGCAACTTGTCTTCTCCTACCAATGGAGATGCGAGGTTGGAGGGTTTGAGAATTCCAAAGGTCCGGGAATTTTCTCATTGAATGCACAAAATGCATAAATAAGATGATTGTAAAGATATGCGTGCATCATCTGTGAGATTACTGAAGTTCACATGACATATTCATTCAATTTATTAGTTAACAACGATGTTGCTGCTGGAAAAGTGATATTCCATGTAAGGCATTTTAAGATCTTGTATTTCTACAGTAACTGTTTCTACATTAATTATTAATTCATTGGAAGACTAATATTTTTGTCATGTGTATCTGAAAAATGCGACATGATCATTCCAGACACATTTTCACATTATTCCCAGAAGCATGTATGAAAAACTTTGGAGGTTTGAGGTAAGTACACAAATTCATCTTGGCTTTAATGGTCATGAGTAAGCTCATACATTTGAAGACCTTGATAGAAGGCATTAAAATAAGATATAAGAGAGGAGTGATGTCTTTTAATATACCCTATTGCAATGGGGGTATGCTTTTTTCAGTAAAAAAAGAGCTAAACAAGCTGCCAAGATGCTTGAGGCCATGAAATTCTCCCTAGATAACCCCTGGAGGTATGATCGTAAGTTTATAGTGGTTTAACTAAAGGGAAACAAGCAGCCAGGGGCAACATCAACTTCAGAGTTATTCCATATAATGAACAGGACACCTGGGTGCTTTTATTTTTTATGCTTCTTACATAGACTTTAAATAAAAAGAGTAAATCTCTGTGGTATACATTTTCAAATAGGTGCAGTGTATTTGTGTTTTTTTGTACACAACTTTTTTAATTACAAGAAAGTGAAAGGAGATTTACAATATTGCACTTATTAGATATTAAATAAATTTTCTTATTGAACACACAATATGCATAAAGAAGATGATTGTAAAGATATGCGTGCATCATCTGCGAGCTTATCGAAGTTCACATGACAGATTCACTCAATTTATTAGTTAACAACGGTGTTGTTGCTAGACAAGTGATATTCAATGTAAGGCATTTTAAGATCTTGTATTTCTACAGTAACTGTTTTTGCATTAATTATTATTCATTGGAAGACTAATATTTTTGTCATGTATATCTGAAAAAATGCGACCTGATCATTCTAGACACATTTTCACATTATTCCCAGAAGCATGCATGATAAACTTTGGAAGTCTGAGGTAAGTACACAAATGCATCTTGGCTTTAATGGTCACGAGTAAGCTCATACATTTGAAGACCTTGATAGAAGGCATTATAATAAGATGTAAGAGAGTGGCGTCTTTCAATCTTCCCTATTGCAATGGGGGGTATGCTTTTTTCAATCAAAAAAGAGCTAAACAAGCTGCCAAGATCCTTGAGGCCATGAAGTCCCCCGTAGATAACTCCTGGAAGTATGATCATAAGTTTATAATGGTTTAGCTAAAGGGAAACAAGCAGCCAGGGGCAACATAAACTTCAGAGTTATTGCATGTAATGAACATGACGCCTGGGTGCTTTGATTTTTGATGCTTCTTACATAGATTTTAAATAAAAAGAGTAAATCTTTGTTGTATACATTTTCAAAGAGATGCAGTGTATTTGTGTTTTTTTTACACAACCTTTTTTAATTACAAGAAAGTGAAAGGAGATTTACAATATTGCACATATTAGATATTAAATAAAATTTCCCATTGAACACACAATATGCATAAAGAAGATGATTGTAAAGATATGTGTACATCATCTACGAGCTTACTAAAGTTCACATGACATATTCATTCAATTTATGAGTTAACAACGATGCTGTTGCTGGACAAGTGATATTCCATGTAAGGCATTTTAAGATCTTGTATTTCTACAACAACTGTTTTTGCATTAATTATTATTCATTGGAAGAATAATATTTTTGTCATGTGTATCTGAAAAATGCGACATGATCGTTTGAGACACATTTTCACATTATTCCTAGAAGCATACATGATAAACTTTGGAGGTCTGAGGTAAGGACACAAATGCATCTTGGCTTTAATGGTCACGAGTAAGCTCATACATTTGAAGGCCTTGATAGAAGGCATTAGAATAAGATACAAGAGAGGAGTGACGTCTTTTCTAAGTGATTAGATTTAGATATTGTTTGGAAGGGTAATATTTCAGGAAAATCTCAAACAATATTTCCTTGATCCCTCTTGATTCGTAAATATGTATTGTTGTTGCAATAAATTTTCATCATTTGTTGTTGAATGGTGAATAATGAAGCACACTTTCAGAAAAAGTCTAGACTAACATAGCTTTGATTGAATAATTCACAGTTAAATTTACTTTCAGAGGTGAAGGGAATAAAAGTTGGCTGGCATTACTTACAAAGAAAACAATAGAATCTTGGGAAAAAATGATGGTCTTGTTATTAAAGTTGGTTTATCTCTGGTTATTATCCCTGAAATATTCTTGTATATTTTACAGAATGTTTGTTGGAGATACCTCTATTTGAATCGAAAGACCTCTCTTCTTGCAGAATGTATTCGGGGAACATTATCAGCTCTGCAAACTGCATAATTTGGGCCATTCTAAGAGAATCCAAATTCTTGTTCAGCTGCATATGGTTGTCTAATTGATGTTATTAGACTTTGATTCTACAGGTTCATGTAATTTTCAAACATGTAAGCTGAACAATAAGCTATGTTTTGAAAGATTCAACTTTTGCCATGGTGGTGAAGTCATACTAACATATTTACAACAATTCTTTATGGAGTCCAACTTATAAGTGCCAATACCTTTACTCTTTCCTTTAGGCCGTGTCCTTACAAAGGTCTTGAATAAGGAATGTAAACTAGAACAATATTATATGATTTTTTTGTTATTTCCAATTATTTCTCTAATTTCAACACAATTTGATATCGTAGTCTACGGGTTGCTTCAATTAATCTGCGGACATTCATTTATAGACATTGGTAAAGTATCCATTAGTTGATTTTGAAATTTGAAATACACCCATGACACTGGTAATGCCTCCTTCACGATCATAATTTTTTTAAACTACTGGTTGATTTTTATTAGATCTGGATAGTGTCATTGTAACACTGAACTTGAGAGTTGTGAAATAACTTTACATGGCTATAAAAGAGAGAGGAATGGTCTAGAAGCTTCTTTGCAGAGAGTTGGTCAAGAAAAAACAAATTTGGAGGACCACCTTAGCTCACTGAAATAAACATTGAGAAATTCAGATACTGGTGTGGATACGCTGAAACGTTGTCAAGATGAGCTAGAGAGAACAGTTTCATCCCTCGAGTTCACATTGGAGGACAAGCTTACTTAATTATCAGCCTTTTCTGAGATAAATCAGGCTTATGATACTCTGCCTGATCCACAAAAGAGAAAAGCATATGATAATCTGCACCTCATACCCAAGTTTGACATTTCCAGGGTTGCTTTTGGTTATGTATTAGAGACGAATAAGACCTTTCAAGCTCGTACATTCTAGAGAAGGCCAAGGACCACGATCTGTGGTGAAAATTTTCACGCTGCTTGAATTTACTTTTGGAATATGCTCCCTATTTATGTATGGTGTGATGCTTGGACCCATGCCCTCTTGTTTAATATATGTTATTATGTATATAGTTCTTTATGATGGGCCGACCTTGTACTTAGTTTTGGTGGGATATTTGTCTAGAGCATTCTTACTGCTATCATAGTAGTCAATATGGTCACTAATCACATGCACATCATTGGATAATGGAGATCATCACAATGCAGCTTGCTGCAAGAATGCTTGGAACATTGAAGAAGCCATCAGATTTTTTGTGCCTCTTTCCATCTGTCCCTTCCCTCAACAATGGCTTACAACATCTATGGTATTTTATACAAAATTTTATGCAAGAACAAGATATCCATGCCTAACAATCAACTTGACTTATCATGACTTTAATCTTTATATAAAAAAACATAGATAGATAGATACATTGATTTTGATTAGAATTGTAACTTGTTTCCAAAATTGATTTTTATACAATATCTATCATATGTTTATTGTAAATATTATCTAGCACCATTCATAAGTTGTTTCCAAAGAAAGTACCTTCATCATTCTCATTTGTGTCCTCATACACTCATACAGTGATCACAAGCCTATTTCCCAGGTCTTTATATTGTTATTTGTCATGGTAATAAATGTTGATTGAATGATCTTGAACATTGTAAATATATAATTTTGAAACATTGTAATGATGTGTAGAGATTGCATTGATTTTACAAGACACTTCAAGCTACTAGTTCCTTTTCTATTGCCTTACGGCGTGTTCTTTGCAACATATGGTGCAAATGCTAGTTGTATATAATTTCAAAGTCATAACATAACATCTTTGTAACCCATTTTTGTTGTTCTTTTGAATATAACCTTTCTTCAAAGAGGTACTTTAAACTGTCATAATCTACTTTTAATTTGAATTGTATTCCTCTTAGGTATATATGTCATTTATTATATCACACACCCATCCCCCTAATCCTTCATTAGGGTTGTGGTGCATCACATTTTTCTCAAGCCTGATCCCTCAAATCTTGATTAACGATATGGGGTATCAATTTTTTCCTATTTCTTTTGTGCTTTGCTAACACAACAATTAGATATGATTTTAGGACAATTCACAAGACCCAACTTCCTCAGAGCATGTATCTAAAATTATAGTGAACGAAGATATTAAAATTCTACCACAAGTATCTTGAGATATCTTCTTTGTCTCCTCCAATTTTTAGGGTCTAAAACCTTAAAGAAACAAAGTTATAGAAAAAATACCAAGTTGAGATGCCTGAAGGCTGATTTCAAGAGCATTTAATACACCTAACTTCCTTAGAGAATAACTATGAAATTACAACGAACCAAGATCTAATGATTGAACCAAATATTCAAAAATATTTCCCCTCATTATGGTTAAATTTTTAGCCTCTGAAATCTCTTAGAAGATATGTTATAGTGAAAATTCCAATATGACTTGTTTGAAGAAGCATTTAGGAAGCCCAACTTCCACATATCATATATCCAAGAATATATAGAAATAAGATCTAAAAATGTAACTAGATGTTCAACAATATTTCCCCTCTCTATGGTCCAAGTTTCATCCCCTGAAACCTCCCATAAAACAATTTATAGTGAAAATGCCAAGATGTCCCATTTACCCCATAAATCACGTTTTGGCTTCCACCATTAAACTCCAAGAACGACCCCAAAACTCTTCCTCGCTTCTTTTTTGCACCTAAAATATCTTTAAATTAGAGGACAAATTTTGGACTTATAACCTGATTAGAAAAAGCAAATCTAGAAGTAAATAAGGTTGATCCACTCTCCACCTAACCATAGGCAAGATTGTGTTGTAGTCTTTCTCGCAACCATCCACCCTGGAACCAGATTCTTGATGCCTTGAGAGAAAACTAAAATTAGGGGTTAAGAACATAGTTTCTAGACCATATTTAACATAAAAGTGAATGCCACTCTATTTCATAAAGAGGAAAAAATCAGTGTTCGACCTTACCATATTTGACTATACTCATAAACATTCACAAAAAGATCATGCATGTTTGCACAACACAAGGGAGTCCTTCTCTGACATCTATAGTCCCTCGATGTTCCCCTCTTCAATGCTCTATGTTCCACCCACAAACAAGACCATTCCAAATACTTAGAGCTATCTAGTCCAAATAAAAAGTGTTGCAAAATATTCACTTCCTGTCACATAATTTGTCACTCACAGCTCTTAACTAGTCACAACATTTGAACCTCTTTGTGTTTTTCCACCAACACTCTTGCCAGTTCAATTTTTTGAGTGAGAGGGAAAATAAAGTATGATATAGAAAATTGAATAGGATAAAAATTTAAAGAATAAGAACCTCTTGATTGATCCTCAATCATTTTGTATTTATAATCACACCTTGATCCTTCATCTTCCATCCTCTTACTAGAAGCTTCCTAGGAAGATTAACCATCTCTTCAAAAGGGAAAATTAAATCAAGGAAAATTTTCCTCTCAAGGAATAATAATCTAGTGTATATCCCCCTTCCTTCAACTCTACAATTTTATTTTTTTGAAATAAAAACAAACATTACATCACATCATAAATTTTTAACGCATATCATCAGTGTTGGTACCCCAACATTATAAGTTCTCAATTACATCACAAAATTGGGAAAATAAAAGGGGTGACACATATTAATTGCATGTATTATTGCCAACATTTATTTTTCATAGATGAGTCTATGTAATTTTTTCCTTTAATTTCTCTACTTTCAAAGATTAGGGGCCTTACTTCTTACATCAAAGCTACACCAATTCCATGTCTTGAGGCATCACACTCCACAGTTAAATTTTTTTTTTTAAGTCAAGTGTCACCAATATGAGAGTTGTACACATATCCTATTTAAGCTTTTTAAAAGCTTTGTTTCTTCTTAAGTCCAAGAAAATGCTTCCTCCTTCAATAATTTTGTTACAAATGCTGCTATTTGACATAATTCATGACAAAATTGTGGTAATATCCTATCAATCCTAAGAATCCCTTGTGTTTCTTCAAGGTCTTAGGGATTGTCCATTCCCTCCTAGCTTTGGTTTTTTTAGGATACACATTGACACCTTCATGGGATACAATATGACCCAAATATTCCACTTCTTGAACCCTAAAGGCACAATTGGAAGGTTTTTCATATAGGTGTTTCTCTTCCAATAGTGTTAAGATCCCGTCAAAATGATGTAAATGATATTCCCAAGGTTTGTTGTTGATTATTATGTCATCAAAAAATACTAAAACAATTTTACTAAGGAAGGGTTTGAAAATGAATTTATCAAGCTTTCAAATGTTGAAGTTGCATTTGTTAGTTGAAATGGCATAACCGAAAAGTCATAATGACCTTAATGTGTTCTAAAGGTTGTTTTGAGAATGTCTACTTGCCTCATTCTTATTTGATGATATCCAAAATGAAGACCCAACTTAGTAAAGAAAAATTCTCCATGAAATTCATCTAATAATTCATTAATGATATGAATAGGAAACTTATCTTTGATTGTCATTTTTTGATCCATTTGTAATATAAACACATACACCATGACCATCCTTTTTTTATAACCATCACCACTAGAGAAAGAAAGAATTATGGTGATCCAGGTGGATGTTGGTGGCCACCCACCTATCCCACTTGGACCCCCACAACTGTCTCTTTCAGTTTTTCAGTTTCCGTAATTGTAGCACAATTTACTATTTTTAGCAGTTTTTTTGGGTCCTAAACTTCCAAAGTCGTTTTGAGGCCCTAAACGACGTTTTTTTGGGAAATATGGGAGAAACATGGGTTCATGGACCGATTTTTCCCTTCCCAAAGTTATAGTTCTCAGATAGATTTTTCTAATGAGCTATTGTACACATCAAACGGAGATCGGGTGCCAAAGTTACGACCTCGGGAAGTTTATGTACCAGTTTACCCAAAACAAGGCCCACAATTTGGCATTTCATCTTCTAGGGTTAGGTTTTGGGATGTTAAGGGTTTTCCATTATTTCTCAACAATAAATAGGCCTCCGAGCCTCATTGTTACATAGTTCAAAGGCATGTAGCCGCCACATCTCTTCTCGGAGATAAGCTACCATCGCCCTAGCTAGTTTATTTCCATTGTTGCTTGTAAGCATATTTCAGTGTTTTATATTAATGAAATGAAGTATTATTTCCGTTGCATCTCTATGTTTATGGTTATCTCTGTAATTTTTTGCATTCCTATTTAAATCTGGATTAGTGGTATCAGAGTGGTCTATCTTTTCTCTATTTTTCTTTGCATGTCCCCAATGAGGTCGGGCTATAAGGAGTTCGGGCTTGAACTGGTAGAACCTTTTCAAGACCAGCCTCACAAATCCCAACAACCTCCCATGGTGGATGAAAAGAAAGACAAGGGGGCAGGAGATCCTATAAAAATCTTGCTCGAAGAAACCCTCGAGCGACAAAGGAACGCAATGATGGATAGCTTTGCGCAGATCCTTTAGCGGCTACCCAGAAGTGACGCATCGACTTCCAACAGCTACTATGTAAATGCCACGCCCTTTGAAATCCCCATCTTCGAGGGTCAAATAGACATAGATTCCATAGATAAATGGTTAAATCTTCTAGAGGGTTATTTTTCTATTCATGAATTTTCCAGTCGGGAAAATATTATTTTTGCTCTTCTCAAAGCAGCCCCCCATGTCAAGGATTGGTGGGAAACCTACTGCGAACAGAATTATGACAGTACAGGTTCACTATTTTTAGCTGCACCCACTTGGAATTCATTCTGGGATGCCATCAAGGAGCAATACTACCCTGTCAAAAGCTACGAGGACAAATACATAAAGTGGACCATGCTGCGGCAGGGAAGGGACCAAGATGTGTCAGAGTTCACCAACATTTTTCATACCCTTCGCATACAGTTGGGTATCAAATATTTTGAGCTGCATCTCGTACTCAAATATCGTGGTTGCCTACATAGATACATCCAAGAAGAGATGTAGTTCTTGAAAATCTCCTCGCTCAGCACAACGTACTAATACACTGTCAAAATCAAACAAAAGTTCAAACAGAAGAAGAGAGACTTTGGATCTATGAATTTGAAGACCAAAGGAGAAAGCCAAGGTGGGGTGACCCAAGACAACCCATCGAAACCACAAGAGAAGAACAACACCATGAAGTTGAAGAAGGACAGAGGAAAGTGGTGTGAGTTCCACAAGAGCCCCACCACAACACAAGTGAGTGTCGGACCAGGCAGTTTCTGGTGGCCGAGTTGAAGGCTTCAGAATCACATGCATGTTCCGACCCTGAGTCGAAACCCGACAAGGGGAATGGAAAAGGTAAGTAGGTCATTGATGCGGAGCCCAGCGTCATTGTTTCCACTGCGAAGATCCAGAAGAATGAGATTGAAGATCCAGAGGAGGGGGAGCATCTTTTCCACTCAAAGATGTGGGTGAAGGATTCACTGCTACAATTCATTGTCGACAGTGGTAGCCAAAAGAACCTAATTTCAGCAGACATCATGAAGCGTTTTGGCTACCGACTACGTCACACCCACAACCGTATAGTATCGGGTGGCTTCACCAAGGAAGAGATCTCCAAGTCCGCTAGCAAGGTCACTTTCCCTATAGCATCAAGCCCTTCATAGATGAGGTATTGTGTGATGTTACACCTCTATATGTTTGTGATGTACTATTAGGCCAACCATAGTTGTGGAGGTGACATGCTAAGGGTTTTCCATTGTTTCTCAACAATAAAATAGGCCTCCGAGCCTCATTGTAACACAGTTCAGAGGCATGTAGCTACCACATCTCTTCTCAGAGATAAGCTACCATTGCCCTAGCTGGTTTATTTCCATTATTGTTTATAAGCATATTTCAGTATTTTACATTAATGAAATGAAGTATTATTTCCACTGCATCTCTTTGTTTATGGTTATCTCTGTAATTTTTTGCGTTCCTATTTAAATCTGGATCAGATGGCTAGGTTTAATGATTCTAGCCTCTAATATTTCTTGAACAATATGCTCAATATCACTCCTTCGTTTATATGGATACTTTTAAGGCCTAATGTTAGGTGACACACTTCCAGGTTACAAATGCGTAGCATGATCAACCCTAGTGTTTGTTTCTTAGAAATTTTGTCATGTTATTAAAACTTATAATTTTATAGGGTTTCCCCTGGATACCTATAAGGTTAATTTCATTTCCTTATGTGGAAAATCTTATGAAAATATCTTGAAAATTAAGGGCCATTGTTCCCAGTGATTGTAACCACTGGACCCCTTATACAACATTAAAACCACCCATTTGGATCACAATCATGGGATTATCCAATAAATAATCCACCATATTCATCTTAAGGCTATGGCACTTCCTTGAACAATTTATGGTACCTCTATTTGCAATCATTAATTATGTTGTTGGATATGCAAAGTAGTTAAGAACTTTTTCTAATTTGTAATAGATGAAGTTATGGGTACAAACTAAATCAATCAATGTTGTTACCCTTTTCCTTTTGATATATCCATCAGTGCATGAAAAAAGATTATTGGAGTAGTCTCTTCTAGCTCTAAATATTTTGACAATTCTAATTCTTGATCTTCCTCATCTTCATAATCTATGTAGAATAATTTCTTTTCGCTACAATTATGCCCCTTACTCTATTTTTTTTCATATTTGAAACATAGTCTCTTTTTTCTTATTTCATCCATTTCTCGAGGCATTGACCTTCTTGGTTTAGGAGAGGGAGCATGATTTTCTCTATAGTTATTAGTTACCGTAATTTTTTTCGTGGCCATATGCGACTTACTAGACTAAAAGCATGCTCTAGAGATTTAGGTTCAAAGAGATGAAACTCATGTTGGATGTTTTCCTTTAAAGTTCCCATAAATAAGTCTAACAAATTATCCTATTAAATGTTATTTATCCCATGATTCAACTTTTGAAATTGTTGAATGTGCACTGTAAATAGAATTTTTTGTCGAAGATTCACCAATTGAATAAATAACATATTTCTCTTAATATTCCCATAATGTGTTATCAATTCCTAGGTAAAAACTAACCAATATATAATAGATTCAATTTTCCTTTCACAAAGCCATTGATATCATACATGTTGATCTTGTTCTAAAAACATGGTTGCAATATTTACATTTTGTAAGGCTTCCACTTGGTGTAGATTAAAGTATTGCTCCATATAGAATATCCAAGTTATAGAATTGTTACCATAAAACTTCCTCATATCGATCTTTGAAATCTAGTAGTTCCATGGTGATGAATAGAAGCCCTAATTATGAGGATATTGGAGTGAAAAATCATGATTATGGTTTTGTGATTCAATATTTGTGCTCTCCAATTGTGATAAAATGCTCCCCCTAGGTGATTGAGTCCCAACATAATTATTCTTCTTATTTTCATGGTTTCCTTGGATCTCAATATCCCTTACAGGAAGCCTCTCCAAGAGAAGCGTTTTTATGAAATTCATGGAATTTGTATTTATTCCTTGATAGATTTTTGGATTTCTTCCTTGTTTTTCTCCATCTTATTTTCCATTTCATCCATCACTTCCATTTTAAGTGTTTCTTGAGAACTTTATAAGTCCACCGATTTCAACATAGAACCATCCACTTCATTAACTTTCTTCTCTAATTGAGAGAACCTAAACTCTAAGTATTCACTTTATTCATGATATTTGAATGAAACTTTAGGATATGTAATTGGTGTAGTAGATTTCTTTGGAGGAATGTTGGAAAATAATTATAATACTCTTCTTTATCACAACTTTCAAGAATAAAAAATTGGATCTTGTAATCAAAATTTATGTCACTTGTAAGTTAAGTATATGTTGACGGTGTTGGACCCACTAACATGTCAAGGGGATCTCCCCAGTAAGAAGTCCCAATTAGACCTTAGATCATTTGGTGTAGGAGTCCCAGCAGTGGGTTGTAAGGTAATGCCTTGACCGCAATGTCGCATAAAGGCAAGTAAGATAACTCTCTTAGTAGAAAGGGTGTGATTGATGTATAGAATCAAGGAATGTGTACGAGAGGTTACAACACTTCGAAGGGAGAGGAAGGCGAAGGTGAGTTCCAGGTTGAAAGGGATGAGTCCCAACTTGGCTAGGAACACACCACATAAAGGACATGCACAGCTTTCAGCAGAGCAATCCACTCGAATGTGATAATCACAACATACAAGGTAGGATAACATGAACAACACTCATGGATCAGTCTGAGACGAGTGTGATGGTTGGTATAGCAAGGTTCATGGGAAAGGTCTGTCTGATGTATGACAGAGCAGTCGACACAGACAATGACAACATTAACAACATATGCAACACATTAACAAAAATATTCATATAATTGCATACAAATTAGTTCATATACAAGTACGTAAGTTAAACAATAGATATTGTTAAGGCAACCGGAACAATCCAACTACAATAACAACATATGCATGAAAATGTGTTGGCTCTTATTATTAAAGAAGTGTAAGTCACAATCATACAATACACCATGTAAACTTGCTAGCCCCATCAATGGAATGTTACAACCACATCCGTCTGCTCCTCCAAGGAGATGTACTAGCTTTGTGTAGTGGAGAAGCCAAGGCGTGTTACAATACTGTCCAAGCCTTCTTCAAGATAGTCTTTGTAGAAGCTTGACTAACCAAAAGGCTATAAAATGAGTTGTGTGGGACTATTTATAGCAAAGGGTGGGGTGACCCTTGACATTCCCCTTTGTGACAGTTCAACTACCCTCATGAATCTTCAACTACTCTATGACTATTACATCCAACTGTTGACACTCGACTTACACTTGACATGACTCAACATTACAATGCACATGTGCTCATGTGAGACAACATGGCTTAAGAAAGCCTTGCAAGACATCACTGAAACTCAGTCCGTCGTGGTGAGACCAACTCTTTGGCATGCTTGTGATCGTGAAGCTAGTGAGTTGATGCCAAGCTTGGTCATCCAGGATGATGTGCATGTACCTCATGGTGACATCTTGCTGAAGTGAACTCTTGCCTCTGTTGCAACCGGTGCATTGGTTCAACCCCTTCATCCAACTCATCTGCTAACATGCACATGGTCTTCTTGGGTATGGTTGAACTAGAAACACATTGATGCATAGTGTCCATGCTAATATTCAAGTGTGTGTTGGTGTTCATGCACATCAACTTGCCAAAGTACATGTTCAACCCCAATTGGACTTGCTTCCTGTCTTCGCCATAGTGGGTGTGTTGAACGGGTTGGGTTGCATGAGTGTGCTCAATGACATGCATGTTGTTGGATCCCTTGCATGCAATCCACAACATTTCTCACCATGTTTTCTCTATGTCAACTACTAGGATGGATCATTAACTTGTACTGGTGCATTTTCATCTGCGAGTGCATGTTGCACCCACTATTGTTCTTGTTCCTGCTGCAACTCATTGGAGTGTCTATGAAACTTCATGTTCTTCTTGAGTTGTTGTTTCAGCACATGCAACTCCTTCTTTGTTCCATCTACCACCTTCACGCGATCTTCATGTCACGCTGTCACTTCATAGCTTGAGTCTCCAAAGTTTCTTTCAATATCAGTGGATCTGCTTGATCTTGCAACTTTGCTCCACCTCTATGTTGTCAACAACCTTCCTCTTGCATTTGTTGCAATCATTGTGTTCATTTCATTCGCTACATTTGGTATGTTTCCTTCATCTATTATTCATGATGTTGCTTGTGGTGATGTTGCTGCTTGATGTCCTTGTCCACGAACAACTTGATGTCTTCGTGAGTAGCTAAGCCCATGGACACTTGATCGACTGCATCCCCAAGCGTGCTCTAAACGGTGTCTTCATCTTTGCTCTCTTAGAAACCATTGTACCTGTACTGTTGAGAGGTAGATGAACACCTGTGATACTTGGAGACATGGAAACACTCATAGCAAGCAATATGTCAGTCGAAAACCAAAATGAACATGAGAACTGACTTGCAACATACTTGGGTGGATGATCATGAAGGTTCGCAATTTCGGCCGGGAGGTCGGGAGACCGACCACCAAGACTGCACAAGGTAGTCTAGACTAACTAGGAGGCTAGAATGGCTGCTGGATCTGCAAAATGCGTAATCCATTTGGGCAGTTGGCTGCTAGGATTGTGCAATACGTGATTTCGGCTAGGAAGGACTGCTAGCCCAAGGACAAATTTGCAAAAATTTTTGGACCAAGTTTCCACTGACCTCTATAAATGTGCAATTCAGTCTAGGAGGCTAGTGTTGGGCCAGAATGTGCAAATCTAGAGAGGAAGGTGAGCCTTCCTTCTCCAGATTACGCAATGCAGCCTTGGTGAAGGCAGATACTGTGCCAAGGTTGGCTCGACTCACCAACAGGCAACTGAAATCAATTAAGTTGATGAAGTGCATGGCGACACTAAGTGATAGCAGAAGTGATAAATAGTGCATCCAAAACATGAATGGAATATTGAGAAAATAGATCAATATGCATGTGGGCATTTTCCAGTTGGGTGAACGTCCGTGCAAAACAGTTTCATGCATGCGAAAGTAGTGAGATAACAATGAAAATTGAAACAGAGCTAGGACAAGCTAGAATATATGTAAACGATAGTAGGTGTTCAAAGAAATCAAGCAAACAACACTCACACAAGAGAATACACAAAAAGCGACAGAAATGCAGCACAAGGCATGGGATGCGAGCTTACCCCAAAACAACTGAGCTAAATGTGCCAACTATTCTTAGATGTGATGTGGGATGTCAAAATTACAAGGTTGATGTGAGGAATGAACTCTGCAGTGCCCGTTGATGAGTTTTGATAACATCGAGGTTGTGACATGCCTACCACAAATCTAGGGGAACCGACACTTGGATGGAGGTTTTTGAATTGTTCCTTGCATGTAACCTCCAATTGCTAAACATAGATCCCTGAAACAATGGATGCATTTGCATGCTACCTTGGGAGAAACAATCCATGCGTGCAATTCTATTTTTCTCAGTCCCAGAGGGAACTGGTTAACTTAGTTGCACATGCAAGAGACTACTTGAATGCTAGAGAAAAAACAAGCATTTCTGGCTGGGAGCTAGGCTGGCTGCCCAAGAGATTTGCAAAATTTTTGGGCTGAGCAGCTGAATGCTACCCAGATTTGTGCAAATCCTAGGTTAAACAACCTGCTGCTGGGAAAATTTGCGCAAATCTTGTTGGGAGGGTTGGCTGGCAGGATTGCACAATCCTCGAGCCCAACAGGCTATGAGATAGGATTGCCAATTTCTGGAGAGAAGGTTGGTTTCCCTCCAGAAATGTGCAAATTTCAAGGGGAAGTTGCTCAGCCTATAGCTGGACCAAGTCCAGGTGAGCAACCCATGAGGGGAAGGGATCAACTGTGATTGAAAAGCTGCCTTTGTGTGAGGAAAACACTGAAGCTTGAGTACTTGACAAAGAAAGACAAAGTGTTGTGTAAGGTTGGTAGGGGAGGCTCCAAAACAGGCTAAGGAAAAATTTTGGAGGGTGATTGTAGTTGCTACAACACTTGGCGACACATTGGTAGAACTCCAGCTCTCCGCATAGACCTTGTTTGTGAAAAATGAGTCTAACATGTCCAGAAGTATTGTTCAGTTCTTAGCTCATCTTGGCTTCACACTAGCATGATGTAAGATGTAGAATCTGCTAGACTCTTGGTCGATTGACACACATTCCAAGCCAAGGTAACACAGCTGTTTCGATTGGGGTTGAGGGGTATGAAGGTGCACAAGCAATATAGTCATTAAAGTCTTACTTTCATCTCTGGTGCTGCTCCACTGCCAGTAGGCATGGACAATACACTGGTGGAGTCACATGGGAACACATGCATGGCTCCACTGCCAGCGAGCCTGGTCAGTACCCCAGTGGAGTTACTTGCATCACCTCCCTGCATAGGAAGCCTTTCTCTTCTTTCACCTTATTCATTTTGAATTTTGAATTATTTTTTTTTTGCTTTTCATTTTTTTCATTTTTTATTTTCACTTTGCATAACACTTATTCATTTTAGAGGCGAAAGAGCGATCCTGACTTATTGAGAGTAGAAGAGGTTGTTCCAATAGAGTAGTAGTTTAATCTATCTCTGGTGTGCCTATTAAGGTTTCCCCCTCACCTTACTCTACTTGACTAAGCTGACAAGGGTTAACCCAAAAACAATCGACTAGCAAAGGTGACACTAGTTAGCGTGCAAGCGGTGTGCTTACACCAAGGTTCACTTTGAAGAGTACGTATTTTCCTTCGACGTATCATGGACTAAGAGTAACAAGTTCATCATACAGAGACAAGATGATAGATAACCAATTAACGATAGTTGTACAAACCCTCTTGTACTTTACCTAGCTCATTTCATGAGTCACTCATGGTTTCATGCAAAGATAACCTATTAACAAAACAAGCAAACGAACTAACAATCAACAAAGCAAAGAAAGAGCAGAAGAAAAAATGAAAGCGAAGCAAGTAAACAAACAGGAAAGAAAACAATCAAGCAATCAAAGCATGAAAGCAAACAAGCATGCAAGAAAAAAACTGAAAGCAAACACTACTCCTACTCCTACACTAATGGTGCACGGGCTTGATCATATGAAGTGATACTTCCAATGTAGCCACTGATGCATTGGTAGACCCATGTGGGTGAAGGCTTGGTCTGCGAGTAACCCAGTTGTGTGAACCATCATATAAGAAAGATATAACAGGGAAGACAACCACACTTCATGTTTCAAAGTGTACACAGTACATAAGTGAGTGCATGTGCATGACGGACAGTCCGTGGACTTATCATGGTGTTGTGTGACACTACGTGCAACTTTGAAGCAAAATCACACTCTTGACTAAGACATGCAAGCAAACGAAAGAAACAAAGATAACTTGTGTCACGAACAAGTGCTTGCAATGTAAGACTCCTCCAATGCATGAGCAATGGGATCGTGCAGTTCGAATGGAGGAAGTGTGATCTATGTGTGAGATTGATCTTCAATGAATACAGACAAATGACGAGGAGCCTTGGGTGATTGAACAGTTTTGTGATCGGAAGTGAGACTGACCCCAAGAGAGTGAGGGCCTGACATAACCATTTGCTCAGGTTGAAGTGCATCGATAGTATTGGGTTCTCAACTTCATCATTAGGTAGATTATCATAAATTGGTGGCTTCAAAATATCAACTGTGATAGATTCATGATTGTGATAAAAATGGAAGCAAATGGATCACGACCGCCACGATCATAAAAATCAATGAATTCTTCGTCATCCTCATGATCAGATGAATCAAATAGAGGGGTAGATAAAAAGAAAACAAACTCATTCTTTGTGTTTTCACAAAAGACAGATGAAGGATCAAGTGGATCTTCAATTAATAATTTATCCTCTTCATTATCAAATGATGGACTAACATCCGGTGAGTCCTGCGGGTGATCAAAAATGGGTGCATTCATGGATGTAGACACACATGCAAAATCATGGATGGCAGTTTCACCAATGAAGCTAGGAAAGAATGGAGGGGGCTCGTACAGAAGGGAGTCATCCTTTGTCGAGTGTTGACATTCAAGCTCCCACTCATACTCTTCATGAATTACATCGCATGTTGGTTGTGCAACACCAACTCCGTTAGTGGGTTGTTCCTCATTCAAAAAAAGTGAAGAGTCTAGAATGGATGAACACAAGACAACATCATGCAGAGGAAAACTTGAGTGCAAAGACAGAGGTCGAAGAAAAGAATTCATATGGGAACTCGAAGGACTCACAACCAACTCTACATGAAAATTGAGTGGAGTGATGTTAGGAGGGTGTGAAGAATGAATAGATGTGCGAACATGATCCTTAGCATCACTGAGCGATGGTGGAACTATTGAATGAGAGGGAGGCAAATAGACCATTGAGACAGTGCCTACTCCCACATGGGATTGCGTAGTTCCATCAACAAAGAATATTGAGCGAGGCTTGACATCAAGCTTCCTCTTGGGACGAGAATATTTCTTAAGGCAGTACTCGAATCGGTCTGAGAGATAAGAGAAATTCATCTGGCTCCTCGGAGCTTGAAACTGCAAGTCACGGAATCACTGCCAAAAATCAATAATGGATTCATGCGGAGCTCTTCGTTGTTGTAACAGTTTCCAATCAAGATGGTTTGGATCAAAATGATAGAACTTGTCTTCAATAAGATCACAAAAGTGCTCACATGAGTGCATGATGTCAGCCAGTAGGTTGAACACCCAACGAAATGGAGATTCACAAAGTGTGTATCCGAGCAACAACCCGGCCTGTTCGTTAGTAAACTCATCTTCCTCATAAATCATGGAAAGAAATTTATGTAAGTGCTCAGGCCAGGCCACTTCATCTTCACCATCACACATGTGAGTGGAAAAGAGATTGAAAAGATTCCCCGAGATGGAGACATCTTCACAATTTGAAAAACACCTTGGGGGAAGAAGAATGTAAGACTCCATGAAAGATATGCAAAGGTTCAAAACTAGATGAGAGGACACTGCTTGTCATCAGGCCCTCCTTCTAGTGCCAAAAATGTTGACGGTGCTGGATCCGCCAACATGTGAAGGGGATCTCCCAGGTAAGAAGTCCCAATTAGACCTCAGACCATTTGGTGTAGGAGTCCCAACAGTGGGTCATAAGGTAATGCCTTAACCGCAATGTCACACAGAGGCAAGTAAGATAACTCTGTTAGTAGCAAGGGTGTGACTGATGTAGAGAGTCAAGGAATGTGCATGAGAGGTTCCAACACTTCGAAGGGAGAGGAAGGTGAAGGTGAGTTCCAAGTTGAAAGGGATCAGTCCCAACTTGGTTAGGAACACACCACACAAATAACATGCACAGCTTCTGACCGAGCAGTCCTCTCGAATGCGACAGTCACAACATACAAGGTGAGATAACACAAACCACACTCACGGATCAATTAGAGACGAGTGTGACGGTTGATATAACAAGGTTCATGAGAAAGGTCTATCAGAGCAGTGGACACATATGGTGACAACATTAATAACATATGCAACACATTAACAACATGATTCATATAATTGCATACAAATCAGTTCATATACAAGTACATAAGTTAAACAACATATATCATTAAGGAAATCGGAACAGTGCAACTATAATAACAACATATGCATGAAAATGTGTTGGCTCTTATTATTAAAGAAGTGTAAGTCATAATCATACAGTACACCATGTAAACCTGCTAGCCCCATCAGTGGAACATTACAACCACATATGCCTGCTCCTCCAAAGAGATGTACTAGCTCCGTGTAGTGGAGAAGCTAAGGCGCGTTACAAAACTCTCCAAACCTTCTTCAAGGTAGTCTTAGTAGAAGCTTGGCTGACCAAAAGCCTATACAATGAGTTATGAAAGGGTGGGGTGACCCTTGACATTCCCCTCTGTGATAGTTCAACTACCCTCATGATTATTCACCTACTCTATGACTGTCACATCCAACTGTTGACACTCGACTTACACTTGACATGACTCAACATTACAATGCACATGTGCTCATGTGAGACAACATGGCTTGAGCAAGCCTTGCAAGACATCACTAACACTTGGTCCGTTGTGGTGAGACCAACTCTTTGGCATGCTTGTGATGGTGAAGCTGGTGAGCTAATGCTAAGCTTGGTCGTTCGTGATGGTGTGCATGTACCTCATGGTGACATCTTGCATTAGCGAACTCTTGCCTCCATTGCAATTGGTGCATTGGTTCGGCCCCTTCATCCAACTCGTATATTAACATGCGTATGGTCTTCTTGGGTATGGTTGAACCGGCAACACACTGATGCATAATGTCCATGCTGATCTTCAAGTGTGTGCTGGTGGTCATGCCCCAGTTGGACTTGCTTCCTATCTTCACCTTGGTGAGTGTGTTGAATGGGGGATTGCATGCTTGTGCTCAACAACATGCATGTTGTTGGATCCCTTGCATACGATCCACAACATTTATCACCATGTTTGTTGTCTGTCCACTGCAGGGATGGATCATTAACTTGTACTCATGCAGTTTCATCCGCGAGTGCATGTTGTGCCCACTGTTGTTCCTATTCCTACTGCAACTCATTGGACTATCTTTGTAGCTTCATGTTCTTCCTCAGTTGCTACTTCAGCACATGCAACTGCTTCTTTGTTCCATATTCTTCCTTCGCTTGATCTTCACGTCGTGCCGTCACTTCATAGCCTAAGTCTCCAAAGTTGCTTTCATTATCAGTGGATCTGCTTGATCTTGCAACTTTACTCTGCCTCTATGTTGTCAAAAAACTTCCTATTGCATTCGCTGCATTTGGTATGCTACCTTCAGCTGTTATTCATGATGTTGCTTACTTTGATGCTACTACTTGATGTCCTTGTCCACGAACAACTTGATATTTTCGTGAGTAGGTAAGCCCATGGACACTTGATCGACTTCATCGCCAAATGCCCTCTGAACGGTGTCTTCATCTCTACTCTCTTGGAAACCATTGTACCTGCATTGATGAGAGGTAGATGAACACCTGTGATACCTAGAGACATGGAAACACTCATAGCAAGCAATCTGTCAGTCGAAAACCAAAATGAACATGAGAACTGACTTGCAACATACCTCAGTGGATGATCATGAAGGTTGTGCAATTTCGGCTAGGAGGTCGGGAGACTGACTGCCAAGTGATCTAGGTGGATGTTGGTGGCCACCCACCTATCCCATTTGGACCCCCACAACTGTCTCTTTCAGCTTTTTCAGTTTCCTAAATTGTAGCACAGTTTACTATTTTTAATAGTTTTTCGGGTCCTGAACTTCCGGAGTCGTTTTGAGGCCCTAAACGACGTTTTTTGGGAAATCTGGAGCAACATGGGTCCATGGACCATGTTGCCTCCCAAAGTGGTAGTGCTCGGATAGATTTTTCTAACGAGCTATTGTACGCGTCAAACGGAGATCATATGCCAAAGTTACGACCCTGGGAAATTGATGTACCAATTTACCCAAACGGGGCCCACAATTTGGTGTTTCATCTTCTAGGGTTAGGTTTTGGAATGTTAAGGGTTTTCCATTATTTCTCAACAATAAATAGGCCTTCGAGCCTCATTGTAACACAGTTCGGAACAGTTCAGAGGCATGTGGCCGACACATCTCTTCTCAGAGATAAGCTACCATCGCCCTAACTGGGTTATTTCTATTTCTATTTGTAAGCATATTTCAGTATTTTCCATTAATGAAATGAAGTATTATTTCCGCTGCATATCTGTCTTTATGGTTATCTCTATATTTTATTGCGTTCCTATTTAAATCCTGATCAGTGGTATCAGAGCGGTCTGCTTTTTCTCTGTTTTTCTTTGCATGTCCCCAACGAGGTCGGGATATAAGGAGTTAGGGCTTGAATTGGTCGAACCTTTGCGAGACCAGCCTCGCAGATCCTGACGGCCTCCTATGGCGGATGAGAAGAAAGATGAGGGGGCAGGAGATCCTATCAAAATCTTGCTCGAAGAAGCGCTCGAGCGGCAAAGGAACGCGAGGATGGATAGCTTTGCACAGATCCTTCAGCGGCTACCCAGAGGCGACACATCGGCTTCCAACAGGGACTCTGGAAATGCCACACCCTTCAAGGTACAAGTTAATTTTGAAATCCCCATCTTCGAGGGTCAAATAGACGCAGATGCTATAGATAAATGGTTAAATATGCTAGATGGGTATTTTTCTGTTCATGAATTTTCAAGTCGGGAAAAGATTGCTTTCGCTCTTCTCAAAGCAGCCCCCCATGTCAAGGACTGGTGGGAAACCTACTGCGAGCAGAAGGATGAAAGTACAGGCTCACTATTTTCAGCCGCACCCACTTGGAATGACTTCTGGGATGCCATCAAGGAGCAGTACTACCCTGTCGGAAGCTATGAGGACAAATACATCAAATGGACCACACTACGGCAGGGGCGAGACCAAGATGTGCCGGAGTTCACAAACATTTTTCATACCCTTCGCACACAGTTGGGTATCAAAGATTCTGAGCTGCATCTGGTACTCAAATACCGCGGCTGCCTACACAGATACATCTAGGAAGATATGGGGTTCTTGAACATCCCTTCATTCAGCACAGCATACCGATACGCTGTCAAAATTGAGCAAAAGTTCAAACAGAATAAGCGAGACTTTGGATCTGCAAATCCGAAGCCCAAAGGAAAAAGCCAAGGCGGGGTGACCCAAGACAACCCGTTGAAGCCGCAAGAAAAGAACAACACCATGAAGCCGAAGAAGGACATAGGGAAGTGGTGTGAGTTCCACAAGAGTCCCACTCATAACACAAGTGAGTGTCGGACCAAGCAGTCGTTGGTGGCTGAATTGAAGGCTTCTGAATCAGATGCATGTTCCGACCCTAAGCCAGAACCCGACAAGGGGAATGGCAAAGGGAAGCAGATCGTTGATGCGGATCCCAGCGCCACTGTTGCCACCGCCAAGATCCAGAAAGATGAGCCCGAAAATCCAGAGGAAGGGGAGTGTCTTTTCCACTCATAGATGTGGGTGAAGGGTTCACCGTTGCAATTCATTGTTGACAGTGGCAGCCAAAAGAACCTTGTTTCAGCAGAGGTCATGAAGCGGTTGGGCCTACCGACTACACCGCACCTGCAGCCGTACAGTATCGGGTGGCTTCACGAAGGACGAGATCTAAAAGTTCGCCAGCAGTGTTGCCTTCCCTACAGCATCAAACCCTTCACAGACGAGGTATTGTGTGATGTTACACCTCTAGATGTTTGTGATGTATTATTAGGCCAGCCATACTTGTGGAGGCGACATGCTATGTATGAGTCCAGGCCTCGTGCTGTCATTATTTCTTTGAATAATTCATTATACAGGATACCGGAGGTAGCCCCACCTACCCCACATCTTTGATCACCACTAAGAAAGGCAGCAAGCTCATCTCACAGACCAGGAAATTCATCTATCTGGTTCACTCCTAAAGTAAGGAGAAGATTGCCATCACATCCATGACCCCCGCGAAGGGTTCCTCCATGCAGCAGCAGCAGCAAAGGGATACAGTCATGACAAGACACAGGAACAACTTCTCCTCACCCACAGGGGTACCCCACAAGTTTCAGGTGCGCGACAAAGTTTGGTTACATCTGTAGAGGGAGCGCCTTACCAAAACCCATCAGAAACTCAGACCACTCCGACATGGTCCTTACACCAGTACCAAGGCTACGAGCAACAATTCTTTGAAGCACAGCATTCCTCCATTCCTTCGCTTGCACCGAGTGTTCAATGTGGACCATTTTCAACCATGCGTTCCACCATTTCTGAACACATCAGAGATTGCAGAACAGCTCACCAGGGACCAAGTTCAGCAGATGGAGGAACTCCACGCAATGGGGACCATTGCTTCCTAAGGGGGGAGGAATGATCTAGGTGGATGTTGGTGGCCACCCACCTATCCCATTTGGACCCCCACAACTGTCTCTTTCAGCTATTTCAGTTTCCTAAATTGTAGCACAGTTTACTATTTTTAGTAGTTTTTCGGGTCCCGAACTTCCGGAGCCATTTTGAGGCCCTAAACGACGTTTTTTTGGGGAATCTGGGGCAACATCGGTCCATGGACCGATGTTGCTTCCCAAAGTGGTAGTTCTCGGATAGATCTTTCTAACAAGCTATTGTACGCGTCAAACGGAGATCATATGCCAAAGTTACGACCCCGGGAAATTGATGTACCAATTTACCCAAACGAGGCCCACAATTTGGTGTTTCATCTTCTAGGGTTAGGTTTTGGAATGTTAAGGGTTTTCCATTGTTTCTCAACAATAAATAGGCCTTCGAGCCTCATTGTAACACAGTTCGGAACAGTTCAGAGGCATGTAGCTGACACATCTCTTCTCAAAGATAAGCTACCATCGCCCTAGCTGGGTTATTTCTATTTCTATTTGTAAGCATATTTCAATATTTTCCATTAATGAAATGAAGTATTATTTCCGCTGCATATCTGTCTTTATGGTTATCTCTATATTTTATTGTGTTCCTATTTAAATCCGGATCACTAAGACTGCATAAGGCAGTCTATATTGACTGGGAGGTTGGATTGGCTGCTGGATCTACGAAATGCGCAATCTAGTTGGGCAGTTGGCTGCTGGGACTGCGCAATTCCTGATTCCAGCTGGGAAAGACTGCTGGCCCAAGGATAGATCTGCATAAATTTTTGGGCCAAGCAGCTACTGACCTCCAAAAATGCGCAATTTAATCTAGGAGGCCAGTGCTGCGCCAGATTGTGAAAATATGGAGAAGAAGATGAGCCTTCCTTCTTTAGATTGTGCAATGCAGCCTTGGTGAAGGCAGAGACTGGACCAAGGTTAGCCCGATGGGAAATTGAAAGCAAGTAAATTGATTAAATGCATGGCGACACTAATTGATAACAGAAGTGATAAAGAGTGCATGCAAAACATGAATGGAAGATTGAGCAAACAAATCAACATGCATGTGGGTGAGGCCGTACAAAACAATTTCATGTATCCGACAATAGTGAGATAGCAATGAAAATTGAAACAGAGCTAGGACAAGCTATAATATATCTAAATGAAAATAGGCGTTCAAAGAAATCACGCAAACAACACTCACACAAGCGAACACACAAAAAGTGACAGAAATGCAACACAAGGCATGGGAAGCAGTCTTACTCCAAAACAGCTGAGCTGAATGTATCATCTGCTCCTAGATGTGATGTGGGATGTTAGAGCTACAAGGTTGATGTGAGGAATGAACTCTGCAGTGCCTGGTTGATGAGTTTTGATAACATCGAGGTTGTGACTCGCACGCCACAAATCTAGGGGAAGCGACACTTGGAGGGAGGTTTCTAAATTGTTCCTTGCATGTAACCTCCAACTGTTAAACATAGATCCCTGAAAAAAGGGATTCCTTTGCATGCTTCCTTAGGAGAAACAACCATGCATGAAAGTCTATTTTTTTGAGTCCTGGAGGGAACCTGTCAACGCAGTTGTACATGCAAAAGACTACTTAACTGCTGGAGAAAAATGCACATTTTTGGTTGGGAGCTGGGCTAGATGCCCAAGAGATTTGCATAATTTTTGAGCTAAGCAGCTGACCGCTGCCCAGATTTTCACAAATCTTAGGCTAAATAGCTTGCTTATGGGAAAATTTTTGCAAATCCTGTTGGGAGGGTTGGCTGGCAGGATTGTGCAATCTTGGAGCCCAGCAGGTTGTTAGAGAGGATTGCACAATTTCTAGAGGGAAGGTTGGTTTCCCTCCAGAAATGAGCAAATTTCAAGGGGAATCTACTCAGCCTGTAGCTAGACCAAGTCTGGATGAGCAGCCCATGAGGGGAATGGATCAATTGTGATCGATAGGCTACCTTCGTGCGAGGAAAACATTGAAGCTTGAGTACTTGATGAAGCAAGACAAAGTGTTGTGTAAGGCTGGTAGGGGAGGTTCCAAAACAAGCTAAGGAAAAAATTTGGAGGGCATTGGTAGCTCTACAACAATATATTTAAAACCTTAATTCGAAGAATATTTGAATGAATAACCTTTTTATTGATATATCTATGAGATTTTAGCCCTTTTGAATTTGAAATTTTGGCTTGTAGTACTTTAATATGCCTTTTCTGCAATTTCATAAGTATGACTAAAATTTAATGTGCCAAGTGAAAGTTATGGCAACTTTCTTACAACTTGTTGATTTGTTGCCTCTTCCCAAGTGAAAATTGTATGGAATAACACTTGTCTAATTAATCAAATTTGATTATGAAGTTTTTACTTTGTGATGCCTTCTTAATCTACTCAAAATTTCATAGTTTGAAATATTCCAGAAAAACAATTATAATGAAAACGCCAAGATGACTTGTTTGAAACAGGACCAATCATAAACCATAGCTTCCACATTGTATATATCCAAAATTATAGTGAACCCAAATTTGAAATTTTAACTAGATGTTCCCCATGGTATCTCATCAATATGCTCAAAACTTTACCATCTAGAGTGTCCAAGAAAAAAAATATAGCGAAAATATTAAGATGGCTCATTTGAAGTAGAAAAACCTTAGGATCATATGCTCTGATAAGAAATGTTACGAACCTTGCTCTTTAAAAATGATAGGAAACCAATAGCCACAATCTTATTTGAGGGTGAAACCTCATTTTAGAATGAATAAAATCTATGAGACCAGATTTGACGATCCTAAGACTAGGTCTCCTTAGTATATATAGAGGAGACAAAGGGCATAATTATAATAAAATGGGACCATGAAAGGTTCTAGACTACATATAAATATAATGATGGAATTGTAATCACTAAATATCTAGGCTCAATAAAGGGCTTTAGGGTTAACATGGGGCTTATATAAGGATTAACATTATGCTTGGGGGATAAAGGGTGCATGTTTGAAGACATATGATGGAGATAGAATTAATGAATCATGTACTAGAAATATATTCTTAGAGAACCCATGTATTATGATGGATGGTTACTCATTTATATGGACTTCAAAAATGTTAATGTTTTGCAAGTACAAGTGAGGAAAATTGAGGATGAAAGGAAGAAGACCGAATATTGTAGAAGATCAAAGATGAAGGAAAAGCACAAAAAAGATGAAAGTGGGAACATAATGCATATTGAGAAGAGAAATACTCATTAAAGGGGAGTATGAGGAATAAATCATACTTGTGATCATGAACAATATCTAAATAGATAATGACTTGTAATCATGTAGAATTATTATAAAAGCCTAGGTATAAAGTAGAGATGAGTGGAAATGAGAGAAATTAGGGATGGAGATCGGTTGAGAGATTCATGGAAATATTTAAGGATATATGGCGGAGAGGATTGGATAAAGTTACATATTTGGTTTGAATTAAGTGCCTAATTATCATATAGCTATTATGATTACCTATTATTATATAAGGGACCATTTTTACACCAAAATCGAACATACAGAAATGACTAAATTTAATATAAGTTCTAATTTTGAGGGTTTGCTAAGCATAACCCTGTTGGAGGAAAGCTTTATATTTTGGTTGTTTGTGAAGAGAAAGGAGGTAGAAACAATGTGTAAGAACATCATGCAAATAGGGAAGAGCACGCAACAGCATTAAAGTAGTAGAGAGTCATGTAAACGAGCACAAACATGGAGGAACAACTAGGCGGGAAAATGCCTTATTTGAAAATTATATCTTCTACCACAATTGTGGTTCTAGGTCATTTTTGGTAATTGGGGTTTTTACCAGGTTATGGCCTAGGGTAAATGTATGAATGTAATTTTTGTATAAAGTGACAGAAGTCAACTTCGGTAAGGGTTTAGCTAAGAATTGTTGTTATGGATTTTTATTATGGTTTTTGTTGGCTAAGGTAGGTATGGAAGAAATGCTTTGTACCTCTAAAGGTTTGTAAGTCTGTAACTCTGCAAGTCTGATAGGCTTGTGAGTCAAGGGAAATTATGTGTTAAGAAATGATGCACTACGCTAGGCACTTTTCTAGATAATGGAAATTAAGGGGTGAAATTATGCATATTTTTATTGTTCTTGCATGTGACTGATGCTTTCTTTCAATAACAATGTTTACAGAGGTTGTGGATGGATGAATATGATAAGGGTCTTGTAAGAATGCCTGGTGCGCCCCTTTCTTTTTAATTTTCTTTTGGTGGTAATACGTTGTAACTACCAAAAACTTTTATGAATGTGTTTAATGTGTGTCAAAAAGTTAGGCATAATAAGGAAATGATATAGACCAAATTCCCATCCCATTCTCAATTGTAGAAACTTGGTTCTCACAACTCCCCTTAGTTGCCTCGGATGACACCTCACCTGTTCTGTAAGCATTTCTACAAGGGCTGACACCAACAAGGATTTTGTTAGGTGCACCATGCATAATAACCGAGGTCCGAAATTGATAATAGTGTCAATAGATATTTCCATTATTGGGATCAGGATTTAGGGGAGAAGGGGGTGTGGAATCCCACCAAAGAAGAAATTGGCAGGTAGTTTAAAACAAATATGAATGAATTTATGGCTAGTGAAATTGGGAATCACTAAATTAGTGTAGAAAAATGGTTGGAGAGTTATGTGTTTTAAACAAAGTCTTTCGGTAGAAATCACATGAGAGAATTTTTTGGCCGATGCATTTCGAACCAACGAGTGTGGTTCATCATCAGGACGAGATGAAGAGGCAGACCATGGCAAAGGCTTAAAAAGAGAGCACTGTAGAGACATAATTTCAAGTAATGGCTATATTTGAACAATAATGTTAATAAATTAAAAACAAATATTATTAAGTAACAACTATATTAAACGGATAGTTTTTGGAAAATAATATTTAAACTGTGATATTAATTTATTAATTTATTAAAAACAAATATTAATACGTAACCACTATATTAAACAGCTAGTTTTTTGAGAAATAATATTTAAAAGAAATAAATAAATAATCAAAATCAAACTTTAAAGGAGGGGAGTCAAAAATTATAAAAACAAGTGAAGACCCTAATCAAGACAAGATCATTTGATAAATAAAATAACTAATGAAAATAAAATAGAATAAATTAAAAATAATTAATGGAAAAATAAATAAAATAAAACAAAAATATACACAAGTCAAAATAATTGTATATCTAAATAATATATATATATATAGATATAGATATATCCAAAGAAAAAATAATCAACAAATAAAACAAATAACAAAATTACATAAAAAACACGAAGGATCAAGAAAATAAACTTGAATGAAGAATGCATCAACAAAAAATACTATAAAAAGGATGCCAATACCTACATAGATAAACAAACAAACAAAATAAATCCCAAAAAGAAGCCTAAAAAACTAGGAGGACAAGACAGGGACCCAACTTCTACAAATATTCCAACCATCATCTCTATTCAAATTATTGGGTCTTTTTTCAATTTTTAGGGCCTCCCTCAATTTACAGTGATGGACATGACTAACCTTAGCAATGACTTCGACCTCCTCAATGTAGATGTGATGCTTAGATTTATTTGCATGCTTCGCCAAAGTAGAGGAGTGTGCAGATAAATCTAAGCATCACATATGCATTGAGGAGGCCCAAGTCGTTGCTAAGGTTAGTCGTTTCCATCATCGTAAATTGAGGGAGTCCCTAGAAATTGAAAAAAGACCCAATAATTTGAATAGAGATGATGGTTGGAATATTTGTAGAAGTTGGGTCTCTGTCTTGTCTTCCTAGTTTTTTAGGCTTCTTTTCGGGATTTATTTTGTTTGTTTGTTTACCTATGTAGGTATTGACATCCTTTTTATAGTATTTGTTGTTGATGTATTCTTCATTTGAGTTTATTTTCTTGATCCTTCGTGTTTTTTATGTAATTTGGTTATTTGTTTTATTTATTGATTATTTTTTCTATCTATATATATATATATATATATATAATAATTTGACTTGTGTATATTTTTATTTTATTTTATTTATTTTTCCATTAATTAATTTTATTTTATTTTTATTAGTTATTGTATTTATCAAATGATCTTGTCTAAATTAGGGTCTTCGCTCGTTTTTATAATTTTTGACTCCCCTCCTTTAAAGTTTGACTTTGATTATTTATTTATTTATTTTAAATATTATTTTTCAAAAACTAGCCATTTACATATTAATAAATTAATAAACTAATATCATTATTTAAATATTCTTGTTCAAGAACTAGTAATATTTGGTTTTAATAAATTAATTTAAATATTATTTTTCAAAAACTAGTCATTTAATATAGTCGTTACCTATTAATATTTTTAATAAATTAATGAAATAATATCATCATTTAATTATTTTTTTCAAAAGCTAGCCATTTAATATAGTCGTTACTTAATAATATTTGTTTTTAATATATTAATAAATTAATATTATAATTTAAACATTATTGTTCAAATATAGTTGTTACTTGAAATTATGTCTCTACATTTCTCTCTATTTAAGCCTTTGCCATGGTTTGCCTCTTCAGCTCATCCTGATGATGAACCACACTTGTTGGTTCGAAATGCGTCAGCCAAAAAAAATTCTCTCATCTGATTTCTACCGAAAGACTGTTTAATTCATTATGGATCACAGAAGCTTGAATACATGTATATGTTTATAGAATATCTTTACGACATCTTCTTTTGTGAGTTCACAGAGTTGCTTGCAGGGTGGATTCGACAACTTAATGATCAAAATAGGCATTGGTCCTTGGAGTGACCTAGAGATTGGGGTCTCGAGTGAGTTCAAAGGCTCTAGTTGGTGGATAATCAAGTCATTTGGGCTGTGGATTTCTAGTTTGAAAGCATGTTTGGGGGATATATTACACAATATTCCATTGAGTCTATTATCTCATACACCACTATTGAACAAAAGTTCTTGGGAGGCCCAAGGTGATGCTTTATCAGAGCATTGCCAATGATCATGAGGATGCTAACGTGTGACAAAAATGTGCTGAAGATGGAATCTAATTCCATGAGAATCTAAGCCCCTTGTGCACTCAGGGTGATTTGGGGGATGGTTGGGGAATAATAGGAGGAGACAGGACCAGGATGCAAGCGGAGAAGAAAAAAATGATGAAGGATGTGTGAAAGCTCCTGTAACATGATGGTAGAAGGGGTATAAAAAGTGTAACACCCCCTCCCAGGTCTACCCAAAGTAACCATGCCAACCGGGGTAAACATGAGGAGAGATGCTACTACAATATGATTTGACCTCCTATGTCAAATTAAGGAAGTAGAATTAACAAAACATCACATAAAATCATCCAACATCATGAACAGAACCCTAGGAGACAAGTCAGTCACTCAGATAGCTTGTCCCTGCATCCCACTACTATTATGTAGCTCTTAGGCCTTAGTCGCTCTCATGCCATGGGCAAGGGAGCGACCAACAACCTAAAGTCGTTCTCACAGACCTGCTTTCCAGCTGCTGTGGTCCAGTATTTCCAGTTCTGTGCTAGCAACCCTGGGATTTGAGCCACATTTCTAGCCCAAAATCCTGGCCTCTACCCAAAACTTGTTTTAACCTTCAGAAATCATTAAAAATATGATAACCATGCTAATCAATAAAAATCACCCTTAGGAATAGGCTTGAGCATCCGCAACCAGTACTTAAATTCTATCAAACACTTGGCATCAATGCAACCTACATGTCTAAGATACAAGACAACACATAAATGATTGAAACAACTTATAAAACATAACCAGAAGGATCACTTACTTCTCCATTGAACTACTACATCATGAATTAGGTCTTGCGTCCATCCATTTAACAATTACAAGTGAATATATGAAATAACCATGACATGAACCAATCATTCAACCATGCTTATAACCAGCATAAAACCGTATAAATATTAGAGATATGACAACCATTAAATCCACATATAAATCAGCGAAAAAGTAAGAGAACTTAGCTTTTATCAATCATAGGCAAATCTGACTAGGTTCAAGACTTCCACGTACCACCTGACCATAGACATGGTTGAACCAAATCTCTCTTTTAAACAGTCACCCCTGTGCCATATTCCAAGCATGAATGTGGGATCTCATAGAAGAACTAATCTAAGAACAATCAATGGAATCCAAAGGTTAAACCCTACCACCCTCATCCAACCATGATCACACTAAAACTAGTGCTCTGATCACAACCAAACATAACTTGGAATGCCATACAGAATCCATCTCTATCCTTGAGGAATTTTTCGTCTCCTTATCTCACACGCTTTACCACAATCCAAACCCGGATCACTAGGCCGTAAAATGAGACTGCTCCCTTAGGATTTACATGTATCCTGCCAAAACCAGTCAAGGGATTCCTAGGCCTTTGGGAATGAACCTTGAGACCACCTCTGCCCTAGATTCTCAAATCCATCCAGCAAACCAAAGCTCAAAAACCGAAATAAAAATACCAACATACCATGGCATCCGGAAAAAGGCTACATTAGGCTGAAAACCATTTGTCATAACCCAGCAAGACCATGCCACTGACAGCAAGAGAACCATACACCAACATTCAAAGCCATGCATGTCCAAACCAACTAGGAAATCACACATGAAAAAGGTTACAAGCAAGTATTCTTGCTGAAGCTGCTTGATCCTACTTTCCTCTCCTTGTTCCTTGCTTGCTTTTCCTTTCCTTTCCTTTCCTTACCTTTCCTTTGCTCTAAACTAGAGTGCTCCAATAAAACTCTAAGTGACCAAGAGAGTGAGAGAGGGAGAGTAATGAGAGAGCTCCAAACTTGAAGTGAAAAAAGCCATGAATTGATCCTCAGAAACCTTTTTATGCATGCAGCCTCTAATTTCTTCATTTTCCATTATTTTCCTTCAATTTCCTCCTCATATGAAACCTGTGACCTTTTACCTTCCTTTTCTCCTAATTTCCTTTATTTTCATAAATAAATGTGCCAAAATTCCTTTTTTCCTTTTAATACCTTTTCCTTAGCCTTTGCCAATTTCCTTAGCCAAAACACACATCCAGTGATGCCCACTAGGATATATTTGCCCAACATTCAGCTTGGAATAAGTGTCCCTTAATCATGGTCTTATTTTTCCTTTATTAACTTTTATTACATGAACTTTTCACCAGGGCTATTACAGAACCCTCCCCCTTGGGGAACATTGTCCTTGGTGTTAAACCACACCAAGACCTCAGAAAAACCATTGAAAATAAAACATACTGCTTATGGAGCTTTATAACTTATCTCATTGCAATATTTACAATGAAGAACCTGCTCAAAAGCAAAACATCATGACAACATGACAATATAACAACCATAATAACATGACACCCATACCGCTTATTGGAGCTTTATAACTTAGCTCATGGCAGTATTTACATCCATATCCATATACATATACAAATATCAAAACATCAACACAACTTATGCCAAACATAAACCAACATAAAACCAAAACTGATTTGTCTCAATTGGAAAATAATGAAGGATATAGGGCCCGCATATGATCCGTCATCTCCCATGTAGCGTCTTTAGGCCCAAAGTGCTTCCACTGCACTTTGACTTTCTCTATGGCTCTGTTCTTGAGCATGAGATGTTTCCGCTCAATATGAAATGAGGCTCTGGCTGGAACTCTCCTTCTTGCTCCACTTGTAATACAGACCAATCAATAATATGATTAACATCCTTTATGTACTTCTTAAGCAATGAAATATGGAAAACATCATGGAATTTCACTATTGGAGGTAGTGAAAGTCGATATGCCACTGGTGCAATTCTCTCAAGGATCTCAAAAGGCCCACAATACTGTGGTGCCAACTTGGTACATGAACCAATCCTCAAAGATATTTTCTTGGGCTTGATGCACAAATACACATGCTCCCCAACTTGAAACTCTTTGAATGCCTTATGATGATCTGCATAAATATTTTGTTTATCCTATTCTGCCTTTAGATTCTTCTTTATAACTTGCATTTCATGCTTCATGTCCGGTCCAATAAGTACCCTATCCATTGGATCACTCTAGCTGATGGGAGTGTTAAAAATCCATCCATAGAATGCCTCGAAAGGACTCATCCTCAATGAATCCTAACAACCATTGTTGTATGCAAACTCCATCAATGGAAGATACTCCTCCCATTTCCTCTACTGGTGCATCACATATATCCTCAACATATCTTCTAAGATCTTGTTGACCCTCTCTATCTCACCATATATCTGTGGATGATAAGCTCTACTAAAGGCCAACTCTGTACCCAAGCCTATAAATAGATCCTTCCAAAATTTGGAAGTGAACTTTGCATCCCTGTCTGACACAATCTTCTTTGGAACACCATGTAGTCTCACTATCTCTTTGATCAACCCCTGTGCTACCTCATTAGTTGAATATGTAGTCTTCACCAAAATGAAGTGAGCTACCTTGCTCAACCTATCGACCACAACAATAATAGAATCATGGTGTTTCCCTTTCCTCGGGAGACCTATGATGAAATCCATGGAAATGACCTCCCATTTCCATTCCAGAATTGCTATAAGCTATAGTAAACCACCTGGATGCTTGCATTCCAGCTTTATCTTCTGAGAGTCTAAACATCTAGCCACAAACTGATAGTTCCTTCTTCATATTCGACCAATAATAGAACTTCTTTACCATCCTCAATGTCTTCTGATATCCTAGATGACCCGAATACGGTTTCACATGAAACTCCCTCAAGATAAGCTTCTTGAGCTCACTGCTATTCGACACGTAGATCCTATCTCGAAACCTCACCAAGACATTTGTTGTGAGATGATAGTCTGCATCCTGATCACCTGCACCTATACCTGTACTGTGATGTAACATGTGCATGATCTCCATGTATTTGTTATCCTGTTGTCCTACCTACAAGATCTTATCATGTAACTCTATCCCATAGGAGCTTATAGCTACTATATGATTTACTCATACCTTCCTGCTAAGAGCATCTGCAACCTGGTTCTCCTTCCCTTTGATGTATCTGATCTCGAAGTAAAATTCACTAAGGGTGGCCAACCATCCAGCTTTCCTGGCATTTAGATTCGGTTGGTCAAACAAATACCTCAGTCCACTATGATCGCTCATCAATGTGAAGCTCCTGCCCAAAAGATAATGTCTCCACATTTTCAATGCATGTATAATCATTGCTAGCTCAAGATCATGTGTCAAATAGTTATGCTCATGTACATTCAGTTTTTGTGACTCATAGCACACTACTTGTCCTTCTTGCATGAGAAATCCATCAAGTCCCCTTTTGCAGGCATATGTACACACAACAAACTCTTGGTCCATATCCACAATCTTTAGCACTGGTGCATGTGTCAACAACTGCTTAAGTTTCTCAAAACTATCTTCACATTCCACTATCCATTCAAACTTCTTACCTTTCTTCTGCAACGATGTGATAGGATATGTAATGTGCAAGAAGTTCCTGATGAACCTCCTGTAGTAACCTGCCAATCCCATGAATGATCTGAACCCATCTACATTCTTAGGGGTTTCCCATTCCATGATATCCCCTATCATTTATGGATCTACTGTTATGCCTTCCTTGGAGACGACATGTCCCAAGTAGTGTACCTCAATCTGAAAGAACTTGCACTTGATAAGAATAGCATACAACTGATGCTCTCTTAGCTATCTCAACACTACTACTAAATGTTCAACATGTTCCTCCTCATTCTTAGAATATACCAGAATGTCATCAATGAATACAATAACAAACTTGTCTAAATAAGGATGCAACACACTATTCATCAAACACATGAATGTATTTGGAGAATTAGTCAAACCGAATGGAATAACAACAAACCCATAATGCCCATACCTGGTCCTGAATGCAGTCTTGAATATATCCTCTTCCTTGATGCGTACCTGATTGTATCTCGATCTCAAGTTGATCATAGAGAACATTGCTTCTCCCATTAGCTTATCAAATAAATAATCAATCCTTGGCAAAGGGTACATGTTCTTGATTGTTACCTTGTTCAAATGCCTGTAATCAATGCACAATCTAAGAGTACCATATTTCTTCTTTACGAAAAACACTGGTGCGCCCCAAGGTGATACATTGGGTCTGATGTATCCTTTGTCTAACATTTCCTTTAGTTGCAACTTCAACTCTACCAACTAAGGTGTGCTCATCTTGTAAGGTGCTTTCAATGTTGGAGCTGCCCCTGGCACTAACTCAATAGAAAATCCTACCTCCCTGTGAGGTGGAAATTCTTAAATTTCCTTAGGAAATACATCCCAAAATTGTTGCAATATTGGGTACTTGTTCAACACATCAACATCCTCAACCTCCTTACCCTTGTCACTAGAAATGTGTAATGCTAACATCACACAACCTTTTCTGCAACTATGCTTAGCCTGCATGGTGATAACAATGATTACTGATGTAGGCTTCCTTTTTTCTTGCAAGAGTCCTCTTTCCCCTCTATCATTCACACACTCAATGGCCTTGTCGAAGAAATCCACTTTGGTTTTGTGAAGGTATAGCCAATCCATACCCAAAAGCATACTATACGATCCAAATGGAAATACATTCAAATGTGTTGTTGTAGGCATACCATTTAGCTCAAATGCACAAGTTCTTACCCAATGATGAACTTGCTTCTTTGCACCTATAGCCAATTGTACGAACCAATATTTTACATGCACTTCTTTTCTCAAACCACACTTATCCACCAAGTCAAGATTAATATAACCATAGTTAGATCTAGGATCAATCAAAATAGAAACAACTTGATCACAAATCTTATCATCCATCTCAATGATTGATGCTTGATGATCCGCCTTCATGTTGTCGACAAATGCACATTAGAGGATTTTTGAGGTCTACAATGGGCCTCCTAAGAAAAATGTACAACCAAAATAAAATTTATAAGAACCAATAAGATTCAAGATGATGATGTCAACCATGGGGGATGATTCACCATTTTTGGAGTAAAAAAGTACAAAGATTAAAAAATAATAGAATAATAAAACTGCTTTTTCATCTTGTATTTTCAACTTATCTCCCTAAGGTTTTACTCAAATTCTGAGCGAGAGTGCTCGTTGGATGAAAAATTCAATTCCTCATCCAAGGAGTACCCATGTTTCATACTTTTTATGGACCCTACTACACGAAAAATGAGAAATACATGAAAAAATATGATCACAATCACGTTTTTAATGTAGTTCTCATTTTCCCCGTAGCAAGGTCCATCGGAAGTATGCAACATGGGTACTCCTTGGATGAGGAATCAAATTCTACATCCAATGAGTGTTTCCGCTCTAAATTTGAGTAAACCCATATGGAGATAAGTTTAAAATACGAGTTGAAAAAATATTTTTTTCCTTTTTTCCCTCTAAAATTTGATGATGCAATCTAATCTTATTTTATTATTTCCACTATTATTTTATAATTTCCTTAGGAGGGCCATTTTAGACCTAAAAAATCCCTTCATGTAAATCCTAGGAATGCTATGACCAACATCACCAATTGTATGTGCCTCCTAACCACTATAGATCTGGGTTCTACCACCACTCTGATACTGCAGACAATCCCTCTTACGATGATCCTTACCACATATCCAACACTGCAATGGTTCCCTACCACCACCTCTAGCCTGCTACTCTCCATTTCCCTTCTCAGCTCCATTGAATCTCTTGTAAGAAACTATATTATCTTTCTCACTTGCATCTTGAGGTCTTCCTATATTTGGTGGCCATTTTCCTTTAGATTTTTCATTTCTTTTCAAGTCATGCTTAGGATCAACTTTGCGCTTCGACTGCTCATAACAATGTTTCAACTTTCGGATGTCCTCCTCCAATGATCTAGGCTCATCAAACTCAATCCGATCTCTGTATGCAACTGGTAATCCACTAATGAATCTCTATACCTTGGCATTCTCCTCTCTGAGGTAAGGCACATATCTCATCAACTCCAAAAATTTGCTAGTATACTCCTCATCTATCATAGAACCCATGGACAACTCATAAAACTCCTTAGCTCTGTCATCGTAATACCTCTCAAACAAGTAATTCTTCTTGAAGAACCTTTCAAACGCATGCCAAGTCAACTCATCCTCATGTATGTCCTTGAAATTCTTCACGTCTTCCCACCAAATATTCGCTTTACCTTTGAGACTGAAAAGGGAAATCCTTTCTTTCATGTTTTCTAAGTAGTCATGCAATCTAAAGAATTTTCGCATGCCAGGCAACCAAGCCTCTGCATCCTACGATTTCTTCATATCTCCATTAAAGGAAGGTGGCTTTTCCTTCTTGAACTCATCCAGAAAATATCCCCTATCATTCCTGTTGTACGGATGATGATGATGACGATCATGATGTCTATCAAAACCAGAACTAGAGTAATACTTGTGTCCAGTGTCCAACAACCTGCCATCTCTGATAGTGTCAAATCAATCTAACTTGTGTCTACTATGCGACCTACTGCCATATGCCCCTTTAGTTCTATCCTCATGTCCATGGATGATCTGAAGAGGTCCCTATCACTGCAAATATGACAAACTTTGAAGTAATATTGCATTCACCTCTGCTTGTTTCTCTTGTGCCTGCATGATTTTGTCATTGCCTACTTTCCAAATCCTTATTTCTTCCTTCAGGCTTCTCAATGTGTCTGCCAAGTTATAAGAGTTTCCCACACCATGTTGCCCATCTGATGTGTAGGGAGATTCTATTAGTCTACCAACTTTCTAGCCATCTGATCTCTTTCCTGCAAGGCATACTATGTCAGCTAAACCAAATCACCATATATAACTTACCTTAGCATACTTAGGGAGGATACCTTGTCTGCAAGATCATCAAATCAATGTGATGCAAGTACAATAATAACCATAATAACATATAGACATATATCAATAAGTACATCAACGATAACCATCATAATAACTAGGGTCCAATCATCAATGCAAGGCCATATCAACAATGCATGCTATGACCTCATGCATGGTAACAACCAATACTCCAGTATACACATTGCCTCATGCAACCATCCACCTGCATAAGAAATTCCTAATCAACTATACATACGCATAACCACATGTAGTCGAGCATAAGTAATCAATTATTGTAATCAACCTACAATATTGATGCTTGCAATCAAATAACCAAGAATGCAACCCAACATACAAGGATGTAATCAAACTGTATATAATTTTATAACTAGTCATATACTCATGCCGATGCATTCCATAAAACTGACATCAATTTCCTCATGATATACTTACTGCTACCATGATCAATATGATGCAGTGCAACAAGCACATGGAACACAAGTGTAAGATCCACACACGCAACTGACATGCATGCATGACCAACACATTCACCCATATCTGTAGCACTAGATATGACCCAAAGAGAGTGTAACCATGCTCTGATACCAATCTGTAACACCCCCTCCCAGGTCTACCCAAAGTAACCATGCCAACTGGTGTAAACATGAGGAGAGATGCTACTACAATCAAATTCGACCTCCTATGTCACCTTAAGGAAGTGGAATCGACGGAACATCACGTACATTCATCCAACATCATCAACAAACTACTCAGGAGACAAGTCAGCCACTCAGACAACCTGTCCCTGGGTCCCACTACTATTTTGGAGCTCTTAGGCATCATTCACTCTCATTCTATGGGCAAGGGAGTGACCAACAACCTAAAGTCTCTCTCATAGGCCTGCCTTCTAGTGACTATGGTCCAAAATTTCTATTTCTATACAAGCCACCTTGGGATTTCAGCCACTTTTCTAGCCTAGAATCCTAACCTCTACCCAAAACTTGTTGTAACTTTCAGAAATCATCAAAAATATGATAACCATGTTGATCAATCAAAATCACCCTTGGGACTAGGCCCAGGCATCCCCAACCAGGACTGACATTTTGTTAAACACTTGACACCAATGCAACCTACAGGTCTAGGATACAATACATAACATAAATGAATGAAACAACTTATGAAACATAACCAAAAGGATCACCTCCTTCTCCATTGAACTACTACATCATCAATTAGGTCTTTCATACATCCATTTAACAGTTACAAGTAAATATATGAAATAACCATGACATGAACCATTCATTCAACCATGGTTATAACCAAAATAAAAAAATATAAATATTAGAGATATGATAACCATTAAATCCACATATAAATCAGTGCAAAATTAAGAGAACTTAGCTTTTATTAATCATAGGCAAATCTGACCAGGTTCAGGACTTCCATGTACCACCCAACCATAGACATGGCTGAACCAAATCTCTCTTTCATTTAGTCACCCCCGTGCCATATTCCAAGCATGAATGTGGGATCTCATAGAACAACCAATCCAAGAACAATCAAGGGAATCCAAAGGTTAAACCACCTCCACCCTCATCCAACCGTGATCACACCAAAACTGGTGGTTCGATCACAACTGAACAGAACTTGGAATTCCATCCATAACCCATCACTATCCTTGAGGAATTTTTCATCTCCTTGTCTCTCAGGCTTTACCACAATCCAAACTCGGATCACTAGCCTCTAAACTGGGATTGCTCCCTCAGGCTTTACCGTGTATCCCACCAAAACCAGTTGAGGGATTCTTAGGCTTTTGGGAATGAACCTTTAGACCACCTCTGCCCCGGATTCCAAAATCCATCTAGAAAACCAAAGCTTAAAAATGAAATAAAATCCCAACATACCATGGAATCCAGAAAAAGCCTAGGCTAGGCTGAAAACCACTATCATAACCCAACAAGACCATGCCATTGACAACAAGAGAACCATACACCAACATGAAAAGTCATGCATGTCCAAACCAGCTAGGAAATCACACATGCAAAAGGTTACCTGTAAGTATTCCTGTTGAAGTTGCTTGATCATGCTTTCCTCTCTTGTTCCTTGCTTGCTTTTCCTTTCCTTTCCTTGCCTTCCCTTTCCTTTGCTCCAAACTAGAGTGCTCCAAGAAAACTATGAGTGACCAAGAGAGTGAGAGAGAGAGAGAGAGAGTAATGATAGAGATCCAACCTTGAATTGAAAAAATACATGAACTGATCCTCAGAAGCCTTTTTATGCATGAGGCCTCTAATTTCTTCATTTTCCCTGATTTTCCTTCAATTTCCTCCTCACATGTAACTTGTGACCTTTTACCTTCCTTTTCTCCTAACTTCCTTTATTTTCATAAAAAAATATGCCAAAATGCCTTCTTGCCTTTTAATGCCTTTTCCTTAGCCTTTGCCAATTTCCTTAGCCAAAACACACATCCAGTGATGCCCACTAGGATATATTTGCCCAACATTCAACTTGGAATAAGTGTCCCTTAACCATGGTCTTATTTTTCCTTTATTAACTTTTATTACATGAACTTTTCACCAAGGCTGTTACAACAAGGAAATTTAGTGTAGTAGCATGGGAAATGTGAAGCATGATGGAGTTTGAGTAAGGATTTCTGCATAGTGATAGGATGTTACACAGAGTTAATGTTAGAGGAGAGAGGTTTGCATTGCTACTTGTGATTGAAAAAAGTCCAAATAAGGAGGAGCAATGGAGATTGGAGAAGTTTGGATTGAGTGCACATTGGCATAGCATACATAGAAGGAGAGGAAGGGGAGTCTTCGTAGCCTAACCCAAGAGTGAAAGAATCTGTGCATCCCAAGGATATTTTTTAGAGTAACTCCCATGCCAAACCCACCACCCTACATGCACCTATTTTCACAGCTGTAATTTCTCTTAGTAGCTTGCTGCATACCATAGTTAGTCAAGGAAGTGGAGGTAGTCAACCTAGTATTCGTAGCAAGACTAGTCAGATAGGAGGGAGTGGATCACAACAAATAATAGTTATATTTGGAGGAATGTCATTAGGAGGTGGTAGAAAAAGGATAATGGAAGACACTATTATTTTTTTTATGTTTCATGGTGCTAGGAATGAAGACCTTAAACAACACTTGTTCATATATGAGAGAATTTGGGATGATCATAATGTGCAGGATTAAAATGCTAAAATTGAACAACTAGGGACTACATTTAGGGACCATGCATTGGCGTGGTATATGAAGTATAAGAGTAATTCTCTATCAACACATCTAAGGTCATTGAAATATATTAAGCAAGTGATGTTGAAGGAGTTTCACAAACCTAAGTTTCCCTCCTAGTGTATGAATGAGTTGAAGGAGATTAGGAAGAAACCGAATGAGTCTATATGTGATTCTAACCAATGGTTTAAATTTCTATTGGGTAAATTAACATTTTAGCTCCTTGATAAGAAGAAAAAAGAATGGTTTATCGCAGGAGTGTTTCCTCATATTTAGGTACCGTTAACCTAATAAGATATTTAAACTCAGTCCAAAGCCCTAGAGAGAGTGCTAAAGTTAGAAATGTCTCCAATAGTTGCAATAATGGGAGAGAGTTATGGGATAGTGCAACTTCAGTTGCAGAGGGCTGCACTCACTGCACAATTGCAAGATTTGGCGAAGGGGAAAGGACAACGCATAAAAGTTTGGTGCATAATCTGTTGCATTGAATGGCACCACATAAATGAATGCCCTGTGTTAACCAAGTATATGGCGACTAGTACAGATAACTAGATGACACAGGGTAGAGGATTGTGGTGTTAAATCTTTATAGTGTGGCATCATACACCCATGAATTTCTTGATGATGCAAAAGTATGATACTTATGCTATAACTTTTTTTTATGATTTATATAAGTTGGTTTTCCACAAAATTCATTAATACATGTCTTTAGATTTGATGAGTAATCACACCATAGACATCTATATGGTGTAGGATGATTAATATGGCATGAAAAATAATTATAACCAACCTGGAAAAGGTAAGGGTGTAATGGGTAGATGATCCAAGTGGATGTTGGTGGCCACCCACCTATCCCATTTGGATCCCCACAAGTGTCTGTTTCAGTTTTTCAGTTTCCTTAATTATAGCACAATTTACTATTTTTAGCAGTTTTTTGGGTAATAAACTTTCGGAGCTGTTTTGAGGCCCTAAACGACATTTTTTGGGAAATCTACCATCAACGATTTTTCTGTCAAAAAATCATCTTTTTCGTCGTATTCCTCGGAGAGATCTTTCCAACGGGCTATCATGCGCATCAAATGGAGATAATACGACCAATTCGCGACCCCAAGAAGTTGATGTACCAACTTACCCGAAAACGGGGCCCACAATTTGGCGTTTCATCTTCTAGGGTTAGGTTTTGGAATGTGAAGGGTTTTCCATTGTTTCTCAATAATAAATAGGCCTTCGAGCCTCATTGTAACACAGTTCAGAGGCATGTAGCCACCACATCTCTTCTTAGAGATAAGCTACCATCACCCTAGCTGGTTTATTTCCATTTCTATTTGTAAGCATATTTCAGTATTTTACAGTAATGAAATGAAGCATTATTTCCTCTGCATATCTATCTGTATGGTTATCTCTGTATTTATTGCGTTCTTGTTTAAATCCGGATCAGTGGTATCAGAGCGGTCTGCTTTTTCTCTATTTTTCTTTGCATGTCTCCAACGAGGTCGGGATATAAGGAGTTAGGGCTTGAACTGGTCGAACCTTTGCAAGACTAGCCTCACAAATCTCGACGACCTCCCATGGGGGATGAGAAGAAAGACAAGGGGGTAGGAGATCCTATCAAAATCTTACTCGAAGAAGCGCTCGAGTGACAAAGGAACGCGATGATGGATGGCTTTGCACAGATCCTTCAACGACTACCCAGAGGCGACACATCAGCTTCCAACAGCTACTCTAGAAACGCCACACCATTTAAGGTACAAGTTAATTTTGAAATCCCCATCTTCGAGGGTCAAATAGACACAGATGTTGTAGATAAATGGTTAAAACTGCTAGATGGGTATTTTTCTGTTCATGAATTTTCAAGTCGGGAAAAGATTGTTTTCGCTCTTCTCAAAGCAGCCCCCACGTCAAGGACTGGTGGGAAACCTACTGCGAGTAGAAGGATGAAAGTACAGGCTCATTATTTTCAGCCGCACCCACTTGGAATGACTTTCGGGATGCCATCAAGGAGTAGTACTACCCTATCAAAAGCTATGAGGAAAAATACATCAAATGGACCACACTGCGGCAGGGACGAGACCAAGATGTGCCGGAGTTCACAAACATTTTTCATACCCTTCGCACACAGTTGGGTATCAAAGATTCTGAGCTGCATCTAGTACTCAAATACCACGGCTGCCTACACAGATACATCGAGGAAGAGATGGAGTTCTTGAACATCTCCTCACTTGGCACATCATACCGATACGCTGTCAAAATCGAGCAAAAGTTCAAACAGAAGAAGTGAGACTTTGGATCTGCAAATCCGAAGCCCAAACGACAAAGCCAAGGCGGGGTGACCCAAGACAACCTGTCGAAGCCGCAAGAAAAGAAAAACACCACGAAGCCGAAGAAGGACATAGGAAAGTGGTGTGAGTTCCACAAGAGTCCCATTCATAACACAAGTGAGTGTCGGACCAAGCAATCGCTGGTGGCTGAGTTGAAGGCTTCCGAATCAAATGCATGTTCTAACCCTGAGCCAGAACCTGACAAGGGGAATGGCAAAGGGAAGCAGATCATTGATGCAGAACCCAACGCCATTGTTTCCACCACCAAGATCCAGAAGAATGAGCCAGAAGACCCAGAGGAAGGGGAGCGTCTTTTCCACTCACAGATGTGGGTGAAGGGTTCGCTGCTGCAATTCATTGTCGAAAGTGGTAGCCAAAAGAACCTCATTTCAGCAGAGGCTGTGAAACGGTTGGGCCTACCAACTACACCACACCCACAGCCGTACAGTATCGGGTGGCTTCACGAAGGACGAGATCTCAAAGTTCACCAGCAATGCCACCTTCCCTACAGCATCAAGCCCTTCACAGACGAGGTATTGTGTGATGTTACACGTCTAGATGTTTGTGACATATTATTAGGCCAGTCATACTTGTGGAGGCGACATGCTATGTATGAGTCAAGGCCTCGCGCTGTCATTATTTCTTTGGGTGATTCATTATACAGGATACTGGAGATAGCCCCACCTACCGCCACCTCTTTGATCACTACTAAGAAAGGCAACAAGCTCATCTCACAGACTAGGAAATTTATTTTCTGTCTGGTTCGCTCCCAAAGTAAGGGGAAGATCGTTGCTACATCCATGACCCCCACGAAGGGTTCCTCCACGCAGCAACAGCAACAGAGGGATACAGTCATGACAGAACACAGGAACAACTTCTCCTTACCCAGAGGGGTACCACACAAGTTTCAAGTGGGCGACAAAGTTTGGTTACATCTGCAGAGAGAACGCCTTACCAGAACCCATCAGAAACTCAGACCACTTCAACATGGTCCTTACACCAGTAACAAGGCTACGGCAAAAAATGCTTTGAAGCATAGCATTCCTCCATTCCTTCGCTTGCATCGAGTGTTCAATGTGGACCATCGTCGACCATGCTTCCCACCATATCTGTACACATCAGAGAGTGCAAAACAACTCACCAGAGACCGAGCTCAGCAGAAGCTTCCTCATCTTAGGGAGGAACTCAACGCAATGGGGACCATTGCTTCCTAAGGGGGGAGGAATGATCCAAGTGGATGTTGGTGGCCACCCACCTATCCCATTTGGATCCCCACTAGTGTCTGTTTCAGTTTTTCAGTTTTCTTAATTATAGCACAATTTACTATTTTTAGCAGTTTTTCAGGTCCTAAACTTCCGAAGCCGTTTTGAGTCCCTAAACGACATTTTTTGGGAAATCTACCATCAACGATTTCTCTGTCAAAAAATCATCTTTTTCGTCGTATTCCTCAGAGAGATCTTTCCAACGGGCTATCATGCGCATCAAATGGAGATAATACGACCAATTCGCGACCCCGGGAAGTTGATCTACCAACTTACCCAAAAATGGGGCCCACAATTTGGCGTTTCATCTTCTAGGGTTAGGTTTTGGAATGTGAAGGGTTTTCCATTGTTTCTCAATAATAAATAGGCCTTCAAGCCTCATTGTAACACAGTTCAGATGCATGTAGCCACCACATCTCTTCTCAGAGATAAGCTACCATTGCCCTAGCTGGTTTATTTCCATTTCTATTTGTAAGCATATTTCAGTATTTTACAGTAATGAAATGAAGTATTATTTCCGCTGCATATCTATCTTTATGATTATCTCTGTATTTTATTACGTTCCTGTTTAAATCCGAATCAGTGGTATCAGAGCGGTCTGCTTTTTCTCTGTTTTTCTTTGCATGTCCCCAACGAGATCAGGATATAAGGAGTTAGGGCTTGAACTGGTCGAACCTTTGCAAGACCAGCCTCACAAATCTCGATGACCTCCCATGGGGGATGAGAAGAAAGACAAGGGGGTAGGAGATCCTATCAAAATCTTGCTTGAAGAAGCGCTCGAGCAGCAAACGAACGCGATGATGGATAGCTTTGCGCAGATCCTTCAACAGCTACCCAGAGGTGACACATCGGCTTCCAACAGCTACTCTGGAAATGCCACACCATTTAAGGTACAAGCTAACTTTGAAATCCCCATCTTCGAGGGTCAAATAGACGCAGATTCCGTAGATAAATGGTTAAATCTGCTAGATGGGTATTTTTCTTTTCATGAATTTTCAAGTCGGGAAAAGATTGTTTTCGCTCTTCTCAAAGCAGCCCCCACGTCAAGGACTGGTGGGAAACCTACTGCGAGCAGAAGGATGAAAGTACAGGCTCACTATTTTTAGCTGCACCCACTTGGAATGACTTTCGGGATGCCATCAAGGAGCAGTACTACCCTATCAAAAGCTATGAGGACAAATACATCAAATAGACTACACTGCGGCAAGGACGAGACCAAGATGTGCCAGAGTTCACAAACATTTTTCATACCCTTCGCACACAGTTGGGTATCAAAGATTCTGAGCTGCATATGGTTCTCAAATACTGCGGCTACCTACATAGATACATCTAGGAAGAGATGGAGTTCTTGAACATCTCCTCACTCGGCACATCATACCGATACGT